>CM061028.1:29411504-30111504 GCA_030763125.1 Hippophae gyantsensis
TATTATTAGAAAATAATATTAAACTTAAATAATTTTTCATTTTTATATTTTAAAAACAATTAAACTTAAATAATTTTTCATTTCCATATTTTAAAAACAATTAAACTTAAATAATTTTTCATTTCTATATTTTAAAAACAAGGTATATGAAAATTTCAATCATATTTACGACGTATTATATATACTTATAATTTTTATAAAAATATGTAAAAAAAATTAAAAAACCATTTCACTTCCCAAAAATGGTAGTGAAAATTTTGTTTAATTTATATTTATTTGTAAAATACGTTAGAATTCAATTCAATCAAATTAATTGAATGTTATTTTGAATTAAAAATCTATTATCAGGTGTATAACACATATGACAGTATTTGAATATAGTACTGGGTTTACCGCTAGTAACTTGATTATTAAAATTTTTTTTTTTTGGTTGGTGTAATTTGTATGTATAATTCAATACAAAGATATCCTTCACTACATATCTAAGACAAATCGATTCCAATAAGAGAAAATTATCCAATATACTTATTTTTTTAAGAGCACTTCTTTTCATCCATTTATATACCCAATTATACATTTGTAAAATTGGTTGGAAATATTAACGCAAAAATCCATACACAAATTTTTTATTTTATTTTGCGATATGGTCATGAAAATTTTGCCTTTTTTGAACGCAATTTTCTAAAAGTTTTAGTTAAATATTTCAAAAATATTATCATTAATTTCTTTAAAGAAAACCTACTCTTCCTTGAAAAAAATGATTAACTGATTCTCATTCTTTACTCTTCGGAAATTGATATAAATAAAGATAGAGTTATTATGATACCAGTTTTTTTTTTTTTTTGTTAATAGAAATTAACGAAAACACTATTTTATTTTTAATATATTTTTTAATAACAATTAAATAAATTTTAAGAATATTTTTACAGACACAACAAAAAATGGTGTAACCATATGCCCACCTATATATATATACATAAATTAGGAAATGACTTCATTAGAATCAACCGTTTAATAAAAAATCTCATTAATTAGATTCAAAGAACAAGCAAATATGGTGAAATTAAATATATATCTAAGAAATTAATTAGTCAACAAATTAATCCCTTCTCCTATATGGATAATGAATGCAGTAGTACTATATAAACAAATTAATTAAAGCGTTTCCTTTCATACCATTTATATCTCATATATGTTACTATATCTCCTTACTATTTAAACCACTCCATTTTATCACTAAAATATATCCCATCATATATCTTTATCTTATTAGTAGCCAAAAATGCCGAAGAACCTCCAAGATTACGTCTCCAAGATCAAAAAACCAACCCGTATCCCTCTCCGTCATTTCTCTTCAAACTCCTTCTCATCCTCAAAAAAGTGGATCCTCTCAAATTGCAAACACCCCAGAACCCTATCCTTTGCTATTGACAGCAACCAAAATATTAATTTTGAAACCAATGATGATAATCATCGTGATTCGGCTACACTCGCCGATATAGATCGTTTCCTCTTTGAGAATTTCAAGTCCCTTTATATAAAAGATGATGAGGAAGATGATAATAATATTTCCAAAAAAGGGAAAGAGCTTCTTCGTGACAAAGTCGTTGTAGAAAAGTCGCCAGGTGGGATTTTGTTTGATCCCCCTCGGTTCAGTATGAGTCCACCACCTGATCTTCGGGACTCCAATCGGTTCTTCGTGGACCTCGGGTTGCCAAGATCGCTTATGGACGAAGCCCGGTTCAGTATAACGGCCAGTTCTGAAGATTTAGCCGAATCAAGCTCAACCTCGAACGCAACCCTCAATGACTTGATGATGTTAAGGAATTCTAATAATGAGGTCACGCTTACGGATGATAATTGCATTGCTTTGTTGAGGTATTCTCCGAGTCCATATGATGATTTTCGACGTTCCATGCTGCAAATTGTTGAATCTCGTCTCAGGAATCATGATAGCGTTGATTGGAAATTTATGGAAGAGCTTTTGTTTTGTTACTTGAACCTAAATGAAAAGAAGTCATATAAGTTTATTCTAAGTGCTTTTGTTGATTTGATTGTTGCCTTACGCCGGAATTCTAATAGGATTCCGGCGAGTTCACGAAATGTTAGTAGCACTAGACATAGGAGGAGAGAAACTAGAGACAAAGGAACGTAAGCATTAATTGTTATGGAAAATTGATAATGGTCATGAAGTATTGGATCGGAGCTCCACAATAAATATTTTTATTTTTATTTTTTTAATTCTTAATGGAGTGATCACAAATAGTATCATTTAATTTATTTAATTATAAGAAATACTTTATAATCTTTTTGTTTTTTCAAAAAATATCAAATGTGTACAAATAATACTATTAAGATAATATTTTAATATTTTAATAGGATTATTTTTATCATTTTTTTATTCTTTTCAAAACAAATGAAAATAAACTCAAATGAATTCATTTTTCTTAAATGTTTTTGTTCTAATTTTACCTCACTAAAACCATTGTATTCTAGAATAATAATATTTTACTTAATATATTGAAATAATAATTTATGTTCTCCATTTGCATCTTTTATAAAATTAAAGGGATAAACAACAATTGTTACAAATAAATTAATTAAATAATACTACTAGCTAATAGCTTCAATGACACTTTTGTTTTCAGTGTTAGAGAGTATTATATAAACTTTGTAGTCCTCACATGCAAATGCATCTATTATAAACATTTAACCAGTTCATAGGTTCCAGGTTGCTTTACTAATAGATGTTTTCCATTGCAGTTATATTAAATATTATATATATATATATATATATATATTGATTTAAGTCTAATAAATATATTTTTTTATTTAATAATTATTTAAATTTAAAATTTTAAAATAGAATAACATTTACATCATTAATTTAAATTATTTTATAATTACGATGATTTGTTAATATCATTTATTATATATTTATATGGATACTCTATATGTTCCGAAATAAAACATGTGAATAACAATAAGGTTATATATATAACATTTTCTTTTTTGCTTAAATTTTGAAGAAAGTGGAAAATAATATTTATTTTAAAAATAAAGCAGCAGCACAACAAATGCAAAAGATTTTCCAAGCTTCCCAAAAAAGTTATATTTCCTTTCTAGATCTAATATAAAATACGTATCTAGGACTAGGAGTGAACTAATATTTCTCCATAGTATACTATCAGATACTATCTTGTTTCAATTTTTCAATTTTTCAATTTTTTCAATCAACCGCTCAATCTTGTTTTGCTTCTCCTTTTCGTTTCTTTTTATGTCTCTCGTCGTGTCATAAGTTTTTCTAGCTTTCAATCAAAGCTTTATTTCCTTTCTATTCTCTAATATGAGATTCGTTAGTAAGAGGGACTCTCTTTTCTAGTAGCTCTCTTTTGTTTTCTTAATTTTGTTTTTCATTTTATTAAAATTATCCTACATTTTTCTGTATTTTCAATTAAATAATATTAATTTTGGTTAACTTATTTTTTTCCATAGACTCAACTATTACGACTTTTGAGTATGTTTTGTTGAAATATTTTTTTACATATTTTTAGATTTATAAACTTTATTTTATCAATCGTATTCAAATTTGGTTAGTAAAAACTTCACATTTATATAAAAAATAATTTAGTTTAAATCTCTCAAATAACAATATATTTATTAAAAAATTTAAAAATATAGACCTACAATTATTAGTTTAGTTATTGATTTTTTTTTCTTTCCTTTTTTGTTCTTTCAAAAACCATTCTATTTTTTCCTACATATATAATCAAAGTTATCTACCAATTTATTGAATTTAAAATTGATATATATATTATTTACAATTAAGAATAAAATAAATAAAAATAAAAATTCGATAATTAAAATGAATATTTTAAACAAAAAAAAACATACATTTATCAAGAATGTATTTATTGGTCCTAAACTATAAAACTTAAACTTTAAATTCTAAATTTTAAACCTTATATTAAATTTAGGTTATTTTTAGTCTTTTTAATATATTTTTTTATTTTTTTATTTGTACATTTTAATTATTAAACATGCAATTTTTATAGTTTTTTTTATTAAATATAAATATCTATTATATTAGTATTTTATTTACACTCTAATAGGTCACCAAAAACACAAATCTAAAATTGAAACCCTTATTTTAGAGTGATTTAACAAAGATATTTAAAAAATATAACCATAACTAATAAAACTTATTTTTTTTCTTTGTATAAACGTGAAACTTAACCAAAATTAATGTATGGATACTTAATTTTTAACAAGTGCGTCCGTAAGTATAAGAATAACCAAACATTAACCATTTTAAACTCGAAACCCACGACTATTTTGACGGACACCCTCTTTACTTTAATTAACTATATACCAATTATATTGATTCTATTATTATTATTATTATTTATGATTTTTTAATTATTTTTTATTAGATAAATATTTTACTCTTTTCTCCGTAATTATTTTCCTTATAATAGCGTATAAGATATATATTGAATAAAATTTAAAATACACAACTCTAAATTTATTAGTATTATATCTAAATAAGTAAACAACTTATTTGTATTATATCCACAATAAAAGATATTATAACACATTTCAAAATTAACTCACAAATTGAAGAAAAATACAAGCATTTAAAGAGAAAGCTTTCAACTCATACTCAAACTAAGAATACAAAGACTTATTTGTTTTTGATGGGATGATTAAATCAAATGCAAGGTAGGTTATTTATAGTTCTCACTATGCAATTGATGATTGCTCAAAAATCACTAAAATTATCATGATTTTATACACTATAATTGATTAAAATAATATATATTTATATGATTTTATCATATTTTTATATATTTTTCCTTTTAGGAATCACATATATTTTTATTATTTTTCAGGTATTTTCGCTTAAAAAATTAACTTAAAGACTCAAAGAAAAATATTCGAGCCAATAGATCACAAATATATTCATAAAATAAATGAGGAAAATTAAAACAAGATGGAAAATTGGACAAAATGGGTCTAAAGGGTGAAATCACGCACGCAGTTGCCCAGAAGCGTCGGCCAACGCGCGTAGCCGCCGAGCAGCGCGCACCACAACGCCCAACCGTGCCCAGAAACGCACGCGCATCACCCACACAACGTCCAATCTGTGCACGTATCTGCTTCATTTCGCACGCACTGCTGCGCCCATCTGCCTCACTCTACGTGTGTTGCCACGCCCCACATACCATGACATCAGTGATGATGTCATCATCACCTACTACATGTTTCCTCCATTTTTAATAATTTTTCCACCCACTTTTTCTTCCTCTTTTCACCTATAAATACCCTCATTCTCTACACATCAAACACACCTCAAAAACATCTTCTTCTCTCTTTCTTTCTCTCAATTTCTTAGTTTTTCTTAGTTATAGAGTTCTTCTCTTTTTGAGAAGAAGTAATTATGTTGTTTTAATTTATTAGTTTTTTGATTCAATAAATGAAAATGCAAATTCTGTTTGGAGGTTTTCCAGCAACATGAATAACATCAAAGTACTGTAAGGATTTTGTTTTCTTTACAGTTATTTTTTATGCTTTATTCTTATATGTTATATTTAATTTGTCTATGATTAAATTTAACTTTGCTAGGTGTTTGTAAACATGATATAATAATAACGTTATTATGCTTGCGAAATATTAAATAGGTAAGAATTTCTAAAATGAATTGCTTTTATTTTTATTCAAGATTTTATATTAAGAATGTTGGAGAGAAATATATTATTTTTCATTACAAACTTAAATCTGAAAATTAGATTTTAAGGTTTAGTTATCTAGTCTGATTTTAAGTAGTGCTCTTTTATTTGTTGGTACAATCGCCCGGTAGTTAACGTGAAACTCTATTTCAAAAGTTTTTATAAGAATTATTATCTGAAAATGTATTGACAACATGTTTTCAACAGTAGTTTTAAAACTTGAAAGTTAGTACTCGGATAATTAAATTCCTAGGTTTAATTTGGACACCTCAAATAAAGTTTATACTATCTAACCCCACCAAAGGTGGCATTTAAATGGTTCATTTTCAATCTCTTAGAAAAATGAATTAATTTAATTAACCAAATTAGTTATCAACCTCACCTATAGGTGTTAATTGATTTGTTTAGTTAACAAAGAATATCTAACCCCACCAAATGTGGTATTCATATAAAAAAGAGAGAATCAATAAATATAAATTTATATCTTTAATAACCTAAATAATATGAACAAACATAATTAACTTAGCTATTATATCCATAAATACTCCATTATTATAAATGATAAAATTTGCATAAATGTTTATTGAATCTGTATCTATGTTTATTTTTATGTTGTTAGATTAGAAACACAAAACTCAAAATATCGTGACAGGATGTTTAGGATTTAATTTCGTTTTTAAAAGTTTGAATAATAAATTAAAAACCACATATATTCCTTTCTTAGATCGACCTTGGGAGTATATTTATCATTTTCTATGAAATGATTCATGCACTTGCGAGAGTTTTATAAATATAAAACCAAAGTATTGACAGGATCGGCGATGCCGGTTTTGCTCATCAACAATCTACACCACACAAATATTATCACATTCTACACATTTCTCTTTTCTACATCCTTCTAGATTTTCTCTTAAAAATATTCTTCAACTATTACATTTATTAAGTTGGTGTTGATTTTCAACAACTTTATTCAATAACTTCATTTATTGAGTTGGTGTTAATTTCCAACACTCTTCCTAAACACCAACTCTCACTATTTTTACTGTGCTAAGTTGACGATAAAACATTTTGAACTTACCAATGTTTAAGTCTTTTATGAACAAGTTTGCAACTTGATCATCTATCTTGATTTGCCTCATCTCAATTTCTTCTTGTAGAACCTTTTCTCTGATAAAGTGATAGTGCACTTCAACATGCTTAGTTCTTACCTGAAAGATTGGATTTTTTGCCAAACGAATTACCGACTGATTGTCACAGTATAACATAATTACATAATCTATTGGTTATTGTAGATTATTCATTAGTTGTAATAGCTATATACTCTCTTGAGCTACCATTGCCATTGCTCGATACTCAACTTCAGTGGTTGATAGTGATACTATCGACTGTCTCTTACTACACCAAGAAATTATTCCAGAACTAAGTTTAAATATATACCCAGTTATTGATCTCCTGCATAGTCAACATCGTAGTAACCAACTAACTTTTCGTCTCCACTTTTCTTGTACAGAAGACCATAGTCAATTATACTCTTCATATATCTCAGTATTTGTCAAATTGCTTCCAAATGAGGCTTAAAGGCTATCATGTACCTATTTTTCCTATGAACTCGAAGATCAGAGGTCATCCATACAAAAAGGACAAAGTTATCAACTAAGTGTTCAAAATAAAATACTGAAAGTAAAAATGGCTAGTACTCACTGTCAGAATTTAAAGGATCACTGCTATCTAGCATAGCTACTATATGGTCCAAACCCCAGTAAGCGATCCATTCCAAAAGTATGAATCTATCACTATGTTACTCCTTCAAAGATGTGTCATAGAGATAAGTGAAAAACTTTAGTTGCTTCTTGGAAGGAAGACATTGCAACCAATAAACTATAAATAAAAAGAGAACATGTTAGAAATAAATAAAGCATATCATAGTAAGGCTAAGTCTCAAAGTGTCCTACCATTTCTCTCATATTGGGTGGGCATGGAAAAGACCCCCAGAAGATTTAAGTCAAAATCTCTATCCACCATGAAAAATGAGCCATACCATCGCTTATTGGGGTCATGAAACTTCTCAATAAGAACACATTTGGCATAAAGTCTGAGATAAAACCAACTAAAAATGCTTCCTTGAAGTTGCAAAAAGTATTAGTAAATGAACTCTTCCATGGTTAGCTCACGTCTATATTCTTTCAAAAATGCCCAACAGGATAATCGTATTTGGTAATAGTTTAGGGGAAATTAGGATGGAAGAGCACAAACATATACTAGAAACTTTAACACTACAGGCAGAAGAGCAATCTTAGTCCAACAAAGAGATGATTTGCATATAAAGTGACCCTATCTAGAATAGGGTTACTCCAACTCATGCCTAAAACATAATTTATCAAGCTTACTAATTCCAATACATTAAAGATATCCTTAACTCTATCTAATAAAAAAAAAATCATCCGAGATCAGACCTTGTTCATAAAAAAGAAAGCGTGATCTTTTTCATCGGGACCCAATTGGTACTTAGGAATACCAAAAGGGATCAAATTTAAGTCTTTATCATTGGAAGAGTTATTCCATGCTGAATAAGCATCCAAACTTCCCCTATAGAAAAAATTGCATTGTCGGGATAATCCAAAACCATCGCTTGACTCAATGTGTACCCGAAAACCACCGCACAAACCAAAGCCACCCACACCAGGGTGAAACACGCCATGGTTGGCTAGACAATGGCCAACCATACCACGGCCGGACATGTCATGAGTGGAAGGACCATGGTCAGACATACTATGGATGGCCCAATTATAGCCGAATCTCCCATAGAAAAACATACCATGGCTGATCAGATATGGATCCTCACTCCTCTATCGGTCCTCCACTTAACAACTACCTCACACGACCCATCCCAATTCGTTCTATCTCGACCCCTTAATGGAAAAGTTTGATTCCATCCATCAATCATCCTAATCTTCATCATTACCTATGTAGAAAAGGATGAGTGTAACTATCATAGAGTGTCAGGTGTCTAGATAGCAAGAAAATGAAAATCCCACAGTTTTTACAAAGTGCTAGGAAAATAAATAAATGAAAAAAGTTGAAAAAAATAAAGACTTATCAGACCTAGATGCCAAGTTCCAGCACTTTTATCTCTCCCTCTCAAGAGTGGGCTTTGAAGATTAGAATGAAAAAAATGAGAGAGGGAAGCTCTCTTTATATAGAGAATAAGAAAGGATTTCATTCGTTCATCATGATATCCATCCAAGGGTTTCAGGCTCTAAAAGCCCACAAATTTAGATCCATGTCCTTCATCCACAAAGGAAAAACTGCACCCATTTTCACCCATTGAGTAGTGGTTTTAACTTCGACATAACTCTCTAATTGGGAGTTTCAATGAGAGCACGTAAAAACTACTAATAAAAAGACATCGCCAACAAGTTTTGAGTGCCTTAGCAAATTAAGAAGTTCATCATATGGGTAAATACTGACCACATAAGAGTATACTTGATATCACTAGTAAGGTTCAGAAAGTAGTGAACATAAGTGATGATAGAATGGCAAAATACACATCCTACCCATGCATCTAGGCCTAGAAAATCTAGGGGATAGTATTTGGTGTAAAATAGTTCGTTTCATGTGGCATAATATAAGAGGTCTTAGTCAGTAAATAACTTATAGGTCGACCCAATCAACACTAAGTCAGTAAGTATCAATATCATATAAATATCCAATAGAATAAAAGACTACCATTTAATCTTTTAATTATCCGACAATAAGATAATTAAGTTGATAAATCTTTAACATTTAAAAATAAGTATATCATTATGGATAAGAGTCATCAACTATTATATTTTCTCCTACAAATTCAGTACTACTCACCATTAAACATACTTCTTAACTTCAAATAACTGAAAATAATTACAAATACTAAGATCTATATTCTCTTCTTAAATATCTATTTGTATCTCTTTATATCATAAGGAGAGACACTAGTCTTATTGTTCTTCTCACTACTCAGATTTACTTAAATATTGGAGAGCCAAAATCACCACACCTCGTGGTGGTTCAAGATCATAACAATGTGTTCTCTATTCTAAAATCTATAAAAAACATAGGTACATCTATTTATTAATATTGATAAAAATTGATATCAATATTAATTTTAGAGACCATAAAACTAAACTTATCTTAAAGTCTTAAAATCATATTATGATTTAACTAGAATTAACTTTTGAATGAATCCTTAGATTGCACGATATCAAGTGCTTTGGAAAACTCTTGGTGGCTGATTTACTAACATTAAAGTATTTAAATAGAGAGATTGAGTGTAACATTAATAATGATAAGTCAAATTATCTAGAATAATATCTCAAATGTCCTTGGAATTTAGCATATCTTCACTTATGTCCTCGAAGTTTATAAAATATCTAAAAATTTTGTAGACTTTACAGTTAATACCATTGGTGTCCCTTAATCTTAATGGTGTTAATTTTCCATCCATTACTATTTAGAATACTATTCCTTGGTTTTAATACCAATTTTTGCGAATTAATACAATTTTTAATCGAGGGTTAATATTGACCTAGTTGATGGTATTTGTTTATTTATGGAAGACAATAATTTGTCTAAAAAGTTTATTATTTGTGGGTATAAATCTAATTTTCTTCTATATTCATTACAATTACAAAGTATATTATGTTCTTCGTTATGTTGTTTACTTAATTCTAATCATGAATCTATTAATTATCTTTTAAAATTAAAAATTATTCTTTCATTTGTTAAAACTAATAGTTCTAATTTATGTACTAATGATTTGATATTCATAGAGTATTATCTTGATAAGTCATATGTGTTGAATGCATATTATTTTATCCTATTCGTAATATACAAACAGATTTTTCTTATGTACATACAGTGTACTTATAATATTTAAAAAAGTAGTATCCAAACATTAAGTTGTTGAATTTTTCTTCCTCTATTCTTACATATTTTTGACTAAAATAGTCTTTTAATGTCCTTGAAACAGGATGGTATATGATTCTTGTGATAACTTTACTATAATCTGTGTAGATATCTAATAAGATGTTAAATCTTTTAAAATTTTCAAGACAAGTTTCATAATCCTCATCTTTAAATTATTCATTTAAATGATAGAGATAACCTTTATCAAATGTTTCTAATAGAATTAGATTTTTATCTTTGATTTTATTTGGAATTATTAGTTGTTTATTTCTAAAAATAGTTTTCATTTTCCTATTTTAGCAATATTAATACTTTATATAAGAAAATATTTAAACATTCAAGATTCTTAACTGGCTTAAATTTATAATTATTATATCTAAATTTGATAGGTCTACCACGATCTTACCTTCTATTTGTCTTCTTTTGTTATACCTATTATGCCTTAACTTTACTCAAACCTTAATGCCCTTTTAGCAATGGTGAGCCTTTTACATTCATACATAAATGGTGTTCAATAGTTGACTTAAGGCCAGCTAAGAACCTTGAAGAGGTGCTTAGCCGCTCATAATTATTAGGTACAACATTAATTTCTAGATATAAGGGTTTCTATGCTAGAGTTTTTGGTGTGTTTTGAAATGAGAATAAGGGTTCCTTTTATAGCACAAGGAATCCCTGTTTACAAGACTAAAATTATTATTTTACCCTTGCTTCAATAATTCTTCTACTTTAATAATGTTGCCGATTGAGATGTGGGATCTACAGTTTCTTTCTTTATTTTTCTTTTTCATTTTCTATTGAATTTTCTTTTGATGACATTGATGATAACGCATCTTCATCTTCTCTATCTTTGATGCAGATAATTCATTTGTGGTCTTTGGTGGCTTTTCTAGCATAAGAGCATAATATCTTCCTTATTTCTTGACCAATTTCCAGGTTGTTGCAATTAAAATTGGTTTCGTATTTGATAATTATTTCACCATCTTCTTCTAACAGAGTCATGCTACTATAGGAAATGATGATGACTTTACTAGTTGAATAATTTACTTTGATCTTAGTAAAATTGTCAATCTTTTTGAGTTCATAGTAAATTTGGCCTAGCATTTGACCTCTTAGTATATAGACTTCTTTTGTGTTGAATTCCTAATCTAGAAGTGCCCTTGGTTTGAGAACTTCTCTGTTTGTTTTGGAAATCCCTATCTTGATGAAATGGTAGAGACTAATACATCCTTCCCCATTCCAGTCCATTAATGAATTGAAAAATCTAAAATAAGCATGTTTATCACCTACTTTAATCTTCCTTATGAAGTTCCTGATTACTCTTTTCAAATTCTCTGGAAAATAATTTAACTCATTTAAATTAATTCCTAGATATATATTTTCTATTAGTCCTGTATGACAGGCTTTATACACAAATATTGGATCAGCTCCTTTCAAGATATTGAATTTACTTCTTGTAGAATATTTTCTGTCAAAGTTATAGAGACTTAACCATTGTGGTTTGCTAAGGTTTCTATATTTTTCCTTCTCATCTTCAATGATTGGAGTATTTCTATGGGATGTCTTCCTAAATAGCACTGAATGTTTTACTATTTTTGATATCTCTAGAGGCGATTCTTCTCTAAATAGCACTGAAGGCCTTGCTATTATTTCAAGATTAGTCAATCTACTTGGAGTTGTTGGTTGTTATTGTAATGTTGTAGAATAATTTCTTACAATATCCTCTAGAGTTATTAGTTTTGGTGTTTTGTAGTTGGCATAACTACATTCGGCTTATATCCTATGGGTAAAGGCTCTATGAGTTACTCCACTAAATCCTAGAATAGATTTACTTGCTTTTTATCCAATTGTTATAAATTCCTAGTTTTTGGGTCATTATAGACCATATAACTTTTTTTATGTTCTTCTTTTTCTACCTCAACTACCCAATTGAGCTTTTTGGTTTTAGAAGTTTTTTATGAACTGTTAGGTGCTTCCTTTTTATCTTTAAAAGTTTCACCTTGAACTTTGAATGAAGATTTCTCTTTTAGGCTTCTGGTCTCTAGAGTTTGTTTTGAACAATTAAGTTTTTCCTATTCCTTTCCTGTCTCCATAAGAAATTTCTCGATATATAATAGCTCGAGTTGTTCATGTAAGATTTTTATCTCCTTTTCCTTTATCTTGATTTCAATGTCAACATGTTCCATTCCTAAAAACATAAAAATAGTTAGAGGTCTTAATTCTTTGGTGAGAGCATTTACTAAACTATTTTTATGGCATAGAAGATGTTCAACATCAAAATTGTAATGGTTGAACCATTGTTGTCATCTAACTAATCTTCCTTGTTTGTAATCACCTTCAGTATTAATTCTTAATAAATAACTAATATTCTTGTTATCTGTTATAACAATGAATTTGAAACTTATAACATATATTTCAAATTTCTTAATAGTTTTTTTAACAGCTAAATATTATTTTTCATTACTATGGTAATTTAATTCTGAACCTTGGAAAGATCTTAATGTATTTCTATAAAGATATTCATCTTTATCATTTACTCTTGCTTTAAGAACTACTCTCCAATATTCTTGTGAAGCATCTGTTTCAATTATCATCTTATCATCTGGTCCTAAATGGAATAAAGTTAACAAATGTTTTACCTTTGCTTTTACTCTATCCATAAATAGAGTATCTTCTTCGGTCCATTTCCAGATATGATCTCTTTTCAATTTTTCTTGTAATGGTTTTCTCATTTCTATAAGTTTCTTAATGTATGCTTTTGCATATATTAAACATCCTAAAAATCTTTGTAATTGGTTTTTTTTTTTTATTCACTAGAGAAACCTTGAATATTATTTAGTATATGAGGTTGTAGATTATGTTTTTCATCTTCAATTTCCAACCCTAAATATTTAATTTTTTGCTTTACAAGTACTACTTTCTTTTCATAGAGTATAATGCCTTTTTTTCTACATTCTTGTAAAATATTGATAATATCCAAATAATATTTATTTAATTTATTACTAAAAACCCAAATATCATGTAAACGCATCAAATATCTTGTAATTTCTTGAAAATGTTATCTATATATTTTTGAAAAATACCTGGAGCTTGTTTTATTCCAAATGGTATAAATGTCCATTGGAATTGTCCTTAGTGGCAAGTAAATTTTGTTAGTTTTTGGGATTTTTTATCCAGTCTTATTTGCCAAAATCTGCTTTTATATATAATCAAAACTCGAGAAGTATTTCTTTTCTTTTATTAATGATAGTAGTTCTTCCTTTTTTTGGAATGAAGTATCCATCGTCAATGGTTTCTTTATCTAGTTCTTTAAATTTTATTACCACTCTCTTTTTTCCTTTTATTTTCTCAACTTCTTTTTCAACTAAGAATGTTGAACTAGAGTGAGATGAATTACTTGTTATTATGACTTAATTTCAAAAGTTTTTGAATTTGTTTTCCAAATTCAATCCTATCTTCTGGAGTATAATCTTCTGGAGTATAAATCATTGGTTTGACTCTTATGATCTTTTAATTTTATGTTGACTAATGTTTTAGATTTATTTATTTTTAAATCCAAAGGGTTTTATGAACTGACTGTTTATAATAGTTTTTTGATGCCTAATAGAGCTTTGTCTTCTTGTATTTCATTGAGAAAAGAGTTTTATTTCTCTTCTATATCTAATGAAATACTTTCTAAATTAAGTTTTTGCTAGTCTTCTATCTCACCACATTTTTGCTTTTTATGTTGTTGCATAAAAGTTAGGTTTGAGACAGTTAAAGTTTTTCTTATTTTTGAGACATAAATGGTATCTCCTCTTAAGGTCATGAGACTTATTTTGTCAAAATATTGTGTGAAAGGTTGATATAAGTTTAGGAAATTGTTTCCTATTAACAAATCAATTTTTGTTTCTTATTGATATATGGTAGGAATGTGAAACTTTTCTCCTCTTATCATTATATTAGTATCATTTAATACCTTATTAAGATTTATTGTAATATTATTAGCAATTCTTACAATTAAATCTTTTGGTGCTTGTTTCCAGTTATCTTTTGGAAATACATATTTACTCGCTACACATATACTAGCTCATATATTTATATATGCATGTAAATGATAAGCGTTATAGCTTTTAAATTTTAGTTCTACTTTAAAGTAAGTACTATTTGGATTTGTAATACTATACAAATCATTTATCTTCTGATGAAGAATATCCACAATTTGAGTGTTCATATTCTAAGTTAGTTATTTCTTCTTTAGTTTCTTCCAATAGATAGGTACTATAAGTATTATTTATATTAGATTCCTCGATTGGTTCTAATTCTATTTTGCAAGTTTTTTCCATGATTTTTGCTTGTTATGAAAATTCCTTTTTTATATTGACGTATGCTTGGACATTCGTTGGCATAATGTTCTTCTTCATGACAGATCCAACATATGCATTTTTTCTTTCCTGAAAGACAATAATTCCTATTTTCGGAAGGTTTATACTTCTTTCTTCTAAAATATCTTTTTTTCTAGTTTTCTCTATTAAACCTCTTTTTGTATTATTGAAAATTTTGTTTTCTGAATTTATATTTTTTAAATATTTTATATTTATATTTTTGTTTATAAGATTTTATATTACATCCATATTTTCCTGGTATTCTAAAATCTTTTGTATCAGCAGATTTTATCATTTCCTCTTATCTATTTATATTATTTTCTTTCTTGACATTTAATAATGATCTAATTTTTAAGGCTTCTTATTCTTCCTCATAGAGTATATGGTATATTTTCTCTATTTCTTTATTCCCAACTTTCTATTAAGGTCTTATATAGTGTTCCAGGTAATTTTTCGAAAAAACATTTCTTTATAAGTTATTTGCATAGATGGGGGCAATTTATAGTAATACATTTCATATTCACAAATAAAAGAATCTATGTAACACATATTACAAATTTTCATATTTGTTAGATGCCATTTAGCTTCATTGATTTCATTTTCATTAGATTCGTTGATAGTTATTCTTTTATCTTCTCCAATAAATTTTTTGTATATTTCATTATTACTATATCCAAGTATTCCCTTCCTGTGGAAGCATTCTGTTGCATTAACAAATATTGTTGGTCTGTTAAGTTTGAAAACCAAACTTTAACATTTCCTACTATTTTATGTGTTGTAAGTACCCTACAGATTGAAGGATTTATTTAGGTAGTTTGAAAGGTTTGTATGAGCACACTCATACCATTAGCCCATTCATCTAAGGCTTTCTTCCTATCTCTTAAATAGTCTAAATCTAGAAGATCAGATTTATAATTATCATAGAGTTTGAATTCTAGTGGAATACTACCTCTAGTTCTCCAATGCAACCCTTCCTCCATTTTAGGTGATTGTCTTCTTCTTTCTGTGGTATCAGGTTATTCTGTTCTTTGCCTATTTCTTTCTCCTCTATGTTTTTCAGATGTTCCTTCTTGGTAAGGGACTAGTAATGAAATTGGTATCATATGACCTTTTGGGGTCATGTTTTTTATTCAGAATCAGTCTCACTAATTATTGTCATATCATCATCTTCTTTGTTAGTACAAAGTTTTTCATTATAATGTTCTTTTATTTCTTCATTAGTTAATATCAATAAACTATTCTATATCCCTATTTTCAGGGTTGAATTTTCTTTCTAATTCTTTTCTATATTTCATTAAATTAAATTATCTCTTTATTCTCAAATTGTTCTTCATTTTTTCTTTTCTCATTTTTAGAAATCAGAGAATCTAATCTCCTAGGTGATTCTTCTTTTATTCTTTCTAAGGGATTATATTAATGATCTATTATTTCATTATTTCTATATATTATATACATCTTTTCTTAATTCTGAGAATTCTTTGTGTATATCTTGTTGTAGTTTATTATAACCACTCTTTTATTTCTTTTAGTAATTCTTTTTGTACATCTATTATTTTTAGTAAATATTTTGTGTTTGATTCTTGGATTAAATCAATTTCCTCTGTTAATAATTGTACAGTTTCAAATAATGTTGCTTGATTTTTTGCTACACCTATTAGGCTTCCATTTTCTTTCAAATGCATATTTTTTATTTTATCTCTAAGCATTATTTTTTCCTCAATATTAAATCATGAACTAATGCTTTCATTATTTTTACTTTATTTTCTAGTTTTATAATTTCTTCTTGGTTAGAAGTTTCTCATTCATGGTCTATAAAAGTAAACCTTGACATTCTATTATTTTTAACAACATTACTTTTTCTTTCTATTATCAAGGATTTTTCTTTGATATCTAATTGTCATTCTTCTCGTATTTAAAAATCTGTTAGTATTTTTTATTTTATTATTTGTCCAAATTCCTTAAAAGTTTTGTCTATTTTTATAAATTCATTTTTTTCGTATATTGAACTATTATGACTATTTGTTAAAGAATATGCTACTAAATAATGTATTGAAATTGGATAATTTCCTTCTTTCATTAATTCTCTTCTTTTAAATTTAAAAGCTAGACTTAATACTTGAGTTAGATTTTTATCATGTATATTAATAGCAAATTTAAGATATGCTGTAAATTTTAACTTTTGGTATCCTAAGTTATCATGGATCATTTCTAATAAGTCATCTTTCCTATTTATTATTCTGTTATCTAATAATGTTATTTTTATTGGTGTATCTATTCATTTTCTAAAATGAGCTTTTATTAATATTTGAATTTCTTCTAAATGGATGTATCCAATTTTTTCTTTTTCTTTATGAAGAATTTTTAATAGCTTGTTTAATATGGTTTCTTTATTAATTAATGGTATATTATATCTTTCTTTTGCATTTGTAATCTTAATACTCATTTCTTTATTAGTTATACCATAATAAATTATGTTTTTCCTAGAGAATAATTTTCTTAATAAAAATGATGATTTTTTAAATCTATCTCTTTCTTTAAGATTTAATTTTGTTTTTTGAATTTCTTGAAAATTCTTTTTATTTATTATCATTTATTGTGAAAGACATCCTGAGATGTCTTTTTTTTCTATGTTTAGTATTTCTTGGTCTATTTTTTCTTTCATTTTAAGAATGTTACTATTCATTTTTGTTAGATTTAACTTCTGTTATGTTTAAGGAATATTTTTGAATTTTTTGAAACCTTAAGAATATTTTTTAAGATTTTTCAAAGCTTGGGGGTATCTATGATATTAATCCCAAATTATCCATATCACTTTTATAGACCGTAAAATCTATTACTTGACATTTTATATTACCATAAATTAATGGACTAATCACAATTAATTTGAACATTTCTTTTGGTGTTTTATTTCTTGATTTTATTTTATTATTGACAAAAGTTAAGAGCAAATCTTAATAGATAAATCCAACATTGCAACTTATCTATATCTATATTATATAAAAATAATAATAAGTATTTTAAGTATAATAATGTGATTTATATATTTTAATTCTATAATTTTTTAAGTAAGTTTCATTAGTCCTTTTTTTATTGTTTTTATTTTTTATTAATAAAATATATATTATCATTTTATCCTTAAAAAATTCAAATTTTTGAAAATTTTGACCTAAACTCTTTAACGAACTAATCTTCCTTTTGATGATCTAGTTTTTGTCCCTAGTAAATCTCCGCTTTCTTTGTTGGATCAAATTCTTGGTGTGGCTGAGGCATAATTCATGAGAAATGATATTCGGATCGATGCCGAGCATGTTCTCGAGTTTCCAAGTGAAGAGGTCAACATTAGTCCTTAAAAAATCAATAAGAGTGATTTTCAACAATGAAGGTAGTCTAGAATTGATCTTCATATATTGATCGCTCCCCTCTTCCCTTATATGAATCACATCATAATTATTGTGGCCTTTTATCGTAATAAGTCCCCCCGTTTGTAGTGTTTTAGCCTCACTAAAATGATGTTTATTCTTTGATTGCTATTTCGACGATTGGGGCATCTCCTTAGGGTCTATACCCATATATAGTAAAGCGAACAAGTACAATAGGTATGATGAACTATCATTGTCAACTAATATCTAACGTACTTCATAGTGGGCAATCTTAACAGTGATAACCAAAGGGTCATCATAGGGAGGTAGACATTCTCAACCTTCAAAGGTGATGGGATAAATGGGTATCTTTGGTCTCAAATTGTAGACTAGTCTTCTTGTGTCTCGAGCCTCTCGGGCATATCTTTTTCCTAGAATTGTTGGTATGGCCAGCCATCGTAGGTCTACCATGTATAATATGTATTATACGCACATCCTCTAACGGAGCAAGATGGGTCCTATTTGCTCCCCTATAAGCTGAGTTGGTAGGCATCCTTACTCTTTGGCTAGAGTTGTTGCCCCTTTGATTTTCCTCTTGAAGATTCCCAGTTTTGTCAACAATATCCCTTAGGTATCCTTCTAAGAGCAAATGTTCAATCTGCCACTTGAGGTGTCGAAAATCTTGGGTCCAATGCCCCATGTCTTTATGGAATGCCCAATATTTGTTGGGGTTTCTAAATGGGGTCCTTATAATGGGAGGCCAATTGACATTGTTGAGGCACTATGTTTAACATACTGCCTCTACTAGTGTAACTAATAGTAGTGGACCTCTGAAAGGAAAGAAAGTGTGGTCCTAAGTCCCAGAGTTTCCTCTTGGCACAATCATTGGTTTAAAACAGGGAAAATTTGAATGCTTATCTCCAACAAGTCTTTTGTTCTCTTATCTCCTACTAGAGGTAGGTTTATTCACATTTCTATTAACTAGCCCTTTGTTGGATCTCATTTCCCATTCCACACTTACAAACTTTTGGGTTTCTTCATAAACTGCATCTAGAGAGCGTAAGGTAGTTTTTGTCAATTCAATAAAGAGTCCAGTATCGTGCTTGATTCCCTTTCAGAAAGCTTTGATAGCTATAGAGTCAAGACATTGGTTAATCTCCATATTTTTTGTTTTAAATCTCCTCACGTAAACCTCAATTGTCTCATCTTCCTTTTGGATTACCGAGAATAAGTGATGAGATTCCTTTTTGATAGGTTTATTATAAGCATAATTAGTGACGAATACTTTGACTAGGGCGTCAAAGCTAGTTATGCTTTTAGGAGGCAACTCTATAAACCATTGTTATGTTGAATCTTGGAGGGTGGCCACAAATAGTTTGCAGTATATTGTTTCTTACTTATATTCTAAGAGGCTCATGACAGTCATGACCATCTTGAATTGGAGAACGTGTGTTACTGGATCTTTTTCCCTTATAGGTAGGATACTTATGAGTATTGAATTTATGAGGAGGTAACATTAATTCAATGACATATGAAAAAAGTGATGCTGACAATTGATTGCAAACAATTTCTATATCACTTTAGGGCTTTGGTTTTTCTTGCCCTTTAAGTCTATCATTCACCCTTGTCCATATCTTTTTCTCCATTTCTCTTAATTTTTTGTCCAACACATCGCTCGGGTCATATAAAGGAGTTAGAATGGATACTGGTTGGATTGTGTGCTCATAAGTTGGATGATTAACCTAGGAGGTCCCTAGAATGAAAAGGGGGATTAGAAGCCATTTGTGGATATTTTTCTACAACCCTTATGCATTGACAAGGATTAAGGACACAAGATGTATGTTCCCTTATAGAGAATTGACCTAGTATCTGGAGACTAGGAGTGTAGAATGAACTCTCTCTTTCCGAACACACTTCCCTTTCCAATTGGGATCTCAACTTATTATTCTCTCTTTTACATTCTACAAAATCCTGTTGTAGTTCTTTTATTTGAATTTGAAGACCTTTCATCATTGCATCTCTTTCGAGGGAAGCATTTTCTAAACTACAATTCGGGGAACTAGTGAAATGTTGTGTTGCTTGCGCAAATCTGTTCATATCGTGATAAGTTGAGACTTGCTAGTTTTCGCTAGCTGAAGTAGTCCTCAGGTTGTGACTCGGCAATGATTTGATGGGTGAAGAAAGATATGCCCTATTGTTAAGATCAAATTCTTGAACCGAAGGGGCAAGATTATCTATCTATTCACCAATTATGGGCAGGCAATCCATTTAGCGGTGTATGAGTCCCCAAAACACAAATTAAATCTCTTAATAATTTGATTAGGTCGCAAATGCTATCTATGAACTAGAAAGATTAAAATTTCCACAGACGGCATCAATTGTTTAAAGATAATTATTTATGTTGGGGATTTTAGTGATTTTAGAGAAAAATAGAGAAAGTTGATATCTGAAATGGATCTTATATTCTCCTCATTATATATATATATATATATATAAAATACCCTAGACATGTAGTTAACAAGGTTAGGAACTCATCAAGCTAAATACATGATAATTACATATGATCTAATTTATAATAAGTAGGTCGTTATAAGCGTTTACATAGATAAGTCGTTATATTCAGATCGTTTAAGCCTTTTAAGTCAGTTGCTCAGGTCGCCAATACGATGTCAGGATTGAAGTCATCTTAAGATGTAGAGCTCTCAACCATTAGGTCTTGATCTCTATAACCTCGTAATGAAATAACGAGCTGTCATAATTAATTACACTAAATCATCACCTTCATCACCTCGCTATATAATAGCATCGTATCAATATTGATTAAATCGTGTACCTGTTACATATTTAATACCAAGCAAACACATTTAATAAACAAATTTAATTAATTCACATCCTAGAAGATAAAAATTGAAATAATAACACAAACTTTTAATATTAATAAAATAATATATATATATATATATAACTAGTACTTCTTTAATTTTTAGTAGATAAATGTTTTTATTTATAGTTTTCAACTTGAACATTTTAATTTTATAATTTTAAAAATGTAATTTTAGTCTCATATTTTTAGTGTAAAAAGTATATTTAAATCCTATTTTTTTATTTTTTTTAAATTAATGTATATTTATTTCAAATTATAAGATTAAATAATTTTATTTGAAAACTATTAAACTAAATATTTTTTTCTTTTGTAAAAGATATGGATTTTATTTTTAAATTCAAATAAATTCAATCCGAATAATATAATATATATATTTTTTATATATTATATGAGATTTTTTGTTAAATAATTTTACTATTAATTATTATATAATAACTCATAACAAAATAATTAAATTAAATGAATATTTTGATTTTTCTATATGTAATCCACTTTTAACATTAAGTACACATAATTTAATCTCCTCTTTTTATATGATTTTAAGGTTTATTTTAATTTATTATATAATATATAGTTCATTTTAATTTATTATATAGATTTTTTTTATAATTTTTTGTTTAAATAAATTAAAAAATTATGAAAAATATCATTTAACATATTTAATGAATCGATATTACGTATATAAAATATCAAATTATATTAAATAACTACAATGTAAGAATTGATTATGGATTATATAATTTATAAACCATTCTAACAGAATTAAATTATAGATTTATACGTGGATTTGATCCGTTCTATATCCTTGTTAAACATATATATACACCGTTCACTTAAAGATATGTACATCGTTTATCATATTTCACTTCAAATAATTAAAGAACCGTAAATGAATAAAAGGCTGGAAAATTCCACACAAATCCCTCGGTTCCTTTAAGTAGGTCGCTTCCCACAACTTCTCGGTTTGCCTGCCTTAACTCAGAGACTTCCAGAAACCCTCAGCAAACTCTCTCCTCTACTCCTCTTTTTTGGCATTCTTTGGCTGTTACTTCCGAGCTGCGGTGATCACTCCAAAGGTATGTTCTGAAACCTAGCATTTGTTCTACATTTAGATCTCTCGTCCCGGATAACTTTAGATCTGTGACTTTTCGTTCATGTATTTGAATTTTTTTTCGTCGAGTTACTATTGAATTTCGCCCATTTTGCTTTTGGCTTTAATTTTTTTATGCTTTATTATATCTGGTGATTTAGTGTTTTGTTAATGTTGTAATTTGTTTTGGCTAAATACTACTATTGTTTAATTATGTTAGTGTTTAATCGTATTACTATTAAATGAAAATTTAGAATTTGTTTTTATATGTATTTAAGGTGTGATTGATGCAAAGTTGATAGTTTTCTAGAAAAGTGTATGCGAAGTTGTATTTGGTATCTTTATTCTATGACTTTGATAAAGAATGTTATAATTTAAATTGGCCAGCGATTCTATAAAGCTGGTAGACTAATTTTAGGATAACCACCATAGACGTATTCTTGTAATGAACGTACATGTGGTTGTCATATGTTGCGTTTTATATGCATTTCTTTTGGCTCGCTATGCTCCTGGATGCTTGAATTTGAACATGCTTGCGCTGGGTTTGGTAATGCTGCTGGTTGACTGTGGGCTGAATTATTCTTGTTTCAGATTGTCTCTATCTTGCTGAATAGACCAGTTTGGACATAAACTGGTTAGAGTCGAACAAGGATGAGTGTGGTTGGTTTTGAT
Source organism: Hippophae gyantsensis (assembly GCA_030763125.1). Classification (NCBI taxonomy): domain Eukaryota; kingdom Viridiplantae; phylum Streptophyta; class Magnoliopsida; order Rosales; family Elaeagnaceae; genus Hippophae; species Hippophae gyantsensis. The sequence goes on from CM061028.1 coordinate 29,434,541, forward strand.
TTTGGCAATGAAAGCTGCATTGTAGCTGTTGCTAGGCAGAGGGGGATTGATGTTGTACTGAATGATGAATCAAAGCGTGAGACACCTGCTATTGTCAGCTTTGGTGACAAGCAGCGTTTCATTGGAACTGCTGGGGCTGCTTCAATTACAATGAACCCCAAAAACTCAATTTCTCAAGTGAAGAGGCTTATTGGCCGGCAGTTTTCTGATCCCGAGTTGCAAAGGGATTTAAAGTCGTTTCCTTTTACTGTCACAGAAGGGCCTGATGGGTATCCTTTGATTCATGCTCATTATCTGGGTGAAACTAGGACATTTACACCAACTCAGGTTCTTGGCATGGTGTTTTCAAATCTTAAAGGAATAGCTGAAAAGAATCTCAATGCAGCGGTGGTTGATTGCTGCATTGGTATTCCAGTCTATTTCACCGATCTTCAAAGGAGGGTTATCTTGGATGCTGCCACTATTGCAGGCTTGCATCCTCTCAGATTGTTTCATGAAACCACAGCAACAGCCTTGGCTTATGGTATCTATAAGACTGATTTACCAGACAGTGACCAGTTGAATGTTGCGTTTGTTGATATTGGGCATGCAAGCATGCAAGTGTGTATTGCTGGCTTTAAGAAAGGTCAACTGAAAATATTGGCTCACTCATTTGAGCAGTCTTTGGGTGGTAGAGATTTTGATGAAGTGCTATTCAAACACTTTGCAGCAAAATTTAAGGAAGAATACAAGATTGATGTTTTCCAGAATGCAAGGGCATGTATTCGGCTACGAGCTGCTTGTGAGAAGTTGAAGAAAGTGCTTAGTGCAAACCCTGAGGCACCTATCAATATTGAGTGTTTGATGGATGAGAAGGATGTTCGTGGGTTCATCAAGCGGGAAGAATTTGAGCAAATTAGTGCTCCTATTCTGGAACGGGTGAAGAGACCATTGGAAAAGGCTCTTGTTGATGCTGGTCTTACCATTGAGAATGTTCATATGGTCGAGGTGGTCGGTTCAGCCTCTCGTATTCCAGCCATAGTCAAGATATTGACAGAGTTCTTCATGAAGGAGCCCAGGCGCACAATGAACGCTAGTGAGAGTGTTGCCAGAGGTTGTGCTTTGCAGTGTGCTATTCTTAGTCCAACGTTTAAAGTACGAGAGTTCCAGGTAAATGCTCATTTATAATTGTTTAGATGAAGCAGTGGGCTGTTGTTGCAAAAAGATGCATTGTTTATTCTCTATATTTTAAATCTGCATGTGTTCCTACTGAATGGGTGTACTTGAGTTCACCAAAATCACTGACTTTTTGATACTCATTGTTTGAACCATTATTCCTCAGGTTAATGAAAGCTTTCCATTCTCAATCTCTTTATCGTGGAAAGGTGCTGCTCCAGATTCCCAGAATGGACCAACTGAGAACCAACAGAGTACCATTGTTTTCCCCAAAGGAAATCCAATACCAAGCATCAAGGCTCTTACATTTTATCGGTCAGCCACGTTTTCAGTTGATGTACAGTATGCAGATGTTAATGAAGTTCAGGCACCCACTAAGATCAGTACATATACAGTATGTGGTCAATTTCTTCTATCAAAATTATGCACTTGATGTGTGGCGCAATATTTTTTTTCCTGCTCTAACTTTGCGCAATGTTTTCTCATGTGCAGATTGGTCCATTCCAAACTACGAAAAGTGAACGCTCAAAACTGAAGCTCAAAATTCGATTGAACCTGCATGGGATTGTGTCTGTGGAGTCTGCAACGGTAAAACTTACTGTGACAGATGTTTATTATGGTTCTTTTGAATTTGGACCCTTTTAATAACCCCCCTCCCTTTTTTTTGCTTCCTGTTTGTTGGAATCTACACTATCTATAGCTGTTAGAGGAAGAGGAAGTTGAAGTCCCAATCTCAAAGGAAACGCCTAAAGAAGCTGCTAAGATGGAGACTGATGAAGCTCCCAGTGATGCCGTTCCTCCAAGTTCCAATGAAACTGATGCTAACATGCAAGATGCCAAGGCAGCTGAAAACAGCAATTTTGAGACTGGAGACAAACCCGTGCAGATGGAAACAGACAACAAGGTGATTGGCCTTTCTCGTTATTTTCTCATGTTTAATATTTACGATAAACCTTCAAAAATACCATCAAACTATTGTGTTTGTTTTGTTCGTACCACCAAATTATTTTTCGTTTCTTTTATACCACCCAACTTGTAAAAATCTCTACTTATATCTTTCTGTTAGTCTTGGTCTAACGGCGTCATACATCAATGCTAGATTTGGAATAACTCAGATATTTAAGTGGTATATTTGGAACCCATTTTGTATTGCCACTTGTGATGCCTTTAGATGGAGAGACTAACACAATGGTATAAATGGAATTTTTTATGAGTTGGGTGGTATAAAAGAGACGAAAAATACTTCAATAGTATGAACAAAATAATCGCAATAATTTGATGATATTTTTGTAGGATTATCCTATATAATATTTGAATTTTGTGGGTGTATATATATTTTCCTCTATTTTCTTTTCAGTTGATTTTCACCTACTTCAAAGGTTTTGTTTACACCTATTTGAAAGTTGTAATTGTGCTTTTATGATCATAAATTTTATTGCAGTAATGGCATTTAATTGCCCTTGACATGAAAGATTACATAACTAATTTGATGTGTTTCGGTATATTGGTTCTTCCTTTTATGGTTTTTAAGATTTTAAATCAGGGATACTGTTTATAGCTTTTCTTCTCTATTCTCTTATAAAAAATGCAAATGCATCCAATATCTAGGAGGATGAACTTTCACCCTTTTGTCATAGGATCTAATCTTTCACTTGCATCATTTTAGCCATCAACCTTAAAATTGTTCTCTGTTAAAGGTACTTGCCAACCTGTATGAATTATGTTTATTTATGCTTAATATCACTCCTTATTCAATTCCTTGACTCTTGCATGCAGGCTGATGGTCCAAAGAAAAAAGTGAAGAGAGCAAATGTCCCTGTTGCAGAGTTGGTTTATGGAGGAATGAACCCAGCAGATTTACAGAAGGCAGTTGAAAAAGAGTTTGAAATGGCCCTTCAAGATCGTGTGATGGAAGAAACAAAAGACAAGAAAAATGCTGTCGAGGCGTATGTTTATGACATGAGAAATAAGGTAAGTTGATGAGATGTTTTTAATTGAATATTTACCATGTTCGTTCTTTCTTTTGAAACTAAAGACTTTGATTTTCTGTATTAGCTTTGTGACAAGTATCAGGAATTTGTCACGGATTCAGAAAAAGAGGCATTTACTGCTAAGCTTCAGGATACAGAAGACTGGCTATATGAAGATGGTGAAGATGAAACCAAGGGCGTTTACATTGCAAAACTTGAGGAACTCAAGAAGGTGACTTTTCCCTCTAAACCTAAATTCTTTCTCTAGCCGACCTTTATTCTTTTGCTAGGATAGTTCTTTCTCTTTATCTTTTGAGGTAAACATAAAATTATATGCTAGAACTTCTCCCTTTTTTTCCCCCTCTTTTCTTCCCCTTCTCACTTGGAGTGCATATTTAACTGTAATTGCTAAAATTACAGCAAGGTGACCCTATTGAAGAGCGGTTCAAGGAGTCCATGGACAGAGGAACTGTGATTGATCAACTTGGTTACTGTATAAATAGCTACAGGGAAGCTGCAATGTCAAATGATCCAAAATTTGAACACATTGATATGGCTGAAAAACAGAAGGTAGTTAAATTATTTATTTTTGATTATGCTGAATGAAACAGTGGTTTAATTTTTTGTTCTCTTTCCTTCCCTTACAATTTCAGTCTTTATCTTAACCTTTGTGTAGGTCTTGAATGAGTGCGTTGAAGCAGAGGCCTGGGTAAGAGAAAAAAAGCAACATCAAGATTCACTGCCTAAATATGCTACTCCCGTTCTCTTTTCCGCTGATGTGAGAAAGAAGGCCGAAGCTCTTGACAGGTGCACTTTCTAATCTTTTTATATATCCATTTGGAAAATCTTGGGAAGTTGATCTATTTATACTAATCAGGATTTTTTTCTATTTTTCTTCCTGTCAGTACTTATTTTACTCTAGTTTATCTGTATTTCCTTTTCCTTTACAGGTTCTGTAGGCCAGTAATGACAAAACCTAAACCAGCTCCAGCCAAGCCTGCTGCTCCAGAAAATCCTGCAACCCCACCTCCTCAAGGAGGCAGCGAGCAGCAACAGGGCGGAGAGAGCAATGAGAATGCTGCAGCAGGCTCTGGTGCAGCTCCAGCATCCGCAGAACCAATGGAGACAGACAAGCCTGAAGTTCCTCCAAGTTCTGCATAATTATTAAGAGTAGCTCGTTTATTTAATGATCTATTCAAGCAAAATATTTGGATCCTTTGAAAATGTAAACGAAAAAACTCATCATATATGTCTTGGAAATGGAAAGGCTTATGGGATTGCTATGGTCTTTCAGATTTTACTATTACTTTAAATGGTTTCTTGGAATCCGGAAATTTTAAGGGCTTTGAAGAGATTTTGCGTTTGGTATCCTTTTGTTACTCTTTGGTGGGAGATGAGGCTGAAAATTTGTTTTCTTCCTAGTGTTACATTCCCGTCATTTGTATTTTGTGGCTTTTTGCATTGTTTAAACTTTTACGCCATTTGTACTTTGAGGACGTTCATTTTTAGTTTTCATAATATTTCTTCTTGGTTTACATGTCTTGTTTTGCCCTATTTGATTTTGGAGAAATCTCCTTGTAGGGTATAACGTTCCTCAGGTAAACACAGTTTTGTTTTATTTTATGCTAATTACATGTGTATAATATGAAATAACATATGTTTTTTAATATATATATTTTTTAAGGTTTCAAAAGTAAAATCATATTTGATAAATGAGTTATTTATTCGTTAGAGGGAATTGATAAAGCTCTTGTAACGAGGCAATTGAGTGTTCAAATATGAAAGAGGGGATGGATCTTTAACTATTTGGACGCATTCACTTTATAAGTCAGTTTTGTAGGTGAGTTTTAACAAAAGTGTTGTTACAGCTCTGTTGCTTCGATGAAAAGAGATTTATCCTTGTCCAGCTGCATATTGTTGCTTAGCAAAACAGTATGAAGCTGCAGTAAGTTATTTCTTGAATTATAAAAGATGGCATATGAGATAAAGCGAGATGCAGTCTTTTACAATGCCGTCCTTGGCCGTCTTAGCAGAGCTGGTATGTTTGACGAAGCAGTAAGGCTGATGTAAGAGATGATGTCAAAAGACGAGTATGATCAAATTACTTGCTCTTCAATACTGGAGGCAGTTGGCAAAGTTGATGAAGTTCGCGATCCCTACTTCAAGAAGATAACTGATATTCGGTTCGAAAAATGCAGAGCTTGTTTGGTCTGAAATTATCCCAAAAAATAATAAAAACAATAATAATTAATTTTAACTTCCTAGATTTACATGGCTGGTTCTTTTGTCAAACTAACCTTAATCCAAAGATATATTTTTGGAAATGAACCACAAACCACTTTTTCTCTTAAAATAAGCTTGGTGTTATTATGATGCCTAAATGTGTTGGTATCTTGTAATTTTTTTTTTATCTTTATTCTCTATTTGTATTTGTTAAAATTCTTTAACTTATATATATTTTTATCAATTTTAATAATAATGATATTTTAGAATTATCTTAATTTATTAAAATTATTGTTAAAATTGATAAAAATAAATAATAATAATTTAAATAAAAATATTTCGTTGATGAGATAAAGATTTTAGAAATCCTTTTATTATATGAAATTGGTTAATTTAATTTTAATTTATAAAAATAAGAAGTTTTAGTATAAAAAGTATAAAATCAAATTAAATATTAAAACAGGAATAATATATCCCAAATTACCAATTTCCCCGAAATGGTCCAACAAATATATTAAATAGCTGCATTCTGTCAGCTAAACTGAATTAATTTTTCATGCATATTGCATTAGATCATTGAAGATGGGTTACTTCATTTGTCAAACTAGTAGTATTAGCATAACCACATTTTTTATCTATTGAATTAATCCCTAAGAGGAGTTAATATTCTGCATGTCAAATGTCCGTAAAAGCCTTTTGAGCCTGAGGAATTTTTATAATGGAGCAAATCAGAGACTAGAAGTATGATCCTGGTTGGACGGCGACCTGTGGCAAAATATGAATCACAACCCTTCAGTTCTTGTGGTGATTGAAGGTCCCATCTGACCTTTAATTCTTCAATTTAACTGTTACAAACTGGCAATCGAAGGAGAGAAAAAAAAATGTGACAAGCTGATGATTGAGATTGACATCCTATCAATTTAGGTCATGTTTTACAATAATTATAATTTTTAATTAAATAATTAATTTTATAATTTTTTTAATAATATATTTTACAAGTATTTTATATTTAATAATTTAAAATTCATATTTAAATTATTTAATAAAACTTTTTATTTTTTAATTTTTTTTAAAATTTAAAAAATTAAGGAAGATTTTGTATATTATTTATAAATGATATATTTTTAATAATTTTATTCTAACATGTATATATACAAAAGATTTGATTTGTTATTTAAAAAAAATATTTAATCAAAATAAAGAATAATCAAAATTAAGATTAAAAAAAATTCTTTATAAATATTCATGAATCGCCGTATTTAAGTAGTGATTCTTTAATAATATAAAAATTAAAATAAAAAATTATTATTAAATTTACATAATTAAAAAATAAATTTTAAAAAATCAAAATTATTTTCAAATATATTTTTAATTTTAATAGACTTTTTTACTTTGTTAATCCCTAACTTCTTAATTTAAAATAGAATTTGATCGGTGACAATTTAAAACACATAATTTCATTCTCAAGTCTTTCAAATTTAATAATTTTAGTTAAATTTAACATAATTTGATCCTAATAACCTTTTTATGAAATCTATTTTTGAAAGTCCCACATCGTCTAGGTAAACCAATTAAGTGTTGATTATAAGTCTTCGTCAACCCCTCCCTAATAAGCGGGTTTTGAGGGAAAAATTATGGCTGCGCAGATTTCAATATGGTATCAGAGCAGGTACTTAAGGGTTATGGTATGTCCAACCGGTCATACCCCAATCATCCACACGGTCACCCCTTGTAGAGGGTACTCCGACCGATGTGAGGAGGAGTGTTGGAAGTCCCACATTGTCCAGATAAACTAGCTAAGCGTTGGTTATAAGTCTGCGTCAGCCCTTCCCTGATAAGCACGTTTTGAGGGAAAAATCATGACTGTGTAGACTTCAACATGGTATCAGAGCAGGTACTTGGGGGTCACGGTGTGCCCAACCAGTCATACCCTAATCATCCACACGGTCACCCCCGGTAGAGGGTACTCCGGCCAATATAAGGGGGAGTGTTAAAAGTCTCACATCACCCAGATAAACTAGCTAAGTGTTGGTTATAAGTCTGCGTCAGCCCCTCCCTGATAAGCGTATTTTGAGGGAAAAATCATGACTACGCAGACTTCAACATGGTATCAGAGCAGGTACCTGTGGGTCATAGTGTGCCCAATCGATCATACCCCAATCATCCACACGGTCACCCCCAATAGAGGATACTTCGGCCGATGTGAGGGGGAGTGTTGGAAGTCCCACATCGCCCAAGTAAACCAGTTAAGTGCTGGTTATAAGTCTGCGTCAACCCCTCCCTAATAAGCGCATTTTGAGGGGGAAATCATGACTGCGTAGACTTCAACATGGTATCAGAGCAGGTACTTGGGGTCACGGTGTGCCCAATCGATCATACCCCAATCATCTACACGATCACCCTCGATAGAAGGTATTTCGGCCGATGTGAGGAGGAGTGTTGGAAGTCCCCCAACATCCAGGTAAACCAACTAAATACTGATTATAAGTCTGCATCAACCCCTCCCTAATAAACGCGTTTTGAGGGAAAAATCATGACTACGCAGACTTCAACATCTATTAAATTAGATTAAAATTGTTACATTTTAAAATATTATAAATTAAATTATTTGTTTTAAAAAGTTATAAACTAAATATATTTTAAGGTAAAAATTACTATCTAACGACTAAAAAAGTCATCTTCATATTTTTGAAGATAGATAATCAAATGAGTTCAAGAGAAAAAAAAATGAATAAATAAATAAAAATCAAATGAATTGAGAGTTCTACATTTTCCCAACCCTTCTCACCAGAGATATTGAGAGAATCCCCTTACTTTTCTACAGTTTCCAGCTTTAGAATACAAGCCGAGACAGTTAATGTAGAATGCTAGAAATACAATCCATAGATTACCGATATAGCTCAGCAACTTGGAACCCAGATAAATAATCTACGAATCATAGGCTCATTATCATAGATATGATTTATTATATATTGTTATTTCTTTTTTATCACAATTAATATTACACATGGACATTTTATTGCCTCACAACATTAAACTGGACCAAAAGGCACCACCACATAAACACATACAACACCACCCAGCAGTTGGCATGCTCATTAATACTAATTATAGACGAAAGTTCTACATACATCAACCATTAGCATTCTCACTAGATATATCATTATCTTCATCATCACCTTGTTGCAGCTTCGCAATCTCTGTTTGTGCTCTTTCCATAATCTGCCTCTTCTGCATTTCAAGTTCTCTATAGAAGTCCATCCTCATTTTTTCTAATTCTAGCATTTGCTGTCTTTTACTCTTCTCAATCTTCTCGTATATTTCACTACATTTCTGTATAGAATCAGCAAGCAATCTAAACGAAGATCCATCGCTATTGTGCCTTCCAAACTTTCTTTTCTTTGGTGGAAGCCCATCAGAATCATTATCATCACCCTCAGCAGAATCTGAGTTGCCTGGACTATCCCTCATCTCCTCCATTCCATTTGCACTTGTAAGATAAACTCTAGGATTCATAAATACATACTCTCCAGAGTCCAACCCACAAGAAGGACCAGCTTGTTGTTGGGTTGAAGACAACAAAACATCCATCTTCTTGAAATACACCCATTTGCTCGAGAAACCAGTTGTCTCTACTAACTTCATCTTCTCCTTTTTGTACTTCTTCTTTAGGGTGTCCAATCGATTACGACATTGTGTGTCTGTCCTTTCAATCTTAGACACCTCAGATACTTTCTCTGCAACCTCTTGCCATTCCTCAATGCGAAGACTCTTTTTCCCATGTTGAAGAAATCGGTCGCCCCAAGCATCTAAGAGGATAAAAGTCTCTTGCTCCGTCCAATCAGTGAGTGAATTGCGACCACCAAATGATTGCTTAGGGACAGAGGGTGCTACGGCTGGTGGTGCTGGCACGCGAGCAGCAAATTCATAACTTGATATCAAACTCTTTAACTTACGCTTCTTTGGGTGCCTTTCTGGATCAACATCTTCAGTCCGAGGACTAAAATTTTTATTATTTTCATTGTCTTCATCAATAGCCTCGTCTTCCTCTTCATCATCCTCATCCTCGTTATTGTCATCCTCTTCATCATCACCTACATCTTTATGCATAGTTGAGAAGCCGTTATTTTCGCCATTGTTCTCTTCTTCTTCATCATCTAAATCTTCATCCTCATCAATATCCTCATCATACTCACTTCCAACTGGCCTAGAATACCGACCACCACGAACAGGGATCTTTTGCCGAAGCGAAGAGCCATAACCCTGTTGGTGATTTGCACTATAAGGATTTGAAGGGTACCTCGTATCATCTTCAGTGTCATCCATAGATGCACAAAATTATAAGGCCCAAAACAAATTCAACGTTAAAATTAAACCACCCTAAAAAAGAAATGCCCCAAAGAGACGATTTTTAGTTCCAAACCACCCGTTTCTCCATGTTCACATAATCACACAATAAAAATAGCAACACCTAGAAGCAGACTTTATCACCCAAAATTATAGGTCCAATGAATTTTGTTTCTTTCTAGTAGACGGAAACGGAATTACAATCCAAATAGTGAAGTCGTTGTTATCATATACCCTAAATTGTATATGCTGAAAAGCTAGTTTCATTTCACCAATCGTTGAATCAAATCGCAATCCAGAAAACCCTTATAAGCTTTACTGTCAATAACAAATATCAAAATAAGCTAATTGTAAAGAAAATTCAAAATAAGGGAATTGCAAAAAATAGTTATTAAAGGTCAAATTATCTGAAATTTAAAGTATAAATAACTAATTCAACTCTCAAACATAAATAAAAACCCAAGACCAGTTATCTGAAAAAGTTCCTAAACTTGAAAAATTCACGTCCAAGTTACCGGTGGAGGAGAAAAATAAAAGAGGAAGCTAAATTTTTTTTTTTTTACCTCAAATAAAAAGTGCTTGAAATTTTCTCAAAATCCTTCAAACCAGTGCTTAGAAGAGAAAAAACACAAATTAACTCAACCACTCCTAGTGAAATTCTTCTCCTTTGAGGAGAATGGAGAAGACAAAGAAGTCTAGTAATGACGTTGGGAGATAATCTTTCAGGAAGGGAAGGCCCTCCCCTCTGCCAATGTACGTTGATGTATCTCATTCGGACTTGGTCCATATGAACATTCCTGGATTGGGCCCTATATTTTAATCCATCAAAATTCTACTCACACGCAACTCTTTGCTCCAAACACACACTTCACTAAAGCTCAAAAGCTCACCTTAAATTGATGGACACTTCTACTTAGCGGGTGAGAGGCACTTTAGGTATAAAAATAAATAAATTATAGTTTAATAATTTTTAGGTTAAGTATTATTATTTTTATTATTATAAAAATATAAAATATTTAATTTTATAATTATTTAAAAATATATTTTAATTCTTTAAGGAGTCAATTTTAATATTATATAACGTAAAAATTACAGAGATAAAATGTATTTATAACTTAACATGATGTATAATATTTTTTCTCCTTACTTACCTCTTTCATAAATTGAGTGATTTTACTTCATAAATTTTTTTTACAACATTTTACTACATAATTTGCACGGTTATTTTTGTAAACATTTTATAATATCAATTAATAGTAGGATAGAATCTAGATGTAAGCATCTCTCATTCTTCTCGTCCCGTTAGAGGTGAAGATTAGGGTTTTCTATACCCATTAATTCAACCAATTCTAGCACCAAAGTCATCATTTTAGTTCAATACTTACTTTTTTAATCATTTTCTTTTCATGTTTATCTACATCAATTGTTGATTTCACAACATTTTCTTTTCATGCAACCTTTCAAAATCTTAAGAAGATTGAACAATCATCATTGTTTTATCTCTGATCTTTATTATATCTACGCAAGCCATTAGACCCAAATCATTGTTATTTTCATTCAATACCCTATTAACCAAACAAAATAAACCTTTGCTTTCATCATTCTTGCTCGTTTTTAGCTTTGCCTTCTAGCCATTCCTTCTACGTAAGTTTTCCAAGATTAGATTTTTCATTTCAAAGAAAATAAAGAGTCTTCTAATTTTCCAAGCAACGTTTGGTGTCTTCAAGAATAACCAGTTTTTGAAGGCTCCTATAGTGTTTATAAATAATGCACTTATAAAGTACTATTTCATTGCTCTCTACCCCTCAAAAACCTTTCAAAAGAAAATCACACACTGTTTCATATCCCAGTTACTCTCCTAAGAACCCGTGGCCCCTAAACCACAGTTTTATTTTTGACAAAGAGATTGGAAATTTAGTAACTCAAACCAAATAACTTACCTGTAATCTTTTTGAAATTGAATTGGACGAGCACCCTTCCAAAAAATTTAGAGCATCTTCAACTATGCTAATTGGCAAGGTATTAACCACTAAAATTATCAAGAAACATCAAGTTATCATGGTTATACACAAGGCTTGGGACATCAAAGGAGAACTTACAGTAGTTACAAAAGACTATCAAAACAATGTGTTTGCCTTCACCTTCTCTTATGCTGAAGAGCATGATTTTATTTAGGAAAAACATATATGGCATGTCAATGGCTCTATATTGATGCTCCGTGAATGGGATCACAACCTAACTATCCAGTAGATTGAATTCAACTCAACTTATTTTTGCTTTTAGACACATGGCCTACATTTTGCTAGCATGCATGCAATAAATGCTGGAAAATTTTCCCAATTAATTGATACTCTCATCCATGTCGATAGCAATGAAGAAGATCAACTTGCTAGTGAAAATTATCTACATTTTAGAGTGGAACTGAACATCCATGAACCTCATTTATCTGAATTAAAAATACCCAAAAGAATCCTAGCTACCAATAAACCAAATAGCTCTAAGCTGTGGGTTTAATTTAAATACGAAAGACTACCTGAATTCTGCTTCTATACTGGCATTATGGACCACTTTACTAAAGATTGCAACCTACATACTGTTATAAGAAACCAAGTAAATGACTTAAATATGGTACCAATCTATAAAGAATGGCTCCATGCCAATTATGAAGCTCATTCTCATATGTCCTTGGTCTAACATATGAAATGCCAAAACCAAAACTCTAGAGCCCTTATCCTCAGTAAATTTCCCTCAAAACATCACAATTTAGGTCCCTCTCAGGCTAAGAAAGACTTTGGTACTCCTATTGCTCAAATGAACATCAATGAAGCATATGAAAAAGGAAATTATTTATATTCTACATCTACTAGCACACATGAGAAATTCTTTGAGAAAATTAAGTGTATTCATGCAAAAGTTCAAAAGATCATACAATTGTTTCAAATTTTATATTTGATAAACTTTGCCACTTTTTTTCACAACTGGTACTTTAAAGGAAGTGACTCTACGATGGATACCAACATGCATTTAAAGAGGCTGCTACATGTTGGACTAGACATTAACTTTGACATGGATAAAAATAATTTTTTGTTTGAAACTACCATTATCTTTGCTGTTGCATAAGAGGTTCATAGTGGTGTATTTTTGGAAGCACACGATGTTGAACTACAATAATTGGGAAAGATATTTCATACACATATGAATTTTCACTAAGGAAGCCAATTTATATATCTAAAAGGAAGGCTAATTTGTATTTGTTAAGAGGAACAAAAAAATCAATCATGAAGGAAGTTAATAATAGCATATTTATATCTAACTTTAATTTTTTGATATGTCTAAATGATCACTATATCGCTATTATAGAGGTATCTTCAGTTGTTGGAACAAAACTATTACAAATTTTTTGGTAAAAATAAAATAGGTAGGAAGGTGACCTTTAACTTGCCTCCTAATATGCCATGATCATCCTAATATGGAATGGCTGAGATCTTGCTAGACCTTAGGCCAAAAGAGCTCTGTGTTATTCAGTAAGGAGAAACAAGCCATATATGATTTGGTTGATAGAGACAAAGATTGGCATAGCTGCATCTCATCTTCTACAATAATATCTAGGTTTTGATCATGCTTTTGCTTCCTCTACGTTAGCCAGGTGTGGTGGTTTTATTTATGTCTTAATTTCATGCTAATAGGCATTAGTTATGTTGTCTGTGAATTTTAATTTGATCATCCCATGGTTATTAATGAAAATGTCATTTGTGTTGTTTATATATTCCTCCATACTACCATGATAAATCCAACACTTTGTGTTATCTTCTAACATTGTAATAAGGAAGCATTTCCTTCAATTGTTTATATGATAACCTACTTACCTTATTTATCCAATAGACTTGGGCTATTGATTTAGGCAATTTTGGCACTAGGTTCACTTGGTACAACTACATAGAAACAATGGATAAGATTTATCACATATTTGATGATGACATTGCCTCTCCCAACTGAATGTCTTCCTTCCCAAAGGTAGTAGTTCTAAACTTACCTAATTTCACCTCTAACTACAACCCTATTCTTTTGCATTTTAATGGATTTAGGAAGCCATATAAATTGAGACCATTTAGATTCATACAAATTTAGTTAAGAGATATTTCTTGCCTTGAGCTTATTCAAAATCAATGGAAAAAGTTCAAACAAATCAAAGGGCTAATTTTAATAAAAATTTAGATCATTTGGCTGAGTGACTTTCTCTTTGGAGTAAAAACCACTTTGGATTTTTTAGGAGGATTTAAAAAATTTGAAGATAGTTAAATTTATCCAATCTAGCAATCAAAACATTGGACGATTCAATTAGAAAAGATTATAAAGGAACAAATCAGTGCATAACTTGAAAGACAACAATTTCATTTCCAATATCCCTTCCCCAATTGAAATTAAAGTAGCTCTTTGAGATATGCATCCTCTTTAAGCTCCTAGATCAAATGTATTTCCTATTATTTTTTATAAAAAAAATATGGCATGAATAAGGTGTCTTTGGGATTTAAAAATTCTTTATCACTTGAATAATGCAATCAAACTAGAATCATACTTTTATCACCTTAATCTTCAAAGCTAATACTCCACAAGACATCTTTAACTACAAACTAATCAGTTTGAACAATGTGAGTTATAAAATTATTGCTCGAATCTTAGTTAAGAGATTGAAAAGTTTCTTAAAGGATCACATTTTACCTTATCAAACAACCTTCATACCAAAAAGGTGGATTGTAGAGAATACAATAATTGCTTTAGAAACTTATATGACTATTTTTTAAAAAAAGAGGTAAAGGTGGTTTAATGAGAATTAATATAGATATGAAAAAAACATATGACATTGGGAAATGAATTTTTTTTTTGTAGATCCTTAACTATATGAGCTTTACACAAAAGGTTTGTAATCTCATCTTCTAATGTATTTCCACGATTTCCTTCTCAATATTGATTAATGGTTCTCCTTTTGAGAATATCTACCCATAAAGAAGCTTATGACACAATGATCCTCTATCTCCTTATTTATTCTTAATAGTATCTAAATGTCTCTTAAGATTTATTTTCAAAGTAGAGAGCTCTAATCAGGTAACTGGTATCATTGTGGTTAGAGGAGCTCCTTCTATTTCTCACATCTTGTATACAGATGACATTGTTAACCACTTTGTCAACTTATTCTCCAAAAATTCTTCATTGTTTTGCCAAAATGATATCATTGTGAATCTACAAATTAACCACTTCATTACTAGAATCAAATATCTGAGAGATTCCTTGCCCATTTGTAGAAGAAAGAAGGTAGAGTTCAATCATATTCTTGAAAATATCAAAATAAAATTGAAGTCAGATTACTTTTAATAACTGTGAGACGAACACTAATCAAATCTATAGTACAAATTATGCCAATTTATTAGATGAGTACTTTCAAGCTACCAACCAACTTCTATGAGTTAATTGATTCTTTGATGAGAAGATTTTGGTAAAAAGGTAATTTCCAAAATTCTCAACATTTCTTTACTCCTATGAGTTGGGACTTATTCTGCAAACCTAAGCTTAAAATGGGACTAGGTTTTCATAAAATAAAATATTTTATTAAAGATATGTTATCTAAAATAGCTTAGGAACTGATTATCCAATTAGACAAACCATGGGTACAAGTTTTTAGTAAAAAATATCTCAAAGACACATTTTTCCTTAATGCTACTAAGAAATCAAAAGACTTAAGCATATCGAAAGGACTACTTTGGACTCAGAAGCTAATTAAGTTTGCAGCTATTGGAGAATAGGTACATGCATTATCAATCTTTGGCATAATCCTTGAATACTTGGACTCTCACAATAAAAACTCCTCCATCACTTAGTTGAAAGAAGATTCTTTGATCTCAGCTTACAACAGGTATAATATATTTATGATCTTTGTTACTTGAATAACCACTGGTATTGAAATCTTCATATATTGATTACACTTTTTGGATAAGATCTCACCTCTTATATTATAAAGTTGAGATCCCTTGATCCATTTATTTCTGATCAAATTCACTGGTATGGTTATGGAAAACAAATTTTCACTGTTAAAGGTCCTTATGAAGTTCTCTTACAAAATAGGAGTCCCAATAATTATCTTTGTCTTTGGAGAAAAATTTGGAACTTATCAGTACATAAACGCCACAAGATTATTCTTTGAAAGATTGCAAACATTTGTTTATGCACTTAATAGAAACTTAACGTCTGCTTGCACTTTGAATATCTAAATTGCCCTGTATGTAGAAAAGAAGTAGAAAATGTGGAACACATTTTCATAAGATGTAAAATTCTTCAATCTTAGTAGCTCATTTGTAAATGAAACATTCTATGAAATTTTACTAAAAAATTGGATATCAAGTCCTATTTATCTTTCATTCTGAGCCTTGAAACCAAATGGTTAAGAATGAGAATAAATAAGGATTCTTTCACTTTTACTATTCTTATCATGTTGGAACAGATTTGATGACTACAAAATGAAGTGGTTCACAATCAAAAGGCATTTGATCCTCAACACCGAGTAAACAAAGTTTTTAAGAGAGTTGAAGAGTAGACAGATACTTGTTTAACTGATGTTTGCAAACTCATTCCACAAGTTTGGAGACCTTCTCCACATAATGCCATCAATAAAAGTTTTGATGATGTTTGAACACAAGATAAATCAGGTTTTAGTTTCATTATAATTGATCATTTTGGAAGAATAATACGCTCATAGATTGGATACACAACCACGCTATCTAGTGATGAGGCATAAGTTGTTTCATTCTATGATGCATTACATAGCAAATTCATTGCAAATGTTATTGATGTGTTCAACTCTGAAGATTGGAATTTGGTGGACTCAAATACTCAACATATTCTACAAGGTGCAAATAAAATGCTTAAAGAGTTCTCCATGATTTCAATGCGATGGATCCCACGTGAGTTAAACATAATGACTTACAATTTGATCATTTGGACGAGACATATAGATGTGACAGACAACATATTACTTTAATCTTTGCAAGTCTTATAAATGAGCTCTACTTAGGAGCAACAAACTCAAAATAGTTTATCATTCTTATTTGTAAAAAAAAACTAAAAGATATATTGTTTAAATTATTTTTAGTATATAAATGTTAGTTTTTTTTATATTTTTAATTATATTTTAATATGATTTTTATTATTAGATAAAATATTCATTAATAAATTATGAAAAACTTTATATATTTACACTACATTCTCGTCTTAAAATAAATTACATATTTTATAAATTCTTATAAATCCTACTAAATTTAATAACAGAGTCTATGTTAAACAGAACATAAAATTGACAATAATAAAATTCATGCCTCAATATATACAAATAGAATTACTCATAGATTATTATTTATAATAATAATTTAATTTATTAGAATATTACCATCTAAAAGTAATATAAAAACAAACTTGTGTGAAATAACGAAAACCTATATTATTTTTCTAAATTAAAATGGTTGATAATTTGAGATAACTATTTTCATTTAAATAAGCTAAATTTTAGGTTCAATAATATTTTATCACCAATAATAATAATATCTTATTCTCTTTATAAATTAAAATAATTTCACATTTAAGTTAATTAGTTATAACATTTATATTTTACCTAATTTATTAAAATATTAAAATTAACTACTTAATTGATAAAAAATAATAGATAATTAAAAGTATATTAAATGATAAAAAGATCTTGGAGGTTCTACAATTATTATCAAATGAAACACAAATCTTATAGTTATGAGATTATGTACCAAACATTCCATAATTTAAAAAAAATGAGCATTCTAATCATATAATTTATGAGTTAATCACTCCTAATCATATTATTAAGAAAAATGAATACGTTTAAGTTATGTAATTTATTAGACATTGATAGTCTATAAAAAATGAAGATCTATAATGTTTAACTTTCATGCATAATAGGATTATAAATATTTAATTTAAAAATTAAAAGATTAAATTATTTATATTAAATAATTATAAAAATTTTGGTTCACAATACTCTATTTTAAATACTAATAATTTGTTACTTAATTAATAATTTTTTTAAATAAATTATATAATGGTTAAGGGAATAATAATAATAATAACATTATAAATTTTATAGCACTTTAATTGAAACAGTTTTTTAATATTTTTTTTTTCAAATGTTGTTAAGCACTTAAGCTTATATAAAAGTAGGACAATGACAAGTAGCGGCCAGTGTTGGTTTTTTCTTTTTTCCTTTTTTATAACCGTGTTGGTTTCTTAGACTGAAGAAAATGAAGAAAATTTCCCGATCAATTGTGTGTGAAGAAAATGGAGAAAATTTCCCGATCAATTGTGTGTGAAGGAAATGGAGAAAATTGTGAAGAGTTACACGCAAGTGGCTTCCTCCGTATATGATTATCTCTTTCGAAAAAAAGAAAAAAAGAAAAAAGAAAAAAGGTGGTTGCCTCTTTCTGAAAGTATCGAAAACGGGAATATACGTAGTTTTATACCACAAAAACACAAATTACGTATGTCTTTGTTAATCATGAATGGGGTAGAGACTATAGAGAGAGACTGTAAGTTTGTCATAACTAATAAGCGTCATCAGTTTTCTCTCACTTTGATGAATTTCGAGACGGGAAAAATATAATATAAAAATTAAAAATTAAAAAAACTGAGGCCAATTACTTACTTTGTACCTCTATCCAATTTTGCTGCATTTGAAATTCCTTCGGTTTCAACCTCATCGGTGGACTTGTCAGAGATGAAAGCAAGATGGGTTTTGTTTATTTTTACCTATTTCGCTTTGGTTGAGAGAACTTACTTGTGTCATTGATTTCTTTGTTGCACTCATTGAATTTTTGGGACTTCAAAATTGGGTCTTGAATGTTGATCAGGTTCATCGCTTCTATCTTCCTTCTCCCTGAGCTTTTTTGTTTTTGATGATCTATTATATCTTTAGATTTCATTTTTTAGCATGCATGTGGCTTATATTGATGATTGATAAAGATTAATTTTTTCTTAATTTATCAAGATACCCATTTGATGTATTTCAGCGATTCTCCATTGAAGGTTAAATCGAAGCATGTACTGTCTCTCTTGCCTCGGATTTTTTTTTTCGAATCTTTTCGCATGCAAGTTTGAAATAACAAAATGGTTTGTATTCCGATTTTTGTTAAAGCTAATGACTAACCTTTATGAATATAATTTGGATTGGATAAAGAGAAAGCTTTCCTACTAGAATCAAAACTCTGTGCTGCTTTGAATCAAAATAGGGGAAGAGTGAGAGAGAGATAGCACTCTCAAATGCCGTGATACTTGTAAGCTAGATGCTACTCCAATGGCTCCATTGTGTTTTTTTATTCTTTTTTTCTTTCCTGTTTTATTTTTGATATACTTGGTCAAGGTGTGGGTGCTTTTGTTTTATTTTTGTTTTCTTTTTAATTTTGTTCTGGTTTGGGGGATGTGAGCCTGCTATCTCCACCATCCTTGTGAGGAGAAATGCCATTCGTCCAGGTCTGTCATTTATTTATCGTGTGTCTGACTTATACATCTTTTATGGTGTTTATGTTTTGCCTGCTCGTAGTTTACATTTTATTGTTATAGTATGTAGTCTTTTATTTTTAAAAATATTATTCATTCGCATTTGCAGCATCTGTTTTATAATCAATTCTGTTTTCAAGTTACAGTTTTTAAACTCAAGTTTACAAAGGTAGTTTTGTTTGATAATTAATTCTATTTTCAAGTTCAAAATTAGGTTGGAACTCATTTCTATTTTTGCTCACTTTTTATTGTTTTTGGAACTTTAAAAAAATTTTGAAACCCATATTTGATGTTCAATTTTACTTTGATTAGTTAACTTCACATGTTTGTTGTGACTTAAGAGGGAATGAAAGGAGGAAAAAGAAAAGAGAAACTTTTTACTGAACGAGTTTTTTATTTCTAAATGAATTAGAAAACAGAAAAGTAGTTTCAAATACAAAAAACAAAATCTATTACAAAATGAGCCCTAAGCCTTTTCTCATTTGATTCGTTTCTATTCTTTTGCGGTCAATTTGTTTTACTTTTTTTAGGGTCATAAGGAAGTCAGACTTGATAGGGTTTTTGTATCTTTTGTTGTAGCTGTTCTAGTTACTAGAATCTAGTATCTTTGTTCCGATGTAAAAGCTTAAGTCCTCTTTGCATTGTTCTTGTTTTGACATACTAGTTTCATTTTCACTTTCTTTGACTATTCCTATTTGAATCGTATTGTTACCTTTTATATTTTTCATTTCATTTTGTTACGGTCATTCTGAAGTAATTCCTCTATTTTTCTGTAGTTTTATCTGAAATGCAACCCCTCTTAAAGCAGTGAAGTGTAAAAACATTTAGGAGGGTCTTTTTCTTCTTTCTGTTTCTCGAAGATCCAATAATATCACTACTCATATATTACTCTTTTGGGAGAGCAAGCCTATAATTCTCTCCACTTTTCTTCTTGCTCATTGACTAACCAATTCATGTTTGACAATTTCCATTTTCTTTTCATGCAAAAATCAAATTCATTGTGCTAAGACTTTAGATCTTTCCCCATGTTCATTGTTCATGCCTTTGATTCAGTTCTACTCATGTTGGATCAATTGGCAATCTTATTGTTAGATGGTTAACTTGGTGCAGTAAGGAATTGCTGATTCTCTGCTAAGACGACCGAGGTTTGTAGATATTGCTGAGGTGCAGCAAAAGTGTCAGATGGGGAATGTTTTTGCATGACAGTCTAATGGCTGATTCTGCTTCTGAGTCTAACTTCTACTCTGATATATTAAGCCTTAGACACATAAGCAGCTCACTGTTCAGCATTCCAGGCTTTCTTGTAGGGTTTAGTACAAAAGTTTCACCAAATTCTGAGTCAAGTAGGAGTCCTAAATCTCCCTTGGATTTTGGAGTTTTTTCCAAGTTTAGACATTCGGTCAGTCTTCCATCTGCTACGTTATTATCCCAAAGTGGACGTGAAAGGAAGTGGTTTTGCAGTAAAGTTGGACTTGGCATTGTCAATTCACTTGATGATGACACCACTAGTGAAGTTCTTGATTTTCCAAAGAGGAAGAATATAGTTTTTGGACCACAGGTTAGGACTAGAATTTCTAAATCCTCAAGGCCTGACTACCATATACTTGATTATTCTTTAAAATCAAAATCTTTACCTAGAAATTATGTAGTTTCACAGCATTACCGAACCACTGGGAATGAGGGTGAAGTTACTTTTGAACCTGAGCAGTTTGGAAGCAGGTCTTCTTCACTTGTTAGCTTAACGCACAATCATGAATTGAACTTTAACAATTTCTCACAAGCTACAAGTGCAGGTAAAGCACCTTCGATAACTGACACAGGTTTGGAAGTGGAAAACTGTTCAGGTACTAAACCATATTCACTTCCAATACCTATTTGTTCTGGACAGGGTAATGCAGGCTCCATCTCCCCGAGAGAGAGAGAGATTGAACTTTCCGAAGATTATACCTGCATAATTTCTCATGGCCCAAACCCTAAAACAATTCGCATTTTTGGTGACTGCGTTTTAGAATGTCAGACAAGTGAATTGAACAGTTTTGTCAAGAAGGAAATTCAAAGAACTAAATCCTCTCAAGTGGTTAACAAAGAGGACCACGAACACTCTGATAAAACTTTGAAACTCTGTTTCTCCTGCAACAAAAAACTGGAAGATGGGGAAGAAATGTACGTGTACAGGTTTGTTGAATTATTCACTAGCAACTTTTACTCATTTTTTCACCCAGGTCAGTTTTTGACAAGCATTAATTTCCTTGATTTTTGACAGAGATGACAAAGCATTTTGTAGTTTAGGTTGCCGATCAAAGGAGATTTTTCCTGAATAGGAAACAGAAGAAGCTTTCAAAAATTCTTCATGCGGCTCTCCTGAATCAAGCTACCATGAAAATTTCTTTTTATTGGCCATGCCCGGTGCTATTTAGCAGGCCTAATTCGTCGCATAAAGATCTGTCTACGATTCTCTTCACAGCCATGGGCAACGAAACATATCTGTACTGCTTGTCCTTGGTTATTCAATTTGGATTTTCATGGTGAGTCCTGTGTTGTGGTAGCATTGCGTAGAGTAATAGTAGTGGTATGGCTATATAATAATTACTTAGACTGTTGTTATCTTATTATGAATTTTATTAGATGGGTTTCAAGTGGCTGGAAGCCCTGGCTCATTGATTTTCATTTTCCTTCTCTAAGTTGATATGTAATTTGGACCTCATGAGCTAGCTCTTTAATTGAATGAAATAATATAATTCATATGAAAATTATTTCTTCTGCTTTTTACATTTCTGTAGGGATTTGGACTAATGATAATATTTATCTGAGCTGATTTTTGAAATATGTGTAACGAGATTTGTTAAACAATTGTTATTAATTTTATTTGATCAAGTTTGCGCATTAAAAAATAGAAAATAAAAATATTCAAATGATTTAACTTGGTTAAATTAGTGATTGGTATTTAATTACATAAAGTTAATTTTGTTAATTCATAATCAACTTCGTGTTGATTTTAATATTGGGAAGCATTAAAAATTAAATGAAATAAATCATAAATCATAAGAAAACAAAAATGTGTTAAAATGCAGAATTATAAAATGTTTAGGATCATTTACATAAAGAAAAAAGTTATCTATTATAAATTTTTGATTATTACAAACGATCTACCAAAATAAAACCATTATAATCCCCTTGTTAATATTTAATGCAAATGGTGGTGTAGATTGAAAGGGTTTAGTATCTTGCGGTATCCTTTTAATAAAAAAATAATAACCATATGTATACATATTTTTAAAATAATATAATAACATTTTCTCATTTACATTAATATAAGCAAATGATTTGATTTTATATTTTACATTAATCTAGTTGAAATTCAAAGTATTTGCACACATAAAGGGTATTTAAAAAGGTCCATAATTCTTTATCGTGCACGGTTCAAATGGTATCAACTTCTAAGAACTTGAGGTGAGCTAGGTCCCATGTCCGAGGTTAGAGAAAAGGTGAAATAAATGAGTTACATGATCAAGAATTATAGGTTCGCCCAGATACCATCCCTCCATATGTGCAAACACTTTGGATTTTAACTAGGTTCAAACAATATTAATAGTATTTACTTGACTCATCTTATATAAATGAAAGGTAATTGTATCATTTAGAAGGTTTGATCTTTTATAATATTCTTAAATCATGTATTAATTGTATCATGTAAGAATGCTAAGTACCAATTGTTAGGAAATTTGGATAAAATTGTATAATCACAAATTCTCCCTCCCAAGATCCTCCGTAGTAGAATATCAAATAATAGAGAAATAGATAATACACAACACAAGAATTATAGTGAAAACTCCAAATTAGAGAAAAATCACTTCCGTTGTCAAAAGACAACTAGAGAAAAATCCACTATGTGGAAAATTGTTACAACCACACTCTCAGTAATTTTCTCACACACCCAAAAGACAAGAGCAATTACAAGCCCAAGAGAATTTTCCCACAAAATTCTCTCACTCAAGAACTTCTCATACAAGTTTTTCTCTATTTTTTGAAATAATTAACAATGAAGAAATGAAGCCATATTTATAGCCTTCAAGTTCTCATTTCATATGCCAAACATTTCTTCATTCAACAAAATTAGGCTACCTAATTTTCCTATTCTTTATTCAAACAAGGTTAGGCACCTCCATCTTTGACAATATGGTAAGCCACCTTCCATGAATTTTCTTCTAAATTAGGCACCTCCTATTTTGACTAACAAACCTAATATTATTTTTAATCAATCACAACAATCTCCACCTTGATTAAAAATAAACATAGTTACCACTACAACACTATCTATTCCAACAATCATAATTCTCTACATCGAGAATTATCATATTCCACCATAAAGAGTACACCCACTTAGAATTAATCACTAATTCTAAGAATTTCACATCGGCTCATGTAAAAAAAAAACTTACTGAAATTTATGGTGCAACTCTCACACTTGGTTTTCCTGAGAGTTCATCAGCCATCGACATCCTTTCCACCACACACCTTGCATCTATACCAAGCCAATGCCCGTGTGCAAACTTGTGGACCCGCTACCAATAACACACCCTCTTTCATGGCAATATTTAGAGACTAGGGGCATGCCATGAGGATGTACACGCTCTTTTCAAAGAGCATCACTATAGTCTTTGAAAATAGACATACTATTAGCATCACCGTCGGTATTTGAGCTTCTTGGCGAATCAGCTCCACAAATACCAATAACAGGGGCTGATTTCCCCTTTAATGCCTTGTGTAACCTGTATTGGATCAACAAATCTTTGACTTGTACTTGTCATAAGCCAAAATTGATTCTCCTTTCAAATTTCTCAATGTCAATCTTAACTCCTGACATTTCTCCTTCTTTCTTTGAAATTGGCTCTAATATTAGTTGTTAGGAAATTTGGATAAAATGGTATAATCATAAATTCTCCCTCCCAAGATCCTCCTTAGTAGAATATCAAATAACAGAGAAATAGATAATACACAACACAAGAATTATAGTGGAAACTCTAAATTAGAGAAAAACCACTTTCATTGTCAAAAGACAACTAGAGAAAAATTCATTGTGTGGAAAATTGTTACAACCACACTCTCAGTAATTTTCTCACACACCCAAAAGACAAGAGCAATTACAAGCCCAAGAGAATTTTCCCACAAAATTCTCTCACTCAAGAACTTCTCATACAAGTTTTTCTCTATTTTTTGGAATGATTAACAATGAAGAAATGAAGCCATATTTATAGCCTTCAAGTTCTCATTTCATATGCCAAACATTTATTCATTCAATAAAATTAGGCTACCTAATTTTCCTATTCTTTATTCAAACAAGGTTAGGCACCTACATCTTTGATAATATAGTAAGCCACCTTCCATGAATTTTCTTCTAAATTAGGTACCTCCTATTTTGACTAACAAACCTAATATTATTTTTAATCAATCACAACACTAATATCTCTAAATGATATAATTATCTTTCATTTATATTACACATATCATATATGTGATGAAATGTTAAATTAAAAACATAAAATTAGATTATTTATACACCTTAAAATAAATTGCAAGATTATTATTATAGTATTTTGGGAATATGTATCCATATAAATACATGTTGATTAAAATAAATACCCAAATTCAAATTGAAATGATGTAATATATATATATATATATATGCTTAAAGCCTCCCAATTGTATCTCCCATATTATTTGTTTTACATTTTTTTAATAATTTTTGTTTTGCAATATATATATATATATATATATATATATATATGCTTAAAGCCTCCCAATTGATCTCCCATATTATTTGTTTTACATTTTTTTAATAATTTTTGTTTTACATTTTTTTAACTCTATATGTATCTCTATTTTTTTATCTAAAAATAATATAAGTAAACATTGTAATTTCAAACACAATATAATAATATAATATAAATACATTAGAAATTAATGTTGATTTAGTTAATACTATTTAAATGATATTGATAAATTATTTAGTAAATATATAGAACGACACAACACAAACGTGAATAAATCTAATAAATTATTAAAAAATTGTTATTTTATTCATTTAAATTGACATGAACACAATATACTACAATCTAAGGAACTTAAATAGTAACTTCTTAATTAAAATAATATATTTTGTTGATTATTTATTTTTTCCAAACCATGTACAGGATGAGTCAAGCACGAAAATAACTATTTTATTAAATGAGTTAAAGTAATTAATACTAAGGTATATTTAGTTGGTGAATAAAAACATAACAATAACAATTATAATAAAATTTGAATTCAATAGTCACTTTTTTTTGTTGCAATATTTTTTATTTTCTATGAAACCTTTTTTGTATTCTAAGAATCATAATTTTTTTTAGCCAAAACACATTTGATGAGAATTGAACCCATATTTTTAAGTTCTATTTTTTAAAAATATAAATTTATATTCATTTAAATCATAATTAATTATAAAAAAGTAAAAATATATCAAATTATCATGATAATCACTAAAAACCATATGTAGTACAAGAATACAATTTTTCTTACCCTATTATTCTTTAGTTTTTTGAATTCTCAAATTTGTATATATGATTCTTATATATTTAAAAAATATATTATTGTATTACAATATAATTATCGATAATTAAAATAAAAAAATTTATTCCTCTATATTGCCTTTCATTTTTCCTTTTAAGACTCTTTTTATTTTACTGTCATAACGACCAACTACTTTTCAATATTAAATAATGTACTCGAAAAAATTATATAAACAATCACGATATTTTTTTAATAAATAAATTATACATGCTTATCCCTACACATCTTTATATATAAAAAAACTTAGATGGGTTTTGGTTTGATCGTTTTCCCGTCGTTTTTTCTAGACATTTTTTTTTAATTTTTTATTATATAAATAAATATTAAAATATCTATGTATCTTAAACCTAGTAGATTTCTTTCTTCTTCTTCTTCTTCTTCTTTTTTTTTTTTTTTTTCCTTTTTGTTAGTTTTTATAAAAGCCTCGATGGGCTTTGGTTTGGTCGTTTTCTGACCCATTTTTTCTTTTACTTTTGTCATTGTTCCCCTTCTTTTTTATTTTAACCTCTGTCGCGCTCTCCCTTTTTTCCTAGACTTTTTTTTTTAGTTTTTTTATTAAATCAATATATATTAAAAAGTATTTATATAATAAATAATATTTTATACTTTTTTGCTAATTTTTTTTACATCAATAAATATCAAAATATCTATATAATAAATACATTTTTATAAATAATTCTTTTGTATAATGCAATCATTTTTATTACATTAATGATCATAATTTATACCATTAATAATTATACATGTAATAAATATTCGATCAATTCACTTATAATACCTTATGCCTCAATGTTTGTTCGACAATCTTTTTTTTTCTTTTTTTTAATAAGTTTTCGATGAATTCACTTGTAATATTTTTATATATAAAAAGTCATAATATTTGATTAATAATCATTTTTATAGTTTTTTTACATCAATAAATATAAAAAATGTCTATATAATGAATATCTATTTTATACTTTTGTTAGTTTTTTACATTAATAAATATCAAAATATCTATTTAATAAATATATTTTTTATAAATAATTATTTTATATAATATAATTACTTTTATTACATCAAATATGATAATTTATAAAATTAATAATTACATGTATAATAAATAATCATTAAGTGAATAATCATATGTATCGTTATATTATATTTGAGATCACTCATGGTTAATCACGTGTTAAGTTAATATGTATTGTGTTATTATATTTTATTTATTTATTAAAAGAACCATAAATTATATTTAAATTGTGTGTGATTTTCACAAAATACTATTACTTATAAATTAATTATTATTATGTATATATTTTTTATTAAAATAAAAAATTAGATAACTTTTTACTAATAAAATAATTATTGTTATATATTTACTCATCATTAAAGTAAAAATTAATTATTTATATTTTTTATATAAAATTTTAACATTAATTATCTTAATTGAATGCTTTTATTTTCTTTAATTTTAACATAAATAATTTTAAAATAATAATAATATTTATTAATTAATATTATTATATATTTATCAAATTTAAATTATCAATCCGTATAAATGTACAAATTTAAAACTAATATTTGATAAAATTTGAATCCATAAGGCAAATGCCATCAACAATAAAATTTTATAAATTATTTTTTTTAATTTTGACGAATTCATCTCATTTTACACTTATCCCATGTTTGGTCGGAGGGAATGGAAAGAAATCAGAATTGATTCCTTCCATTTTGTGTGTTTGGTTGGATGGAATGAAATCAATTATTAAAAGAGAAAGAATTGTGATTTCTTCTCCCCCTTTGGTAATCATAATTTCATTCTCATCTAAATTTTTTTTTTTCAATTTTACTCTCACCTAAAATATAACCTTAAACTCAAATCCTAATTCTCAAACCCAAAATTCCAAAACCCTAAACCCTAAATCCAAATCCTAAAACCCTAAATCCTAAAACCCTATACCCTAAACCCCAAATCCCAAATCCCTAAACCCTAAACCTAAAACCTAAACCCCAAATCCCTAAATCCTAAACTCTAAACCCTAAACACTAAAACATAAATCCCAAAACCCAAAACCCTAAAACATAAATCCCAAAACCCAAAACCCTAAACCCCAAATTCTAAATCCTAAAACCCTAAACCCTAAATCCAAAATTCTAAAACCCTAAACCTTTTTTAGAAAAATAATAATTTTAACCTTAAACCTTAACCCACAAATATAACCCCAAATCCTAAATCCCACGTCCCAAACCTCAAAACCCTAAACCCTATTTAGAAAAATAATAATTTTAATAATATATTTATTTTTAATTAAGTAATAATTATTTAGAAAAATAATGATTTCAATAATGTATTTTGTCTGATGAAAAAATAGTAATTAAATGACATTATTTGAACTTTACTGAATGTAAGGGTATTAAGGTAATTTATAATTTTTTTCATTCCATTTCAGTGGCAAACCAAACATTGTAATCTTGATTTCGAGTTTGATTCCAGTGATCAAACCAAACAACATTGTTTCTTTTTCATTCCATTCTATTCTGATTCCGATTCTGATTCTGATTCCATTCCACGAACCAAAATGTTAAAAATTATGTTATAATGTAATATTATATATATTTTTTTCTCAACAAAGTGACTTATGATCAACCCATCTATTTCAAAATAATAACTCATATATTTTAATTACTTAAAGTAAATTTTTTTAAGTAAGTTGGTTTTTATAATTTAATCATATCATTAAATATAATTTTATTTTAATGAAATTAATTTTATGAAATAAAAAAAATGATCATTCAACTTAGCAAGTAATGCAATCAAAAATATATTTTCTTACTTCTTGCAATAATATAATTTAGGACAATAATTTTTAGGTTAATATCGTTGTTTTTTTATCCCTTCTTTTCAACGAACATACGTTTATGCATTTGCATAAAACTTACACACAAACTTCAAACTCCCAAAAAAACACTTATATATAAACTTCAAACTCAAAAATACGAATTGTGTACTATAAAGCAATTAACAATGTTATTTTTTCAATAATAATATAGTTGATATTTTTACTTCTTGCAATAATAAAATTTAAACATTAATTTAGTAGGTTAGTATTTGTTTTTTTTTTATTCTTTCAAATGATTATACATTTATGGATATGCCTGAATCTACCATGTAAACCTAAAACGCACAATTTTTTTTTACAATAAATCTATTGAAAATGTTATTTTTTCAATGATATTTTTATATAATTTAAATAATAATCTAATAAAATAAATCAATATTAAAATTGAGATACTTTCAAACCTAATTATTTAATAAGAAGAGGTTTCTTTTCAATTATACGAGAAAAAATATTTTAAAAAAAGTACTATAAAGAATATGTTTTAGAATTATATTTATTTAATAGGTTAGTACAAGTAAATCATCGATACAAAATGTGTAACACAAGTGATATAATAAAATATCTATGTATTATTTAATTTTTGATTGATTGTAATGGTAATAAAATAATATATAATAAGACAAATATACTTAAAAAATAACAAAAAAGTAAAATATTATTATTTAGGATAATTATGAATTTATTAAGGATAATTTTAAACGTGATAATGAAATATGATGATATATAAATATAATAAAATAACTCATTTTACATAGATGAGATCGTACCTCTTAATAATATATTTTCATTTATGCTCTACCTTCTTGAATTCCAAGAACTTGTAAAAGATTAGCAGATGAGCTTGCTCAATGCCTTTCAACTTTGCTTTTTTGCTTGACTTTTGGTTTTTCTAGCTACAAGATAACATTCATTGCCTCCTTATTATAATAAAAAATTAGAAAGCCAAAATATACTATCGAGT
The DNA here is from genome assembly GCA_030763125.1 of Hippophae gyantsensis. Lineage (NCBI taxonomy): Eukaryota > Viridiplantae > Streptophyta > Magnoliopsida > Rosales > Elaeagnaceae > Hippophae > Hippophae gyantsensis. The sequence goes on from CM061028.1 coordinate 29,464,252, forward strand.
ATTATTATAGAGAACTATTCAATAAGTTTCAGTTTCAACCAGAATGGTTGGGGTAATGAAATCTGACCCTAGATTTTTACTGAAGCTTCTCATCGTTCTAATGATTTTTTTCGGGGTCATGATCGTTCTGCTTCTGATCTTAGATAAGAATAACAATAAGGAAAGGGACGTTTAATGCTAGCCTATAGTAGATTACGATAAACACCATTCAGCACACTTGGCATGTAATTATTGGTTTAAAATTAAATTTTATGGAATTATCCTCCTGACTTGGACATAGCTATAGAAAAAGCTCCTACTTCGGTGAATACTTACCGAACAAGCAACGAGCTGCTACTAGCATCCATCCAGTGAAATTTGGCTCGTACAACGATCAAGGCACTCGAGTGTCAAGTCCTGATTTAGCACGACCCTATCAGCATTGACGATAAAGTCTTCAACAATAACTTTTCTCCTCTTTAAATTCCTTAGAGGATTGCCAGATCCTTTGGAGCCTAGTGCGGTGAGTTGAGAACCTAGGATGCTCTGACAAAGGAAGACAAACATTAGAGGATCAGGGTCACAAGTGGGTTCATCAACACCAACCTTCTTTTTCTTCTTAAGAGAAGAAGTACGACCTTTATGAGAAGATTTCCCCCTCTTCTTACCCACCGATAGTCTCCCTTAAGAGCAGGATAGGCACCCGTGGGTGAACCAGTTCCTCCCGATGTCACCTTACTTTTTATTCGAGTAAAAAGTTAAACAATAGTTAAATCCATAAGAACTAAAGAATAGAAAAGGAATACAGGTTGAACACCTAAAAAAATAATATAAGAAAATGTATATATATTTAAATTATAAAAATAAGGGTGAAAATATTATAAGGTAACAACAAAGAGACACTAATGGTCATCATCATTCGACACCACCTCAAATCGTCCCCCAAAATCTGTCGGATGAGTTCTACGTTTAACAAAAGCCCATGCATTAAAAGAAGCTTGGGGTTTACGAGTCAACCTAAGAGGAGGATCTACAACATCGTGCCTCATTAACCCACACACAACAAAATACGGAGTGTTCAAAAGAGTCCTCCAGTTCATCTTCTCTGGAAGATAGTTTTGGATATCAGCTAACCTCTACTTTGCATCAAGACTCAAGCTCATGATCAGAGAAACTATATTCCTAATCACGACCTTAGTATCATTCTAGACACATTTTACCAATCTCGTATCACTTGTGAGGGACTCCTCATTTTCAAGAAGGGATACGTTCACCCTACGATCTTGCTTAACCGACATATACACCCTACTCGGGTCTATGGGGTTCTATTTTAGAACATATGCCTCATTAAACTCGGTCATCTTTAAATTCACCACGAGTTCTTGACATATCAGTGTTAGGCAGAACAGATATCTCTACCCATTAGGCATCAATTGCCTCGATACAAGCTACGTCCTAACCGAAAATTTCCTGATAAGACAATACAAAGGAAACCTTACCCCTAACCATAGAGTTTTCTCATGAAAAATAGTCCATCTAGTTGGAGGTTCATCACTATCACGGGTGCCCTCAGAATTAATCATTACCTGAACTATTGGAAGGATGTCGTAGGTCCTTCTTATTTTCTCTTCATCCTAGGGTAACAACCCATAAGTTTTAGGAACAACCACCCAACCCCTAACGTGACCTGTTGGCTCGCCAGATCTCATATTCCTGTTTTTTCTCCTCCATATCCTAGACACTGAAATATGAGTCTAAAGCACGCTTAATTTCACAATAGGCATGGTCTAAGAACATGGATAGAGGTAGATGACTGTGGTAAAGACTGACTCGTTTCACTAGAAGAACTCGAGCTAGAAGACCCTGAGTTCCCACTTGTATTAACATATTAGGGACTTTCCCATGAGCTCGAGCCAGAAGTCGATGTCTCTTCTCTTTACATACTGATAAAAGCTACAAAAATATAAAGACAAAACAATAGCATGTGGTAAGGTACGGGAAAAAGGGAATACTATAATGCGAGTTGGATTCTTACCATCAAACTAAAAATCTTTCACAACTCGAGATGAAACAAAAGAACGTTTTCCTTCACTATTTCTTAATTTTGCAGGTAAATAATGATAAGTCCCAACCCAAGCACCCTTTTATATAAAAGGGTATTGGATTTCTCTCTCCAATCAACTGACACACATTTATTATGGGAGTCGAACGGTTCGTATCTTGTACCCGGTATTCACTCTTCCACCTTGGACCGAAGCTCGAGCTGAAAGAGTAGGGGGACTTGATGTTTGGACATCTAGACCGACCCAAAAACCGAACCTTATAAACTACCCAAGCCAAGTTCAACCCAAGATGGAAGATGAAGTACCCTAGACATCCCACCCATGGGACAGATCGAGCCCAATTATAGCTCGAGCCTAACGGCAACTCGAGCTGGAGTAAGACTGAGCCCAATGACAGCACGAGCTTGTGGACAGTACAAGTAAAACTCGATCTGGATCTCTGAAACATTGTACTTTAGGTTAGTTATATCCTCCTAACACGTAGTTACATATACACATTGTATGACTGACACCTGTATCCATAAATATGTTATAAATAGATGAATCTCTCGTAAGAATCCACACATTCAACCTTTTACATTTATCTTTCTCTAATCTCTCTTTATAAGATATTGAGTCTTGACAAAAGAAAAGGATATAATAATTGGTTCATGGGAACAACCTGTTGGATTTGGGTTATATTGGTTCTAAGTTTTCTTGGCAAAGCCGACATTACGGTAAAATTGTAATGAAAGAAAGATTGGATAGAATGCTAGTCTTTGAAGATTAGATAAGAAACAGATTTCCTAAAGCAGATGTACATATTGTTGATGGAACGGGTTCGGATCTCAAAATGCTTCTTTTAATTCTAGACCATGAAAAGCCAAAATCGATGGATGGCTATATCTGGGTTTGAATAAGTAATTACAGGTGTTTGGAATACCACTGTAAAAGGTTCCGCGTGGTATATGGTGGACCGTAGACTTGGTGCTTGTCGAAAAGCATTGATTTCTTGGAACCGTGCTAGAGGGGACAACTCTAGGCTTCTTATTGAATCTTTAAGGAGCCAATTGAATTCAATAGAAGAACAAGAGTATGTGGACCCTGCTTTGCAACATGAATTGATAAGGAAACTTTCGGATGCTTATAAAGTTGGGGAACAATTTTGGGCTCAAAAGTCTAGAGTGCAATGGCTAAAAGAAGGTGATAGAAACACATCATTTTTTCATGCCAAAGTCAAGCAAAGAAGGCATAAATGACAGACTTGTATGGAAGGCCAAAAAGATTGGTGGGATGACAGCTTTCAGGACTTGGAAGTTATGGTAAGGGATCATTTTAAAATGTGTATTTTTCCTCTAGACCATCAGAAGGAGAAATTCAGATAGCTTTGAGTGCTATTACAACAAGGGTCATTGGTGAGCAAAATGCTAACCTAACTGCTCATGTTCCAATTGGTGAGATTTTTGAAGCAATCAAAAGCTTGGCACCTAATAAAAGTCCTGGACAAGATGGTTTTTCTGCGGGTTTTTTTTTCAGAAGTTCTGGCATATCATTGGGGAGGATGTTTGTAAAGCTGCTAATAGTTTATTTTGTCATGGACACATCTAAACAGCTTCCAACACTTCTCTCATTTTCTTAGTGGCAAAGGTAAATCCTACCTGATCAGTTGACCATTTTAGACCCATAAATTTATGCTCTACGGTTTACAGAATAATTTCCAAGATCCTAACTGCGAGACTACAAGGTGTTCTACCACATGTTATTAGTATATACCAAACTTCATTTGTCAAACATCGACTCATTACTGATAACGTCTTGGTAGCTCATGAACTTTACGATCAAGGAGAAGGGAAAAAAATGGCATGTGGAACTTAAGCTCGATATGAGTAAAGCCTACAATCGCATAGAATGGAGGTTTTTTTGTTGCAATGTTGAAGAAATTAGGCTTTGATGACAAATTTGTGGGTTGGATTACTTCATGTTTGTCTTCTGTTTCGTATGCTTGTGTGGTGAGTGGACATATTTCTGGATTTTTCAAGCCAGAAAGGGGTCTTAGACAAGGAAATCCTGTATCGCCCTATCTGTTCATCATTTGTGTGTGAGAAGGTGAAGAAGAAAATTGATTGTTGGGCAACAAATTTCCTTTCACCTGTAGGAAAAGAGGTGTTATTGAATTCTTTTGTCACTGCCATACTAAATTATGCGATGCATTGTTTTAATACCATACATTGTTTGTGAGGACTTAACTAAGTTGATGCGTCGATTTTGGTGGGGTACTTCAAATACGAAACATATAATCAACTGGCTTGTATGGAAACAATTACAATAGAATAAAGATTCTGGTGGGCTAAGTTTCAAAGACTTGAGTTTATTTAATTTATCAATTTTGTCAAAGCATGCTTGGAGGCTTTGTACAAAGCATGATTCACTTCTTTTTAAAGTACTTACGGGAAAAATATTTTCTTCATTCTACATTCCTTGAGGCTAAGATCGGTAATAGACCTTTATGGGACTGAAAAAGTATTTTTGAAGGAAGAAAGCTACTAAAGCAAGGATTGAATTTGAGGTTAGAAGAAATATGTTATAAATTAGTAATTACTTAAACGTAAATTAGATTCAATTTTAATTGCATAGATATATAATAATATATAATAATAAAATAATAAATAGTAAAAAAATAAATGATAAATAATAATTTAAATAGTTTTTTTTAATGTAAAAAATTTACTCGATTGAAGACGACACAATATAAAAAAATTCATTAATAATAAAATGAAAATACAAATATTAAAATTTAAAAAATTTCATAAATTATATCAAAATATAAAATATTTTAAAAAATAATACTGATAATACTTATAAATATAAATTAACAAATTTACTGTTACATTAAATATTATCTAATGAATATAAGAATATTAGTAATGGGCAAATTCTATTCGGATACCGCTGGGCTTGGCGTCACTGATGGACAATTACTGTGTCGGCGATGATACAAGAAGCAACCCAGAGTGAAACTACTCACAGAGAGGGAAAAACTGACCGAGAATGGTGCTGAACTGTCTAGCCGACGATCGACGCTAGAAGTGGCCGGCTGAGTCACACAGCTTCTCTTCGTTCTCAGCACCCACTCTGTTCTTCACTGTTCTCGGCTTCTGAGTCAAAAACAACAGAGACAACTTCTCTTTTCGGCAATTTGTTCTCGGCTGCAATGTTCTCTATTCTCACGGCTGCTTTTTCCTTATCTTTCCAGCTACGAAGAGAAAGAGTAATATTTTGGGTTTTGGTTTCAAATCTTGGGCCGAAATATTTTGGGACAATTTAACAAAATAGAATGATAAAACTTTGGCAAAAGAATTGGCTTAGTGATTAAGAGCTACCAAAACTGATTACCAAGCCAAATTATCATGCTCTACTTGTTAGAGACCTCATGAATCCAAGTGGAGACAATTTGGACTGTGATAAAACTCAAAATGTACTTTGGCCTGTCGATGTGCAAATGGTGATCAATATTCCCATTTTTGAGAACAGAGATAAATTAATCTAACGATTTGAGCATCACTCTTGTTATTCTGTTAAATCTGGTTATAAAATAGCAATCTTGAACAAAAAAAAAATGGATCTTATTTTCAGAGTGTTTAGTAATGTGGGTTCTACTTGAACAACCCAATCTGATGATAGATTGAGATTGAAGAAAATCTGGAAAATGAAGCTACCTAACAAAGTGAAGGCTTTCATTTGGCAATATATCCACAATATTCTACCCATTCGAATTAATCTTGTGAAAAATTGTATGAATGTCCCTATCAACTGTCCACTATGCAACATAAGGGAGGAAACTACTACCCATTTGTTCTTCAAATGTAAGGTAACTATCGACAAAAAGTAAAGATTAAAAGTTCCTCTCTCTCTCTCAGTCAAGGTAAAGAACTTGTAATTCGAGTATTTTTAATTGTACAAAATAAAATTTCTTCGTTGTCGACTTAAGAAGGATTATTTAGAGATCTAAAGGTTTCTAGTGATAACAGGTGATTGTGTCTTTTTAGAAGATCATGACTATGAATCAAGATAATTTAGAATTAAAGATTAAAAGTTCACTAAAAGATCTTGATAAGGATTTATGAATTTTAGTATGGTTATACATAACATAAATTTATCAATTGGTATCAAAGCCTACTCTAGTTAACCATTAAATTTTGATTTTGGTTCGAATATTTATTGTTTGGAAATTTGTTTTAAGAAAATTAATATGTATAATTTTTGAATAATTTTTATGAAGAACAAGTCCCTTCTAATTGGAAATTTTTAAGATTGATATTAGGTAATGATATGATTTTTCTGATTCAAATTATTCATGATAATTAATTACGGACCATTTTTTATTCAAATTAATGGCGCAATTACTTTTGTTATATATGCAATTGTTTTGTCCTTTCATCTAACTCAGTTAAGTAAACTTTTTTTTAACGTATTTGATTTTTAGTTAGGCAAAAAGATACTAATTAAATCATGATTAATTAAACCTAATTTTCTTAAGTCAAACTTGATTTTGGATTTTGTTCAAATGATTATTTCTCAATGATTGTTTAAAGAATTAATAAATTTGAACTAAGTCATGTGTTAAATAAATTTTTGCCAAGGATAATATCAAGTCATTATGAAGGCTTCAAATTAAGATATATTTTGGAAAATGATTGACCATGGTATCATCTAACCAAAGTAAACTCTTATATTGGCATTAATCATTTGCCAATTTATACACAGAAGATATACATATGGTATTTGGTTATTAGACTGGCCCAAAGGAAAGGCAATAATCAAGTATTGTATGTGTATACTTGTGGAAATGAATAGGTGATAGTCATTAAGTTTTGGATGTAATTAATTAATTAGCTCAAAGGAAGGTTAACTAATTGACATCAAATGGATTGTTATATTCAATTATTACACCTAATTATCTTAGAATAATGATTGAATCCAAAGAACACTTATTGTTCGAAGATACTTAGTAGATGAAATATGCCTTATTTTGATTTTTTTTATTTATAATTATTCGGTCATTTGATTAGTTGTTTATGAACAGCAAAAATTACTAATCTTACAATCGGCATCAATAACATTTCGAGATTGATGGGTTCTAATTACAAGGATTGGAAAGATAATCTAGAGATTATCCTTGGGTGTCTTAGCCTGGACATAGCGTTGTAGAAGGCCAAACCACATGTACCTGTTGAAACTAGTTATGAAAAGGAACAAAATGCACAAGAACGATGGATGAGGTCAAATTGCTTGTGCCTCCTGGTCATGTAGAAGACCATTCTTGAAATTGTTAGGGGACTAGTTTCTAATTCCACTCTTGCTAAAGACTATCTTGAGGAACTTGAGCAGATGTTTTTTAGGAATGAGAAGGTTGAAATAGGTCTTCTATTAAACAAACTCTGCGCAATGAAGTACAATGATAAGAACAATGTCAGGGAGCACATTCTTGAAATGATGCATACTGCTTCAAAACTGAAGGGACATAAGCTAGTTATATAGGATGATATGCTAGTCTATTTGGCTCTTAACTCTCTTCCTGTCTCATTTGGACAGTTAAATGTGAGTTACAACTGTCAGAAGGAATCATGGACAGTTAATGAACTCATCTTGCACTGTGTTTAGGAGGAAGAGAGATTGAAGTTGGGAAAGAGCAAAAGTGCAAAAATTGCTTCTTCCTCTAAGGGAAAAGGGAAACATAAACGTAAGGCCAATTCAGATGCTACAACTACAAGTTCACAGAATAAGCCCATTAAGGATAAGAAATCGGTTACCAGATCGAAGCCAAATATAGAAAATAAGAAATGATGTTTCTTCTGTGGATCTGAAGGGTATGTGAAGAAGAATTGTACCAATTATCACTTATGACGTGCCAAGAAAGGTATTAATTTTTCATTTGTTAAAGAAGTTAATGAAATTTTAGTTTCTGTAGACACATGATGGGTAGATTCGGGTACAACTACTCACATCTCTGTGTCTATACAGGGTTACTAAAATTACTGGAAGCCAAGTAATGGTGAAAGATATATCTATGTGGGCGATGGAAACAAGGTTGAAGTTGAAGCTGTATAGCATTTTAGATTACTTTTGAAAACTGGCTTGTATTTGGATTTGTTTGATACTTTTTGTATTATCCTTTAGGTGAAACTTAATTTATGTTTCTACATTGGACAAATTAGGTTTTACTTGTTCATTTGGAGATAGAAAGTTTGGTTTGTATCAAAACTCCAATATGGTTGCTTTTTTTTCTATTTGTTGTAGATAATCTTTATGCTTTACATATTGTTGCTTCCTATAACGAGACCTTGAACAATGAAAATCAGAATGTTAGATGAAAATTAACACATTATGATTCAGTTGCACTTTGGCATAAGGGTTTAGGTCATATTTCTCAATAAAGAATTACACGTATTATTCAAAGTGATATTATGTGGCCTTTAGACATGTCGGATCTCAATTTGTGCATTGAGTGTGCGAAGGGAAAACAAACAAGTATGCACAAATATACAAAGAATCGTATGACAGACGTCCTTGAGCAGATACATATAGACATGTGTGGAACATTCCCTACAACTACTAGGAATGAGCATGTATATTTTATTAGTTTTATTGATGATTATTCTAGATATGGTTATATATTTTTAATTAAAGAAAAGGCTCAAGCTTTGGACATATTTAAATCCTTCAAGGTTGAAGTTGAGTTACAACTCAACAAAAGGATTAAAGGCGTTAGATCAGATCATGGTGGTGAATACTATGGTTGGTATGATGGCTAAGGAAATCAACATCCAGGGTATTTTGCTAAATTTTTAGAGGAAAATGTAATTATACCATAGTATATAATGCTGGGTTCGCCTGCAATGCCTAGTTTCCAACACTTTAGAATCTGGGGTTGTCTGGCCGAGGCTCGACCTTATAGGCCATAAGAGAAAAAACTAGATGAAAGGACAATTAACTACTATTTTGTTGGATATATGAAAAGGTCTCGGGGGTATAAGTTTTATGATCTCACTAAAAGAATAATGTTTGAGACAAATACAATTAAGTTCTTTGAAGATGTTATGGTTTAAGGGGAAAATACAAATCAAATTGTTTTTGAAGAGAAACAGGATTCTCCTATAAAAGGGGTGTCAACAACGATACCAATTGTAATAAGAATATTTGGAGACTTATTTGTTAAGGATCATACAATGAATGAACCTCCAGAAATGGAAGAGAATACGGTACAAGACAATGTTGATGTTGAAGAGGAACCTATACCACCTCAAAAACTTCAAGAACAAGTGCCTTTAAGGCGGTCCACAAGAGAGAAAAGAAGCGCAATATCTAAGGATAATATTGTGTTCCTTTAAGAACATGAATTCAACATTGACATGATTGAAGATGACTCTCTCAGTCTCTATCAGGCTTTGGAAAGTACGAATTATCATAAATGGATTGAGGTTATAAATGAAAAAATAAAGTCAATGTATGGCAACAAAATATAGGATATTGTCCCATTACTTGAAGGTGTGAAACATGTTGGTTGCAAATGGATATTTAAGACCAAGAGGGATTTAGAAGGTAATGTGGAAAAATAAAAAGTGTAGCTTATTGTTAAGGGATTTACACAAAAAGAAGGCATTGACTTTACGGAAACTTTCTCATACGTGTCTATGAAATATTCCTTCAGAATTATCATGGATTTAGTGACACATTTTGATCTTGAGTTACACCAGATGGATGTTAAGATTGCATTTCTCAATGGCAACATTGATGAATGCATTTATATGGTGCAACCACTTAACTTTGAGTCTGATGACTCAAAGTAGATGGTTTGCAAATTAAAGAAATCCATCTATGGAATCAAGCAAACGTCTTGATAGTGGTATACCAAATTTCATCAAGTAATTATCTCATTTAGATTTGAGCCTAACGTGGTGGATGAAGGCATATATCACAAGTTCAGTGGGAATAAGTTTATGTTTCTGGTTTTATATGTTGATGATATATTGCTTGCTAGTAACGATATAAACATGATGCATGAAACTAAGAGATTTCTTTTCAGGAATTTTGATATGAAAGATCTTGGAGAAGCATTATATGTGTTAGGCCTTAAAATACAAAGAGATCAAAATAAAGAGATTTTGGGGTTTCATAATAAGCATATATCGATAAAATTATGAAGTGATATGGCATGAAACACTGTAAACCAAGAAATACCCCTGTTGTGAAAGGAGACAAATTTAGTCTCAATCAATGTCCAAAAACAAAACTTGAGAAATAAAAAATGCACCAGATTCCATATGCTTCAGTAGTAGGAAGTCTGATGTATGCTCAGGTGTATACGTGTCCGAATATTGCATACATAATAGGAACGTTAGACTGGTATCTCAGTACTCGTGGTATGGATCACTGGAGAGAAGCCAAGAGGGTACTTAGGTACCTGCAAAGAACGAAGGATCATAAGCTGACATAACGAAGATTAGATAAACTTGAGATCATTGGATATACTAATTCCGATTTTATGAGCTGTGTGGATAGCATAAAGTCAACATCCAGTTATATTTTTATGTTAACTGGAGGAGCTATTTCTTAAAGGAGTACAAAGTAGACCATGATTTCTTCTTCCACCATGGCAATCAAATTCATTACTTGTTTCAAGGCATCGAACCATGGAATATGGCTAAGGAATTTTGTCACTAGGTTGCATATTGTGGATACTATTAAGTTTCCACTCAAGATATATTGTGACAATAATTCAATAGTACTATGTTCCAACAACAATAAGAGCTCGTCAAAATCCAAACATATCGACATTAAATTCCTTATTATGAAGGAAAGAGTTCAGAGTGGACTTATAAGTATTGAGCATATTAGTACAACTTCCATACTAGCAGATCCACTAACTAAGAGATTGGTATCCAAACAGTTTTACGAGCATATCGCTCACATGAGTATCTATGCTACAGAGGATTGTCAAATTTAGTGAAAGTTTGTATTTTATGTATCATGTTTTATGTTTTATATGATATAATTTTACAGATATCATGCAGTTAACTTTTATATGATATCCTGTTATTTGTATGTATCACGCAGTTATTCAGTCTTCATTTATTTATCTTTTAGTTATTCAGTTTATTATGCATTCTGAATTTTAATTAACCTCAAAATCAAATTAAGTTAAAGTGACCAAATTGGAGATATGCATGTGGATCACGTTGCATGTAATTTCCAAACTACACATCCCCTTCATGATTCATGTCATTTAATTATGTTTACCTAGTGATTTATGTTGGTTTAGTTTTGCTTTATGAGACGAATACTACTTAAGTCCTTCTTAATAAGATTAATGGAAGGAATTGGTTGATGACACAAAAGGTTATGACAACACAGTTTGAGTAGTCAATTCAGTTTTATCAATATATGTATATACATATAGCCCAAGTGGGAGATTGTTGGAATTAATTTCAATTAATTACAACATATATGGACTTATATGTGATATAAATATATATTGAATAATAAAATATCAAATATCTAATTAGATCAATTATGAAGTGATTAAATTAAATATTATTTATCGGGTTCAATAAGTGTCATGATAAGTCAAGTCTTTAATGTGTAGAATGCTTATTAATAACTTTACAATTTAGCGATATTTTAAATTATATAAAGTTTGAAAATAATACAATTATGCTATTGGTTCCTCGAGAACACAATTAAATATGACAATGTTTTGTAAATAAGAAAATATCCAAATATAGACAAATTTTGAATTCAAAATTTAAATTTGCTAAGGATTCAATAAGGAAATAGACTACAGATCACCTCTTGAAATTCAGAAACGTTTTTTTTCCTACTAACACCTTTTTTTTCTCTCTCTTAATACATTGAAAATAGAAAAATATTGAGAAAAATTAGAGAAAGGTCCTTCCAATCAAGAACTTGAGATTTAGGTATCTCTCTTTGTACAGAACAAATCACTATTGCATTTATTGCTCTCTCTTCATCGAACTTGAGAGGAATTATTTGAAGATCTAAACGACTTTAGTGATTATATCTCTTTAGAAGATCATGGTTATAAACTAAGGTAATTTAAAATTAAAGATTAAAAGTTTAATATAATATCATAGTAAATATATGATTTATAAATTGTAGTATGGTTATATATGACATAAATATATCATTTTTATCGTCTCTTCATTTCTTAAAAGAAAAAAAAGATGAAGAAAAAACTAAAAGAAATTAATGGAAAAAATTAAGAAAAAAAGAAAAGAAAAAAAAGGTGTAAAAGAAGAAAGAAAAAAAAATTTAATGATAAAATTACCTCTTTGATTAAATGAAGTTATTATAAAAATACTATTAAAAATAGACACTGGTCGATTAATTTGGTATCTCTTCCGAACCCCAAACTTGTTCCACTCTATTCCTAATTCTCATGTGAAAATAATAGATTTAAAAATTAATTTTATAAATTTTAATGGATTCCCTTGAAATTTCCATGTCAGATTATATTATAAGATAAACAAAAGGAAAAGGGCATTTTTAGAATTTAAGGAGATGTGGATACCTGAGTTTCTGTGAGACCCTGACCATCCAGTCATTTAGACTCAAACTGATATTAACGGTGAAGCAAGAAAGGCAAAGCTGAGAAAGCTTTACTTCTCCATTCCAGCTCAAACCAAAGAATCAAATCAAAGCAATGGGTTTTGTGATTGGAAGTTCTTGCTTTTTACAGCCTTCTCTGACTCACTCTCCTTTTCCCTCTTATTCTTCTCGTTCCATTTTTATTTCTTCCTCAAGAAATGCAGATACAAATCGAAGCACTGTGCCAATGGCGTCTTTTAGCCCAGAAAATTCAACCAACGAAAATTCTTGTCAACGGAGGACGATAATTTTTCTGGGTTTTTCTGTTCTTCCTTTATTGCAACTCAGAGCCAGAGCTCTTGAAGGTTTGACCACGAGTAAGTTGAATGTTCTTCATATGACCAGAATTTACAAATTTTGTAAAATTGGTTTTGTTGATTATCCCTATGATAGGAATTTTGGAGGCAAAACATTTCTTGGACTGTTGTAATTTGTTCATTGCTGTTTGAAGTCATATTATTAAGTCCGTTGTATTGTTCTTTTCTTCTTTCTTTCTTTCCCAAAATAAAAATTGTTTGTGTTTTTTTAGAAACTATCTTAATTTAGGATTTTTATCTACATTACCTTTTATAGCTTTAGCTTTAGTGAAATACAATATTTTGTCTAATGAAAGGGCTGAGTTCATGGTGAATTGTTGACTAGTACAGTGGATAATTCGTAACCTTTAAAACCCTGGTGAGAGCCAAGCAGTGAAGCAACTTGAATCTCGATAACATGATAATATGGGATGTTGGTCACCAAACATCATATAATTATTTAATTTAAGTACTTTAATCTCGTTGTTATTGGATTAGGCATTAGAGGTACCTTAATTTTTCAAAAGAAGTACTTTAATCAAGTAATTTTTAAATTGGTCACCTATAATCCCATTATTTATGAAAGTTAAGCATAATAAGTCATCATTTTTTATATTTTTAATAGACTACCAGTACTCATTTTAATAAATTATATGATTAAAAGTACTTATTTTTTCATAATATAAGACTAATAATACCCAATTCATAAATTATAGGACTAAAATGCTCATTTTTGAAAAGTTACGCGACCTCTAATACCTAACTCAATAATTCCGAAACTAATATGTTTATGTGATAATAATTATAGAATCTGGAAGACCTTTTTCCAGTTAATATAACACCTTGATCATAGCATCATTTATTTTGTTGGAATTGTTCCTTTTTCTTCTCTCTTCTAATTGGAGCAAGTTTTATAGGAATCAATTACATAGATGAAATGAAGAACTTTACATTTATTATTTTAATTGTACATATTTACTAAAAGCTCAGTTAAATGGAAATTAAGGTTAATAGTGTTTTCTTGAAAACATCAAGGCACCCCTTGTGAATATGCCACTGCAACATCTATTTTTTTCCCCTTCTAATTTATGTAAAAAAAGAAGTTATAATCATACACCAATACTATATACTTTTTTTTTTCCTTTTTAGAGTAATATATAACTTTTTCTTGCATACGAGGATACAAGTACAACCTATGTTACTCCAACTCGTTCATTTGGCTGTTGTACAAACCATGCATGCAAAAAGATTTAACTTTGATTTGATATATAATAAGCTGTTTCAGTTTTGTTGTTTGTAAGAATCTTCCTCCAATGGAAATGCAACGTGTTGTATTGCTAGTGAGTAAGCAGAAGAGTCTTCTCAGTAAAGTCTACTTATCTTTCTTGTTAGTTTGTTTGATCGATTAAATAATTTCATTTCATGATCTGTTCGCATTTATTCGTTTCTTTTCAGAAGAAAGTGAGCTTAAGACAATTGAGGAGAACCAAAAAGCAGAGGTTTGAATCTCTGTTGCATTCACAATAGACCATAACTAGTAATTCCGTTGTTTTATTGGTAAATTTTAGGCTTGCCAATGTTCTGACATGAGAACTTTTATTGACAGCAAGCATCTGAACAAGACAAGCCATCAAAACCTTTTTTGTCTCTTCTGAATGGTTTTGGCATATTATCTACTGCTGTGCTTGGTGCCTTATATGCATTGGCTCAGAAAGAAAAAACAGCTGCTAATGCAACAGTAGAATCTGTAAGTCTCTAATGACAATGAGAACATATGAGAAATCCCCTTTAGGGTTTGCACTATTATGGAAAATGAATGTTAAAATATATTTTTTTTAAAAAGTCCTGTATTTTTAACTTTCTGATGTGATCAACTGTTTCATTGCCTACAAAATACCTGCACTCTCCAGTTCCTTGTCCTCTTTTCCGTTTTCTGGGGAAAGATAAAGATGGGTATTTCTTGATGTTGATTTTAGCTTAAATGTTCATTTGTAAAGATAAAAGTTCTGATGGTTCATTATATTTCTTCTTATTGTTGTCAAACTCCAGATTAACACCAAGCTGAAAGAAAAGGAAGCTTCGGTTATCTCACTAGAGAAGAACTTTGAAACCAAGCTGCTGAATGAAAAGGAAGAAAGGACCAAGCTGCTCAAAAAGGAAAAGGAAGAGCAGCAATCTCTTACGAATCAACTGAATTCAGCAAATAGTACAATTACAGGCTTAGGACAAGAGCTGAAAAATGAGAAGAGATTGATAGAACAGCTCAAAGATAAGATCATAAGTCTTGAAACCAACCTTTCCAAGGAAAAAGAAGACAACAAGGCCCTCGAAGAAAGTCTGAAGGAAAAGCTCAAACTGATTGACATCCTGCAAGAAAAGATAAATTTGCTAAGTTCTGAGCTTAGGGACAAAGAAGATCACATTCAAAATCTCAGCTCTTCTCTTGCTCAGAAGGATTTAGAGCTGAACAAGTTTAAAGCTGCAGACAAGCAAATCAGAAATGAATTAGCTAATGCACATTCAGAAGTCAACCAACTTAGAAATGAACTCCTGGAAAATCAGAAGGAACAAGAGTCAAAGAGTTTTGCTATAGATGAATTAAATGCAATAGTGAGCTCCTTACGAATTGAGATTGATCATAACCAGACAAAGTTTGACACCATTCAGACGAAATACAATGATCTAAAATTGTCTTCTGAAAAGAAGGCAACAGTGAATGCTAAGCTTTTGGGAGAAAAAGAAGAGGAACTACACAGGCTAAGAGAAAAGCTTGAAATAGCTGCAACTGAGACTCGTGCAAACCAAGAGCTAAATGCTGGTCTAATTCAAGAGAGAGAGAACTTGAGACAAATGCTGGATGAAGAATCAAGCAAATTAAATGCTCTGAATCATGAGCTTCAGGGCTCTCAGGAAGCCCTTGAAAAATCAAGGAAAGAAGCTTCTGATCTAGATAAACAATTGATGGACTCAACAAAATTATGCACTGAACTTGAGGCCGAGATATTGAGGACTAAGGCTGAGTTTTCTGAAGTTAGGGATTCGTTGAAAAAGAGTCTTGATGAGGCCAGATTAAACGGTGAAATGCGTGCTGGTGAGCTAACAGCTGTCAAGGAACTTCTGAGGAAGGCAGAAGATGAAGTGCAAACTGTGTCTAGGGAACTAGCAGTTCTTACAGAAAACCTTGACAGCCTTCAAAAGGAATTGGTTAGTGTGTACAAAAATGCAGAAAGTGTTGCTCATGACTTGAAAGAAGAGAAAAAGATAGTGTCCTCTTTGAACAAAGAACTTCAAACCTTGGAGATGCAAATCATGAAGGATAAGAATGGTCGTAAATCTCTTGAAACTGACCTAGAAGAGGTCACCAGATCACTTGATGAGATGAACCGTAATGCGCTTACACTCTCCAGTGACTTAGAGGTGACCCGTTCTCGAATCTCTGACCTTGAAAATGAGAAAGATGTGCTTTACCAGACCCTAACACAGCAAAAGAATGCAGCAAAAGAGGGCCAAGAAAACATGGAAGATGCACATAACCTTATCACAAGACTTGGAAACGAAAGGGAGAATTGGGAAAAGAAAGCAACCAACCTTGAAGAGGAATTGGCATCTGCCAAGGGTGAAATACTTCAGTTAAGGAGTCAAATAAATTCGTCAAAAACTGTTGTGAATAATGAGAAGGGCCAGAAGGAAGCCGAAGAGAAGAATGTCACTGTAACAACAGCAAGGAAGAATACTACTAGAAGGAGAAAGACTAGTTCCAAATAGGACAATACTCTGATAATGGTTGCTGCAATGTTTCTTTCCTTGGAAATAAACCACAATCTGGATTCAGCTTATTCTTGTGAGGCTTTTCCACGTCTAACATCCCACATTTTTTTTCCCATAACACTGTAATGTACATATATATATTAAGGAGTCCTGGGAGTATCAGTGAGAATACTTGTCTATGTAATATTTTTTTACCTTATGTTTCTTTTGTATATTTTCAGTGTGGTGTTCCAGCTCTGGATCTAATATAGATCCAATGCATGAAAATGCAGATTTTGATACATATAGTTCAAACTCTATAAAAATTTAGATCTAATTTTATATGTAATTATGTGATTGAATATGAAGAAAATATACCCAAAAGATTTAAAAAAAGGTACAAAAAATAAATGCGACCATTTCTTTTGTATATTTTCAGTGTGGTGTTCCAGCTCTGGATCTAATATAGATCCAATGCATGAAAATGCAGATTTTGATACATATAGTTCAAACTCTATAAAAATTTAGATCTAATTTTATATGTAATTATGTGATTGAATATGAAGAAAATATACCCAAAAGATTTAAAAAAAGGTACAAAAAATAAATGCGACCACAGTGGGAGTCGAACCCACGACCTTTTGATCCGAAGTCAAACGCGCTAATCCACTGCGCTATGCGGTCTTACAATCGTTCATTATAGCGGTTTGTTTAAATTTTATATAAATGTTGAAATCTGTAAGTTTCATTTTGCTATAGTCAATATCGAAATATTGTCTAGTAAAAAATATAAAGTTCCGACACGAAAATGTTGAAAATGTTTATATTTTGAAAATATAATCAATCATGGTTTTCTTTAGATAAAAAGAAATTGTTGGAGCAAAAACGCTGCATTGTCTGTCACAACTGTCCACTTTTTATAACTCAGGGAATGAAAATTCCTCAAAAATATAAAAGAAAAAGCGTCATTTTGTTCTCAATGGCCAGGAGCCATCTTTCGAAGAAGCCAATACTTACCACTCTCTCAACGCTAAGCTTCTTCAACTCTGTTCTTCTTGATTAGGTCTTCTTATACTTTGTTCTGATCACGGTGTCTCCACGTCAATTGAATTTTTGTTTCATACTTCAAGTTATAATTTCTGTTTTTTCTGGGTATTCTGTTTTCAATTCCCTCAACAATTTTGTAGTTTTTCACCTGGGCGAATTTTCTTTTGTTGAGCATCCAGAATTATGATGGGGTGGAAGTAATTTGTTTGTTTGTTTGTTTGTTGGGATATGATATAGTATTCAGTAATAGACTTTTACTTGCTGAAATGATTTGAGATTTGGGTTTAGTTTTTGTAGTGAAAATTTGTGAATTGGGTTTTTGAGTATTTCTTGAACGAGTTCTGCCATTTGCGAATTTCGAAGCTCTGTTGGGGTTTGGGAATAGGTGATTGCAGTCATGTTTTATGGTTCTGTGGCATGGGACCCTTTGCTCATTGTTGCCGAAATCTTTTGCCTTCAATGCTTATATTATTTCACACTTGGACTATTCCTTTCCATTCTGGTTGGAACTCGCGTTTCTCGTATGAGTATGGCGTATTTCTTTGATTTTGCTACCGTCACAACTACTACGGTAACTGGGTGGTGTGTGATTACTTCCTTCCTGCTCAGTGCACTAGCCGGGTGAGAACAAATTCCTTTATACTTTTTCTTCCAGATTTCTTTTCATTTTTTAATTTGTGTCTGCTTCCCGTAGGATGATTATGCCCATAAATTTTAGTCCACTTGTTTATGGTTATGCACACTTGATAAATAAAGTGAAATTTCGTTTCTATGTGCTGTGGACATTGCGTCAAGGGAGTTAAAATGAATTGGTGGAAATATGGCGTTTTTGTAACATATAACCAATTTGATACTTAGATTTTTGGTTGAAATATTTTTTAACATGGTTGCCTTTTTAGATTCCATTTAGCTTCAATTTTCATCAAGGTTTACTACTATTACTTGCTTATCTTTGTAATATGGTCACTTATGTCTGTTCTTTCAACCTTCTTGTTAAATAGTGTCTGTTTAGTCTCTGATCAGTCTTATCATCTGCCTGATTTAGTATCTTGTGTTGGTGTGAGGCATGCAAATTTGATTATGCTTATTTGGGGCCACTGGCTGCTAGATTGAGTATGCAATCCATAGTTGCTCTTTTTAACTTGTATGTCTATCCCACTATTTTAATGCAGAGCTGGATTTCTATTTTTTCTGATTGAAAGGGCAAAGAAATGCTTGGACTTTTCAGCCACTCTCTTCATCCTACATCTCTTTGTATGCATTATGTATGGGGGCTGGCCTTCTTCAATAACATGGTGGGTTGTGAATGGTACTGGACTTGCAATTATGGCTTTGCTTGGTGAATATCTATGCATTGAACGTGAAAGGCAGGATATTCCAATAACACGAATCCGTTCAAGTAAGAACTTCATTCTAAAGGCATTTATTTACTAACTACAAATCTCCTACACGTTCATCACTTAATTGTAACCTTTTGTTTTGCCCAAAAAAAATTGCATGAAATAGTTTTTGCCTGAAGAATTCTCTATGTCAAGTGTCATGTTTGCCAACAACTTTATCTGCAGGACCTTTGTAGTTTTTGCTGTTGTTGATTTACAGTGAATGCGTTTTAGATTTGATGTTATTCTATACCTCATTGTTACAACTTACAACCTCACAGTTTGGTCATTACCTTTGTCCTGATAAAAGGATGAAAGGGTGAAAGCAATGAATTGTTTTAAATTCTTCTCAATCAGTTAACTAGGACCTTCATTACATGTTTATAAGGAGCTCCACAACAAGTAAATGTTCTAGAGGATGTGGAATTAGAGTAGTTAAGAGTGTGACAAACTAATTTCATTGCTCCCCTTTTCTCTTCATGCCACCTGCCTCTCGGATACGTTAGATAGCAGTTGGGATATTGTCAACGTCATAGAGATACATATACATCAAATATTTATGCAATTGCCTTTGTAGAAATAAAAAATTCATATATATTTTTGCATTTCTTTCCTTGTTTGTGCCAAGGTTTTAAAAGGCGGAAACTAACCTTGAGGCGTTTTACTTCCACCGAGGCAAGGCGTAACCCTTAAAGTGGTTTGAGGCTTAAGTCACAAAGCGAATTTTTTTGAAAACATATAAAATAAAATAAAAACTACAAGACATCAATTATCACAAAATATTATAGTGAATCCATAACTAGTTAAAAATCAACAACTAAAAGTCAAAAATCTTGCAAGCGAGCGATAAACAATTGGTAGTAGCTTAAAAAGTAAGTAATCTTTCAATCTTATTGGGGAGAAGACAAACAATTGAATTAGGAGATGGAGAGTTGAAGATAATATTCTTACTCTTTATTCTCTATTAATTCTCTTCTTACAACACTATAATACAACACTATAAATAGGAATAAGAAATTAGACAAATGTTCACTAATCTAGGAATATAACAACTGGTATCAACAATTAAATTATAACTTGATTTACACTAGTTTTACAGCCTGTACAATACTAAGAATATTCTCTGAAAGTCTACACTTTCCCTCAAGTTGGGTAATAGATATTAATTATTCTCAACTTGCAACTCAATTCTTCGAAGATTGTTCAAGGTAACGCTTTGGTAAGGATATCTGCAATTTGATGATTAGTAGATGTATATAGTAGGTCCACAATTTTTCCATCTAACTTTTCTTTAATGAAATGACGATCAATTTTTACATGTTTGGTTCGGTCATGATGAAGTGGATTTTTCGCAATTCTTATTGCAGCTTGATTGTCACAATGCATACTGATAGGTTCAGGAGTTGTGAAGTCCAGTTCATTGAGTAGTCTTCTTAACCATATTCTTTCACAAATCCCATGAGCCATAGCTCTAAATTCAGCTTCTGCATTGCTTTGAGTGACTACTGACTGTTTCTTACTTCGCTAAGTTACAAGATTTTCCCATACGAATGTACAATACGTAGTGGTAGATCTGCGATCCATTATAGAGCCTGTCCAGTCAGCATCTGCAAAGACTTCAATTTTTTTAGTGAGATTCTTACTAAAATATAATCCTTTTTCTGGTGTCATCTTGAGATACCTGAGTATACGATAGACCGATTCCATGTGTTCTTCAGTGGGACTGTTTATAAATTAACTTACAACACTTACTGAAAAACCAATATCTGGTCTAGTGTGGAATAGGTAAATGAGTTTTTCTACTAATCTTTGATAACGACCTTTGTCCACAGGTGTACTATTTTCTTTGATTCTAAGTTTTATTGTAGAGTCCATTGGAGTTTCTGCTGGTTTTTACCCCATCATTCCAGTTTCCTTGAGAAGATCAAGTACATATTTCCTTTGAGATATAAATATGCTCTTTTTTGTTCGTGCTACTTCCATTCCTAGGAAATATTTGAGATTGTTTAGATCTTTGATCTCAAATTCTTTGGCAAGGAATTCTTTGAGTTTATTCATCTCAATTGTAGAATTACTTGTTAGAACAATATCATCTACGTACACAATTAGGATAACTATTCTGTCATTGGAGAAGTGTTTGACGAATAGTGTGTGATCTGATTGGCATTGATTGTACCCATATCTCTTCAGAACTTTAGAGAACCTATCAAACTAGGTACGTGGAGACTATTTTAATCCATATAAGGATTTCTTAAGTTTGTAGACTCTATTGGTTGGAATAGGAGATTCAATTCCAGTAGGAATGTCCATGTAGACTTTTTCTTCGAGATCACATTAAGGAATGCATTCTTGACATCTAATTTGTAGAAAGGTCAATCCAAGTTAGAAGCTAGAGAGAGAAGAACACGAATAGTGTTGAGCTTTCCTACAGGTGCAAAAGTCTCCTGATAGTCAATCCCATATGTCTGAGTGAATCCCCTAGCCACAAGGTGAGCTTTGAGTCTTTCTATACTGCCATTTGCTTTGTGTTTGATTGTAAAGATCCATTTACACCCAACAACTTGTTTTCCCGATGGTAGTTTTGTGATCTCCCAAGTCTTGTTTTTCTCTAAGGCACTGAGTTCTTCACGAATAGCTGTCTTCCATTTAGGTACTTGAAATGCTTCATGAACGGAATTTGGAACCTGTATCTAGGGGTGTCCAAAAACTGAGCCAGATCGGTTTAAACCGAAAACCCGGTCTGGATTGGACTGAACCGAGCAGTTTTGTAAATAAAACGGTCTAGTCTGGTCCGTATTAAGTAAAATCGATTTTAAAACGGTCCGGTCCGGTTATAAAAAATTATAAACCGGTCGGACTAGACCAGACCTGTTTTATTAAATAAATAATTTTTTTTATATAAATCGGTCGTATATATATTTTGTTTTCGAGTTAAGGCATTAAGTCATTAACCCTAACCCTAGAAATCGCAATTCCTCATTTCTTCTGCCGCTTTGCGTCCGTCGTTTGAGCTCTGGGTCTGGCCGTCTGCGCTTCCACTAGCAGGTAGCCACCATTCCTCGCGTCGCTTTTACCAGTAGCTAGCCACATCTCTTCGCATCTCTTCCACCACCAGCAGCTAGCCACCGTTCCTCGCGTTGCTTCCACCAGTAACTAGCCACCTCTCCTCGCGTTGCTTCCACCAGTAACTAGCCACCTCTCCTCGTGTCGCTTCCACCAATAACTAGCCACCTCTCCTCGTGTCGCGTCGTGTCATGATAACCATGGACGAAAATCACGAAATAGGTATGTGGTCTACTAGTAGTAGTTTTTTCCTGAGTTTATTAATCATATCCCATGTTTTTTCCCTGAATAAATTGAATGGTAAGTTTGAACTCTGAAATCTGAATGGTATGTCATGTTTTTTTGTTAGTCTGAAGTCTGAACACTTTTCAGAATCTATTCCCAAGTCTTATTCTAAATGATTATGTTTGTTTCCATGTGAGGTACTCTGTTTTAACAAGCAATAACCACCTCATCTCTGTTGATCACTAACAACCTTTCATTATTGCCCATGACCCGCTTCAAAATTTTCTCTCTAACAACTTCTGAAACTCACATCCTAATCGAAATCCATTATTGGAGAACCATTCACGTTTTGTGGTGCCAAAGAGAGTCCACATAGTTAGTAGTGTTGTCTGAGCCGGTTTGTTCCTTTTTTTTGTAATTACAAAAATAATATCTAACTTATAACAACTAAAATAGATTCGTGTTGTTTTTGTACTTAAGATATTTTTTATTCTTTTACTTTTTTTGACTTTTTTTTTATCTTATGTGTACTTTAAGAAAGTAGTTAGCTTTCTTCTTCTTTTTTGATGTTTTTTGCTAAATGGGTTTGATTTAGTCTTCACTTTCCTAATTAGCCACTGATTTCCAACTTGGTTGCTTCTGCTTTTTTCTTGGCAATTACGTAATTAACATGTTTGTGTTTCAAACTAAAACTACTTTTTTTGACTGAAGCTTCAAAGTTAATGCTTTAAAATCAAGTCTTTACGGAGAAAATTTACAATTATAATTTGTCCGTTCTGCTCTAATTAGTTATTTTAGTTTTGAAATGATTTTTGATTAAGTACAAAAGGTAATATTTTAATATATTAAGAATATGTACTAATCTATATTCTATATATAGGTGATGATTTACATGAGTTTATTGGACCAAGTCAATTAATATGTAGTCAAAATTGGTTCTGTTCTTTCATTAATAATGACTATGTCCTCTTACCAGAATATAATGATGACCTAGAGATTTATGAAGATGTTGATTTTGTTTGATTGTAGAGTTCATTAAAGACACAAATGATCATTGATGATTAATAATATGTAAGTTTTAAATATTATTATTTAATGATATATTGTTGTTGATTGTGAGTTTGGATGTTTATATATGTTTAAGAATTTTGTATAAATGAGATATTTGGAATTCATTTCTTCATGTCTAATTTTTTTTATTTTAGATTTTGATAACATCTTATGTATTTATTTATGTATTTAAGAATAATATCTATCTATGTATGATGATAAATGAGCATCACATTTGATTGTATCCTATTAAATTATATCATATTAAACTGAATCATATTTATGTATTATTAATTGTTCAAAACCGTTAATCAAACCGGACCAAACTGTTCGGTTATAACATTTTAGATAGCCAAATGGTTTGGTTCGGTCCGGTTTCAACTATATGAACGGTCTGGTTTGGTTAAATTTTTTTTAGACAAAATCGAACCGGATTGGACCATAGACATCCCTACCTGTATCTTATCAAGGTTGCTGATAAATGCCTTATAACTTGGTGAGAGATTTTTATAGGAAACAAAGTTATAGATGAGGTGGTTTGTGCAAGATCTTACACCTTTTCTTATAGCAATTGGCAAATTCAAATCATTAGGAGGTAATTCAATAATAAGAGGTTAAGGATGTTACCTTATGAATTGTCGGAGTGGCTTGTACTCGGATTGGATTCCTGGACTGGCTCAAGCTATACTCGGTTTTCAGCTCTTTCTTGGGTTGTTTTCCTTCTAGAGTAGACAAGAAGATCATTGTTTGAGACAGGGAAGTTTGGATCTGTTGGTAGAGAAGTTGAGGGTTCATTGGGATTATTAAGAGTATTTATTTGTGTAAAACTCAGAATTCACTCATTTATTTTCATTCAAAGACACTACCTATTTATATACAAAGTTAGATACAATCTTAGGTGACATACACCTAATACACAACTAAGACACCTAATACACAACTAATATATTCACCTAGTATTAGACACCTAATACACACACAACTAATCATCTTTAACACTCCCCCTCAAGTTGGAGCATAGATATTAATCATGCCTAACTTGTTACAAAGATAATCAACCTGAACCCCACTTAAAGCTTTCATGAAGATATCTCCTAGTTGTTCTCCAGTCTTCATATATCCCGTAGAAATCAAACCTTGTTGAATTTTCTCGCGAACAAAATGACAATCAATTTCAATGTGTTTAGTTCGCTCATGAAACACAGGGTTAGAAGCAATATGAAGAGTAGCTTGGTTATCACACCATAATTTCGCTGGTATTGAAGTTTTAAGACCTACTTCTTCCAAGAGTTGATATATCCATATTATCTTAGACGCAGATTGTGCCATAGTCCTATATTTTGACTTTGCACTCCATCGTGACACAACATTCTGCTTCTTATTTTTTCATGAGACCAAATTTCCTCCAATGAAAATACAATAACCTGATGTGGATCTTCTATCCATTTTGGAACCTGCCCAATCTGCATCTGAAAAACATTCAATATGAGTATGTCCATGATTTGCATACAAGATGCCACGTCCAAGTGTTTCTTTTATGAAACACAAAATTTGCTCTAACGTTGCCCAATGATGAACTGTTAGGGATGACATAAATTGGCTAACAACACTGACTGAATATGCAATATCTGGACGAGTGACGGTAAGGTAATTCAACTTTCCAACCACTCTTCGATATCTCTCAGAATCTTTAAAGAGTTCTCTATCTCCTATAAGGTGGATGTTCGGAGTCATTGGAGCACTACAAGGTTTTGCTTCTAATTTTCCTGTCTTAGTTAATAAGTCCAGGACATATTTTCTTTGAGATAAAAAGATACCTTTTTTACTCCTTGTGACTTCAATACCCAAGAAATACTTTAGCATCCCTAAATTCTTCGTGTGAAACTGAGTATGTAGGAAAGACTTAAGAGATGAAATTCCCGTAGTATCACTTCTAGTAATAACAATGTCATCTACATACACAACTAAAAAAATGATACCAGCTTCTGATTGTTTGTAGAACACAGAATGGTCAGACTTGCTTTTCATCATACCAAACGTTTCTATAACTTGACTAAATTTTCCAAACCAAGCACGAGGACTCTGTTTCAAACCATACAAAAATTTGCGGAGACGACAAACGTGCCTAGACTTCCCCTGAGCAACAAAACCAGGAGGTTGCTCCATAAACACCTCTTCTTGAAGATCACCATGAAGAAAAACATTCTTGATATCTAGTTGATGCAAAGGCCAATGGTGAGTAGCTGCCATAGAAATAAACAACCGAACATATGTCAATTTAGCAACAGGAGAGAAAGTGTCAGAATAGTCCATTCCATAGGTTTGAGCATATCCCTTAGTAACAAGACGGGCCTTTAATCGAGCAACTGACCCATCTGGATTAACCTTAACTGTGAACACCCATTTGCATTCAATAGCCCGTTTCCCTGAAGGTAAATCAACCAAGTCCCAAGTACCATTGTCATCCAACGCATTCATTTCCTCGATCATTGCATGATGCCAACCAGGATGAGATATGGCTTTATGAACAATTTTAGGGATAGAAATAGAATCAAGAGAAGCAATAAAAGAGCAAGAGGAAGACGACAAGCAATTATACGAAACAAAAGAAGAAATAGGATAAGTACATTGACGTTTACCTTTGCGTAATGCAATAGGAAGATCATCGTTCAGGACTGGATCTGGTGACGAAGGAGCAGGTGCAGGACATGAATCAGAAGGTCTATGTCTAGAGTAGACTTGAGTTATAGGAGACCTAACAGGAACTGGATCAGAGACAGGTTCAGATGATGTGATAGAATAGACTAACAAATCGTTATCCTCTCCCTGACATGCAGGAGGAGGAGGAGACGAAAAATAGGGTGTGTCTTCCATGAAGGTAACATCAATTGAGACAAGGTATTTGTTAAGACTAGGACAATAACATCTATAACCTTTTTGGAGGCGAGAATAACCAAGGAAGATACACTTCAAAGACTTGGGATCTAATTTAGTAACATGCGGACGAACATCCCGAACAAAACAAGTGCTACCAAATATCCTAGGGTCAACCGGAAATAGTGACTTATTAGGAAATAAAATTTTGTAAGGAATATCACCATGAAGAACAGATGGGGGCATGCGATTAATAAGAAAACATGCTGTTGAAATTGCATCGGCCCAAAAAGGTTTAGAAACATTCATTTGAAATAATAAGGCATGCGCATTTTCGAGAAGATGTTTGTTCTTACGTTCAGTCACTCCATTTTGAGATGGAGTATCAACACACGAAGTTTCATGAAGCATGCCATTTTGAACCATATAAGATTGAAACAAAGCCGATGTATATTCTTTGGTATTATCACTTCGCAAAGTACGAATTGAAACATTAAATTGAGTTTTAATCTCAACACAAAATGCACAAAAAATAGAAAACAATTCAGAACGACTCTTCATTAAATATAACCAAGTTACACGAGAATAATCATCCACAAAAGTAACAAAATATTTAAATCCAGGTTTAGACAAAGTAGGACAAGGACCCCAAACATCAAAATGAACTAATGCAAAAGGAACACTAGTACGTTTATTAACTTTTGGATTTGAACTAAGACGATGATGTTTTGCAAATTGAAACACCTTACTAAACTGAGGACAAAGTTTCTTCAGTAAAGGAAGAGATGGATGACCCAGTCTACAATGTGCCTCGAAGGGATAGGTTACACTAGAGCAAGCGACAGATTTCGGTATTGGTGTGTCAAGAATATAGAGGCCTCCAGACTCATGTCCTTTACCAATAGTCTTCTTCGTCATAAGATCCTGAAATAAGTAACAATCAGGAAAAAATGAGATGCAACAGTTAAGATTGCGAGTAAGCTGACTTACAAAGATCAAATTAAAAGATAAGCTAGGTAAATGTAAGACAGACGACAAAGGAAGCAAAAGAGTGAGAGTAATTGTGCCAGATCCAAGAACACGAGATGGTGACCCATCGGCTAAGGTAACAGTAGAGGTAGAAGTGTGTGACTGAAGAGTAGAAAAGAGACTAGAATTACCTATCATATGATCTGTGGCACCAAAATCAATAACCCATTTGGAAGATGAGGAAATGAGACACGCATTTGATTTACCTGAATCAGCAATAGCAGTGACAGAGGGTGATGAGGACCTTAGTGATTCTTGATACTGTGAGAACTTGGTAAATTCATCTGCAGAGATAAGAACCGATTTTTCAGAAGTATCAGAAGTGGATGCAATATGAGCCGAGTGACTTTTCTGATGCTTGTACTGAAGCTTTTTACATTCATGTTTCGTATGTCCTGGTTTGTGACAATAGTGACATACAATACCTTCGAGGTCCTGTGGTCGAGTTTCAAACCCGTGCTAGCCGTCTCCTTTGTTTTTGTTCATATAAGTTGATCGTCCATGCTCATAATTATTACTTCGGCTGACCAAAGCACCGTTTAATTGAGCAGGTGGAGGTGGAGTGCCTTCTGTACGAAGTACTCGACTAAACACCTCTTGTAAAGAGGAGATCTCAGAACCAGAAAGAACTTGGGACTTAGTAGTCTCAAAAGTAGAGGAAAGACCGGCAAGAAAACTCATAACCGCCATTTGTTCCCGTTGGTTTTGTTGAACCTTGACATCAGGGTTAAAAGACATCAAACTATTTAGCTCCTCATAAGTCCTTTTAAATTCCATAAAATAATTTGTGAGTGACTGATCTTGTTTGTCTGCACGGTAAAATGCTTTGCATACCTCATATATGCCAGAAAGATTTCCCTTACCAGAATATAAGAAATCCAAATAATCCATCAATTCCTTAACGAATTCACAATGATTGATCAAGTCAATTACATTGCTTTCAATAGAATTTCGAATCTGCAGAAATAAGCGAGCATCGTTTCTAAGCCATGTCTGTTTTGAATCATCTTTATGAGGATCATTAGTCAAATGAGTATCTTTTTCGATACTTCTCAAATACATTCGAATGGTCTTGCTCTAAGCCAAATAATTCGAGCCATTGAGCTTATGGTCCGTGATTTTAGACATCACATGCACCATATCCGTTATAACATTAGATTTCTTTTCAATCATAACTCTTACAAACGACAAGACAGCAAGTAAATGAACAAACAAAATCCAACAACAGCAGCGACCAAATGCAGCGAACAAACGCAAGGAACAAGAACACAAAATTGGAAGAACCCAAACCTGAACAATCACAAGCGATGAGTGCGAAACCACCACAAATGATGCAGGGGAACGACACGAGGTTGACCGGAGAAGAATTCTGCACGGACGCGCTGTCACGTGCCGGCGCGTGGAAATTTGATAGAAAGTCGTGGTGGCGCGTGTGGTCCACTCGCGGCTCGTCTGGTGACCGGACTTTGGGGTTTGGCCGGTAGGCGACTATTCTTCCTCCCTGTGTCGGCGGTAAGACGAGTGAAAATTTGATAGAAAGTCGCGGTGGTGTGTGTGGCTCACTTGCGGCTCGTCTGGTGGTAGGACGTCGGGGTTTGGCTGGTCTGCGACTGGTCTTCCTCCCTGTGCCGGCGGTGAGAAAAAATGTGCACTCTAAAAGGGTGTTTCGAGTTGGAACTCAAAAATGCACTAAATCCTAATTTGTGTTTACCCAAAATCAGTCCTTAATTTGAACGAAAAAAAAAATTTCCCAAATTTTGTAATCCAAATGCTCTGATACCATGTAAAACTCAGAATTCACTCATTTATTTTCATTCAAAAACACTACCTATTTATATACAAAGTTAGAGACAATCTTAGGTGACATACACCTAATACACAACTAAGACACCTAATACACAACTAATATATTCACCTAGTGTTAGACACCATTAACACACACAACTAATCATCTTTAACAATTTGAGACATTGATTCACTCTCTTGAATTTGTGGGATAGGATTTGTGGGAGACTGAGTGGTTATGTTATTCCAAAGCTGGCATTCATTGCCTACGTTCTCCCCCTGAATGGTAGGTTTGGAATAGTATGGATATTGTTCAAAGAATGTGACATCCATTGTATTATAGAATTGTTTTGTGATAAGAGAAGCATTTATACCCTTTCTGGACACGATTTTGGTGTGTGGGTATGACTCAAGTAGAGTATTGATAGGTTTTTTAAACATGAGGACACGAGAGGGCATCTTATTGATAAGATAGGTAGCTGTAAGAACAGCTTCCGCCCAAAAATGTTGAGGGACATGAGTTGTGAACATGAGGGATCTAGTTATCTCGAGAAGATGCCTAATCTTCCTTTCAGTCACCTCATTTTGTTGAGATGTGTCAACACAAGAGTTTAGATGGACAATCCCTTGACTTAATAGATAATCAGTAAGGGTGGAAGCAAAGTATTCTTTAGCATTGTTAGATTTCAATACTTGGATTTTTGTTTGAAATTGGTTTTGAATCATGGTATAAATTTTTTTAAAAATTTGACCTGCTTTAGATTTTTCTTTCATTAAAAATAACCAAGTGATTCGAGTATGATCATCTACAAATGAAATGAATCAACGTGTCCCTGTGATGTTTTTGATTCGAGAAGGTCCCAAAATATCAGTGTGAATTAATGAGAAAGGATGTGATTTTTTATGTGAAAGATACATGTTTTGAAAATTGGCATACTTCACATTGAAAGTTCTTTGAATTTTTATTTTTAAAGGATGAAGGGAAAAGTTTTTGTAAATACAGGAAATTAGGATGACCTAAGCGATAGTGATTCAACATGATTTCACCATCATTATTGGAATTAAGATTTAATAGAACTTTATATAGATAAGAAACTTAGGATACAGCTTGGAGGGCTTGTATTGTTGGAGGGTCTTCACTTCGTAGGAGATAGAGTCTCGAGCATTTTTTAACACTGCCAATCATCTTTCCCGAATCCAAGTCTTGAAATTCACATAGGTTATGAACAAATTTAGCCATACAATTTTTATCACGGGTGGGTTTAGTATTTGATACAAGATTACAATCAAGTGTGGGAACAAGGACATAATCTAGAATAAAGGAGTTTGAAATTTTGACTGAGCCAATTCCGATTGCTTTTGATACTGAACCATTGGCAATTTTGACAGTGTTTGTTTTAATAGGTTTCAAGATTCATGAGAAGAGAAGCATCACCGGTCATGTGGTCTGAAGCACCTGAATCAACAATCCATGGTCTCATAACCTGTTTCACACCAAGAGCGTTGAGGGTATTACCTGATTGAGCTATAGTGGCAGATGATGTGGGCAAGGATTGTCCAAATAATTTATGGTGGAGATCAATCTGTTCCTTGCTAAATAGAGCAGATTCAGGGGACGTAGTTCCATGAGATTTGAAGATAGTTTTGCCATAACTTTCTTTGTTCATGTGCTGTGTGGAGGGTGGTTTCCAATCAGTTGGCTTCCCATAAATTTTTCAACAGGTTTCCTTAGTGTGACCAGGTCTACGATAATGATCACACCAAGGTCTCCCTCTACGAGGACAGTTGTCTACAGTATGAGAGTGCTGGTGTCCTCAAATAGCAAGTGCAGATCCTTCTTTAGTCACGAAAATGGTAGATTGAGGACCCATCATCACCTTTTTTCGACTCTTCTTTTGACGAACTTCGAAGAAGGCATCACGAATGCTGGGCAAGGGTTTTGTTCCTAGAATTTTGCCGCGCACATCATCAAGATCTTTATTAAGCCCCAGTAAAAGTTTGGAAACCCTCTTCTTGTCAATAATCTGTTTGTACAAGATGTTGTCTGCTGGACATGTCTATTCGCGAACCTCAAAGAGGTCTAATTACTGTCAACATCGAGTGAGAAAGTTAAAGTATTGGGTGATTGATAATTTTCCTTGACGAAAATCATGGAGGATGTTTTCGATCTCAAATAGTTCAAACATATTATCAGAACTGGAATAAGTGTCTCTGGCGTCATCCCATATTCCTTTGGTAGTTTTGTAGAGAAGAAAGTTCTCTCCAATCTCATTTGTCATGGAATTTATCAACCAAGACATCACCATATTATTTTTAGATTTTCATGTTCTATATTGCGGATCGTCTTTGTTCGAGGCTACTGTAGCTCCAGTGAGGTAGTCATCTTTTATCTTTCCCCATATAAACATCATGACGGATTGAGACCACTGAAGATAATTGTGTCCATTTAATTTGTGACTAGTGATGGGTAGAAGATTGTTTTCTGTGGAACCAGTAATTACAGGTTTTCCTGTGTCCATTTATTTTATGTGGGGTTTATATGTGGGTTGATTTGGGCCTTCCAATGTGGGTTGAAATTTGTTATTAGCCTGGGGTGGGTTGAAATTTGTTACTGGGTTGGGTTGAGCTGAAATTTGTTATTGGATTGGGTTGGGTTGAAATTTGTTATTGGGTTGGATTGGGCTGAAATTTATTATTGGGCCGAGTTGGGTTGGGCTGGGATGGGTTAGGCTGGATGGGCATGGTTAGGTTAAATTACAAATATAGGAACAAAATGAAGTGCGTATTGGAAACAGAATGCAAATATGGGAACAGATTGCAGAATTGGGATTTGTGGGACTTATTGATTGAACCAGATGGCGATGACGATGATGATGAACTAGATGATCGACGACGACGATGGACAGATGGTCGATGATGATGATGAACAGATGGCTGATGGTGCCTGAGTTTCGCGAGATTGGATGACTGATGTTTCGCGATTTTGGGTGGTCGGTGAGCTTGCGATGATGACTGGTTTGAGAACTAAAAAACCGAGCAGAAGCTTGCGATTTTGGGTGGTTAGCGAGTTGTGGGTAATGGCTCGCGAAGATGGCCTGAGGTTTGCGATTTTGGGTGGTCGGCGAGCTTGCGATGATGACTGGTCAGAGTGAATTTCAGAGAAAAAACAAAAAAAATCCTCATATAGAATTGGTGAGAAAACAAAATTAGATTTAAAAAATGCTCTGATACCATGAAGATAATATTCTAACTCTTTATTCTCTGTTAATTCTCTTCTTACAATACTATAATACAACACTATAAATAAGAATAAAAAATTAGACAAATGTCCACTAATTTAAGAATATAACAACTAGTATCAACAATTAAATTACAACTTGATTTATACTAGTTTTACGGCCTATACAACACTAATAATATTATCTGAAAGTTTACAAGAGTAAGAGCAACTCAAAAGAGCCAAAAATGATAAGACATAGCTGATAAATCTAAAAACTTGAAATTGATTATGATTTATGTTACATTTCAATCTTTCTCATGTTTATCAGCTTGGGGAGACCCAATTTGATAGGAGTTTTTCTTTAAAACCAATTTTGGACCTAATTTTGGGTTTCATGTTCATCACTTTTAACTCAATTTTAGTAAAAATCTTGATCGTGAGTCTTATTAAGCCTTGAAACTTAAGCCTTGAGGCATAAGGTGAGGCGTGAGCCCTAAAAAATATTACATACTAGCTTTGATGCATTTTTCATGGAAAAAAAGCCTTAAGGCAAGTCTTGAGGCTAGCCTTAGATAGTTTCTTAAAACCATGGTTTGTGCTAGTAGTGCATTATTAGAGTAGTTAATGTGTACGTGTGTATATATTATATATATTTATTGTATATATTATTCTAGGATATTCAATGTTTCATATTATTTTGTGTATAGTTACAAGTAATTTTCTGACTTTAATATGACTTGTACAAATATTTATATATTCCCAATTGGCTAATATACAAATCAAGCTTTCATAAGCAAGTTGGTCTTAGAGTCATGGCACATCTGCTGGTTGTTGCCCTACCTGTTAATCTATGTTCTGGCCTTGACGATGTTACTTTGAAACTAGGGTAACATTGATAAAAAATTAACTAGAGCAAGGGTCCTTCTAGATAAGCACTTTTACCATGTTGAGCTATTGGTTGGAACAAGGATAAATTGTAAACTTGTCGTATTCACATGCGACGTATTCCAGATCCTATCATTACAATTACTTTCATGTGTAAAGATGTCCTTAATAACACTCGAGAAGAAACTCATCTTAGTAAAGAACCAGATGGACTAATAAATTCAAATACCATGAATACCAGTTTTGGTTTATGACACCTTCAATGGATGTTGGATTGTTTTCACCATCATTCCCTGTACTTGTTTAATCTGATTGTAGAATTTCTTATGACTAAGTTTGATTTGGGTTCATAGGTTGGTGGGATTTTGAATTTGATTTTTATATTTTATGACCGTCTCATTGCTTCTAGAAGAAATTTGTTTCTCCAAGTTTTACTGCATAGGCTTATTGCTCCTTGTTCCCACCATTTAATTATTGAATTAATTTGTATTCTTGTCCATGCAGGTGTCTGATTGATGAGAGGTCTTGGTAGGCAAGAACAAAGTTATTTTGGTATATTGTTATTTTTCATTGGTTCTGACTTGTAAGAAGCTTTTTGACAAAGCTCATGAATACCAAACTTAATCCTGTGATAAGAAAAGAGTACCTAATTGGTTTGAGGAAGGCAGCTCACTAGACTAGGTTTGGTTTTGTCAGGAAACTCGGTGTAAAATTGTAGCTGATTTAAGTAAAGAAATGACTTGTTATTCATCTGATTCTCTCCCAATTAATTGTTACACATTGATATATCTATGGTTTGCTTCATACTATATTACTATTAGCATTAACCTCTGTAGCTCCGGTTTCTTTAAGCCGTTACCGTTCAATTCGACTGTGGAGGTAGGTCATTCTCTCTCTCTCTCTCTCTCAGTGTTTATGGTGTGCATTGTACTTATATAATTTTTTTTAATATATCTCACTTGCCTTGTAAGATCACAGTAGAGAACACGTGTATGCAAAAGTCACAACCAGGTTTCGGTTTAACCATGTCGAAGTCTTGATCTTGTCTTTTTTTTTTTTTTAATAAGTTCAGACTGGTGAGTTGCTCATGGTAGGTAAGCTTACTCAACACGTACCCTCTGTTCTTAAAAAATAATTTATAAGGATAGCATGAAGATGGAGAAAGTAATAGTATACGTGGGTCTTGTTTTACTATTTTTTTAAATTGTTGAAATATAATATTTATGTAAAAAATAAAATAAAAAACTCTATATTTCTCAGAATTCCCTTTTGTTTTGTTTCCATTTGTTTTTGGGATTAGTTTGTGCTTCAGTGGTGAGACTTCGCAATCCCCCATATGGATCTAACTTCAAATCTCATAATTATAATGTTTTCTTTATCTAATAAAAAAGAATGAGACTTAAGTGTGTTTTTTTTTTAAATAATAATAAGACAGGAAAAAAAAAAGATATTGAGTTTCATCTGTAGCCATTTTTAAATCACTCGGAGTACTTGAAGCAAGTAGTAAAATAAAGAGTTTCGCTCTCCAATCAACGCAACTTTATCATTGCCTCCAACCTCTATAGCCGTTACTAGTATTAGCCTTGCCTTCTCATCCACGACATAACTTAATCCTATCTCGCCTTTGGATATTTATACAGTTGAACTACTCTCTCATCCTCCCAACTCAGTTTTGCCAATCGTGGCATCACCTTTGCCTATATTGTTCGTTGGAATTTTTGAGTGATTTCCTATTCTTCTCTCTTGAGGTGAATTCGATTAGCTGAGCAATACCATTGCCATCAGACATTGTCTCCATTGTCATTTCACTTCTTTAACTATGTTTCAATCGGTTGAATTCATTTCTAAAATCGACTCAAGAGTCAAGACAACAACAAAGTTCAAATGAAACCTTCGTTAAATGATTTCATTAATTTGAATTTAGTAGTATTAAGATGTAAGATTGGTCTAGGGATTCAAGATTGTCATATCTCTCTCTATTATTGATCTCTCTTTTCTTTACTAATTTATTATTGTTGATCTTTGCTTTATCTATTGTCAGATTTTATTTAATCGTTTGCTTCTATTTGCCTAGTTTTTTCGTTGTTCTTTGTCTGATCTGTTGTTGAGCTGATTTTATAGCAAGTTCTTGGGTGTTTCTTTCTTCCTTTTTCCTTTAGCGATCTTTAGGTAATTTCATCCGAGAGTTTTGAGGCTCTTTGGATCACCTTGCAACTATAACATGCTTATTTTGTCTCTTGATTGTTCTGTTATTTCTTCTAATTGGTGGTTATTTTGAGATCTCGGATTATTATGAAATTGCTTGTATGAATTTGTCAAGGGATTTGAAAGAGGGAAACCTTGTGTGTTTTGAAGGAAATTGTCTTTGAATTTTTCCTATGATAACAAAGGCTATAAAACTTAGAGTTATTAGGCTACGTCGAAGGCTAGAAAACTTAGAGTTATTAGGCTCTGTCGAAGGTTGTGGTTTAATCAGTGACATGTAGTGGATAATTTTTGAATAAGTATTGATCTCGTTAAGAGTTTCATGATTTTGACAAGTAATGTTGGTGATAAGTGAAAGGTGTGGGATCTATGTCAACTTTTTTGGACAAAACCCAACTTTAAAAAGATGATTTTTAGTTTTATTTTGCTTAGTATTAAGTTTTGTTAAGATGAGTCTCATGTCTAACCATGGCTTTCAGTAAGATAGTTTGGTGTTTGTTGTGGTACTTTTGTTAGATTTCATCTTGGATGATAATGTTTGTATTAACATTGAAGCATTCAAATTTTATTTGTACATTAGATTATGCTTTTGAGTTTTATAAACTTCTTATTGCTATAAATCTTGTTTTTGGAATCCTTGGATGACTATGATGGTTATTGTAGATGCAGTTACTGCTGGTTTTTTTTGTTTCAGTTTGCTATTTTATTTTTCTGTTGCTTTAATAATGATTATTGAATGTGAATTAGGTTTGTACTGTTTTGATTTTATTTAATGAAAATTCTTTCTCCTTCGAACAAAAAAAAAAAAACTTGACAGAACGCAAAAAACTTGAAAAGTTTCGAGCCTCTTGATCCTTCAACTGAGAAGAATACAAAAATAAAGATTCCAAAATCTCTTCTTCATAACAAGGTCAAGTGTTTCTTTGTCTTACACTTCCCACAAAAAAGGTTTACGAAATAAACAAAAAGAAAGAGAGATTGTAGCATAACTCTTCCTAAGCTGCTAAGTTGTATGTAAGTGTTAATCACTTTCTAGTCTGGAACGAAAGTCATGGCTTCCAAGTTGATGAAATGTCAGCTATAGCTTCTCCAACTGTGAGATAGATCCCATTTAAGCCAAAGGACTCTAGGCTTTTTGATTGTTGTAGCTTTTCCATTACAGTCCCAACAGGATTTACCAACACAAGCTGGGAAAGTAACAAATGGGTAAATAAGAATTCGATTCATTAGTGTGTTCAATTCAATGATATGGTTATCAAAATCCTTACCTGAAGTGATCTTTTGTTTAGCATTTTTCTTAATTCACATAGCATGTCAACACCACTGGTGTCTATCGCAGTCACAGCTGAGACACGTTTTGAAGGTATTGTTCATTATATACATTTCAAATCCCAAATTGTTGAGGTATGTATAAATTGTACTAACATACCTATCATATCCATAATTAAGCATTTTAATGTGCTCTCATTGTTTGCTTTTATCCATTCCTCTTCTTCACGCACCCATCTCAGTATTCTGCAGTCAAAAACCCCCAACAAGATGTTCTGTTAGAACATTCCAACTAAAACAAAAGGTCAGGCTTCAAACTATTATCTAACTATACTTCATTCTGTATAAGTGTGTTACAAATGCCCATGTAGAACTTACCTCTCTTGCAGGTAAGTTGAATTTGCAAAGTATATGGGTGATTCAATAGCAAGTATGAGAAAAGAGGGAATCCTCATAGCCTCTCTATATCTACTGAGACTATGGTACATTTGAGTTCCTGGAATATTTCCTAAAACCGCTGTGTTTGGCCGTGTAACGTGGAGGAGAATCTTGAGAACTGAAATCCCCACCTGCAGTTTATTATGAGTTAAGGTGTCAGATGCTTTAAACATGAGAAAACGTTAAACAAATGGATATATTAATTTCTCCCTGACGAACACTAAAAGTCATTTAAAAGAATTATTTAATTATGCCTAAACAATTGATAACAAAAGCTTTTCTTCTCCTTAACTAACTCACTATAAACGAGCAAAACAAATTTTAAGGAATTTAAACATCTTACTGCTATGGCAAGACCAAGCGGTACAGAAATGAAGAGAACTCCAAAGAAGGAACATAAACAAGCTAAGAAGTCGAGCTTGTCAACTTTCCAGAGCCTATAAACAGCCTCATAATCAATTAGGCCTATCACAGCTGTTATGATGATGGCTGCTAAAATGAGGGTCGGCGTGTAATAAAATAGTGGCATGAGGAACATTAGTGTAACAAGCACTGCTGAAGCCAATACAATGTTAGAAACTGCTGTTTGTGCTCCGGCATTGTAGTTCACTGCAGACCTTGAGAATGATCCTAAAAAAGAAACGACAAATGCTTTTTTATTTTTTGCTCTACTTGTCGCGATCTTAGCAAAGGTTTATGAGATAATAAGAATGTTTACCTGTAGTAACATAACACGATGAGCAACAACCAGCAATGTTCATGATTCCTATTGCCATCATTTCTTTGTTTCCATCAACTTGGTAGTTCTGTAGAGCCGCAAATGTTCTTCCAACTGCAACTCCTTCCTAAAATAGAGAGAACATATCATATGTTATTAGTAGAAAAATAACTAAATGTTCTTCATAATGAGACCTTTAACCCATATGAAAAAAGTGAGCATATATGGATAACATTGTTCTTTGTTTGTGTTTCTGATAAAAATAATTTTATTCAAAAGTGGTTTCGAGAAAAAAAAAAAAGAATTAAAGGTTTCATAACTGTGACTGAAAGTACTTCTAGTTAATTTTTATATGGTTCAAAAGTCAGAGGCACTCTTACAAAATCTCGAAAGCATCAAAAGTAGATGTAAACAAACCCTAAATGTTATGACATGGAAGAGTTGGTTTAGGATGACTTACAGTGAGAGATAAGATCCCAGTTACTAAGCCAGTTTTAATGGCAACCCCTAAATAAGAACCATCAAAATATAACATGTTTGACGATGGTGGATTAAGGCCCTTTGGAAGATGACCAATCTGTCATTTAAAAGGGTTTTAATTATTAAGAGAATTTAATTTGTACCAATCAAAATAATCTTTAGTATAAAGCCAAGTTCTTACTGTTGAGATTCTAGGTGACTTGGATTTCAAGAGGAAGATTATAAGTGTGGAGAGAATAACTGATGTTAATGGAGCAGCTGCTGAAATCCAAAATAGTTTTCGTTTTCTTGTGCTCTGAACCAACAAACAAATCAACGTTATTATTTGAATAAAATATTAACTACGAGTGAACGTTCAAAAAAAAAAAAAAAAAACTCCTAGTTAAGTGAGTGATTGTTATTTTATTATAATTGGACGAGGTGTGTAAATATTCTTTATATATAAGATTTTTATTAATTAATATGTATTATTTATTCTCTAATATTTTATAAAATGTACCTAAAAAATGATAAATTTTACTAATATTTTTTATATTAAAATACAATAGAAAAAATTCATTTTTATACTTATTTTATTTAACAATAAAATAAAATATTAAAAAATAATATTATTTTATTCAAAATATAAATAAAAAATAATTTTGTTTGAACTTTTTATAAGGAACTATATGATCAAGAATATTAACTTCATAAATCCTATATTTCATTCTAATAACATTTTTTTCTCAATTTAATAATTTTAAATCAAAATTTATAATTTTAATAAGATTAATTAAATTTTCTAAGATTTTTAATGATTTGTTAAAATTTAGACGATTTTTTACGATTTATAGAATATAATTTATTATATCTATCTATATATTTATATATAATATATTATATTTATTTAAATTTTTAAAATATATTATATATATATATTTATTTATATATAATAAATAAATATAATATATTATATATATATATATATATTTATTTATAATATATTATATTAATTTTATCTATCGGAGTTAACTCTATAATTTATAAATATAATTATTTATATGTATAAAATATATACACTTACTATATGATATATAATATATTTTAAAAATTTAAATAAATATAATATATTATATATATATATATTTATTTATAATATATTATATTAATTTTATCTATCCGAGTTAACTCTATAATTTATAAATATAATTATTTATATGTATAAAATATATACACTTACTATATGTCTTGTTGTCAATAGAAATAGTAGGAAGCCCAAGCCCATCACAATTGTTTGCCATGACCACTGCACAATCATTGATAATGAAAATAAAGTTTCACGCTGAAAAAAGAAATTCGACTTTTTAATTTTTTTATTGTTGTGGAATATTGATTTGACTCAATTGGATACCAACTCTTTCCATTTATAAAATTACCTCTTTTTATTCTCCAATTATGGGATTTGGAAAATAAATAAATAAATAAATATATTAGAAAAAAAGAGAGTAATAATATAAATAAACAAGGTTCTCGAAGATTAAGTTTAATAACAAAAGTTGAGAACCTGTTTTACATAGAGAATAAAGCTTAGTGTAGCCTATAGATGTGTACCCATAAATTAAAAATTATGAATTTGGTACCTTTTGAAGGCATTGATAAAGTACCCTTTCTTGAAGAAAAATGAATGAAATATTAATTAAAGCGATAGCAGTACCTTCAAAGTGTCATCAAAAAACACTATAGATGATGGTACTTATTTTTGTATTAAATTAAAATGTATAATTTAGTTTTAAAATTTTTATATCATATAATTTAGTCTTTAAATTTTTTAAATTTTACATATAAATCTTAAATATTTTTATTTATAAATATATATTTTAATAACTAAATTTTGATTTATATTTAAAATTTTAAAAATTTATATATAAAATTTCAAAATTTTTAGATAAAATCTTAAATTTTATAAATTTAAAAGTATAGGAGTAAATTTAAATAAAATTTATAAATTAATAATACACTTTAATACTAAAACAAACAAAGAAAGAAATAAAGTGGCATGGTTTGCTTGAGCCCAATTACCTCATCTCTGTTATTGAATACAGAGGAAATGACAGGAACAATTTGCATTTTACTAGTAAAATGAACAATTCCAAGTAACCCTTTCAATTGTTGTAACGAGACAATCACTGCAGCACCAGCCATAAATCCAACTAGAGTTGCCTTTGACAGAAAATCTATCAAAAAACCCAACCTGTTCAAAATTCTCCAATCAAATCATCAACTCACTCAAAAAAAAAAAATTACTTATTTATGTTACAATTATTATCAGATAGATATTTATTGATTAAAATAATAAAATTTATTATTTTAATTTATAATTAATTGATAATATTATAAACTCACGATAAATAAGATTTAAAAAAACAAAATTAAAGGTTAAGTGATTAAGCTATTTAGTTATAATAAATTATATATTTTTTTATTATAAATTACTTATATTATTATTAAAAATTTATCTGTCTTATGGGCCATATTTTATAAATTTATTTTATTTTTTTCTTAATATATATTAATTTTTTAATTTCTATTATTCAATTAAAAACTTTCTTTAACAAATACACTTAGTAACATGAGAAAATAAAATAAAAAAATAACTATAAGAGTTAACATTAGAGAACATGTACGTTAAATTTTAATAATAATATGGTTAAATTATAATTTAAAAAATTAATATAAAACTTATACGTAACTTTTGTAATAACTAAAAATATAATACAAATATCAATTAACAATAACATATGTTTCAATTGGTGTAACTAAAAGATGCGGGTTTGAAGTATATGAGTTTGTATTTGTTTAATTAAAAGAAAAAAAAAACAGAGGAAAGTTATTGGCTTTTTACTTCAATTCAAGTGTTTCTTTCTAAAAATAAAATAAAAATTGCGAAAAAGGTAGAATTTTACTGTTAATGTAATTCAATTGAAGTGAATACCTTAGAAGCCCAAGGGAGGCCTGAAACAGACCAGCAAAGAAAGTGGAAGTGAAGGCCAATTTAAGATAAAGAATTGGGTCCTCAGTAGAAGAAACTGCCTCTGTTAGCATTGATCCCATTACCAAAGAAGCTATTGAAACTGGACCAACAGCCAAATGTCTTGAACTTCCCAACAGAGAGTATACAAGAGGAGGCACAAAACTTGAATCTGAAAATAACACATTTCACTTATCATAATTAGTTAGTATCAACGTCTGAAACCCACTTTGTTTATCTGAATGATTATGCTACTTACATAATCCAACTATAGGAGGCAAATTTGCAAGCTTTGCATAACTAATACCCTGCAATATACCAAAAGGCTCATCAAAAAGGTCATTCAAATGAATCGAATGATAAAAGAAAGATGAAGTGTTTGTTTAAATCTATTATTTTTAATGAAAGTTTGTTTTAAATTTGTATTTATTAAAAGGAGATAACACAAATTTCATTAAGTTTATAAAAAGTATCACAAAAATAATTTTATAAAAGTAATGAATTTATGTTACCTTACATTATTTAAAATTAATGGATTTATACTACCCTTTTTAAATTTTTGTTATCTAATAGTTACGTAGTTAAATTATAACGAAATAATAATCTGTTATTTGTTGTATTGTAAGTTTGTAACTAACCTGAGGAATAGCGAGGCTAGCAATGGTGAGTCCTGAAACGATATCAGACCTGAACTGCCTATTACTGTACTGAGGTCCCCATTGGAAAATTGGGAATAGGAACTGAAGACCCAAAATCAATTTTCTGAAACAAGTTTGGTTTTTGAATTTGTGAAGTGGATCATCTGGGAAGAAGATTTCAGAGAGCTTGTGCTTGAGTTTCTGAAGAGTGGTCTGTTTTGGTGGTAAGCAAACATTGTGTATCTGAACAGAGGGTAATATTGTCTCTGTTGGGTTTCTCACTATGGTTTCATGACATGCAAAGTCTTCAACTCTATTAGAACTCAAACCCATTTTTT
Organism: Hippophae gyantsensis; assembly: GCA_030763125.1. NCBI lineage: Eukaryota > Viridiplantae > Streptophyta > Magnoliopsida > Rosales > Elaeagnaceae > Hippophae > Hippophae gyantsensis. Next base: position 29,506,631 of record CM061028.1, read on the forward strand.
TTTTTTTTAAGAAAGAAATAAAGGAAAGTAATCACTCAAAACTTTGAAGAAATATGATAGTGCGGTGTTTGAATTTATAGAGAATTAATGAGAAGAGGGCATGTAATGGGAATAAAAGGAAGGCCATGTGTCTTATGGTACCTATTGAACAGTTGTTCTAATACAAATACAAATGGTGCTTTCTTATTTTCCAATTTTAACTCTCTATTTTTTGATGAATTAAAAGGCTGAACAATTGAAATAGTATTCTATTTTTTTTTCTAACATTAAAAAAAATTACACAACTCTAAATTTAAGTTCAAATTTTAACATTATAATATTTATTTTATTTAATATAAAAATATTTAAGTACTCATTTAGAAAAAATTACACAAATAACATCTCACAACTCAAAAAAAAACAAAATAGACATTACCATAGGATGAAAGGAATATGTGTTAGCATAAGAGATAATATTTTTATTATTATAAATTTTAAAAAGATAAATTTATTATTTAATAAATATTTATATTTATACATTTATTAGTTTAAAATACATAATTTTTGTATATATTTATTTAAATTTATGTTATACATCTTGATAAAATAAGATACTTAACTAGCACGATTCTTTGAAGGTTTTTATAATTTAAATCATAAAATTAAAAGAAAAAAATTAAAAATTAATTATTTGATATAATTATATTTCAGATATATAAGTTTTGATATTTAAAATATATGTTATTGTGTTATAAGATAATCAAAGACAACTAATATTTTTTACATTTAAAGAATTAGATAATATCATTTACAATTGTTTTGTAAAATAATGAAATGTAATTTTTATATTCAATAAACTATTTTTTTTCTTGTCCCCAACTTTTTGAATCGTCGCATCGATGCTCTTCTTCCTATTTTTAGTTTACCCAAATAATAATAATAAATAAATAAATAAATTATATAAATGTATCTTACATCTTATAATCTTTCATACTACTCTCATGTTTACGGCATATTAGTCAAAATTAATAATTATTTAAAATTAAATTTTAAAGTTAATTATAAATTCAATGAACGTAAACAAAGTATATATGTTTATATAAGATGTTAAAAAACTTGAGATCTAACCGATGACAACCAACACACCAGCTGAAAACAGCCACCAACAGTTAGGTGGAGAATGATAGGTTGTCTAAGAACGTGCCTCTCATAATTATGTTCATTTATAATTATTATAATTTTTCTTTTCTTTTGTATAAATAGGTTGTAAATATTCGTTTATTCATCATCAATAAAACTATTTCTTACATGGTATCAAAGCAAGGTTATCCGGTCGGTACAGTTGTTTCGCCATTGGTGAGTGATATATTCTGCCACTTGGGCTCCATAGGCTCAACATCCCCGTCGGTCTCAAGGGGATAGACCCTTGCCGATGTGAGGGAGAGTGTTAAAGTCTCACATCGACTGGGGATTGCGCCCACACTGCGCATATAAACAAGGGCAATCCCCCTTCGTAGTGATAATGGAGCAGAATTCTCTATGACCTAGTTGTTTTCTACCAAAGAAATCCTTCATCAAACCAGTTGTATCTCTACCCCTCAACAAAATGGCATTGCTGCATGCAAACATCGTCATCTTCTCAATGTTGCTCGTTCATTGCTCTTCCAAGCCAATCTCCCTAAAATTTTTTGGGGAGATGCCATTCTTGTAGCCACATACCTTATAAATCGTACTCCAACACCTGTTCTCAAGGGTAAAACACCATTTGAAGTCCTTTTTCACAAAATTCCTAGGTATGAACATCTTCGTGTTTTTGGTTCCCTTTGTTTCGTGTCTGCACATCATGATCGACTCACCAAGTTTGATGCTAGATCACATACATGCATATTCATTGGGTATCCATCTCGGATAAAAGGTTATCGTGTCTACAATCTAGAAACAAGCAAGACTTTAGTGTCTCGTGATGTTATCTTTCATGAACATGTATTTCCTTATTTCACTTCCGTTGTCAACACTCCAACTCTATTCCCTCCATCAGAAGATACTATTTATGATGACATACCTAACATTCGTCAATCAACCAATCCAAGTACATCACTTCATTATACACCATCTGTCCTTCCAACAATCAACTCAGACATTCTTCATCTTCAAAATTCATCTCCAGAAACATCATCATTAACTTTTCCACCACACATGACTCCTCCAACACTAGTCACACATAGGCTTAGTCGATCCACCAATGTTCCTATCTATCTTAAAAAATATCATGTAGAAGCTTCCTTACCTTCTCAGTCCTTCCCTTCGTCTAACTCAGCATCATTCAATAACAAAGGTACTTCTCATTCTCTATCTCATGTACTTACCTATGACCAATTATCACCTGCACATCGTGCCTTTGCTACTTCTATTTCCATTCTCAGGGAACTAACCACCTTTGCTGAAGCTTTCAATGATCCAAAATGACGGCTTGCCATGAAATAAGAACTGGATGCTCTTGAAACTAATGACACTTGGACGCTTCAACAACTTCCTCCAAACAAGAAACCAGTTGGTTGTAAATGGGTCTACAAACTCAAGTATAATCCTGATGGTTCTATGGAACGATACAAGGCTCGGTTAGTGGCCAAAGGATATAGTCAGATTGAAGGTTTTGACTACCAAGAAACTTTTACACCAGTAGCCAAACTTGTCACTGTTCAGCTTCTTCTTGCCGTTGTTGCTATTCAAAATTGGCATCTTCAACAACTCGATGTCAATAATGCTTTTCTCTATGGTGATCTTCATGAAGATGTCTACATGTCCCTTCCACCTGGATTCAAACGAAAGGGGAAAACACGAGTATGTAAGCTACACAAATCTTTGTATGGACTTAAACAAGCCTCACGACAATGGTTCATCAAGCTATCAACAACACTTAAGCTAGCTGGTTTTAACCAATCCAAGTATGATCACTCACTGTTCGTCCGAACCCATGGTAATTCCTTCTCTGCTCTTCTTGTCTATGTAGATGATATAATCATAACAGGAAACAATGTACAAGGCATTGAAGAAACTAAGAATCATCTCATGAGATAATTCAAGCTTAAAGATCTCGGTGAATTAAAGTATTTTTTGGGCATAGAAGTTTCACGTTCTAGGAAGGGAATTGTTCTGTCACAACGCAAGTATGCATTTGAAATATTGGAGGACATGGGTTATCTTGGTTCCAAATCTGCCAATTCACCTATGGAACAAAATTTATCCCTCAGCAAGGTTGAAGGGGAATTCATCAGTAATCCCACATCCTATCGAAGACTTGTTGGGAGATTAATATACTTGACCATCACAAGACCCGACTTAGTGTATGTCGTGCACATTCTTAGTCAATATATGGGCAAACCACGTTAACCACATTTGGAAGCAGCTCAACGAGTGCTACGATATGTCAAGAACACACCAAGGCAAGGTCTCTTTTTCTCAGCAACTAGCTCATTACAACTAAATGTTTTCTATGATGCAGATTGGGCAAAATGCACAAATACACGACAATCAACTACATGATACTGTATGTTTCTTGGAAACTCGCTAATTTCTTGGAAGACTAAGAAACAAAATACGGTTTCACGATCAAGTACAGAAGTATAATACCGCTCTATGGCAGCAACATGTTATGAAGTAACCTGGTTACGATATATTTTGGATGATTTGGGTATCACACTCTCAACCAACCAAGTTATATTGTGACAATCAAGCAGTTCTTCACATTGCATCAAATCTAGTGTTTCATGAGCGAACCAAACACATAGAGATCGATTGACATCTAGTAAGAGAAAAGATTCAAGCTAGAATGATCAAAACTTATCATATCTCTACATTAGAGCAACCAACAGATATATTTACCAAATCCCTGAGTTTTTCATAGTTCTTAAGCTTACTTAGCAAGTTAGGAATAATTAACATATATTCCAACTTGAGGGAGAATGTTAAAGAACTTAAAATCTAGTTGGTGACAACCAACACATCAACTGAAAACAGCCACCAACAGCTTAGTGAGGAAGAATAGACTGTCCAAAAATATGCCTTTCATAATTATATTTATTTGTAATTATTACAATTTTGTTTTTCTTTTGTATAAATAAGTTATAAACATTCGTTTATTCATCATCAATAAAATCATTTCTTACTTAAGATGTAAGTTAGAATGATTTTTTTATAATTACTTAGTTTACATAAACTTAAAGAAACGTATAATAAATTTAATAAAAAAAAGCTTATAATAAATTTAAATGCCTACATATGATTATGACATGCATTATTTATTTTGCCAAATACCTACCATATAGCCGGTGAACTTTTCTAGGATAACAGCTGTATCACTTCAAACTAATGATATGAAACAGAGTTAAATTTTATGACGGTTGAAACATTAAACATGTATGATGTAACAAAACAATGAAGAACAGGGAATAAAAAATTTATGAAAAATTCTAAACATTTTTATTTCATGTTCGTTAAAAAAATCAAATTTTTAGCTAATTAGTTATTATGGTTATGTCTTATTTAATAACAAATTTCATCTATAATAATTAATAAAAATACATATATAAGTAGAGATACAATCTCAGTGTATAACTATTTTAAATTTATATCTATTTTTTTACCTTCTTCAATTTTTATTTTATAATATGTTAATGTTATTTAAAAATAATAATTATTTTTTTAATTTTTAAAATAATTACATACGTATCAAAATATAAAAATTATTGGTGCAAAAAATATACAAATTTAAGTGATATTTATATTTTTAAAATAATAAATAGTTTAGCACATTTAAAGAAAGAAAGTGATAAAAAAAAATTAAAATTTTAAATAACTAAATTACTTGTATATTTATAAAATTTGAATATCATATCTTTAAAATATATAAATTAATTACATTTGGTTGAAAAACTAATTAATTTGTTAAATAAAGATAGTTTTGCACAAAATAAAATTTAGGAACGAAAACTTATGTAGGTATCACAAGTATATTTGCTTGAAATCAGATAAATATTATTTTCCTTAATCTGAATAATTAAATATTTGTCTAATAATTAAATAAAGATTCGTATTTAAATAAATTGATTAGCATTAAACTTCTCTTGTTAAAAGCTTTTCAATGTGATGGATACCGTAACAATTAGACGTGTATTCAAAAGTCAATATCGATCGCAACAACAAATAAACTTTTAAGGTTTTATTTTGGCTAGTCTAGTAGACTTCTAACATACTAGGTAAAGGATATTGAACTAAAGTCCAACTTGACAAAGCTAATATTATATATATAACAACTTTTATATATTTATTATTTAAATTTTAACATATATTAATATTATTTAAAAAAATAATTATTTTTTTAATTTTTAAAATAATTATAACACATATAAGAATATAAAAAGTATAGATGTAAAAGTATACAAATTTAAGTGATATTTATATTTCTCCAACATTGAATAATTTTTAACATATTAAAAACGTGAGAAATAAAGTTTTAAATAACCAAACTACTTGTATATTTATAATTAAAATTTGAATCTTTTTACGTATTATAAATATCTAATTTAATTACATGTTATTAAAATACTAGTTAGTTTGCGAAATAAAAATAATTTTGCACAAAATAAAGAAATATTATTTTCCTTGAATGAGAGAATGTTTAGGTAATAAAAGAACAAGTGTGGAAATTTTGTTGTATAATTGCTCTTTTATCATTAGTTTTGTTATTTAGAGATTGGTATTTAATTAAATTGATTCGTTGAAAGCTTTTCATTGTCATGGATGTCGCAGCAATCGGAAGTGTATTTTAAAGATCAATTCCGATCATAACACTAATAGACTTTGTAAGGTTTTATTTCAAACTATGAATGGTAATGTTAAGCCTCCACAATAGCATACAAATGTTATACACAATTGGATTAGTAAAAAATAGTATGTTAATTATATATAATGTATATCTAATTTATGTATATAAATTTTGATCATAAAAGAATATAAATCCAAATATATATATAATTGATATATTATTTTGATACAATCTCAATTATAAACAACATTTACATGTTATTTAAATTCCAAAAGCCTATAAATGTAGAATTGTTAAAATTCAGACGAAGTTAGCAGCCTTCAAGATCATCTGCTCGTGGTTGAATTAGATCGGCCCAATACTGCCAAAAATTGACAAAGATACGAAAATCTCTTTATTTCGTTTAGGTTTTTAATTATTAATTTTCATTGATTATTTCTAATTTTCTAACTTATTTTCCTAGTTTTGGCTACGAGATGCAAAAACACTTGAATATATTTTGGGAGACTTCAGCTCAGCATGGTAATACTTCTTTCAAATAAATTTCAATTTGCATTAACAATAATAAAGAAAAGAAAATTAAAAAAAAAACACTATTAATTTTGGATGTCAACGAAAGACTATATATATAAAAATGTTAGATTTTAGTTGAATTTTAATTTCTAGTCACTTTTCAAGACCTTGCATTTTATGCGGTTTAACCCAATTCAAAGATTCCATTTTTTACAATTCTAACATTTTTCTTAGTGCCCTTTATCTTTCCTAGATATCCCTTTTTCTCCCCCCTCTTTCTTGTAATATTTAATCTGCAATGGCATACACGTTTAATTTTTTTTAACACAAAATTGCACTCTTTGTTATTAATTGTATCTATTTAATTCTTGTGTTGTTTCCTCTTGCATGACCATGTACCATAATGTCTAAGTGTTTTGTTGCACAATAACACAAACTCGCTCATATGGCGCAGGTTTTGAGATTGTGTTCGTGCAATTGCTCATTTTAAGGAACATTATGTGTCTATAATTAATTTATATACCCACTGTACACACTTAGAATTTTCCATCAAATGAAATGATACCCAAATTTTATATTATAAAGTAAAAATTATTTATAATAAACTATAAATATACTTTTAAAGTTTAGTCTCTTGAAAAATTACAGTAATTTTAGATAATTCTTTGATTTTTTTTTTCAAAATTCAAACACATTAAAAATAAAACTTAAACACTCAAACACAATGATTAGTTTTAAAATCCTAAACTAATAACATATAATCATATAATTAAATATATACTCGACTCAAAATAAAATAACATCATATTACAATTATAAATCAATAAATTTTTTATAGAAAATTTAGTTAATTAACACAATTATTTATAATTATTTAGGTTAATTAAAATATAAATTCATATTATTATTTTTTTTCTTTTAAATACGAAAAATTGTTCCTTTGAAATTATTTTCTTTGTTAATCAAACTAATTAATGGTCCATAATCGGGATGTTTAACTGATTGATTAAATTATAAATAAAAAAATATTAAATCATTTAATTTAATGTTATCGACCAACCATTAATTCAAATTATTGTTTAAGTTGTCCAAATTATATTTAGATAATATATCTGAAATCTAATTCTCAAATTTTAAATCTATTATAAATAATATATGACTAATAAATTATTCATAAATAAATCTTTAACAAATCTTAAATCAAGAAATAATTTTTATTTAATTTATAAAAAAAATATTTACCTAAATAATTTTATACAAACATAACAACAAAGTTAAATTTTCATTGTTCAATTTTGCAAGATATGCTTAAATTAAAATCCATGATCATCATTAAATCAAGAAAATAATAAAAAAATTAATTTGAAAATAAAATATCCTATTTAGATCTAAATATCAATAATAGATGGATGATGTTTCTTAGTCTAAAATTGTGATTTTTGATCTTTAAAGCATTCTTTTGAATCTTTATAACTCTTTTTTTTTCTTGGATAAAAAAACTCTCAAATGAACTACCTATAATATGTTATGAGTCTAGTCTATATTGTACCAAAGAAAATAATATTGAAAACTATTCTATGACCTCTAAAATTTACATTTGAATGGTGTAAAGGCTAAATAACCTAATGAACTTATTGTTTTATTTATAAGAAAAACAATGTATAGGGCTTTGAAATAAAAGAAAACCTATGCGTGTCGAACACAACCACAACACTCAGTCACATAATTCAACACCAGAAAGCCAATTTACGATACATTTTTAAATGTTTAACATCCCACTAAAAATTTTCGAGAGGTGTCTGCTGCAACACATTACATTCTTTGTTACACCATGCATCAATTTTGTTGAATTTGTTGTGCCCATGCATAGTAGTTATTTTTTTATGTAAGACTTACATGTCTTAATCTTTTTAGCTCTTAAGATGTTATTTGAATGCTCTAAGTATTGTGTAATTATTCAAAAATAATATTATTTGTATCTTTTAAGATAACTAAGTAATGCTTTAAATATATTTATCTTAAAATCTATATTATCTATAAAACTTTAAATCACACCCTTTTTTTCACAAAATTATTGAATTTTTTTCTTAGAGAAGAAGAAGAGCATATTGTTTAAATTAATTAATGTTTGGGTACCTCCTTTGTTAGTACTAGACGGAGCCATATTAGTTCAGTTTACATTCAAGTAATATAAGTAGATAGTGTCAACCCATATTTTGCTAACCCATGAGCTGCAAAATTTTCTATTCTAGGACAATTACAACAACTAAAGAAAATGGTATGCGAAATCAAAAAAATATTATTAGCTAACCGTTAAGGGCTAACTCGTTAGAAATACTATACACCAGTTGCACAGCTTTCCGGCAATCAGATTCAATTACCACTCTCTTGAACCCACACTCCTAGCCAAATCAAATGGCCCACAACTTCACTAACCTTGTCGACATCAATGACACCTTTCTATATGAGATAACACTCACTGTATCACCAACATGGTTCCTAATAATTCCTCCCAGTCCTACCAAGCCTCTTTGGGGTGCTAAAGCAGCATCCATATTAATTTTAAAGTTACCAGCAGCAAGTGGTGTCCACCCAACAGCTTGCGATGGCACCTATCATGGAGTTACCATATTGCACCTATTGAACTCCTCCACCTGTTGCATCGCTACGTGCACTATACTAGCCTCTGTCCACCAAGCACCTTCATATGCGCTAGCACACCTAACATGCCACACCCAATACACCAAGTTTGCTAAGACCTGCACCTCTACATCGCCCATATTAGCCATCACATGCTACACCAGTTCAACCATGCATATCTTCTTGAAGGTCCTATAACAGCCAGCTATCTCTCATGCTTTCCATGTTGCCTTTGCTGTTGTGCAACACAAGAGTGCATGATCTAATGTTTCAGCAACTTTTCCACAAGCTGGGTAAGTTGGATTGCTAATTAATTTCCTCCGTGCTAAGGCTGCTTTACAAGGAACAACCCGATGTATACCCATCACAAGAAGTGTTTTAACTTTACCCATTACCTTAATTTGCCAAAGCCTTTGCCATAGTCGCATAATTACATCTGAAGACGACGACAATAAATTACCAACATCAACATCTATAATTCAGCCGTCAATCAGTGGCCACTTTTATCAAATACATACCAGAGTGATTACATATGCGAAAAGGCGAGTGAAATATCCAATATAACAACTTCTTCATCCAAAAAGCACCGCTTAACCATTCCCACTTTCCATTGTCCATCGGCTTTCAGCAAGTGTGAAACTGTTGTATTTTCATTCAAAAAGTGACTCGACTGTACCTAAAAACCACCAGTCATTTTAGGCAACTAAGGGTCTAAATAAATACGTATCAATGACTCATCACAAAAAAAAAGTTTAAAAAAAATTAGATACATCAGACCCTGAACGGGATGCTTTGACTCCCTTCAGTAGATCTGTCGCCACCGCTTTTTTCAACATAGAAGAAAGGCCTTTGCCACATAGCAAAAACAAATAAGGACTTTGTGTAAGTCTCGTTAAATTTGTATTTGTGTTGGTTTTTGTGTATAAAATATTATGTATATTATTTTATTTAGTTTTTATATCTTTTTCTATGTAAGTTTGGTTATTATGTATTAATAATTCAAACATATACATAGTTAAATATATTTTGTACGTGAGCATGTTTACACACACTTTGGCTTAGTTTTCGTAGTGTGCATGCTAGGTTGCAAGCATTGTTTTTCGACGAACGAGCGTGCAAGCGAATCAATGTTTTTACTTGTGATTTTTGGCGTGTTTTGAGTGCAAGTATTTATGGATAATACTCAATGTTTGAACAAAAGTTCTCACTATCGCAAGATATCCACGTGGACATGTCCCGATGGGTACCAGCTTTGTTGAATCTGTCTACTTAAGGACAGGTCACAAGTTCGAAGTTGGGTAAGAGTAAAAAAAAAAACATGTGTAACCTGGTGCGATACAGGCAATCCCACTCACCAGGGGCCCCATGTGGATATCTTACGATAGTGAGAACTTTCGTTCAAACACTAACATTTTTAGAAATGAAAAAATACAACTTTTTAACATCTCATCACCAACCTCACCACCACCTTTGCAACCACCCTTGGTGAGGTAGTCGACAAGATGGAAAAACTGAACCCTATATATACCTCACTCATTTCTCTCTTCTTTACTCTTTGTTCAAAAGCTAAAATTATGCCAAAATACTAAGACTTATATCTAATTTTGAAATTATTTAAAAAGCTTATATTTTAGAGTGAGTTATTTTTGTGAGTTTAGTAATCAAATCATAAAGTGTGTGAATCCGTGAATTGACTATGTCTATCGTACGTGATTTTATATTAGTAGTAGATTGTGTATCTCGTGAGAATGTGAGTTGATACACTTATAATTATTGATCATTGGTTTCCAAACACATCACACTGGGTGGTGTTGGTTGTGGAGGACAGCCCGGTTTGAGTGTTGAACCAAATAGTTACAGTAGCATCAAGTGAAGAGTAGTTATAAGTGGTATGGACGGAAGTTCTAACTAATAGATGTAATAGTGATTTTATTATCTATTAGTATTGTAACTTACTTACTATGTAATGAATTATTTTATGTTGAGTGGTTGCTTAAATGTTACTATATAGATACGATCTCTATATGAGTTTAACTCATTATATCGAGTGTAATGCATGATTTGAGTTTGTGTTAGTACAATCCAAGTTTAAAGTGTGTATGTTTTAAAATATTATCAACTTAAACTTTGATTAAAAATTAAATATTTGATATTTACTTGCTTTCTGTTTAGCATATAATATATGTTATTTAAATTTTATGTTTTTGATATTATATTGTTTGTGTTTCTATTGTATAAACTGTATATGTGTTATACTGTTTCGTTTCTTACAATTTTGTGTTGAGTACTTTAAGACTCTTTCAGACTTAATAGGTTACCCTACCGAAGGCCTCCAATAGTAGCAATATCACCAATAATATTACCTTAACATTGAAAAAATAATTAACAAATGAAATGCATTGATAAATTAAATTGAGCCACTCTCAAATATTATGTTTTCCGTTAATTATCAGTGTATATTTCATATATTTTTGTTTTGGTTTCTGTACAAAAATGATGATATATGTATATTAAGGAAGGAAAAAAAACCTAGTAGCTGCTGCATACCCATACTTTCCTTGTTCCACTAAACATTGTTGTCTATCATACTTTTGAAGCATGCTTTCCAGCACATGCCAACACTTCCTCTTAAGTAGGTACATATATGTCTCTTATGCCTAACTTGTCAAATGAGTTGTAGAATTTCTTTGTAGAAACAGATTTTGTGAGTATATCAGCGAATTGATCTTTTGATTTAACAAATGAAAGTTGAATAATCTTTTCTTCAAAATTTTGTTTGATGAAGTTCCGATCCACTTCAACGTGCTACGTGCGATTATGTTGTGGATTATGGGAGATGACAATGGTTGCCTTGTTATCATAAAATAAGTTTATTTCAGAGTTAGGAGCAACATCAATCTTAGTTAGCAATTTTTTCAACCAAAGGAGCTCACATATTCCCTTGACCATTCTTCGAAATTCAACTTCAGCGCTAGACAAGGCAACTATCTTTTGTTTCTTGCTCCTCTATGTAACAAGATTACCCCCCACAAAATTAAAGTATCCAGTAGTAGATTTTCTATCCTTGATATTCCCTACCCAGTCTGAATCTGTATATCCAACGACGTCCAATTGATTATTCTTTGAAAACATAAGTCCTTTCCCAGGGGAGGATTTTAAATAACGAAGTATTCGCATGACGGCATCCATATGGTCTTCACTTGGGCAGTGCATGAACTGACTCACGACACTCACAACATAAGCAATATTAGATCGAGTATGAGATAAATATATGATTTTACCTACTAACCGTTGATATCTCTGTTTATCTGCTGGTACTTGGTCCACATATTCTCCAAGTTTGTGATTTTGGACCATTGGAATATCGACAGGTTTACAATCTAGTAATCCTGCCTCTGCTAATAGGTCTAGAGTATATTTCCTTTGGGAAAGAAATATGTCTTGTTTTGATCTTGTTACCTCAATGCCTAAGAATTATTTAAGTCCTCCCAAGTTCTTCATTTCAAACTCATTTGACATTTATTCTTTAAGCCTAGAGATTTCTTCTTTATCATCCCCTGTAATGATCATGTCATCTACATAGACTATGAGGGCTGTTATTTTTCCTAGTCGATGTTTTAGGAAGCGAGGGTGGTCAGAGTTGCTTTGTTGAAACCCATATTTCCTCATTGTTGAACTCAACCTGCCAAACCATGCTCGAGGTGATTGTTTTAGTCCATACAATGCTCGTTGTAATCTATATACAGTTTCTTTTCCTTTGGGAAAGAAATATATCTTGTTTTGATCTTGTAACCTCAATGCCTAAGAAGTATTTGAGCCCTTCCAAGTTCTTCATTTCAAACTCATTTGATAGTTGTTCTTGAAGCCTAGAGATTTCTTCTTTATCATCCCCTGTAATGATCATGTCGTCTACATAGACTATAGGAGCTGTTATTTTTCCTAGTCAATGTTTTAGGAAGAAAGTGTGGTCAGAGTTTCTTTATTGAAACCCATATTTTCTCATTGTTGAACTCAACCTGCCAAACCATGCTCGAGGTGATTATTTTAGTCCATACAATGCTCGTTGTAATCTACATGCATTTTCTTTTCCTGATGTAACAGTATATCCAGATGGAATATCCAAGTAAATCTCTTCTTCAAGATCATCATGAAGGAAGAAATTTTTTTACGTCAAGTTGGTGCAATGGCCAAACTAAATTTACTGTAAGAGATAACAAAACTCTAACAGTTTTTAGTTTAGCCACAATTGAGAAAGTTTCCTGATAATCTATACCATATTTCTGTGTATACCCTTTTGCTACTAGCCTTGTCTTGTATCGATCAACTGACCCATATGCTTTATACTTAATGGAGAAAATCCACTTACATCCTACCATCTTCCTCCCTTGAGGTAACTCGCTTAACACTCATATGTTATTCTTCTATAATACCTTAAATTCTTCTTTTATAACTTGAGCCCAGTTTGGATCAGATAAGGCTTCTTTAACGCTACTTGGAATTTGACATGAGCAGAGTGTTTGTGCAAATGCCCTGATAGGTTCTGATAACCCTTGAGTAGATACATAATTCGCTATTCGATTCTTATATTGTAGTTCTTCTCTATCTGGAGAGCATCGATTTGGAGGTTTTCCTCCATTGTGTTTGAAAGGTAGAACATAACCACCAGATGTATCTATAACATTAGTTTGTAAAGGTATGATAGGATAGCTTACCTCAGAAGTATTCTCAACACGAGGATCATTAGGTACTAGAGAGTGGAAGGGTGCATCAACCACTACATCTTCTGGAGATTCAGTCACTAGTTCAACTTCAGTTCTTAGAAGTTCAAGTTCGGGTCTAGGTATTGGCTCATCCATATTGTTGGCATTATCCGAGTATGCTAGATTTTTACTAATGTCTAACACTTTAACATCAAACCAATTTCATTCTTCACCATAACTCTCCCTCTGAAGAGGGAAATTGGATACTAGTGATGGGAAAAACATTCAGATTCTAGGAAAGTGACATCCATGGTAATATAGGTTCTTTTAGTAATAGAATCGTAGCATCGGTATCCCTTTTTTATATGCCATACCCCAAGAATACACATCGGACAACACATAGATCCAACTTAATTCGTTGATTTTTATGGAGGTGGACAAAAGCAACACATCCAAAATTTTGGGGTAGAAGGGAACATGATCAGATAGCACATTTAATGGAGTCTAAAATTGTAAGGTTTTTGTGGGCATACAGTTTAGTAGATACATAATTGTAGTAACAACATCACTCTAGTATCTACTAGGAATATATATACTGATTAGTAAAGCCCAGGCAGTTTCTAAAATATGCCTAATCTTCCTCTCTATAGTCCTATTATGTTGTGGTGCTTATGAACACGAGGTTTCATAGAGAATACCATGGTTATTCAAGTATGTACGAAATTGAAATTGTTGATTAAAATATTACCCCCCATTATCAGACCTAAGGATCTTAATTTTTTTAGAAAATTGTGTCTGAATCATGGTGTGAAACGTAGAAAATACTTCATCTTTGTGTTTGATAAGGTAAAGCCATGTCATTTGTGTACAATCATTAACAAAAATTACAAACCAACGATGACCTGACGACGTAGTGACCGGGGGAGGTCCCCAAACATCAGAATGTACTAAAGTAAAAGGAATCATACTTTTATGCATGCTCATGGGATAAGACGCCCTATGATTTTTGGCTAAGATACAAGTATCACATTTGAAATCTAAGTGTATGACATTTGAAAATAAACTAGGTAGTGAGTGCCTCAAATACCCAAATGATGGATGCCCAAATCGATGATGACATAACCAAATCTGTCGCTCCTTGTTACTAACCGTGTGTTGCATGTGATTGGCTCTTCTTGAACTGAGGTCATCCACATAATACAAACCTCCTCTCTTAGTACCACGCCCAATGATTTCCTTGGTGAGAATATCCTGAAGAAGAAAAAAAGTAGAATACATCAATACTACACAGTTAAGATCTGAAGTAACTTGACTTATAGACATTAGTCTGTTTGAAAAGGAGGGTACAAGTAATGTATTAGATAATGATAATAAAGGAGATAAAGTCACTATTTCAACCCCTATAACTGGATAAGTGACCCCATTGGCATTGGCAACACAACTCCATCTCGACTGGGTTGTATTAGATAGATCTTTTGGGTCAAATTTAATATTGTCTGTAGCTCTAAAGTCAAGAATCCAATCCTTATTATCATTATGAGTATAGATGTGAAATACTTTACTTGAAGTACCTAGATCCTGGGAAGATTCGGCCTAAGGAATAAGGGATAATGATGCATTATTGGTAGTCACAACAGCTCTCCCAATGGTTTCCCATTTTTTCCATGCTTGAAGATCATTCCACCAATCTAGATACCCATGTAGTTTGAAGCAGTTTTCACGGGTGTGTTTGGAGTTGCTACAATGGGTACATTTTATGTCAACAGAAGGTGGATTTCCCGTGGATTTCCTACTACCCAAAGAAAGAGTTCTTGGTTTTGGTGGCATCGAATTATGGTGTCCCTTGATCCCTTTGAAAGCCATAACTACTCTTGGAGTCGTATCTGCACCCATGATCATCACGGTCTGCCTGACCTCTTCCCTACGGACGAATCCATAAGCTTGTTCCACTATAGGGAATGGTTTGATTTGAAGCACATCACTTTGAGTTTTATCTAGTCTGTCATTGAGTCCATCGAGGAAGGTATAAACTCGATCTTCCTGTATGATGGAGTTGTATTTTTGTATGTCAATCGCACACTTTATTGGATTAGGACAACGAAAATCAATTTCTTGCCACAACCTTTAAAGGTAATTGTAGTATTTTTTAATGGATCCACCTGCTTGCTTCATATGAGTAACTCGATGGCGAAGATCATACACTTGAGACGTATTTGTCCCATCAAAGTAGGTTGTAGTAACAAAATCCCAAACCTGTTTTACAGTTGGGAATATGATAAAATTGGCAATCAAGGAAGGGTCCATCGAATTGATCAATCATCCCTTGACAATGACATTTTCAGTGCGCCATCTCCTGAATAAGGGATCGATTTCTAGAGGTTGAGAAAAGTCCACATTAATATATCCCAATTTGTCCTTACCAGAGATATACATCTCCACCACCTGGGATCATAAGGCATAGTTGGATCCTCCCAACTTGATACCAATAGGGGTAGTCGACGCTTCAGTTAGCGGTGGTTGTGAAGCGGTTTAGGTTCTAGTCAGAACCTCAATCATTTTTGTAGTCAGATTGTTCAATATGAAATTGGTGGCTAGATCTCTAGATTCTGCCATGAAATCTATCAGTTTTGTTTTTTTTCCTTATATAAGCCAAAATATACACAAAATAAAACATTGTGACCATAGTTTGTTTTCTCTATTCACACAAGAACTTCACTTTAGGTTGTGAGGGCTGTGGAACGATACTATTTATCGCTGCGTTTCAAGTTTCTCCAAGATAGAAAAACGGTACGATTGCCCACGGTGGCGGCTAGAATGGTACGGTTCAACCTGCAATAACCTTACTCTGATACCATGTCAAATATTGTATTTTCTGTTAATTATCAGTGTATATTTCATATATTTCTGTTCTGGTTTCTTTACAGGAATGATGATATATGTATACTAAGGAAGAAAAAAACCCTAGCAACTACTGCACACACATAGATACTGTTGCACACCCATATTTTTCCTTCTCCACTAAACATTATTGTCTGTCATACTTCTGAAACATGTTTTTCAGCACATGCCAAAAGTCAATTGCCTTAAAATGCCTTTTAATTATATAACTCTACTACACTCGACTATACGCCTTAATTATGTTGAGCTTTAATACTAATGGCCCTTTCTTTCTTTTGGACCTTCATATCAAATGAAAATAGTCTCAAATGCAACTATCGAATTATCCATAATTTGCCTGTCGGGTACAAAAGTACCTTGAGATTCATCAATCAAGTTTGGAAGCACATATTTTAGTCTATTGGCAATAGTCTTCGAAATAATTTTATAAATCATTGTGCAAAAATTAATTGGTAGGAACTCGGTAACTTTTGTAAGCGCGTTTACCTTAGGGATCAACAAAATAATTGCTCTGTTCCTTAATATTGGCATCACCATTTAAAAAATTAAGACGAGCCTCGTATTCCTCTAACCCAATTGTGCTCCAATATTTTTGATAGGAAAAAAAGGAGGCATGCATACCATCCATACCGGGAGCTGTATTTGGATATATATGAAATAACGACGGGTTATTCTTTTAGAGCTCTATTATCACATCCATCGTATAAAGACTCCAATCATATAATGATGGAATAAGGACTCCAAACTATTCTATATCGATATCTATATTATATAAATATGTCTAATCATATAAATTTCAAATATAATGTAAAATTAAGCAAAGATTAAAAAAAAAGTATACAATTCAAATGTAATACATGTGGGATTTACTATTAATTAATAAATTTGTACTTAAAACCACCAATAATTTTATGTCAAAATACAATTACTTACTTTGAAACTACATTTTAACTATACCACTTCATTTCAAAGAAACCACTTCTGAAAAATCAGCCTTTTAACTTTTGGCTTCTACTACCTGAAATTAACTGTAGTGTTGCTAGAAAAATTCCTTATTCCTAAAACTTGAAGAGTCTGTACTATTTTATACTGCAACCCTGTTGAAGAATATGATAATATTTAGCATCCATTAAGTTGGCTGGAAAACAGATCATCAGGATTTAATTCGAATAGATTTCAGAAAAAAGTTCATGTAATGTCAGCTGAGATTTTTTACTTAATATGCCATTCATGAACTACAATACAGAAGTTCTCCATTTTCTGTGGCTACGGTCTATTTTCCATCATGGGGTGATTGTAGCAACAAAATATAGGGCTGTAGTGCTTTCTCATTTCAGCCTGTAATATTGCATTTGCATTTCTACTTTAATTTGATCAAAAATAAAAGTGAAATAAAGATATCAACTTTATAACTACCCAGTCTATTATATAACCTCCAAATATTTGTTTTCGTTTTTGTTTTTTGTTTTTTGTTTTTTGTTTTCTGTTTTTTGTTTTCCCCTCTTTCTTTCTCTCTTTCCAATTTAGCTATTCATAACAATGAAATGAAAAGAAAAGAAATGAGCACTTTCATTTCCAACCATCTGTATAAAAAAAAATACAAAAAATTCGAACGGGACTGCTAAGAATATAGAAATGGGACGGGTAAAGCCACGGAAAAATATCATTCAGGTCGTACATGTTCATCTTTTTTTACAAATATCGTTTATAAATATATATTTAATGATATTAAGATTATAAGTATTATCACAAATTCGTAACACTATTATTCATTTTTTCTCACATTTTTTTTCACATTTTTTTACTAAATTATTAAAATATCCTTTAAAAATAATAATAAAATAAATATATATTTACTTTATTTACTCTGTTTTTAAGGTTAAAAAATAAAAAAATAAAAATCTATACTAAATAAAAATACATACAATATAAAAGTTTATTTCAATAAAAAATAACTCTAAAAAATTAATCTATTATCTTTGATTTCTTTCCTTACTCGTTATAGATACTTATTAATTAAATAATTAATCAAATTTATGAAAATATTTTAAAAGTTTTTTGAAAATGTATTATAAAAAGATTAAAGTTTTAATTTTTGGGCATTTAATATTTTGAATATAATATGTATTTATATTAATTGGATGGATTATTAAAAATGAGTTTGTTGTAATTTAATCTAAATAAGCTAATCCATAAATATTAGTTTGTTAAAATTTAATCTTAGTTATTTATATTTTTATAAATTAATTTAATTTATTAATTTTATTATAAATATCAAAATTGAAAATATTATCTTATTTTGATATTTATGTCTTATATTATATGTAATTAAGTTTAATTAAAATTGTACATAAATATTTATAGCTAATTAAAAAAAATAAAGTAACAAGTGATTTGGGATAAATAAAAAAAAATTTCATTGATAGTATGTATTACAACTTTTTTTTCCTAATTGACAATCACGTGTATACATATTTTTTAATTTTATGCTTTATATTTTTATAATAAAATAAAAATGTAATATTTTATTAGTTTATTTTGTTGATTATTTAATATTAAAATATAAGAGATTTAAATTTTAATTTAAAATGACAAATATCCTTTAATTTAAACATATTATAAAAATTTCATTAATTACTTGTTATCTTTAATTTTCTTTAAAATCAAAAATGATCTTTAATACTTTTGAAAAATTAAGAACATTTGTGAATAATATACAAACCTCGATGATATTATTGGTATCTTACCTTAGAACAATATCTCTAGTTTAGTTTTCGATTTTTAACAATTATAGCTAAAATTTATGTTAAATATATATTTTTTTGTACAAAATACAATTAAAAGTTATGACATTGCAAATATTAACTCCTATGATTGACTCCCTCTTATATTAAAATATGAATTTTTATGAATATATCATAATTTAATTTTACACAAATATCAAAAACTAAAAATTCTGCTATAATTACATCTAAAAGAGTTTTCTAGAGAGTTTAAAGCATATATATTCAAATAATATTGATACCATGATACAATTAGAAATACTTTGAATATAATGATCATGATGTCATGAGTATTTTGTTTGATATTTTCCTACTATTTCTCCACAAATAAGAAAATGTGGATTAACTCAATAATTTATAAATTATTATGAAGGGTAGCTTGAGAAATCATTTTTATTCATATTAATGCTTATTAAAGATAAACTTTAAGCTATATAGTTTCCTCATCTAATTATTGCATATTATCATATCCTACATGATGTCTCCTTGTGTATTCCCTTTCAATATCACATATGCTAAAACAAATTTATAACTATAGTTTTCATCTTGTGTATCATGCGTATATTTAGCTTCACAACTAAATGAATTTAAAAGTTGATTAAGTCTAAAGTCAGATTTTATGTTCCCTCCATCTTCATCATCGTTATCACTACTCCTTGCATTATCATACTCATCATTATATGTTTCTTCCCTTTTGTGACCTAATGACCCAATAAAATTACTTTCATAAAAAAATAATTGTTCCTACATTAACATTTCATATGAGTCATAAAGAGACAATTTCTTCTACCATAACTCTATTAACATCAGTTTCAAATTCTCATTAAAAACTTCAAAATTACAATGCAAAAATTGGTATATTTATATTGTGAATATTATATTAGAAATATAAGAAATATTCGATAATATATTAATAATTTGTTTAAAAATAATAATATAAACATATATATATCAAACCTTGTCGATATTGAATATTATCTTTTCAATCCATATTCTAAGATGATTTTTTTTAAATACTTTTTACACGATTTGAATGTATAATTTTTTTTTGTCTTCAATCATCAAGGATGCATTCAAAAGCTTTTGCCAGGATTTTGGCTCCATTTAGTCATGTAATTTTATTCAATTAACACATTAATCCTGTAAATATTAAAGTAGATTCATTTAGTTTTATAATTTCATGTTTGGGTAAAATTAATAAAATTCTATCAAAAATGATATTTTTTAGGGGACAAAATTGGATTTTCAAAATATATTTGTATGTATGATAATCAATCGATCTAATTATGCCTTTCAAAAAATTGGACTGAATCCTTTTGTATGAGAATGGTAATGCCTTAGTTTAACTTAGCTCAATTCATTTAAGATTTATTTAATGAGTTGATAAAAAAGTTTAACTCATATAGCTCTTGAGTTCAAATAAATTATCTCACTTAACTCAAGAACTTATTTAACAAAAATTCTTTGTTAATAATATAATTTTTATAATTACAACAAAATAATCATAGAAAATCACACTTAAAAATTATTATTTTTCTTGTTCCACAAAATATAATCAAAAAATAACATTTTTGTTTTTAAACAAAATCATAAACATTTTTCATTTTCTTTGTTTTATTTTTTAGAAAATTAAATGATTTAGTTCATGAGTTACTCAACCAAACATGTTTAAAAGTAAACTAGACTTAATTTGAGTCATATAATTTAAATGAATTAAATTGAACTATAACTAACTTAAAATAAACTCAATATAAATAAGTTAGAATAACTCTACTCATTTGTTACCATTATTTCCCATATTTTTTCGCTCAATTCATGTCACAAATGTCACACCTCCCACCAAATTAGTAAGCTCTTGCTTTGTTGGATTGAACTCACATTGGCAATTACCATTTGTCTTTTTTAATAATGATATATGTAGACGTAGTATATAGTTGTTATATGTATATGTTAGATTGTATGTTAAATTATATAAGAAATATATTAAAATATTTATAGGATTATTTATTAATAAGAAGTTAATTATAATGTTATATATGGATTGATATACATCAAATTGTAATATATTTTTTTACTTTTACCATAGTAAATATTTAGACCTATCAATAATTAACTAAGATCTCTATCGTTGGTTTTTGGATGTTTAGTCTAAGCACATAAACTTCTTGATTAAAATTAATCCTTACAGCCAATGGAGGATTATTAGGTATTTTTACGAGCTTTAGCAGTTTTAAAATTTAATGTTAGAGACCTAATACTATAGTTTTTATCCAAAGAAAAAAATTAATTTTTATATATTTAATTTTGTATTCAATTAATAATTAATAAATAATACGTTAATGCTACTCATAATATTATTATATGAAAATAATTCCACGAACTGAGATGTGCCGCATGGATATTTCATATCCACCTGATATTCAAAAAGTAGTTTAAAAAAATGGTATCATCATCCCATCAATAATTCTGTCTCTATGGTCAAGGACTCGGGATCTTATTTTATTGATTATAATGAGCATTGTGTAGGTCCGCGAATAAAAAGAAAATAAAAAATTTAGTTTCAATCATATTTCCTAAATTCATTAAATAAAAAAATATTTTTATAATTAAAATTTTGCTGGCTAATCTTTGGGCACATAAAGAATAGTTAATTTTGTCTATAAATAAGAGAAGCAAAATAAAATCAAATGAACAATTTTCTTTGATGAAAAATAGTGGTGTGTGAAGTGCGAGAAAATATTTTAGAAAAAATTTAGGATATTTTTTTATAAAGAGAGTAACAAAATAGTAAGTCTGAGAAATATTTATGTGTTATTATTTTTATTTTATCTCAATTTGTTGTATTCTCTCACTTTGTACCTATTAATTTTATTAGTGGAAAAATATTTTTCGGAGTTCGTTCCGTGAACGTAGTTCAAATTAAAGAGTGAACCACGTTAAATTACCGGTGTCATTATTTTACTCTGTTGAATGTTGAATTTATATTTTTTACCTACTGAGCTCCCAACAACAAGTATTAGAGCTGGTCTAATAAAATTGTTAGTATGCTCTATGATTGCAGCATAGACTGATCTGTCACTTAAAAAAATATTTTATTAAGTATATGACGTATTTATTTACAAAATAAGAAACACAACGAAAAAAATGTCAAGCCAGAAGATAGATATTGAGAATTTTAATAGTAATAATAATTTCTCTTTATAGCCAATGAGAATGAAAGATATTCTTATTCAATAGAAGGTCCACAAGGTGTTACTAGGGAAAGAAAAAAAAAGGTAGCAACTGTCACCGGGGAATAGTGAGAGAAAATAGATGAGATTGTAGCCAGTACAATCCGTTTAAATCTCTTAGATAGTGTCTTGCAAAATATTGAATCAAAAATTGCAAAACTGCAAAAGAAATATGGGAGACTCTAGAAAACGTGTACATGTTGAAGAACCTTGCCAAAACAATTTATTTATGGAAGGAGCTATATCAATAAAGAAGGAAGATAATGTGAGCATGATGTAACACATTAGTGATTTCAACAACAAGCTTCCTCACTTAGCAAGATTCAATGTGAGTTTCGGTGATGAAGAGAAAACTGTGATGTTATTGGCATCACTACCCTTGTCATATAACCATCTCACAAAAACTTTGACTTATGAGAAAGATAAGATAGAATTTGAAGTTATTGTAGAAACCTTGTCGTCATATGAGAAACAATATAGAGAGAAAGATTCAAAAGCACAAGCCCTTATCACAGAGTCTAAAGGAAGGAGACAATACATAAAACAAAAACCCAGAGGCAAGGACATAGATAAATCAAACAAATATGCCAATGTTGAATGCCATCAATGTAAGAGGAAGGGTCACATTAAGAAATTTTTTCAGGTGTTCAAGAAGGAACAGGAAACGAACAAATGCAAAGCAGTAAAGAAAGACAACAGTATTGATGATGTGCAAAAAAATACCATAGACGAGTTCAATGTCGTTTATGATGAAGATTTTGTCAATCTTGCATCACACGAGACTAGCTGGATGATTGATAACGGTGCTACAATTCACGCTACATCATGTAGAAATTTTTTCTCATCATACACGCTTGTAAATTTTGGTGTTATTAGAATGAGAAATGAAGACTTGTCAAAGGTTTTTGGTAGATGAGATGTTTGCTTAGAAACAGAGAATGAAACTAGATTATTTCTGAAGGATGTCAAACATATTCCAAATATGTGCTTGAATTTGATCTTTGTACACAAACTTGCAAATGAAGAATATTGTAACTCCTTCATTTATGACAAATGGAAACTTACAAAAGACTCCTTAGTAGTGGCTAGAGATGATAAGCATACAACTCTGTATATAATGCAAGTGAAGCTCTCCACCAACATAATAAATGTCGTAGAGAAAGACAGTGCAGTTGAATTATGTCATAGGAGACTCAATCACATGGGTGAAAAAGGTATGACAAGTCTATCCAGAAAGAAGATACTTCCTAGAGTGGATGAAA
The DNA here is from genome assembly GCA_030763125.1 of Hippophae gyantsensis. Classification (NCBI taxonomy): domain Eukaryota; kingdom Viridiplantae; phylum Streptophyta; class Magnoliopsida; order Rosales; family Elaeagnaceae; genus Hippophae; species Hippophae gyantsensis. The sequence goes on from CM061028.1 coordinate 29,530,460, forward strand.
TACATGTAGATAAATGTGTTGATTGTCTAGCAAGAAATAAAAATAGAGTTGCTTTCAAGAGTTACCCTTCTTCTAGAATGAATAATATTTTAGATCTGATTCATTTAGATTTGTATGGACCAATGCCAAAGTCACTTGGTGGTAAGGGTGTCAACGGTCCAGTCCGGTCCAGTTTTGAGTAAAAACAAATTAACCAAATCGAACTGTTCATAATGCTCAAGCTGGACCGAATCAGACCATTTGGCTTTCCAAAATGTTATAACCGAACAGTTTGGTCCGGTTTGATTAACGGTTTGGAACGGTTAATAATACATAAATACGATACAGTTTAATATGATATAATCTAATAGGATAAAGTCAAATGTGATGCTTATCAATCATCATACAAAAATAGATATTATTGTTAAATACATAAATACATAAATAAATACACAAACAATTATTGAAATTCAAAAGTAAAACAGATTAAACATGAAGAAATGAAGTCTTAATATCTCATTTACACATAATTCTTACCCATTATTGATCGTCAATGATCAATGTAGTGTCTTTAATGAAATCTACAATAAAATAAAATCATTTATCATTAGATAATAATATTGAAAAAATAAAATTAGAAATAATTTTTAAGTCTTATAATTACCTAAATCAACATCTTCATAAATCTCTAGGTTATCATTGTATTTTGATAAGGCGACATAGTCATTAATGGAAGAACGGAACCAATATTGACTATATACTAATGCCTCTACCATTTTAGGATTCAAAGAACTCCTAAATGGATCAAGAATGTGCCATCCTGTGCTAAAAGTTGATTCTGATACAAACATAATTATATGCAATTCTGTAGCTTAAATAACACATTATATTTTCTCCTAGTAAAGAACATGTATGTTAATACTAGCTGAAATCAGAAATCACATGATATTTTTTGCTTGATTTTTTATTAGAAATCAAGGGAAAAAAACATGAAAAGAACATGTTATTTTAATCACAATCACGATTGAGACTTAAAGAATGAATGGAATATTAGTAATGTTGAGAATATGTAATTTACATTGAAACTGAAAATGATATTTATTATCATTTTTAATAAAATGATCGAAACTAATAATTCAAAGTAATATCAGAAATAGACAAACACGATGTAATGATAATTTTGGCACACACGGCTAATGAAGGAGAGAAACAGAATTTAGGGGTGTCCAAAAACCCTATCATAAACTAAAAAAATCCTATCAGAAACTCATTTGAGGAAGCATTTTAGAAACTCAAAAAAATCCTATCAGAAACTAAAAAAAAGGCTTGACAACTAATCCAAAACACAGACAATGTCTCATACATGAAATTGTACTGAGATTATTTGGAGAAGTCACATAAAACAGTTCATCCATAAACTCAAACATATATCAGTCAGCTCACCACATGCCTATTTTGTCCATGGATGACAGGACGTGAGGAGAGGTGATTGGCTGGTGGTGGAGGCGACGTGAGGAGAGGTGATTGGCTGGTGGTGGAGGCGACGTGAGGATGGCTAGGTAGTTGGGTGCTGCTAGAGGCGATAGCGACTGGCTTAGGGTAGGGTTTTTTTGAGTCTCGCTCTTGTAAAGACACAAACACAGATGGCCACTGAAAATGAATTAGGGTTAGGGAGGCTAACGTGATTTCATAATATATATATATTAATTAAAAAAAATTAATTATTTATGAAAATTGATCCAGTTCGGTCCGATCCGATCGGTTTATAATTTTTATAACCAGACCAGACCGTTTGAAAATTGATTTTACTTAATGTAGACCAGATTGGACCATTTCAATTATGAAATTGTTCGGTTTGGTCCGGTCCAGATCGGTTTTTTAGTTTAAACTGATCCGACCCAGTTTATGGACACCCCTACTTGGTGGTGCTCAATAATTTGTAACTTTCATTGACGATCATTCAAGAAAGACTTTGGTATATCTTTTGAAGATAAAAATAAGGTGCTAGATGTCTTCAAAAAATTTCATTCTTTAGTTGAGAGACAAACTGGGAAGAAGCTGAAGTGCATTTGGAAAGACAATGGTGGAGAATACACAAGACCTTTTCATGCTTACTACAAAAAAGCATGGTACTTGGTATCAAATGACACCTCCAAAGACACCGTAGTTGAATGGCTTAGATGAGAGGATGAACATAACTTTGATGGAGAGAGTCAGATGTCTACTCTTACATGCAAAGTTGCCTAAAACTTTATGGGGTGAAGCCATACTCATAGTTGCATATTTGTTGAATCTTTCACTCTATACTCCTCTCAAGATGGATGTTTCAGATAAAGTGTGGTTAGGAAAGAATGTTTCCTATAATCATCTGTGAGTGTTTGGCTATAATGCATTTGTTCATATCCCCAAGGATGAGAGATCTAAACTTGATTCCAAGAAGATCAATTTGGCTATAGATTTTATAATCCGGTTGCAAAGAGACTTGTTAGAAGCCATGATGCTATATTTATTAAAGATGAGACCATTGAAGATATTGTCAAAGTGAAGAAGGATGTTCCTAATTCCAATGGTGACTCATCAGATTTGAAATTAATTTCTCCAACATCCATGCCAAGACAAGTTGGAGATAAAGACTAGGTTTATCCATTTGATGAAGATGATGCTCCCATAGAAGTTGGTTCTGAAGACGAGGGAGATGATGTTCATTATCCAGCACCAACACTTGTGGCTTCTCTTGTTCCATTTAGAAAGGTGATAGACTAAGACAACCCTCTACCTCATATCCTTTAGATGAGTATGTAACTTTCACTCATCGGGGAGAACCTGAGAGTTATGAAGAATCCAAACAAAAATGGATTGAAGCCATGCAAAATGAGACGAAGTTCTTACATGAGAACAAAAATTTTGAGCTGATGAAGCTGCCCAAAGGGAAGAGGGCTTTGAAAAATAAATGGGTGAAGCATGAAGAACACAATTCCAATCCGTAATACAAATCTAGACTGGTTGTCAAGGGATTCATCCAAAGAAATTGTGTTGACTTTGACGAGATTTTCTTACCAGTTGTGAAAATGAAATCCATTTGTACTATGTTGGGGTTAGCAGCAAGTCTTAACCTAGAGATTGAGCAAATGGATGTCAAAACTATCTTCCTATATGGTGACTTAGAAGAAGAGATATACATGAAGCAACTAGAGGGTTTCAAGTAAAAGGGGAAAGAGGATTATGTTTTCAAATTGAAGAAAAGATTTTACGAATTAAAACAAGCACCGAGATAATGGTACAAGAAGTTTGAGTTGGTTATAGGGAAGTAAGGCTACAAAAAGACTAATTCAGACCATTTTTTGTTTTTCTATAGAAATTCTCTGATGATGATTTCATTATTCTTTTGCTATATTTGGATGATATGTTGATTGTTGGCTAGAATATTTCTAAAATTAACAACTTGAAAAGGCAGTTGAGTAAGTCTTTTTCCATGAAAGAATTGGGGTCAGTAAAGCAAATTCTTGGCATGAGTATTATTAGAGACAGAGGCATGAAGATATTATGGTTGTCATAGGAGAAGTACATTGAGAAAGTACTTTAGTGATTTCATATAGACAAGGCTAAAACGATTAATTGTCCTCTTGTTAATCACTTTAAGCTAAGTTCTAAGAAAAACACTTCTATAAACAAAGAGAAGGAAGAGATGGAAAATGTTTCATATGCTTCAGTAGTTAAAAGTCTGATGTATGCCATGGTTTGTGCACGGCCAAATATCACTCATGTAATTGGAATTGTGAGTAGATTCCTTTAAAATTCTAGAAAGGAACATTGGGCTGCAATGAAATGGATTTTCATGTATCTTTAAGGTTCTTCCAAAATATGCCTATTTTTTGGAAATGACAAACATGTGTTAATTGGATGCACAGATGTAGATATGGTAGGCGATGTGGATTCCAAAAAATCCACTTTAGGTTACGTGATTACATTTGTAGGGGGAGCTATGTCATGGCAATAAAAGTTACAAAATGTGTTATATTGTCCACTATAGAAGCAAAGTTTATAGCAGTAACGAAAGTATGTGAAGAGTTGCTATGGATGAAAAAGTTCTTGAAAGAACTTGGGTTATAGCAAGATAGTTACCAGTTATTTTGTGATAATAAGACTACTATCTACCTTGAAAAGAATGTCTCATTTCATTCAAGATCAAAACATATTGATGTGAGATATCATTGGATTAGGGATGTAATGGAGAAGAAGCTACTATAGCTTGAGAAGATCCATACAGAGGAAAATAGATCAGACATGTTGAAAATTCTTCCAAGGCAAAATTTTGAATATTGTCCTTTAGTTGTTGGATTGGCGGAACCCTCCATGTAGCTGAGAATGAGAGATTTGTAGGTCTTGTCAACATGGAAAAGGAAGAAAATAAAAATTTTAGGTACAACCACATTTGACAAATGCATCAAATAAAAAAATAAAAAAATATTTTTGTAGCTAAAATTTGGCCAGTTGTGTGACCAATTTTTGGTCATATAAGGGATAATTGTTTACCTATAAATAGGTAATGTTTGTACCTTAGAGAGACACACCAAAGAAGAGAAATAAAACAAAGCCAAAGAAATAATTTCTTTTGATGAAAAATAGTGTTGTGTGTGTGAGAGAGTATGAGAGAATATTTTAGAAAAATATTTGGGATATTTTTCTAAAAGGGGAGTGACAAAATAGTGAGCTTAGAAATACTTATGTGTCATTATTTTAGGTTTATCTTAATTTGTTGTATTGTCTTTCACTTTATACCCATTAATTTTATTAGTAGAAGAAATATTTTTTGAAGTTTGTCTTGTAGACATATCCTAAATTAAAAGATAAAACACATTAAATTATCAATATCTTTATTGTATTTTATTTTTACATGTTCTGTACAATACATTGCCTAATTTGCGTAGGTGTATTTATAAAATGTAGAGAGGAAAAAAACCGAGAAAGAAAGAAAGAAAAACTGCTTTACAAAGTGGTCAATTATAGAATACCAAGGCATGGTTTTGAAGTTTATGATACAAGTTCAGTGGGATGAATATCACTTAACAAGATATTACGGTGTATGCTAACATAACTATGGAGTCTTCTCATTTTAGCTAAAATATCTTTGAAAATAGAAAATCCAAGTCTAAACCTTATTTCAATTTCTGTATGGAGAATAACTACTAGTCCTTGAAAATAGATACCAACTTCATTTTCGGTAATTTAATAGTATTTTAAATTTAGTTTTAGTACATTCGTTATCTTTATTTTTAGTAATATTTTAGTGACATTTATATTTAAAAAATATATTAATTTAATATAATTTTTCATTTTTTTATAAATTTTTCACATTTGTATAGCACATACGTTTCTAATAAAAGGTATTTGTAGTATTTTCATTTTTTCGGTCTCTAGAACATTAATTTTTTATTATTATTTTTGAGTCTTTAAATACATATTTTGATACTTTTTAACTCATTTTATGGTTTTTTAAAAAGTTAAAAAACATTAAAATATCTATTTAAGAACCCAAAACTTATGAAAAAAAAAGCTATTAATTCACTATAATAAGACTTAAAATTATCACAAATGTTTTTCATTAAAAGTGTACGTGTTAAACAAGCTTAAAACATCTTTAATAAAATAAAAATACTTTATTTAAATATAAGTATCACTATCATAAAACTTGAAATATAAGAAGAAGAAAAAAAATACTAAAAATAAAATTAAAATACTGTTAAATTATCGAACCCACTTGATATTAACAAATCAAGTTCCCGTCTATCTCCATTTTTCTATATAGACTTGTATAATAAGGGTTATGAATATTGTTTAAAGGGTTCTTGATCTATTCCTCTCATGCTGCTACACGTTTACAATCATGTGGCAGATTATCATTGAACATCTTAAATGAACACAGCATTATTTTATTCTTAGTTTTTTTGCAACTTAATTAGATAACATTTCTCAAAATCGAACTTTTTTTATGAATCAAGGAAGGATACAGACATGTGATGTAAATTATTAGTTTTAACAATATATTATTAATTTTGTATAAAAATTGTGTAAAAATATATACACTTGTAAAGTAATAAATGAAGAGTTTCTCTACTTCATCCATAAACTTCATGCATATAAAAGAAGAAAGCTTCACTTAGAAGTTAGCTCATAATCCTTGACATGCAATTTATTGCATCATTCTTTTTTGTGCGAATTAATCCAACAGTTGACGAATATGAAAAGAAAATAGGATATGAAGTTAAAAGATGAACTACTCATTATAACATGTTAATATTTTTGTTAGAATTTAGACCCAATAATTGTAATCGAAGTCAAGGTGCAGGTTACATCGTGTGGCTCCATGTTGGATTACGATAGAAAATTTTCATTATGGTGTTGTAAAATTTGAAGATATGATTAAAATAATGTGTATTTTTTTCACTGTTTTTATCACGTATTAAATGTATTTTTATTTAGAATGATTATTAGATATGCGAATAAACTATATTTTAAATAAATATAATTAAAAATAATTAAAAAAAATTATTAAGATATTAATCGTTAACCTTTTAATCTAAATCCAAGCCAACATCATGTTATCAAAACTTCAAAGGATTATATATTGAAACTCCTAGAAACAAGGTTATTCCTGAATTCAACTGTTGAATTATTATTTTTTTTCTTTTTGGGTTAAATTTGAAATTTTCAATTTCTTGGGGAATTTTTGTGTGTATCTAATAAAGTGGTAACGGCTACTTTAACAACTCTACGTGTATCAAACGAGATAGATTAAATATTATAAAAAGAAAAAAATATTTTTTTATTATTATAAAAAACAACATTCTATATATATAAGTAATATTATCAACTCGGTCATGGAGTCATGCTTTTATGTTACTGTTTTGAATGTCTCTCCCATCCTTGTCTTTTCTTCCTTTTATTTTAAATATATATATCCCACATTCTGTGGTCGAAGGAGGAACTTAGCATCAATAAAAAATTTACAAAATTTGCAATTAAATCATTACATTTCTTTGCCTTCGTGTGCAAACGAATCTTTATTTAAAAAATCTAATAAGTAAATTGGATATATAACAAGGATAAATCATTTCTCATAACAATTAACCTTTTGTATTTGAGCTCCATGTCTTAACAAAAGATATCAAAACTATACTCGATTTTGTATCAAGTAAGTATACATATGATGAATCCATAAGGTAAAAATGAAATCGTGTAAGAGTTCACGCGATCAAGTCTAATTGGATGGTGGGTCTTATCTTCGATTTCAATAGAGAAATTTTACGATGTTGTATAATATTGATCTAGATTTATAATAGACTCTCAAATTATAATTAAGTTGATATATATTATTTGATTATTTTTTATTATGTTAATCAATTCGATATAATATGAATATTCAATTAAACATGATATAAGCTAAATGTTTTTTAGTTCTTGGGACGATCCTCGAGAACAAATTAGATATATAATAACAATAAATTAACTTTTTTGTTACAATCAATGCAAAATCTTTAACTTTATCACTGGTTGAGCTTTACCCAAGCCAGTTACTACATGATTTTTTATTGAGTTGTTAACTAATGACCAGCTTACATTACAAGTATATAGAAGAAGATAGGTTTAATAGAACTTGTCTAATTTCATTATATGATGATCCACTTTAAAGAATAATTAATCTTCTTGAGTGGTTTGGGTCAAAAGTTTCAAATTGTTGAAAGCTGTTTTTAAATATTCTATGGCAAGAGAATATATTTGAGCACCTCTAATATAATTAGTAATCATAAAAGGAGGAGGTAAATTAAAGAGAGTCCTTCACGCGGCGATAGGCGCAGATGGGTTTTGATATCTACTTGAAATAGATTGTAAAGGTTAAGATTCTTTGTTGTAAAGCAAACTAGCTTCAATTGATGGACCAATTTTGATCTCACTACTTTAGACTATCGAATATTTATGTGTTTGTGTTTGAAAAATTGTGATGGGGCATAAATGGGAATCACATATCGAATCAGTTAATTCTAGGGTCCTAGTTTTAACCCATTTGATTTTGTCGCTTGATTGTGCAATCAACTCTCACAAATTAATCCATTATGTGAATTAACTCAAATCATTATTAATTTATGAATCATTTTAAATTTAAGCAACATGTCATGACTTTTGTAAGCAAATTTTTAATCCTATTATGTCTCAACTCTTCTCAATCAAAGACATATTATCTTCAAGCTTTGAATTATGTCTAACTCCTTCCAAGCACATAACAAAACTTTGGTTCAAATGGATGTAGCATATGGTTTCATTGATAGATTCACATAAGTGCATCCAATGACTAATTTTAGAATTAGTTAATGATTATTTGTAGTTGATAAATATTAACCAAATTCTTTACAAATTGGAACTTATTTTGTTGTTGCTTGTTCTGTTTGGCCTTTTTTTCGTCATGCTACAAATTGCAATAAGCAAATTAGTGAAGGTGAAATTAACAACTTGAATGTTTTTATCTTTTACCATCAACAGAGTAAGTTAGCTAATGATTTTTTTTTTTTTTTGAAAAATGCGATCTTTTTTTAATTTAAACACAAGATGACAGCCCTCTACTAAAATGATGAAGGTTTGACATCTACCGTTAACAAATAACGAAAAAAATTAAATAAGAAACTTAAACACACCATAAGCAGCCCCTAATTACACACCTGAACGTGCCCATTGAGCCATTACAGGGGAGCCAAGTGCATAGAGTAAACACAGAGATAATAAAATTATAGTTTACATAATCTATTCAGTCTTGCGCAAATTAAGTTACAAATAGCTACTTATCCAACAAGAAGAAAATTCACACATCTTTAAAAAAGTAACGAGGTGGGCAACTCCATCTCTAATAAAAATATGTGATGCAAATCCGTAAGGATGTTTAAATAATATCATAGATGATCAAACATCAAAAGTTGGACTATAGGTATTGCACATCAAGAATTGAATGAGTTTTGGGGGCCTCAATAGATTGAGTTTCAATCGTGCTTCACGGTTTTTGTCCAAATTTTCATTCTTAGTTTTAATGGCTTGATCGATCAAGCAAGAGTTTGATCAATCGACCTTGTAAATTTATCTCAAGAAATGACGAGAATGGGCACGTGAATTAGCAAAATAGGACTTGGAACTGAATTTGCATTTGGTAAATGATCTATGGGATGTCTATAAGCACAAGTATATACCCTAGAATCATTGGCGAGAAAGCTTGAGACGATTTAGAGAGCTTAGAGAGAAAAGGGAAACAAGGTATTTTTCCATTGAAGATGGGGAAGAAAGCTTAGTATTTTTAAGCAACTATTTAGGTTTAAGTTTATTTAAGGTATTGTTCTCTTATCCTCAATCCATTGTATTTATTAGAATCTAAGTATATCTCTATTGGAGAAATGTAAGGAGAATTCTTGAGGCTAAAATGGGATTAGGTAATGCTTGTGTCATGAAGAGAGTATATGATTGTATTGCTATTGAGTAATATAAGTTGTAATCCTCTTTGATTCATATTAGAAAATTACTTGGGTGCTTGGATTGTGGAAGCAAGCTTTATAATTTTGGAGAAGAAGCACGTTAAATATTGTGTGGTCACTTATTATTTTTTGCTAGTTATTTTCCTTGTTGATTAATTGGTATGATTGTGCGTATTTTGTTGTTTCAGATTGGTTTCCATTTGGTTCTATGTTTGGTCATTGTTGAATTAGGTACAACTGGTTCATTAGATAATTCCATTGTGGGCCTAAACAAGACCATGCTCACATAACAAAGTGATAGTAGAGCTTAAGGTTTTGACTTAGGTGGTTTGTGTACTATTAAATTTTGTGGTTTGTTATAGACTCTTATTAATAAAAGTTTTGTGAAGATTGTTAGAAATATCTTTAAACACAATCTCAAAGTAATCAATTATAAGTAATGTAATCAATGGGATAGTTCTGGTGACTTCCACGTATGAAAGATAAAGATGAAGAAGGTCTTGGTTTAACAAAAGGTAGTGCAATCTTTAGAAAGTGATTTGGAGTTTCCAAATAGGTTTGTCGATTATCAAAAGAAGGAATCGAAAGCAATCGTTTTTATCTTCCTTCTTGCATGCTGATGTCATTCGTGAGGTGGAAGGTGAGGTGATCACAAAGGATATATGGAAGAGGTTGGATGACATCTATACTCAAAAGACTTTGTCTAAAAAATTCTATTTGAAAGAACAATTGTTCAGTTTCAAGATAGATATCAAAGGACCTGGAGTCTAATCTTTTGAAATTTCAAAGGATTGCTAGTGATTTGGCCATTATTGAAGAATGCCTTGGTAATGAGGATCTTGCACATATCGTGTTGCATAATCTACCAGAGTTGTATCGTGAAGTGAAGACAGGGCTCAAGTATGGAAGAGATATATTTGTTTAGAGCAAGTGATCTCTTACTTGAGAATAAGAGAATTAGAGTTAAAAATTGAAGGTAAGAGTTGAATGATAAAATTCGCTCTCGATTTAAGTCATGAGAAGAAAAGAGAAATGTAAGATGTTATTATTGTCAAAAACACAATCACATTAGAAGGGATTACCCATAAAGGATAGAACATAAGATGAAAGCGTCAAACAGTGGAAGAAATTTAGTGGTGGATAAGGAGACTAGTTATAAGTATGCCAAAGCACTTGCAATTTCGATGGATGGTGAAGATTATAGAACATGGGTCTTAGACTTGGGGTAATCATTCTATATTACACTTATAAAAGTTGGTTTGTTTAGTACAAATCATTAGAGAGTGGTGTTGTAAACATATGGATAATCATCATTGTGAAGTTATTGACATAGACATGATAAGTCTTTAACTTAGTGATGATTTGGGGTTCATTATTAGGAATGTTAGACAAGTTCTAAAGTTAAAGAAAAAATTGATCTTTTTGGGTATGTGAGATAGCAAGGGTTTTAGTTTCAAAGGAAAATGCGATCAAATTAAGGTGTGTAAGGGCTCGTAAGTACATTTTTACGATAAGCAAAGAAACATGTTGTATATTCTAAATGACATTGCAAAGATTAAAGATACTATAGATATGCATATTTGAATAGATATGGACTGGTGGCACAAGAGATTATGCCACATTAATACTCAGCATTGAATGAACTAGCCAAGAGGAAATCTCTTGGTGATAAGTTGGTTTACAAGATGACATTATATGATGATTGTAAAATTAGCAATGACAAGAAAGTGTCATTCATGTAGATAAAGCATAAGAGATATAGAATATTGGATTATGTGCATACATACTTGCATGGGACCGAGAAGATATTATCAATAAGTTGTGCCAAATATGTCCTTTCTATTGTTGATGACTACTTTTTAAAGCTTTGAGTATATTTACTGAAAAGTAGTGATAAAGCTTTAAAGAAGTTTGAAGAGTGGAGATTTATTGTTGAGAACCAAATCTAGATGAAAGTGAAAAAAATTATGACAAAAAGTGGTTTTGAGTTCTATGGTGAAGCCTATGTTGTATTGTGTAGAAATAATGGTATTATCAAGCACAAGATTGTTCCTAATATTTCTCAACAGGTTGGGTTGGTTGGAAGGATAACGAGGACTCTTCTAAAGATAATTAAGTGTATTATTTTTAGTATCAATTTACCCTTAAGAGTTTTTAGTGAAGTTGTTTTTACAATAAGTTATCTTATTAATAGGTTACCTTATTAATAAGTTACCGTCAATGCCTCTTGACTTCAAGGTACCCAAAAAAGTATGGATTGAACGTCTAATGAAATAGAAACATCTGGGAGTGTTTGGTTGTGTTTCTTATACACGGGTTAGGTGTGGGAAATTAGAGAAAAGTATACTAAAATATTTATTATGATGTGATAATCACAAGAAGTGCATTATTAGTAAGGATGTAACATTTGAGAAGGATCTGATGTTCACACAAATCAATTTTGAGGATTTTGTTAGCTCACTAATAATGACCAAAAAAGTTTGAAATGAGATGGAACAGTTGGAATTTGTGTAAAGAAATCCAGTAGAGATGCATAGATAATCAAAAGAGATACTTGTTGATGAAAAAGAACATTCATAAAAGAATATTAAAGATATTGATCAACACTATACAAACTAAGCCATATGAGATAGTTGGTAAATGCTATATAGAAAGAAATAAAGTTTGTCGTGACGAAAGGTGTCACATCCCAAAATACAAGTACATAAAGTTTAAGAAGATAAATATATTTTAAAAGAGAGAATGCTTAAATGAAATTTATTAGTTATGAAAAATCATTTAAAACCAATCAAATCTTCGTAAAATAAAAACAATTCAAGTACCTATAAAAGATTTTAATATTTGAGAAATAAAATCTCTTATAAATTCATAATTTTAATCACAATTTTTTAACATCCAAATGAATTCATCAAAGTAAAGTAATCTCAGCCTACTTATATGAGGAATAAAATAGCCAATAAAAAAATAAGATATTCAAATACATTTAACATAAAAATCCTTTCACAGTCATGCTTTACAATTATATCTCAAACATCACAATACTGTAGTTGAACTAAACTGAAAGATTAGAGAAAAGTGGGAGTGAGCTCACAGCTTAATAGAAGAGCATTACATGCAATATTTTTACACAATAAAAATGATGCATGCAATATGATATAAAAACTTCATGCATGTCTAGAAGAGCAATAGTCATATACAATATATAGTGGAGAGATTTTCCTTTAAAACCTTGGCATACTTATACTTCTTTCCTTCTTGAACTAGGAGTGTACATTATAGATACCCCAATGCATGATCATACAAGAATAAAATATGCAATCCTAATAAATTCACATGTTATGCAATATCCATATGTATTTTTCAACTTTGAGATATATGAGTGGACAACTTTGAGACACATTTAGCTCCGAGACCCAATATGCGATCAAACTCTAAAACCATTGTATTGTCATACTTTGAAATACATATGGCACATGTATTGGTCAACTCTGTGAAAGACCTAATGTGCGGTCATACTTTGAGACTTGATGTATGCAGAAACCTAAAAATACATTTGTAAATGCATACATGTGATCCATATAAATCCTGTCTATTGCAACTAGCATCCTTGGGGTACAAAAATCTGTAAGACTAACATAGCTAATATTCCCTATGAAAAAAAATCTCATGATGCATGCATAGAATTACAGATGCTATGTGCATTTTAAATTTCATCTCTCATATCATAAAATCTTGTGCACTAATATAAAAGTCAACATCATATACTATATCATAAAAACTTACATATGTTTTCATAAAAATTAATTAAATATAGCATCAATTTTTTTAGCTTTTAAACATATGAGTATACATGGAATTTTTAAATACAATGTATGAATAAAAAGTGGAGTAGTTGCCCTACGAGAAAATATGTTCTTCTTGTACTCCTACTCTTTTAATTGTGTCCCTTTTATGGATAGAATCTATAAATATTCATTTTAATGATCAATAGTAATAAATTAAATGATAAAAAATTTAAACAAATTAGAAGGATTATCTTACTAATTATTTAAGAGTAGGCCCAAACCATTTTTTTAGTACCTACTTGAATTTCTAAGACATTTATCCAACCCGACCACATTGAAGGTATTGAAAGTGATAATATTTTAGAGAGAAAAAAAAATTGTGTGAGAAAATGGGCTATCTCACGTGCCATTTTATAACCAAAATTTCATCCTTGTTGGCCACCTTTATCGACAACACACCTAGCACCCTTGGCGAGGCTGATGAGTGCTTAAAAATCACTAAAATTATCATGATTTAATACACTTTAATTGATTAAATAGATTTATATTTGTATGATTTTATCATATTTTTATATAAATTTGTCTTTTCGGAATCACGGGTATTTTTTATTGTTTTTTAGGTATGTTAGTTCAAAAATAACTTAAAAACTTGAAAAAAAAATACTAGAGGCAATGCATCACAAATATATTGAGTAAAAGTCAAAAAGATGGAAAAATTTGACAAAATGGATCAAAAAGGTAAACCAAATGCCAAAATCGCACGCATATCCACCCAGCCCCACCGGGAAACGTATGCAGCGTGCCCAATTGAGCCTAAAAATGCACACAGCGTGCCCAATTGTGCTAAGAAGCGTGCACATTATGCCACACAATGCCGATCATCTGCCTATGCTTTTGTGCCAATCTATGCACATCGCCCCAACAAAGCCAAACCTGTGGGTCTATTTGCGCCCATCCGTGCATGCCAGCATATACCTATGTCGTGTCATGCACACGCCTGAACAATTCTTGCCATGTTTCACGCACGCCAACCATCCGTCTATTGAGATTTTCGCACCCCATACGCAGACCAACCTGTCCAAACGTGTCCAAATTCAAATTTTAAAATATTTTCCTCATTTTTTGGCCTTTCCCTCACTTATAAAAGGGCCTTCTTCCCCCATTCCAAAACACAATTTTTTGAGTACTTTCTCTCTCTATATTTTTCTCTAAAAAGTTTTCATTTTTTTAGTTTTTTTAAGTTGTTCTCTTTTGGGAAGAACTAACTATGTTTTTATAGATTTTTAGTTTTTTTATTCCATAAGTAGATATGAAAATATGTTTGAAGTTTTTCTAGTAACATAATTAACATCAAACTATTGTGAGGATTCTTTTAAGGTATTATTTTAATGGATTATTTACAGTTATCATTTTATGTTTATTCTTATATGTTATATTTAATTTTTTTTAATCAAATTTAATATGAATGAATTTTTGTATATATGATATAATTATAACGTTGTTATGCTTGCAAAATATTAAATAGATGAACATTCTTATAAAATACATTGATTTTGTTTTTATTCAAATTTTTATATTAAGAATGTTAGATAGAAATACATTATTTTTCATTATAAACTTAAATCTAAAAATTATATTTTAAGGTTTAATTATCTGGTTTGATTTAGAGTAGTGCTCTTTTATTTGTTGGTACAATCGCCCTGTAGTTAGAGTGAAATTCTATTTCAAAAGTTTTTTTATAAGAATTATTATTTGAAAATGTATTGATGACATATTTTTCAATAATAGTTTTAAAACTTGAAAGTTAGTACTTGGATAGTTAAATTCTTAGATTTAATTTGGATATCTTGAATAAAGTCTAATTATTTGACTTTGCCTAAAGCTGTGATTAGATTGTTTGCTATTTTCTTAAAAATAAAGCTAAAATTTAATATTTAATTAATTAATAGGCCCACCTAAGGATGTTAGTTAGTTAATATTAAACAAAATAATTTGGGCCCCCGCTAAGGACACTTTCATACCAAAAAGAGAAAATCAACAAATAGTAATTTATATATTTAATAACCTAACTAATATAAACAAGCATAATTAACTTAATTATTATATCTTTAAATACTCCACTATTATGAATGATAAAATTTGTATTAATGTTTATTGAATCTATATCTATGTTTATTTTTATTTTTATGTTATTAGATTAGGAAACAAACAAACCAAAATATCTTGACAAGATGTTTAAGATTTAATTTTATTTTTAAGATTTTGAATAATAAATTAAAAACCACATATATTCCTTCCTTAGATCAACCTTGGAAGTATACTTATAATTTTCTTAAAATGATTCGTGCACTTGTAAAAATTTTAAAAATTATAAAACAAAAAGGGTATTTTCGCAAGATCGATATTTACATTGTTGGTCTTGTGATTCATCATCAGAGGCCTCCAATGATTGTACAAATTCCTTTGCCACCCTTCTTATCGTTACTTACTGGCCCTTTGCTGTTAATAACTAACCCCTTGACTACCGCCCTCCTCAGTAACACCGAAGAGCATAGCCACAAGACATTGACGAGTTGGCCACAATAGTTCAATAATTATAGAAAAATCTTATTTTTACACAAAATTTCTAAAAAAATTTACATCTTAAAATACTACTCAAAATATACTTCATAAAATTCTTTAAATTAATTATAAAGACTCATAGTCTTATAATGGGGCTCTTGAGAGATTAGACCTCACTTATGTATTAAATGTAGAGTTGATGATTTCTAGAGATGCTATGAATAAGGAGGATACCCATAGATGTCAGGAGGTTATGGATGATAAAAAGAGTTATTTGTATAATATTGAAGTACTAGTACTAGTTCCTAGATATGTGAGCAATAGTGAAGACTATTAGGAGAGAAAAGTGGATGATGGTGTAACTAAAATTGATTTGGCTGGATAAAAGACTAGTGTTGGTGCAACAATGTTTGCACAACAAAAAGTATCATGTTTCATCATTTTAACTTGTTTATTGAATTCTTCAATTACTATTGATGTGGATGTGGAGATGTTAAAATTTATGGATGCGCTTGATGTGAGAAGCTTAGGATATGTAATAAGTATAGTGTTGATGTACCTTGGAGATACATTTGTCGTTGATCATGTGCGAGATCAAATTGTTTATACAAAGTTTGATATGTTAGGTGGTGTGGTTTTGAACTTTATGGTGTATTTGATGTAACATTTTTTATGGTGCAACATTAAGCATGTTATGGTGGTAACTGTTTGGTTTCGAAACCGTGCGTCGGTTATAAAATTGTACGAGGTTCTTGATGGGAGAACCTTTATAAAGGCATCGGGTCCTCTCACTACTCACTTATTATCATCAACATACACCATTAAACACAGATAATAAGTGTGAGAAACAGTTAGAGCATCAAACCATAAAAATTCCATTTGAATTCCCATGAAAGTGGTAAAATTTGATCAATGGTAGGAGGTATGTTTTCAATCCATTTTTGCTTCTACTGTGTCTAAATTTGCATTCATATGGTTTCTTGAATATTTCTAGATCAAATTATGATCCAACATTTGGTATTAGAGCCATTTTGAAAACACCCATGTTTTGCTCTATTTCACGAGGAATTGAGAATTTAGGTTTTTTATTTTGCTTGTTTTTGATGCATATGGAAATTATAAATTATTTCAATGTTGATATTATAATGATCCTGTGAATTGAAACTTGAAACACCATGAAGAAAATAAATCCAATTTTCCATTTACATTCATTGGAATATATTAATTAACTTTTTATTTAAAATAATATTTTTAATTCAAACTAAGACCATGAATCACTTGGAAATTAAATTCTAAGAATTTTGATAAAAATAAAGTTGGTTGTTTTCGCTAGAATAGTGAGATATGACTGGGTATTCGATCTGTATTCTCCTAGGTGAGGCATAAACGCCCAAACCATTGGACTGCTATGAATATGATGTTCTATTTTATCTCAGACTTATTTTTATATACATGCTGAATTTAATCTTTTTTTAAAAATGTTGAAGTCAGGGGCTGTCCATTGGACCAGGACACATCTTTTGTTTAGTTATGTACCAGGCTTATTTTTATATACATTCGGGTTTAATTTTTATTAAAAATAATAATTTCGAATATAATTTTAATGTGATTAATTATTTAATTTAGGTTTGTCATGTGTAGAATATTTATTTACACGTAACATTTATTTAAATAATTTTAGAACACATTAAAATTTATTTAAATAAATTATGCTTAAATTATTTGTTTTGGTATTTGTATGTAATTATACATATGAAAATTTAGTTAAATAATTTATGCATAATAGAATTAATTGTTAATAACTCTTTACGGATTTAATTAGTGTATATATTATATATTTTTTCTTGTATAATTTATTGTCATACATGCAATCTTAAGATAGATCATATTTACACATTTGAAGTTAAATTAATATTACTTATGATTTTATGCAATAATTGAGCTTAATGATTTAGCTAATGTTTAAATGATTCATATAGTTTAATTAATTAGGGAACAACCACAACATCTTTAATTAATTAAAACTATAATAAGGTTTATTTAAGATCATATTTATAAAATAAATATTAATTGTAATTAATCATATGTGATATAATAAATCTTATAATACATGAATTTTTATTATATTTTTGTGTGATTAATTATGATATAATATCAAATTATATTTTCTAATTTACCCACAGGGATTAGGAAAAGAAACATAATTTGATTGTTTTATCGTAAAGTTAAGATGAATCTAATTGAATTAGAATTTTAGTCCACAAACAAGTTTTATGTCACTAGATTCATATTTTTCATGATTTACATTGGTAAAGAATGACTTTAATTGAGGTCTCAAATTTTAATAGGCATATAATCTTTAATTTCAGCTTCTCAACCTGTAAATTTCTTTGATATCAGTTGTAACATTCTCGATCTGAAAGGGGATAATTATAAAGTATGGAAGGAAATAATTCTCCTCCATCTAGAGTGGATGGATATTAACTATGTTATTAGGAAAAACAAACCACCTAAAATTACTGAAACCAGCACTCTAGATAATATCATGTATTATGAACAATGGGAGCGATTTAATCACCTTAGTGTGATGTTCATTAAGACTAAGATCTCTACTGGTGTTCATGGTTCTATTGATTAGCATAAAAATATTCAGGACTTGCTAAAGGCCATTGATGATCAGTTCGTCAATTCAGATAAGGCTTTAGCAAGCACCCTTATTATGAAGTTCTCTTCCTTAAGACTCACTAGTGTGAAAGGTGTGTGCGAGAACATTATGCAAGTGAGGGACATTGCGGCTCAACTTAAGAATCTCGAGGTTGAGATGTCAAAATCCTTCCTGGTGCATTATATCCTTAACACTTTCCCACATCAGTACAAGCCATTCAAAATCTCGTACAATACATATAAGGATAAATGGTCAATCAATGAATCAATGAACTAATGACCATGTGTGTTCAAGAGGAAGGGAGGCTTGTTATGGAATTTGGTGAAAGTGTAATGTTGGCTACAACATACGAGAAAGGCAAATCTCGATATAAAAAAAAGGAAAAGGGATAATTTCACCTCAGACTGATATTAAGAAAAAATCCAAGTGTTTCTTCTATAAAAAGAAGGGACACATGAAGAAGGAATGTATCAAATTCCAAAAATGGCTTGAGAATAAAGATAATCAAATCTCGTTTGTGTGTTATGAATCTAATATGGTTAATGTTAATATTTACACATGGTGGATTGATTCTGGATCAACAATCCATGTTGTAAACTTCTTACAGGTATGCGAAATCTAAGGAAGCCAATGGGAAGTGAGAAATACATCTTATCCGTTAACAATATAGGCTTACATGTAGAGGTTGTAGGGATATGTAGTTTGATTTTAAGTAGTGATTTTATTTTAGAATTAGAAAAGAACTCTTATGTTCCAAGTTTCTCTAGAAACTTGATTTCGATTTCAAGACTTGTACCTTTTGGTTATTCCTTTCACTTTTCAGAAACATCTTTTAGTTTATTTAATAAATCTGATTGTGTTGGGAATGGTATTTTGTCTGATGGTCTTTACTGCATTAATTTATGAAATAATGCCACTCATAACGCTATGCATGTTCAAGTTGGCACTAAAAGGTGTATTATTGATGAGAACTCTTCTACATTATGGCATAGGATATTAGGACATATCTCCATAGAATGAATTAAAAGAATAGTGAAAGATGGGGTACTTAGTATTCTAGATTTTGCTAATTTTGGGACATGTGTGGACTACATTAAGGAAAAGTAGGCCAATAAGTCAAAGAAAGGTGCCAATAGGAGTTCAAGCATATTAGAAATCATAGATACGTATATATGTTGTCCAAACATGGACATTCAAGGTCAGAAATATTTTATCACCTTTATTGATGATTTTTCTCGATATATGTATCTCTACATGCTTCATAATAAGAGCGAAGCATTAGATGCCTTCAAGAGCTTTAAGATTGAAGTAGAGAAACAATACAGAAAGAAAATAAAGGTCATGAGATTAGGTAGAGGTGGTAAATAGTATGGTAGATACATTGAGAATGGACAAACGCTTGGTCTGTTTACTAAGTTTCTTCAAGAACATGGGATAGTTACCCAATGCACTATGCATGGTTCACCATACCAGAATGGTGTAGCAAAAAGGAGAAATCAAACATTATTGGACATGGTGCGGAGTATGCTTAACATACTCGAATCTTCCTAAATCCTTATGGATTGGACTTTAAAGACAGTTGTGTATATATTAAACCGAGTTCCAAGAAAGGCTGTTTCAAAGATGCCATTTGAATTATGGAAAGGCTGGAAACTGAGTTTGTGACATATGCATGTTTAGGGATGCCCATCTAAAATAAGGATTTATAATCTACAAGAGAAGAAGCTGAACCTAAGGAGCATTAGTGAGTATTTCATTGAATATGCTGAACAGTCTAAGGGTTACAGATTTTACTGTCCATCTCAAAGAACTAGGTTTATGGGATCAAGAAATGCAAAGTTTCTTGAATATGACCTAATTAGTAGGAGTGATCAAATTAAGAACATAGTTTCTAATATTGATCACTTAGAGTCTCAACCTTCTACTTCAAGAGATAAATTGATTGTTTTTCATAACACCCCTTAAGTATAAGCTAGTGTTGAATAACCAATCACCGGAAATCCACAAGTTGTTGACAATATTCCAATAGATCATGATGTTCAGGAGATAATTGAAACTTCCGAACAATAAGTTGAACCTCATACTTCCAAGGAAGATGGTGGTGCCATATTAAGAAGATCTACTAGAACTAAAAGGTAGGCAATTCCTAGTGATTATGTTGTGTATCTATAAGAATTTGATTATAACATTGGAGCTTATGATGGATGATCCCAAATCGTTTTCATAGGCCATGAGTTCTAAGGTTTCGAACTTATGGTACAATTCCATGAAAGAAGAGATGGATTCTATGGCGTCTAACTAAGTTTGGGATCTCGTCAAGTTGCCTGATGGTGTGAAAGCCATTGGATATAAATGGTTCTTCAAGACAAAGAAAGACTCACAAGGTAACATTGAGAGACATAAGGTAAGACTAGTTGATAAAGGATTCACTCAAATGGAGGTAATCGACTACACAGAGACATTCTCTCCAATATCTAAGAAAGATTCACTTTGTGTGATCTTGGCATTGGTTGCCCATTTTGATTTGGATTTGCATCAAATGGATGTGAAAACGGATTTCCTTAATGGTAACCTAGAGGAAGAGGTTTATATGAAACAACCTGAAGGATTCTTCTCTAGTGATGGTGAGCATTTGGTTTGTAAGCTTAATAGATCCATATATGGATTAAAACTAGCTTTCCATCAATGGTATTTGAAATTCCATAACGTCATCACTTCATTTGGTTTTGAAGAGAACATCATGGATTGATGTATATACCAAAAGGTTAGTAGGTGTAAGATTTTTTTTTGTGCTATATGTGGATGATATTTTGCTTGCATCTAATGATGAGGGCTTGCTACACGAGGTAAAACAATTCCTTTCTAAATTTTTTGATAAGAAAGATATGGGTGAGGCATCTTATGTCATTAGCATTAAGATCCATAGAGATATACTTCGAGGCGTCTTGGGTTTATCTCAGGAAACCTATATCAATAAAGTTTTAGAGAGATTTTGGATGAAAGATTATTCACCAAGTGTTGGTCCCATTGTGAAAGATGATAATTTTAATTTGGACCAATACCCAAAGAATGATTTTGAAAGATAACAAATGAAAACCATTCCATATGCTTCAACCGTTGGAAACCCGATGTATGCTCAGGTCTGCACCAGACCTAACATTGCATTTGTTGTTGGGATGCTAGGGATATATTAGAGTAACCTAGGTATTGACCATTGGAAATCTACAAAGAAAGTGATGAGGTACCTGTAAGGAACCAAGGACTATATGCTTATGTATAGACGAATCGATGATCTGGAAGTAAATGGCTACTCCAATGGGGACTTCACTAGGTGTTAATTCACGAAAATCAACATATGGTTACATTTTCATGCTTGCTGGTGGAGCCATGTCTTGGAGGAGTATGAAGCAGTCCTTGATTGCTACTTCCACTATAGAGGCCAATTTTGTGTCATGTTTTAAGGCCACATCACATGGTGTATAGTTGAAGAGTTTCATTTTCGGGCTTAGAGTAGTTGACTCTATTTCTAAGCTATTAAGATTGTACTGTGACAACTCAACTGTTGTGTTTTTGGCTAAGTACAACAAGAGTGGTAGTTGTAGTAAGCACATCGACATTAAATACTTGGCATATGAGAACATGTTAAGGAAAAGAAAGTGATCATTGAGCACTTTAGCACTGAGTTGATGATTACTAATCCTTTGACTAAAGGCATGCCAACATTAAAATTTAAGAATCATGTAGAGAAAATGAGAATTGGTTCCACTTTGTAAATGTATATATATGCAATTTATTAATAAAACTCATATATTGTGATATTTTCTCATATTCATGTGAACCTTAATTTATTTGAGAAAATATATATTTTATTGAACCAAGAACAAATATAGGATTTATTCATTAAGTTTCGTTACCACATAAAGTATAATACTTGAGAAGCTAAATACATTGTAATACATAGAAGATAATATTCGTTCTTAGAGGACATATCGCCATGATTTATGTGCTTTGTTACTCAAGAGAATTTAGCTTAACGTTTGCACCAAGTGGGAGAATGTAACATATTTTTTGTGCAACATTAAGCATGTTACGGTGGTAACGTTTCGGTTTTGAAACCGTACGTCGGTTACTAAACCTACGAGGTTCTTGATAGGATAATTTTTATAAAGACATCGGATCTTCTCACTACTCATTGATTATCATCAACATACACCATCAAATACAGAAAGTAAGTATGAGAAATAGTCAGAGCATCAAACCATAAAAAATCTATTGGAATTCCCGTGAAAGTGGTGAAATTTGATCAATGACAGGAGGTATGTTTTCAATACATTTTTGCTTCCCTTGTGTTTAAATTTGTGTTCATATGATTTCTTGAACGTTTTTAAATCAAATTATGATCCAATATTTGATTGAATGAGCTACGGATCATGGTTCAATTGGTTAAGGCTTGGTATTCTATTGTGTTAAGGTGTATTATTGAGTTGGTGGATGTGAATAAAGCTTCATTGTTGATAGGTTTGATTCTAAGAGGTTATTGAAGAATACTTTGAGTTGAAGTTGGTGATAGATCACATGGTTGAAGACTAAACAAATTTTGAACTTGTTCTCTTAATCGAGCAGTATTATTTGGTAGAGGTGACCACATATTCAAGGTAGTTAAAAGGTGATGAATGATCTAAACAATGAATCATCCCATGAAAAATTATGATATCTAATATAATTTTTTTGTTATTAAATAATATATATTGTAATCATTTTTTATTTATAATATAATATTTGTTTTAGTGTTTGGATTAGAGACGTAAATTTTATAATTTTGAACAAAAATTATGTTAAATTTTTTGTATTTACCGGATAATTTTATTGAGTTTAACCGAGAATTTCACACAACAAATATAATCATCGCACGACAAATATCATCAGCAGTAAAATATCACTTGATAAATTTAATTAATGAAAAAAAAAGTGATATTTATCCAAGAACCAAAGTCAAATGGATTCTTGTCAATATGGCAATAAATTGTTGTTCATTTAGTGCCTGAAGTAGGGTCCAACTCTATAGTCTAATACCCAGCTGGATAAACATGATCCGATTTAGAAGCGTTTTCAAAAGCAAAGCTAACTCATACAGTTTTATTGAACAACAATGGGACACATTCCTTTCAAGCCAGAGACTCACGTCCTCCTCCTTTTTTTCCTTAATTAATCTTCTTTAGATCAAGCAGTTTTCATAACCACCCACTATATTAAATATAATTACATTAAATTAAATTATTAAAGTTAATAAAATTAGTATGTTTAATAATAATATATATAATATAATTGATGAATAAAATTTATTTATTATTAATTTATTTTTTATATTTTTCTTAGATTTTAAATAATAAAAATTATTTTAAATTTGAGAGGAAAAAAAATTAAAATACTTAATTTTAAAATTAAAAATTACTAAATTAAATTAAAATTATAATTTAGAGTCACCTTTTAA
Source organism: Hippophae gyantsensis (assembly GCA_030763125.1). Taxonomy (NCBI): domain Eukaryota; kingdom Viridiplantae; phylum Streptophyta; class Magnoliopsida; order Rosales; family Elaeagnaceae; genus Hippophae; species Hippophae gyantsensis. The sequence goes on from CM061028.1 coordinate 29,554,451, forward strand.
TAACACAATTTTTTTTAATAATGAGAGTATTTTTAGTTTGTACCAGATAAAATTGTGAAACATGCTTGGCAAAATGAAACCAAAACACAATATTATAGTATCTGAAGCCATAAGGAGGAGGGCAAATCCGTCCAAACAAACTCTAAGTTGGAAACACACACCATTGGTAAAATGAAAGCCAATATGGATACTAGAAAAAATTGGGACATCAATTAGTTTCAATAATAATTGACACAAAAAAAAAGAAGTTTTAATAATACTCTGTGGAGAGAAGAGTGGGTGAGTGCAGAGGTTTATTCTTGGAATATACCAACTTCTTTTAGATTTTATTTTATTTCTTCATTTCCACTTCTTTTTTTCTTTTCATTTTAATGAGATTCCTAGTTTCAATCATACTTGAATCTGACTTGTTTTGATTCTTTGATGGGTTCAATGGTCCCTAACTGAAGTCAACTTAGGCAATCTTAAGATCAATGTAGTTAAAAATGCCAGCTTGCTTTGTGCAATTCCTGCCATCAAATTAAAACCATAGTGCTGGAGGCACTGAAAAGCTAGATAGAATCTGATTCAAAACCTATATCCTATATTGTGTGGACCCGTTTATCACCTATTCATACATTGAATTGAATACTCGAGAAATTTTAAAGGTTACCATAATATTTTATTGATATTTACATTTAATAAAATATATAATATATTTTTTTATTTTAATAGGATTTTTTTTCATATATGTATTATTAATAAAATATATTGATGATATTTTTTTACTATATCCTTCACTAATATTAATAGTTTATTTTTTTTATTTTTAAATTTTTAAATATGTATTTTAATTTTTTGATTCATTTTACATTTTTTTCAATATCTCTTTTTCTTATATTACCTAAGAACTCAACAGTTTTATTAATAATTGTATAGTATTTATAGATATTTATCTAAATTTTAGGTCGATTCTATTTAATGAATAAAGTATGTAGTTTTTGAATTTTATGGTCAGAAAAATAAAAAATATATATACAATATATATTTTGTATGAAAAATATATTAAGTTAGTATAAGAGATAATTTTTATACACAACTCAATATATAATTATACACGTTAAATATCTATATATTACATGAAATATTAATATCGTAAAGATAATTGATAGAGTGATTTGTTTGAAAATTGAATGTGTCTCAACTTTTATCATTCTTAAAATCATTATAAATATGTAAAAGAAAAAAAAATCTTAAATTTAAGCTTATCAATATAAAAAATAGGATATAAATAAAGTTGTTAAGCTCCTAGATTATAAAGGAAAAAAACTATTAAAAAGAATATAAAATGAGTAGATAAGTATTAAAATATGTATATAAGAACTCAAAATTAATAAAAAAAAAATAAGATATTAATGTTTCGGTTGAAGGAAGTGTAAAAAGTACTATAAATACCTTCCATTGAAGCTTATGTAATGCTTATATGTAAAAAAATTCTTAATAAAATAAAAAATTACATCAAATTAATTTATATCTTTTATTAAATATAAATATTTTTAAAATATTACTTAAAAAATAAGAATAAAAAAATACTTAAAATAAAATTATTATACAACTAAAATAATGAATCTAATTGCTAATATTTACATCATCAAAATTGTAATTTTCATAATTAATTTTTATTAACGATAATATTATTCAATAATAATAACAAAATATAATTAATTTTAGTATTAAAAAATTATTTTATATATTTTTATTGTATTATTTATAAAATAATTAAGATAATATATTATCTATTTTAAATGATAATAATATTAATATGTGACAGTGGAATGAGTATATTCATCACTTGTTATAATGAGAATTTATTGAAAATTGAAAACAGAAATACATACGCACATTACCATCACTTGAGGCGTAATAATCACTTGGGATACCAACCGAATTTTGTGGATACCTACAGAATTTTGACAGCACTTTTTCCTAAACTAAAATAATTGTTAAATGATAAACTTTTAATAAATCTAATTCATCTGTAATAGATAAATCATTTAGAAAATTTGAGTTATTGATTAATATGTACATTTGACAAGCATGTTAATCTTTTCAAATCTTTTTTTTTTTTTTTTGTTGGTGTTACTAAAACAGTCTGTATATTCGTTATATTAATATTAAATACAAACTATATAATTTATGATGATCAACTTACATACTGGTTAGGGAAGTTTATTAAAGTTAAAGTTCCTCTCAATTTGATAACTTAAAAACTATCTAACTAAGTTATCTGTCACCAGATTACAAACTACAATTTATTGAGAAATTTCATCCAAAACTGTTGGGCTTGCCATAAAATATTTTGGTTTTTAGAAGTTATCTTACAATGCACTGTTTGATTCCAATTGCATCAACTAAACAATCTGTCAATGATATTACTCTGCTTTTGCTAATTCTGGTGGATCAATGAACAATAATTTCTCCCAAATTCCAGTATTATTACATACATAATCGCTAAAATGACTCTTAATGATGCTATATATGTTCTAAAACTTGCATAGTAATTGAAGGTAACATACTATCTGTTTCTTAATTCATTTCTACAAAATATTTAGTTACTTTCCGTTTCTTAATTCATTTATGAAAATTTTTCCGTTTCTATCTTCTCTTCAATTTTCCTTCTGTTTCAAAATCTATATTCATTTCTGTTCTCTTCTATTTCAATATAATTTTCTCTATAAACGAAGTAACATAGAAGGAGAGAAAGTGAAAAAAAGAAAACAAGCAGAAAACAGAGAAGAAATAGAGGAAAAGAGTGGCTGAGAAAGAAAAGGAAGAGAATAAAGAGAAAGGGGCAAAAAAGAAAGAGAAAAGAGAAAGAGAAAGAAAATGAGGGGGGAAAAGAAGGAAAGAGAGAAAGAAAAGTTAAATAAAATTTGTTGTATATTTTTTAGGTAGAGTTAGATTCTTTCATAGAATTTAGATATATAAAAGTTCGTGAAATAATAAAATATAATATAAATTTATTATTATTTAATCGTTATATCTTGAGAAATAAATATACGTCGTTCTCAAATACTCACGGTAAGTAAACAAATTATTTTAAGGATACTGTGTAATATACAAATTTTAATTATTAATTTTTTACTTAAATTATATATTATTTATATTTGTATTTATAATTTATCTATATATTTATATTTATATTTATTTTTAATTTTAATAAAATAATTTTATTTTTAAAATTATTTATCCGTATATTATTCTTACAATTTTAAAATAATTTTATTCCCCTTAAATTTTGGACAAATAAATACAAAAAAAAATTCAAATATTTTAAGACAAACAAATTATTTATAATATGTTATATTTATCTGTTCTGTTATATATATTCTATTATAATTATCGTTTAATTTTTTTTACATCTTTATTAATTTCCTTCGTCATTTATTAATAATACTTTTATATTTCATAATTTATTATCTATTTTTCTTTATTACTACATTTACATTTCTGTTTCTCTTTTAATTACCATACAATTTATTCTTTCTTTTTCTTTATTACTTCATCTCTCTCACTTTTTTACTGTTTCTCTTAGTCATTTACCGTTTTAATTTTCTTTACTCATTTTATTTTTAATATATATATATATATATATATATATATATATATATATATATATATTATTTTTAAAATTATTTAATCACTATAATTAATGAAATTACACACATATATATATAAATTAATATATTTTTATAATTTATTTATTAAATATATATTTTTAATTTAAAATTTTATTCGATGATTTTTAAAACTTTTGTTGCTATTTATGTATTTAATAAAAAAAGTAAAAAAAATATTCTAGAATCTGAAATGATCATTCTAATGTTTCGAACTAAAAATTCAACCATGAACGTTATTGATCATACTATAGGTGGTTCTACTATGAACCAAATGATGAAGCTTTCTGTGGCTCATCAGGTAATCCCAATGTCACCGGTTTTTGTTCCCATGAATCATGTTGTGGTAGAGAAACCAGAGAAGTTTAATGGTTTAAACTTCAAGAGATGGAAGATTAATAAGAAGTTCAATCTCACCATCTTGAATTTGGAAAGGTTCCTAACTGAAGAAACTTTCAATTAACTTGAGACTAAATAAGATTTTTAGTCTGCTAGTGCTATAAAAGTATGTAAGCATTCTGATTATCTATGTCGGAACTATGTTTTTAATAATCTAATTGATTCTTTGTATAATGAGTACAATAAGAAGAAGATGACTAAAGACTTGTGGGAATCATTGTACCAAAAGTATAAAATTGAAAATGTCAGTGCCAATAAATTTTTAGTTGGTCACTTTCTTGATTATAAGATGGTGGACTCTAAATCTGTATGTAGTCAAGCACGTGAAATCCAAGATATCATAACAGAGATATATGATGAAGTGATGGTATTTAGTGAAACCTTCTAAGTTGTAGCTATTATTGAAAAGTTGCCCCTTTTATGGATAGGGTTCAAGGCCTACATTAAGCACAAGTGAATGAAAGTGTCTCTGAAAGACTTATTGATAAGATTCAAAGTGGAAAAAGATAACAAGACTTCTTCTAAAATAGGGTATATCCTATCAGCACCCAAGGCTAATGTGATGGAACATGATCAAAGTTCTAAGCTTAAAAAGAATAAAGGTAAGGGAAATCTGGGTAAAGGGTCTAACTTGGGACCTAAAGAAGCAACTTTTAAGAAGTCAAGCTTCAAAGAGATTTGCTTTAACTATCAAAGGACAGGGCATAAAGCCCCAAACTATAAGTTTCCAAAAAGAAATAGAAACCTTGCGGCAAACATGGTTAATGACATCACTCATGACATCTCTGATATTAACTTGTGTGTAGTCATTTTTAAGGTGAACTTGGTGGGATCAAACCCAAATGAGTGGTGGATTGATACTTGTGCAACAAGGCACATATGTTGAGATAAGAAGCTTTTCACTACTTTTGAAGCAATGAAAGATGGAGAGAAGCTCTTCATAGGAAATTCTGCCACATAAGCCATTCAAGGGCAAGGCCTGGTCAAACTGAAGATGACCTCTGGGATGGAGCTTACATTAAAAAATATACCCTATATGCTAGACATTCATAAGAATCTTGTTTTTGACTCATCGCTAAACAAGTATGGCTTTTGAATGGTGTTTAAATTTAATAAGGTCATTGTGACCAAAAATTGGATGTTTGTGGGAAAGGGATATGTATCTGATGGGATATTTAAGCTCAATATAATGACTATACAAGCTAAGAATATTAATAAGATTAATTCTTCTACTTATTTGCTTGAGTCTTCCAACTTGTTGCATGGTAGACTAGGTCTTGTTAATTACGATACATTACATAGACTAATTAACATGGAACACATTCCTACATACCAAATAGATTCAAAGCATAAGTGTGAGACTTGTGTTGAGGAAAAAATGACTAGGTCATCTTTTGATTCGATTGAAAGGAACATTAATCCCTTTAACCTAATCCATAATGATATATGTGATTTGAAATTTCTTTAAACAAGGGGTGTCAAAAAGTATGTTATTACTTTTGTTTATGATAGCACGAAATATTGCTACGTGTATTTATTTAAAAGTAAAGATGAAGTTATAGAGAAATTTATTCTTTATAAAATAGAAGTTAAGAATCAACTTAACAATAAGATCAAGGTACTGTGCAGTGATCATGATGGTGGATATGAAGCACTGTTTGGTGAATTATGTGCATAACACGGAATTATTCATGAAACCACAGTACCTTATTCACCTTCGCAAAATGGAGTTGCTAAGCATAAGAATCGTACCTTGAAAGAAATGATGAATACAATGCTATTAAATTCTAGGTTGCCATAGAACTTGTGGAGGGAAGATATTTTGTCAACTATGAATTATTTAAAAGATGGGTACCTATATACCTAAGAAGGTGAAGATATGTCCAAAAATAATAGATTGCATCTTCATTGGAAATGCATATAATAATTGTACTTATCGGTTTCTTGTGCATGAGTTAAAGATCCCAAACATACACAAGAACACGGTAATGGAATCAAGGAATGCATTATTCTTTGAACATGTATTTCCAAGTAAATCTTAAGAAGAATCAAGTTCGTCTAAACGAATGTATGAGACTATGAATAAAGATAGTCAAAACAAAGAACTTAAACAAGAGGTTGAGGATGAGTCTAAGGTTGAACTCACACGTAGCAAGAGGGCTATGACAGAAATGTCTTATGGTCCAGATTTTTTGACCTACTTGCTAGAAAGTGAACCTCAAACCTATGAAGAGGTTGTGAATTCTTCTGAAGGTCCTCAATGGAAAGAAGCCATTAATAGTGAAATTGAATCCATTATGCAAAATCACACTTAGGGACTAGTTAATTTACCTCAAAGTAGTAAAGTACTAGGGTCTAAGTGGATTTTCACAAGAAAACGTAAATCAGATAGATCAATTGATAAGTATAAGACCAAGCTTGTAATTAAGGGATATAAACAACAACATGACCTTGATTAATTTGATACTATTCTTTTGTGACAAGAATAACATCTATAAGATGATAATTGCTATCACTTCTCTACGAAATATTAAAGTATATCAAATGGATGTAAAGATAGCTTTTCTAAATGGAGAGTTGTATGAATAAATATACATGGACTAACCAAAGAGTTTTTCATGCCTAGGTGGGTGAAGCCTGTAAATTGGGAAAGTTTGTAAATTGGAAAAGTCTTTTTATGGCTTGAAACAAGCACCAGAAGAGTGGCATGAAAAGTTTGATAATGTCATAAAGACAAATGGCTTTAAAACCAATGAATGTGAAAAATGTGAATATGTCAAGGACAAAGAAGATGATTATGTTATCTTGTATCTTTACATTGATGACATGTTAATTATGGGTAGTAATGATCAAATCTACTAAGTCTATGTTGAATTCAAGGTTTGATATGAAAGACATAGGGCCTGTTGATGTAATTCTTTGAATCAAGATATCAAGGATATCAAACGGTCTCATTCTAAGTCAATGTCATAATGTTGACAAAAATACTTGAGAAATTCAACAAGGGTGATTTTGGAATTGTGAGAACACCTATAGATGTAAATCTACACCTATCTAAGAATAAAAGTGAGAGTGTGTCTCAACTAGAATATTTTAGAGTGATAAAGAAGCTTTATGTACTTGATAAGTTGTACGAGATCATACATAGCTTACATTGTAAGCAAACTAAGTAGATATACTAGTAATCAAGAATCTGATCACTAGAAAGGTAATACAAGACTACTTAGATACTTAATATATACATATAGCTATGAATTGCACTACATAAGATTTCCAACTGTATTAGAAGGATATAGTTATGCAAATTGAATATTTGACATTAAAGAATCAAAGCCTACCAGTGGATATGTATTCATACTGGCTACATAATTTTTTAAGGGATATTCCTAAGTGTGTGAAGTTTGTACCTACAATATGCATTTATTGTGATAGTCAATATGCTATTGGTATGGCACAGAGAAATATGTATGATGGTAAGTCTTGATATATATGTCGTAGACATAATACTATTAGACAACTACTCTCAACTAGAGTTATTTCTATTGACTATGTAAAGTCAAAGGATAATTGATTAGTGCTTAAAAGGCACTAAAATTATCATGATTAAATGTATTTTAATTGATTAAATAGATTTATATTTGTATGATTTTATCATATTTATATATAAATTTATCTTTTCATAGCACGTGTATTTTTATTATTTTTTTGGTATTTTTGTTCAAAATAACTTAAAGATACGAAGAAATATACTGGAGGTAATACATCACAAACATGTTAGAAAAAATGAGGAAAAGTAAAAAAGATGGAAAAATTGGACAAAATGGGTCAAAATGGTAAAAAAATTCCAAAAAGGCCAAGATCTCGGGCGTAGTCGCCCATTCCTACTGAGTCTGGCATGCACGCAACTAGTACACACCTAGCACATGCCACCCCGATTCCACCCGTGCCAGCACACGCCCGTTTGTCACAATTCTCACGCCCTACACACGTGCCAACTTTTCTAAAATCAAATTTTGAAATATTTTCCGCCTTTTTTGGCTTTTTCTTTACCTATAAAAGGACCTTTTCCCCCATTGTAAAAGACACACAATTTTCTCAACTCTTTCTCTCTCGAGCTTTCTCTCTCTAGAAAGTATTCTTAGTTTTTGTAGTTTTTAGTTTTAAAGTTCTTTTCTTTTTTAGAAGAACTAGCTATATTTTTATAGATTTTTAGTTTTTGATTCAATAAATGGAAATGTAAATCCGTTTGGAGGTTTTCCAAAAACAGAATTAGCATCAAAGTTCTGTAAGGATTCTTTTGAGATATAATTTTAAAACGAATATTTTACAGTTATTTTTTATGTTTTATTTTTATATGTTAGGTTTAATTTGTCTTTGATTAAATTTAACTTGGCTAGATGTTTGTAAATATGATATAATAATAACGTTGTTATGCTTACGAAGTATTAAATAAGTAAAATATCTTTATAAAATAAATTGATGTTTTTTATTTAAGATTTTATAGTAAGGATGTTAAAGAGAAATATATTATTTTTCATTACAAACTTAAATCTGAAAATTAGATTTTAAGGTTTAATTATCTGGTCTAATTTAGAGTAGTACTATTTTATTTGTTGATACAATTGCCCAGTAATTAAAGTGAAGCTCTATTTCAAAAGATTTTTTATGAGAACTATTATTCAAAAATGTATTGACAACATATTTTCAATAATGGTTTTAAAACTTGAAAGTTAGTACTTGGATGATTAAATTCTTAGGTTTAATTTAGACACCTTGAATAAGTCTAATTAACTAACTCCGCCTAAAGCTGTGATTAGATGATTTACTATTTTCTTAGAAACAAAGCTAAAATTTAATACTTAATTAATTAATAAACCCTAAGGATATTAGTTAATTAATGTTAAATAAAAGAATTTGGGCTCTGCCTAACGATACTTTTATACCAAAAAGAGAAAATCAACAAATATCAATTTATATATTTAATAACCTAAATAATATGAGAAAACATAATTAACTTAATTATTATATCCTTAAATACTCTATTGTTATATTTAATAAAAATTTGTATTATTGTTTATTGAATCTATATCTATGTTTATTTTTTTGTTATTAGATTAGGAAACACAAAAACCAAAATATCGTGACAAGATGTTTAGGATTTAATTTAATTTTTAAAAATTTGAATAATAAATTAAAAATCACATATATTCCTTCCTTAGATCGACCTTGAGAGTATACTTGTCATTTTCTATAAAATAATTCATGTAATTGTTAGAATTTTACAAATATAAAACCAAAGTATCCACAAGATCGGCATTGCCAATCATGTCTTATTAAGTTTTTAGTGTCATTGTCGAGGACTTGATGTTATGTTCATCAAGTTTTTAGTGCCGTTATCGGGAAAGGAATAACATTTTTAAATTATTTATCAAAATTTTGAAAAAAAATTGTGTTGTAAATAATTTTGATTTTTAAAAAAAATTATTTAAATAATGTGCTCTTAAAAAAACAAAAGAAAACTAATTAAATTAGATTTTTTCTTAATTTAATTTATTAACTTAATTTACTTAGATTTTAACTTAACTTAATTTATTAACTTAGATTTTTACTTAACCTAATTTATTAACTTAATTAACTTAAATTTTTACTTAACTTAATTAACTTAGATTTTAACTTAACTAAATTTCTTAACTTAATTAACTTAGATTTTAACTTAACTAAATTTCTTAACTTAATTAACTTAGATTTTAATAGCATGAAAAAAATAAAGATCTAAGGAAGTTGTGTCTAGGAGACTAGTTCTTGAAAGTTTTTGTGCCACTAGTTTTTTATAAGAATGTTGTTTTATCTAAGATAATGATTTTTAAGGAGACCTTTTCATACCATTATTTCCTTTAATCACTCTTGGTTAATACTAGTTATATTATTTAACTTAGAGATTATAATCAAAAAATAAAAATAAATAAAAATTGCTAAAACTATCTCTAAAATTTAAATATTTTTAATTACAATCTATGATAAAAGGAGGTAGTTGTTTTATTAGATCTTGGTACAAATGTGTTTTGATACCTTAGTTATTTGACTTGGACTTAGAGGTGGGTTATCTAAAATCCACCATCATGTCTCTAGTTTTAAGTAAATAAAATTTTGAAAATTCATAAGGTATGACTTAAAAAGTATAAGTAGACAACCTTGTCCTACATGTAGGTTTGATTGACTCAATGATGTGAAGACATTGATTTTATTTAAAATGAAATCCCCGAAGTTACGTCTTGCTAAGACCTTAAACTAAGTATTGAATAAGAGACATCCCATCATTTTAGATAATTCCCTATTGATGAACATGAGTTAAATTGTGGTGAGCTTCTTATATGACATTATCGGAAAGAAGTGACATGATATATAAACAAATGCATAACGTTCATATTTTAATTATAAGATATTTTTTAAAATTATAAAAAATTACTACCTAAAAGTTATAGTAATAAAAATAACACAACAATAACATTGAATGAAATCTAATTTGATAAAATTAAATATTAAATGGAGATAAATAATTAAAGTTTAATTTAAACTGCGTTTAATTAGAAGATATTTAATGAGAAATAATGAATTAATTTTTTTTAATAAAAATATATAAGTTAGAGATAGTGTTTTTTCTCGAATATATACCACAACATTCCACCAACTATAATAGTAAATCACTTATTTTTAGTTTTTTTGTGATAGTTAGGTTCATTAGTTTTGAAAACGTGAGACCTTTTAAATGATTAAATTTTAGGTTTTTGATTTTTTTATCTTTAATTATGTTTGAAAAAGAAAATTTTAATATAAATAATTATTTACATAATTTTTATTTTTAAAGTAGAAAAAAATGAATATAAACATAAAATTAATTATTTATATATATAATATCACTTTTTTAAAATTAATAGATTATTTTATTATAAAAAATTTATTTGATTTAAATATTTAATTTAAAAAAGTTAATAGATCTGTACTGAAAAAAAATACTTGACAAGATTTTTTTATATATTTTCATTTGTGTTTATTTATTTATTTTGTTCATTTAATCAAGTCTCATTTAATCAATTCTCATTCAAATTCTTAGTTACAGAAAGCAGCTCTACACGGGCTTTCCATCACTCCATTTGCGTGCAGCTTTCTCTCCGCTTAATCAAGTTTCATTCAAATTCTTAGTTACAAAAAGCAGCTCTACACGGGCTTTCCATCACTCCATTTGCGTGCTCTCTCCACCACTGCCCGAATATGATTGGAGAAGGAATAAGACATTAATTTGTGGGAACGGTAAGTTATAAGTATCCTAGTTAATATATTAATACTTTAAATATTTTATATTGATAAAATAATTATTTTATTAACTCAATTTAAGTATCGATATATATTTTTTAATTTTTAATAATAATTAATTTTTATTATCCAAAATATCTTTTTTGACTTTTTAAGGAAGGATTTTTATTTTTTCTTTATAAAAGTTAACTAAAATTGAATAAATGATTTTTTTATTAAAAGTTGAGTTTAACACTTACAATTAAAAGCTTCTAAAAAATGAAAATTATTACTTTTTTGTCTTAAAAAAATATAAATAATTACTAAAGCCCATAATATTTCAACAATTTCATTGGATCACGATAAAAATATTTTTCAATATCAATGAACTGAAAATATTTATATTATTAATATTTGGTATTATCTAGGTAGCAGGTATGTGACACTAATGACCTAAGATACCATACTCATATGGTGAAGATAACACTCGTTTTAACATCCCAAATATATCAACCTAGTCCTTGATAGTAATCGATCAAGTCCTAATGATAAAGACCTCATAATTAAGATTTGGCCTAGGTAAAAACGGTTTGGTATACCACCTTAACAAACCGAATCACCTCTTACCTTGCAAGACCTCAGACAATATGTATATGGTGACCAAAAGATAACGACTTGATTCTGTATAAAATTACTCTTTGTAATGTACATCGGTAGCTCATATAGAGCACTTACCAATGTAACTTCCACACTTGTTTAATATGTTCTATATATACCTCCCTAGGAAGATATATAAAGGAACTGATCATAATTCATATTTTATACTTCTCTCTAGAAACCCTACAACATTAAAATCCCTCTAAACAATTGGTGCCCACCGTAGGGCCTTAAATCTTTCTAGTTCATAGTTAGCATTTAAGACCTTACATCTTGCACATCCTAGAGAAACAACTCATGTCGTAGAAACATTCAATCTGCTTAATATGGCCAGTCTATAATCTCATTTCAAATAGACTAATAGCCTTACCCACCCAAATCCAAAATTTGACTTAATGACTAAATACATTATTCCTCGCCAATTAGAACTGTTGAGATTCAATGTGTTTTCAGAGAGAGATTAGAGAGAAGTCAAGACAATTGGCTGAATGCATGGATCTTCATGAGTGGTCCATCTATTTATAGAATATTATAGATACATGTATCATTTACATAATATGTACACATATTTATGATGAGTGCTCAAAAAGCACTAAAATTACCATGATTTTATGCACATTAATTGATTAAAAATATATATATTTATATGTTTTATCATATATTTATATAAATTTGTCTTTTTCGGAATCACGGGTGTTTTAATTGTTTTTCAGGTATTTTCACTTAAAAACGTAACTTAAAGACTCAAAGAGGAATACTGGAAGCAATACATCAAAAATATATTAATAAATAAATGGGGAAAGGTCAACAAATATGGAAAAATTGGACAAAATGGGTCAAAAGGGTCAAAAAGGAGAAAATTGCGCCACAAGGCCGCCAACCACAGCTGAGCCCAGACGCTTGGCCGACACGCGCGAGACGCCCCACGTCCGTACAGATCAAGACGCGCCAGTCCCAATTTCGCGTGTGTCTCTCCTGCTCCCGCGCGCACCCCTGCCATTTCGCCCCATTTTTGCGCGCAGCCGCCTCACGTCATGCTAACGTCATCAATATGACGTCAGCAATCACCACTCCGTGTTTTCACAATTTTTTAACATTTTTTCACCCACTTTTTCTCTACATCCTCACCTATAAATACCCCCATTTTCTTCACTTCTAATCACACCTCAAAACACATTCTCTTCTCTCTTTCTTTCTCTCTTTTCTTAGATTTTTTAGTTTTTCTTAGTTTTTAGCTTTTCTTAGTTAATTTCTTTCTTAGTTTTTGAGTTCTTCCCTTTTTGGGAAGAACTAGTTATGTTTTTTTGTAATTTATTAGCTTTTTTGATTCAATAAATGGGAGTGCAAATTCTGCTTGGAGGTTTTCCAACAACGGGAATAGCATCGAAGTTATGTAAGGATTTTATTTTCTTTACAATTATTTTTTATGCTTTATTCTTACATGTTATATTTAATTTGTCTGTGATTAAATTTAACTATGCTGGTTGTTTATAAACATGATGTAATAATAACGTTGTTATGCCTGCGAAATATTAAATAGGTAAAAATCTCTAAAATGAATTGATTTTATTTTTATTCAAGATTTTATATTAAGAATGTTAGAGAGAAATATATTATTTTTCATTACAAACTTAAATCTGAAAATTAGATTTTAAGGTTTAGTTATCCGGTCTGATTTAGAGTAGTGCTCTTTTATTTGTTGGTACAATCGCCCAGTAGTTAGAGTGAAACTCTATTTCAAACGTTTTTATAAGAATTATTATCTGAAAATGTATTGACAACATGTTTTCAGTAGTGGTTTTAAAACTTGAAAGTTAGTACTCGGATAACTAAATTCTTAGGTTTAATTTGGACACCTTGAATAAAGTTTAAATTGTCTAACCCCACCAAAGGTGGCATTTAAATGGTTCATTTTTAATCTCTTAAAAAAAGAAATTAATTTAATTAACCAAATTAGTTATCAACCCCACCCTGTTAATTGATTTGTTTAGTTAACAAAGAATATTTAACCCCACCAAATGTGTTATTCATATAAAAAAGAGAGAATCAATAAATATCAATTCATATCTTTAATAACCTAAATAATATGAGCAAGCATAATTAACTTAATTATTATATCCATAAATACTCCACCATTATAAATGATAAACTTTGCATAAATGTTTATTGAATCTGTATCTATGTTTATTTTTATGTCAGTAGATTAAAAACACAAAACCCAAAATATCGTGACAGGATGTTTAGGATTTAATTTCATTTTTAAAAGTTTAAATAATAATTTAAAAACCACATACATTCCTTCCTTAGATCGACCTTGGGAGTATACTTATCATTTTCTACGAAATGATTCGTGCACTTGTGAGAGTTTTATAAATAAATAAAAAAAAATGAACGGCAGGATCGGCGATGTCGGTTCTACCCGATCAAGTTTTTGGCGCCGTTGCCGGAAAAGGAATAGCGTTTTTAAATTATTTATCAAAATTTTAAAAACATTTTTGTGCTGTAAATAATTGTGATTTTTTTTGTTTTAGTAAAAAAATAATAATCAAATTTCATAAGAAATAATAAATAAAAAAATAAAAAATAGAAAAATAGAAAAATAAAAATAAAAATAAAATAAAAAAATAAAAAAATAAAAAATTTTTAAATTAATAATAATAATAATAATAATAACTATAGTGTGAATAGTAAAATAATTTAGAAATTTGAAATTTGAAAAAAAAATTAAGATAAAAAAAAAATAATATAGCGTAAATAGTAAAATAAAATTACCCTTCATGAATAGCAAATTTTTTTTTTTAAATTTAAAAAATTTTAAGTTAAAAATAAATAAATAAAATTTATAGCGTCAATAGTAAAATAAAATTACCGTTCATGAATAGTAAAAAAAATTAATTTTTTTTAAGATAATAAATAAATAATATAGCGTGAATAGTAAAATTAAATTACCGTTCATGAATAGTAAAAAAATAATATTAAAATAAAAAAAATTAAATAAATTTTATTTTTTTTAAATATAAATAATAATAATTAAAAAATGAATAAAATATATATATAAAATAAAAATTCAATTTTTATTTTTATTTTATTTTCTTTTACCTTTTTCAATTTTATTTTATTTTTATTTTAATTTATTTTATCTTATTTTTATTTTTATTTTTCTTTTCTTTTTCTTTAACTATTTTTTTTTCTCTTAATTTTTATTTAACTTAATTAACTTAGATTTTTACTAAGTTAACTTAACTTTTTTTTATTAATTTAATTAACTTAGATTTTTAGTTTACTAAACTTAATTAACTTAACTTTTTAATTAACTTAGATTTTTTATTAACTTAACTAACTTAACTTTTTAATTAACTTAACTTAATTAACTTAGATTTTTTTTTACTTAATTAATTTAAATTTTTACTTAACTTAACTTAATTAACTTAACTTTAATAACATGAAAAGTAAAGATGTAAGAGAGTTGTGTCTAGGAGATTAGTTCTTGAAGCCTTTGTGCCACTAGTCTTTCCTGGGAACGTTGCTATGTCTAGGAGGATGGTTTTTAAGGAGCCTTTGCCCCACTATTCTTTCCTGGGAGCACTCTTGGTTAATACTGATTATGTTATTTTAACTTTAAAAAAAAAATTTAACAATTTAAAAATTTAAAAAAAAAAAAAAATTTCTGAAACTATCTCCAAAATTTTAAAGTTTTAATTACAATCTCAAGAGTTAGTTTCTTTGTTTGATCTAGGTACAATTGTGTTTTGATGCCTTAATTATTTGATTTGCACCTAGATGTGGGTTATCTAAAACCCTCAAGCATGCCCCTAGTTTTTAGTACATAAAAAATTTAAAAATCAATAGGACATGTTTGAAATAGTATAGGTAGACAATCTTGTCTTACTTGTAAGTTTGATTGACTCAATGATGAGGGGACATTGAGTTTACTTAAAAGGCAATCCCCAAGTTACGTCTTGCTAAGACGTTAAACTAAGTTATTTGGATGGGAGGCAACCCATCATTTTAGGTAATTTTTTGTTATTTGTTTT
This sequence comes from Hippophae gyantsensis, assembly GCA_030763125.1. Taxonomy (NCBI): domain Eukaryota; kingdom Viridiplantae; phylum Streptophyta; class Magnoliopsida; order Rosales; family Elaeagnaceae; genus Hippophae; species Hippophae gyantsensis. The sequence goes on from CM061028.1 coordinate 29,570,487, forward strand.
ATATACTTAAATTTATTGTTTATTTTAGTTTAATTATATGTGAATAATTTTTAAATTGTTAAAACTAAAAATATTTGTTGAGTTGTTAGAAGTTCACAAAGAATCATTCGTATACACTTTAATAATGAATATGATGAATGCACCTGCATTTCTCCATTACTACTTACACATTCTCAAGAAATAGGTAATCTTTCTTCTCTTTTCTCTTTATCTTTAATTTACAGTTATTACATTAAGGACAATGTAAGTTCTAGGTTGGGGGTGGTGAAAAGTTACCATGCTTAATTAGAAAAGAAAAGAAAAAAGATTTAACAATTTAAAAATTCAAAAAAAAAAAATTCAAAAAAAAACAATTATTAATTTTTTCTTTTTTATGTTCACATCTTCATTTTTTGTGTTTGGTTTTATTTTTGTTTTGTGTGATTTAGTAATTTTTGAAATTAAAAAAAAAATTAAAAAATAAAAAAAAAAATATATTTTCTCACAAAAATTTATCATTTCTTTAAATCAAATTTAAGTAAATAGTTAAGTCTTTTGTACTGTTAGATTAATTTTTGAAAACATATCATGAAATATTTTGTAATTGTTTTTGATAATTAGTTAGTTTTTGTCATAACTAGTATTTCTTGATAAGATGTAGAAATTATATTAAACCCAAAATCGGTGTTTATGAATTTGTTTTAGTGGAGACTACCTTTGTGAGATATAATTTGAGCCTAATTTCCCTTATTCAGAGTGAAATATATATTTTTTCTACTCCAAACACATTTCTTATTTCTTCAAACTTTTAGATGATCTCTATAGGCATTAGCATTGAATGTATGAATTTTTTCTCGTCTTAATAGAGTGTCGTATATTTTTTATTATTATTTTTGCTTAGATTAAATGATTTGAGTATAAATTGATAGTATATACTTTTATCTCATTCATGCATGACTGCTACAAAAAAAAATATATCTGGGGTTACCTAAACCAAATCAAACAGAAAAGCCACAAAATTAACCACTCACCAAAATACTAAAAAAGAAAAATGTACAATCTGTACATGGGTTGACTCTCTAAAAAAATGATATATATTGAAAAGTATCTTAAAAAAAATAGAGAGATAAAGAATATATAGTATAATCTACATACTATGACCCGCATTACCCAAGATTCTAAGAAAAAAATGTGTACAATCTGTATATGGGTTAACTCTCTAAAAAATGATATATATTGAAAAATATCTTCAGAAAAATATAGAGAGAAAGAATATATAGTATAATCTACATACTATGACCCACATTGCCTACAAAGTTGTGAGTAAAGGCTAATTACAAAAGAAAGATATAGGAAGTAATTCCCTAAAAAGTCATTGCACTTTCTTCATTTGTAAAAGGCATATATCTTGAAATTTTTTCTTAATGAGTTTGATTTATGCATGAAAATAATTTTTATATATGATATCTTTATAATTTATACATTTGATTCCTTCCATGAGATCAACGTCAAAATAACACTTTGAGCCTTTCTTCTTTATACATATGCGAACATATTAGTTCATTTCTATACATCAACTCTTTTGCATATAAATTAGTATGAGTGTTTGAACCCATAGGATTCAGTGTTTTGAGAGTATTGACTTGTGAGGAATAGAGTCGAAGCGAATTCGGATTCATGACACTGAAATTGGGTGAAATTAAATTGATACATTTTTTATATGAAATATGAAAATGATTTTCCACTAATTATTATAATAAATCATGATTGTTTAAGAAGATTAAAATAACTTATGCTTGAGATTTTAATTATGATCTTAAAGGAGATTAAAAAGTATGAGACATTTTTGTGTTATGTTGTTTTCTTTTATTCTTAAAAGTTAATTTTTGATTTTGTTATAATTTTAGTTTTTAAGTTGATTGTTGTTATTATTTCTTTCAATTTTTTTTTACATTTAGTTTAATGTTTGTGGGTATCATTACTGAAAACCCTCACGAGACTCAAACTCGTCCACTAGGGCAACCTAGGGGTTTAAAGGCTTGTTGCATAGGCTAAATGCAACCGTGTCAGTCTACGGAAGTGATTTAGGATAGTTTAATTTTTAGTTTTTATCGCTTCTCTTGCTAAGGGACTAGCAAGAAGCTGGTTGGGGGTTGTGATAAGTGCTCAAAAAGCACTAAAATTACCATGATTTTATGCACATTAATTGATTAAAAATATATATATTTATATGTTTTATCATATATTTATATAAATTTGTCTTTTTCGGAATCACGGGTGTTTTTATTGTTTTTCAGGTATTTTCACTTAAAAACGTAACTTAAAGACTCAAAGAGGAATACTGAAAGCAATACATCACAAATATATTAATAAATAAATGGGGAAAGGTCAACAAATATGGAAAAATTGGACAAAATGGGTCAAAAATGTCACAATGGAGAAAATCGCGCCCGCTGAGCCCGCAATGCCCAAGAAGACTTCACATCCGCGCATCAAGACGCGCCGGTCCAGTTCCGCGCGCATCTCTCCTACTCCCGCATGCGCCTGTGCGCGCCCCAGCTGCCCTCCGCGCGCGCCGCTGCCATTTTGCCCCATTTTTGCGCGCAACCGCCTCACGTCATGCTGACGTCATCAATATGACGTCAGCAATCACCACTCTACGTTTTCACAATTTTTTTAACATTTTTTCACCCACTTTTTCTCTACATCCTCACCTATAAATACCCCCCGTTCTCTTCACTTCTAATCACACCTCAAAACACATTCTCTTCTCTCTTTCTTTCTCTCTTTTCTTAGATTTTTTAGTTTTTCTTAGTTTTTAGCTTTTCTTAGTTAATTTCTTTCTTAGTTTTTGAGTTCTTCCCTTTTTGGGAAGAACTAGTTATGTTTTTTTGTAATTTATTAGCTTTTTTGATTCAATAAATGGGAGTGCAAATTCTGCTTGGAGGTTTTCCAGCAATGGGAATAGCATCAAAGTTCTGTAAGGATTTTATTTTCTTTACAGTTATTTTTTATACTTTATTCTTACATGTTATATTTAATTTGTCTATGATTAAATTTAACTGTGCTAGCTGTTTATAAACATGATGTAATAATAACGTTGTTATGCTTGCGAAATATTAAATAGGTAAAAATCTCTAAAATGAATTGATTTTATTTTTATTCAAGATTTTATATTAAGAATGTTAGAGAGAAATATATTATTTTTCATTACAAACTTAAATCTAAAAATTAGATTTTAAGGTTTAGTTATCCGGTCTGATTTAGAGTAGTGCTCTTTTATTTGTTGGTACAATCGCCCGGTAGTTAGAGTGAAGCTCTATTTCAAACGTTTTTATAAGAATTATTATCTAAAAATGTATTGATAACATGTTTTCAGTAGTGGTTTTAAAACTTGAAAGTTAGTACTCGGATAACTAAATTCTTAGGTTTAATTTGGACACCTTGAATAAAGTTTAAACTGTCTAACCCCACCAAATGTGGCATTTAAATTGTTCATTTTCAATCTCTTAGAAAAAGAAATTAATTTAATTAACCAAATTAGTTATCAACCCCACCCATAGGTGTTAATTGATTTGTTTAGTTAACAAAGAATATCTAACCCCACCAAAGGTGGTATTCATATAAAAAAGAGAGAATCAATAAATATCAATTCATATCTTTAATAACCTAAATAATATGAGCAAGCATAATTAACTTAATTATTATATCCATAAATACTCCACCATTATAAATGATAAAATTTGCATAAATGTTTATTGAATCTGTATCTATGTTTATTTTTATGTCAGTAGATTAAAAACACAAAACCCAAAATATCATGACAGGATGTTTAGGATTTAATTTCATTTTTAAAAGTTTGAATAATAAATTAAAAACCACATACATTCCTTCCTTAGATCGACCTTGGGAGTATACTTATCATTTTCTACGAAATGATTCGTGCACTTGCGAGAGTTTTATAAATAAATAAAACCAAATGAACGGCAGGATCAACGATGTCGGTTCTGCCTGATCAATTTACATATAAAAAGGCATAATTTGCCTAAAGTACAACATGTCAGCGGTCGATGTCAAGCTAAGCTCGGGATGTCATTGAGCTTGGGCTGTCATTGAGCTCGCTCTGTCGTTAAGCTCGGGTTGTCCCACTGGTAGGACATCCGGGGTTCTTCGCCTTCCATCTCGGATTGGTGACTTGACTTGGGCGGTTTGCAAGAGTCAGGCATCGGCCCGATCTGGATGTTCAAACATCTAGTCCCCCTACTCTTTCAACTCAAGCTGTGGTCTGAGGTGGAAGAGTAAATACTGGTCATAGGATAGGAACTGTTCATCTCTCCAAATAAATGTGTGTCAATTCATTAGAGAGAGAAACCAAGTGTTTTTATATAAAGAGATGTTTGGGTTGGGACTTATTGTTGTTACCTATAAAATTGAGAAATAGTGAAGAAAAATGTTTTTTCATTTCACCTCAAGCTTGTAAAATATTTTCAGTTTGGTGGTAAGAGTTCACCTCAATTTATAATTTTCTTTGTTCTAGTTTTTTAGAATTCAAGCGTTGAGAACCTAATGATTTTTTACTTTCTTTTCAATTCGGTTTTTAAAAGAACATTTTTTTATTTTCAACTCCTCCCTAAGTAATCTCTTCTTCTCGTACCTTACCACCTACTATTTTTTTGTCTTTATGTTTTTGTAGCTTTTCATAGAATGCAAAGAGAAGAGACCTCAGTCTCTAGCTCGGGCGCATGGCAGAGCCCCCAATATTTTAGTACTAGTGACAACTCAGACTCTTCTAGTAAGGTGAATCGATATTTGCCTCAGCCCTCTTCCTTTATTCCTCACCCCCAAACCATTCCCACTGTGAGATTGAGCATGTTTTAAACTCAAATCTCAATGGCTAAGACGTGGAGGAAGAAAATGAGGAATATAGGATCTGGGGAACCAACAGGTCATACTAGAGGTTGGTCAGTTGTATCTAAGATTTATGGGTTGCTACCCCAGGATGAAGATAGATTAAGAAAAACCTACAACATCCATCCCTCAGTTCAAATAATGATTCCTTCAAAGGGAGCTTGTGATAGTGATCAACCTTCATCTGGGTGGACTATCTTTCATGAGAAAGCTCTATGGCTAGGGGTAAGGTTCCCCTAATATCCTATTATTAGAAGGTTCTTGGTTAGGACGTAGCTTAAGCCGGGGCAGTTGATGCTTAATGGGTGGAGATATCTACTCTACCTAACACTAATTTTTCAAGAACTTGGGGTGGACTTAGAATGAGACATATATTCTAAAATAGAACCCCACAGATCAGATGAGGGTCTATATGTCGGTGAAGCAGGATCATGGGGTGAATGTGTCACTTCTTGAAAATGAGAAAAAATGGAAAAGAGTATTTTTTTTCTATGTTTTAGGTTGATGGGAGTCTCCCACAAATGACACCAGGTTAATAAGGAGCATCTAGAATGACACTAAGGTTGGCTAATATCCAAAACTATCTCCCTGAGAAGACCAACTAGAGGACCTTATTGAACACCCTGCGCTTTGTTGTGTGCGGGTTGATGCAGTAAGATGCTATGAAGCCCTCCCTTAGAGTGAATCATAAACCACAGGCTCCTTATAAACGTAGAACTCCTCCTATAGATTTTGAGGGTCGGTTCGAGGTTGTGCCTGATGATGGTGTCCTAGCCCTACATCTTGTTCTTACTTCCTTACATATACTTTTCTCGGTTTTTTTGATCCCGAGGTGATTAATATGATATCCTATTGCGCTTAATCTATAGATCGCATGGATTTGACCACTACCCATATTTTTTCCCATATGAAGAGCAAGGTCACAACGGTAGGGGTGAGTTCTCCCACGAGTACACCCCTTGGTCCTGAGGGGGCTATTGGATACGTAAAAAATGGGTAAATCCTCTCATGAAAATTTCCTTTCTTCACTTAAGAAGAAGAAGAAGAGGGTGGTTGATAAGCTTGCCCTCGACCTCGAGCCCCTAAGTGTTTTCCCTCCCCTATCACCCTTTCGGAAGTAGTATGTGACTCCAACTCCCTGCTCAGGTTCTCAAGAATTTGGCAATATTTTAAGGGATTTGAAGAAAGGGAAGGCTATCCATAAAGACCTTACTAATGATGCTGAGGGGATTGTCCTAAATCGAGCTTTGGAGTAGAGTACCTTGATAGTTGTATGAGCCACCTATCTACTGATACATGTAAGAAGCAGCTCGAGGCTTTTTGTGAGGGTATGGATTCTGGTAAGGTCATCCATCATCATATGTGTCAGGTGCATTATCTCGCGTCTTGTATGTGATATTTATCGTGACGTGTGAGCTCAAGATTTATTTGGTTGACCTCATTTCTATGTTGTAGTTGATGTTACTCTATAATTTTGACAAAGCTCATAGCATGAGTTATTTAAAAGTTGAGTTGGTTCAAGAAAAATAGAGTTATACATCTACGCGCTCAAAATACATTACGTTGTTGGCAAGAGCAACAAAGTGGGAGCGCAAGGCAATTGATAAGGAAGAGAAGTTAAAGAGGGTTTCCTATAAGATCAATGTATATGCCTGACGTGTTGTTGAGCTTGAAGATGCTCAGCGGCAAGATGAAGAGGGGGCTAAGGAGTTGTAGAGACAAGCTAAGGCTTCTACCGAAGAGGTTTGTCAGAAAGAAAAGGTCATTGTGGATGCTATGGCACAGAAGCTTGAGCCCAGTGTAGAAATGGGGTATGAGATGGCCATGGAAACCTTCAAGGCAGAGGCCAAGGAAAAGGGTTTGAGTGAGTATTATTATCGCATTCTAGACATCCCTATCACACTGCCTTATATCTATGAAAATCAACTATATTTCTATGAAGATTTAATCACAAACAAGCACATTAAGATTTATGGAATTTCTAGATTAACCACATACATCATGCATTAGTTCTCACACTCGCATTCAACATACGGTATTTATCACAAGAAGCATTCATTACATATCTCCTCTCGGTCTCAATATAATGCAACTAATCATCTAAATCTTGGCCAGAAATTTAAAAGCATAAAGCATGGAAATAAACACTCAAATTGAAAACAATGAACTCATATAACAATAACAAAAGAAATCAGATTTCCTTGATTCAACTACATCATAGCCTTAGCAAAAACAAATTAGTTCATAACGGAAATAAGAGCAACCATTATTTCAATTGAATTCATGAATAACAAATCTGAATAAAATGTAGAATATGAAGGCTAAGGAGAAGAGATGAAAAACTCTTGAAGATGAAGACTTGGTAGTAACAATGGTGATGATCCTTCAAGCTTTTCCAAACTTTCTCCCCAAAATTGCCTTTTCTCCTCCAAAAATGACTCAGATCTGTTCTCTCTGCCGTCGTCCCTTTCTCCATCATATTGTATATATAGATCTAGAGTTTTAGGGGTAATTTTGGAACAAAACAACCAAAAAAATCTATTTTTGGACGAAACTCGCGGGCGGTGACATTATTCTCGCTGCGGTGAGATTTCTGGAAAATAAAATTTTTGGTTTTTCGATTTTGGCCGACGGCTAGATTCATTTGGCTGACGGCGAAATAAATTTGGCCAGCGGCGAGATGAATTTACCAAAATTTGTGCTCTCGGGAAGATTTTCGCCGTGCTTTCTGTAGGATTTTTGCCAGCAGCGAGAATAATCTAGCCGGCGACGGGATTTCCAAATTTTGAAACCTTGTTTTCTTTTTATTTTCACTCAATCCCGATCATTGAACTTTGTCCCAAATCATGATTTTACCTGAAATTACACTTTAAACATGAAATACCCGTGAAATGACATTTGTGGATTAAATAATCAAATAAATGCAATTTTCACACAAATATCAACATTTAAATCATAACAAAATGCAATAATTTGACTCTTATCATTGAGGATCATTGAAAATATAGGATTCATTTTGATTTTATTTTTGAGCTCGACATCACTCTTGTTTATGTGGTCTCGAGCTCACACTGGTAAGAATATGAAAGGAAAAGAGTAAATTAAAATATCACCTTTATTTATTGATAGGTAATTAGCTTGCCTCTTTTATTATGCATTTATGATGTTGACCTACCCACTTGTTTTTTGGGAACTGGGTCATTTCCTTTTGTTTTTTTATGAAGATATATATATATATATATATCAACCTTCATCTCCTATAAAAAAGGTTGAGAACACTTGTTTAATTCATATATTTAGGGGTTTTTGTCAATTCTTCCAACTTTTTTGGTCGTATTTTATGGATTCTGATTGAACTAATAGATGCTTAGTTCGAGCTTTACGTGTTACAAATGGTAAGCTTGAGGACGAGGTTAGGGAGCTCAAAGCTGAGGTGGCTAAAGTTGAATGTAATGCCAAAGAGGTAAAGTGTGAGCTCGTTTCTTGTAAGGATCAATTAATCCAAACTCAATCTCGAGAAAGAAGGACCTTGACTTGTATGGATGCTCTTATAGATAGGGAATCATATTGTGCAAGCTTCTAGATGAAGCAATCTAAAAGAGTCTTCCTTAAGGTGATGGAGGTTACTGAAGAATTGGAGCGGGGATTGCTCCCAATGATGATAGCACACCCCAAGCCTGTGACATATACACGAGAGAAAGTTATCGAGATTTAAGCTGAGATATTGCCCTTGGTTGAAAAAATTAATGATCTAGACACTAGTCGCATGTCCAAGCCTTTAAAGAGTTTTTAAATCTATGTGCAAGTAGAGCTTTGTAATAATAACTATAAAAGAGTTGTTATCATTTTTAAATAATGAACACATTCTGAGTGCCACGTATTTGTGTATGAAGAGTTTTTTTATTTTTAGTGCATGATATATTTATCGACTAAGGTGCTCATCTCTTTTAATGTCAGAGCATCTACCTGGTTCCTGACTGAGGTAGATAACTTAAACTCTTCAAGTGCTAGGGTGCTCTACCTAGTTTTTTAATCGAGGTGATCAGTCCTTGGCTCCAATTGATGAGAGAGAGCTTTACCTAATTCCTGACCTAGGTGCTCATCTCTCTTTAATGTCAGAGCACCAATCTGGTTCCTGACCGAGGTGGACAACTCAACCTCTTCAAGTTCCAGGGCACTCTACCTGGTTTTTTATCCTAGGTGATCAACGATTGGCTCCCATTGATAGGGAGAGCTTTACATGGTTCCTGACCGAGGTGCTCATTTTTCTTTAATGTGAGAGCACTCACCTGGTTCCTAACTGAGGTGCTTATTTTCTTTAATGTTAGAGCACCGACCTGGTTCTTGACTGAGGTGGAAAACTCTACCTTTTCAAGTTCCAGGGCAACTATCCTGGTTCTTGACCGAGGTGTTCATTTTTCTTTCACATCAGAGCACCGACTTGGTTCCTGATCGAGATGGATAACTCAACCTCTTCAAGTGCCAGGGCACTCTACCTTGTATTTTAAACTATGTGATCGACTCTTGGCTCAAATTGATGGGTGAGAGCTTTACTAAGGGATCATCTGCTGAAGCTTTTTATTTCATAGATGTATATGTGTCGTTGTTACAAAACAAAAAAAATAGGTCAACACACATTTTTTAGAAGTGGTATCTTTTCAAGTGTCTGACATTCCAGCTTGTGCCTTCCTCGATGCCTTCGATGTTTTTCAATACATAGGCCCATCCTAGTGTTATTTCAATTATTTGATAAAGTCCCCCCCCAATTGGCACCCAATTTTCTAGCCATTCATTCCGTCTTGTTGGGGAAGACCCTCTTGAGAACCCAATCACCCTTGGAAAATGTTTTGAAGCCCACGGTTTTGTTGTAGTATTATGATATTTTCCTTTTTTGCTGACCATCCTCCTTATATCTTCATCCTTTTTTTTTCCTCTATTAGGGTTAGTTCGATTACTCTTCTCACCTCATTTTGTTCCTCTGTTAGAACTAATCTAGGGGTAGGAATTGTGATCTCGATTGGTATAACTGCCTTAGTTTCATAGACTAGGGGAAAATAGGTCTCATTAGTGCTCCTGCGGAGGCTTGTCCTGATAGCCCATAACTTGCTTGGCAGCTCCTCTATCCATCTTCCTTTTGTGCTTCTAATTTTTTCTTTAATAGGTTGATGATTATCTTATTGGAAGACTCTACTTGACCATTCGCTTGGGGTTAGTATGGCATTGAGTGGCTTATCTTAATATTGTATTTGAAGGCAATTGCTTTGATTTTTTGGCCAGTGAATTTTCACCCGTTATCCGTAACGAGTTCCCTGGGAAGGTTGAAATGACAAATTATGGATTTCCATATAAATTGAATTACATCTTCTTTTTGTATTCTTCCTAGGGGTTATGCTTTAATCCATTCTGAAAAATAATCAGTGGCCACAAGAAGAAACGTATTTTGGCCCATGCCTATGGGTAGGGGTCCTACTTTATCTAGTCCACACTTGTAGAAGGGCCAAGGACTCACTACCCCCACCATTGTATTTGGAGGTGTGTGGATCAATGGGGCAAACCTTTGGCATTTATTGCACCTCTCAGCATATTTTGGTGCAGTCTGCCAACATGATGGGCCAATAATAACCATGTATCATAATTCATTTCGATAATATCCTACCCCCAGAATGTGAACTGCAGTCTCTTTCATGTGCTTCACATATCATCCTTTCGGCTCCCTCCATAGCTATACATAAGAGGTCATGGCCGAGTGGGGTTTTTCAGTAAAGTTTCTCTGCCTTAATCATGTACCAACCTACCTTGGACTCGATTTATTTCATAGTCTTACAATCCTTCGATAGGTCCCATTTTCTAGGAAATTATAGATTGGGTGAATCATATGATAGAGGAGGTGTCCATGCACCTAATCCTTTTTTCAGCTTCTTCCAAATATGCCTCTAACAGCACCATTACTGTACCATCCTATTGTGTTTGGCCTTCCTTATTGATACCAAGGTTGCTAAGGCATCAGCATGACCGCTTTCGCCCCATGCAATCTACGCAATCTTAAACCTGGATAATTTTGAGCATTCTTGTTTTAGTCTCTGCAAGTACCTCTTCATTTTTTAGTCTCTTGCTTCAAATGTTCCCAAAAGTTGATTAACCACTAGCCTAGAATCACTATGTAAGGTGATTCTATCTACCCCTAGTTTTTTTTTGTGGTCATGACTCCAAATGTGGCAGACTTATATTCTATGACATTATTGGTTGCTTGAAAATCAAGTCTGACTGCATATTCAAAGCAGTTGTCACCCTGATCAACTATGACTACCCCTAGTTCTGCACTCTTAAAGTTGTGCACTACATCCACAAATACCAGCTAGGTTGGTGCTTCCTTTTGGTCTACCTCATATACTTCCATTATATTTGTCTTGTTAACGACCTTGGGTCTATTAGTAAATTAGGCCATAGGCTTCCCTTTGATGGATGCTATAGCCATGTGTTTGATATCATACTCTCCCAACTCTATGGCTATCTTGGCCAGTCTCTACACAACATTTGGTTTTGCAATAACACTTTTAAGATTATGTGAGGTGATTAAAATGAATGTATGTGAGCCAAAGTAATGTCTAAGCTTTCGTACAGTAATCTTGAGAGCAAAAACAAGTTTATCTATGGTGGGATATCTACATTTAGGCCTCCATTAAAATTTGGCTGACATAGTAGATGGGGTGTTGAATTTTGTTCCTTTCAATTAACAGTATAGCACTGCATGTTTAGGGTGTCATAACCAAATATAGATAAAAAGTCTCTTCTGGTAGGGGGATGACCAAGATGGGGGGATCGCTAAGGTACTTCTTGATTTCCTCAAAGATTATACATTTGGCAGTGAATTTAGCAATGAATCTGTTTAGTGCCCCTATTCTTCCATTCAATTGGTGTATTCCCCTAAGACTACTGGATGGTTTCATGTTTACCAATGTTTCTATTTTTTTCTAGATTGGCTTTAATCCCTGTTACTGACATGAGATATCCCAAGAATTTTCCTATAGCCACACCAAAGTTGCATTTTTGGGGTTAAGTTTCATACCATACCTTCATATCACTTTGAATATCTCCTATAGATCTTTGACATAGTTTAGGGGTTGAGCTAACTTTATCACCATGTCTTCTATATATGCTTCCAGATTCTTCCCCAACTATTCCTCGAATATTTTATTAACGAGGGGCTGGTATATTGCTTCTACATTTTTTAACCCGAATGGCATTCTCGTGTAACAGAATGTTCCCTCTTCTGTGATGAAAGAAGTTTTCTTCTCATCCTTAAGGTGCATTCTTATTTAGTGGTATCTAGAGTATGCATCTATTAAACTCATCAACCCAACCCATAAGAAGCGTCCGTCAGCTAATCAATTCTCGAGAAGGGGAAATAGTCCTTGGGACATGCCTCGTTTAAAATAGTGAAGGCTATACACATATGTGATGATCCATATGCCTTCTTTACCAGTACCAAATTTGAGAGCCATGAGGGATACTTTACCTTTCTAATGACCCCAGCCTCTTTAAGGGCAACTACATGGTGTTTGATTGCCTCATTTTTCTCTTTGGGGAATTTTCTTTTTCCGTTGCTAGATGGATCTAGATTTTGGATTGACATTTAGCTTATGTGTTATGACACTTGAATCAATTCCCAACATGTCTATTGGGGACTATGTAAAGATATCGACATTAGCTCTGAAGAAATGTAAGTGTTGCCCTTCGAGCTTTGTCGTCAAATCCTCACATATTTTCAAAGGGTGGTTCTTTTCCTCGGTGCCCATCGGGAGGTCCTTCACTTTATTTAAATAGACCTACTTCATATCACCTTTACTTCTTGGTCTCTTTTGAGGGAGACCCATTGGTGATTTCTGTTTAATGTAGTCCCTTTCATAGTGGCATTATAAAAACTTTTCGCTTTCTCTTGATTTCTTCTTACTTCTTCGAAACCTGTGGTTGTAGGGAATTTGATTACCTGGTAGAAGGTGGACGAGACTACCTTTATCTTGTGTATCCATAGCCTTCCCATAATGGCATTATAATATGCACATGCATCAATGATCACAAAATTGGTCATTATTATTATTCTTTCTGTCATGAAAGGCAAGATTACCATTCCTTTTACATAAGTGGTGTTGTTGTTGAATCGTACGAGAGAAAGCTCTGTTTTAATGATGTCAAGGTCCTTTACTTCTAGAGCCCTAGTAATGGTCAGAAAAATAAGATCTACTAAACTCTAGTGTCAATCATTCTCTGACAAACATCACAAGACCCAATCCTCAGAGTTATCATAAAAGGGTCCTTGTGGTGGGACGAGGTTTCGTCCCTCTCTATGAAAATGATTTCTGCAGAAGGTCTCGCCTTATCCAAGGTGTATATATGGGGGTATTGTGTAACTCCCTTGCAAATCTTTGGCATGATTTATTGGAGACCCCGCTAACCCATGGTCCTCTATATATAGTATGTATAGTTTTAATGTTAGATTCTTCACGTGGCTCCCTACTATTGCATGTCGGGTTTATTGGTTATAATATCCTCCGTTCACCTTGGTCGCCTCTTCTGTCCTCGTTTTCTACAATGAGGTCCTTAAGATATTCCCTAGCTAACAACTCTTCTACCTCTTTTTTCAAGTTTTTACAATATTTTGTTTCATGGCCCATATCCTTATGGAAGGCATACCATTTGAACACATCTCTATGGTGGGCTTGCATATTTGCATACCATCTAACCTTGGGCTCCTTCTCCATTCTTCTTACTGCTTGAGTTAAACAAACCCTTAAAAGGAGACAATGACCTTCCTCAAATTCCTCTATTTTCTATCGAGTGTCTAACCTTCCTGTTACCTGTCACAAATCATTTGTTTTTGTTATTTTGATATGCTCTATTTGGACTCATCCTCATTTTTCCTTATCTGGTACTATCTCTAGCTTCGTTTGATGGCCTTTGACTAGGCTGACCTCCATCTCTAGGTTAACAAACTTTCTTGCTTCCCTATAGGATTTCTCCAAGGTGCGTGGCACTATCTTAAATAGTTCCATAAATAGGTCAAATTTCTTCAAGAGGCCTTGCCTAAATGCTTCTATAGCAATAGAGCTAAGGCAGTCAGATATTTCCAATTTATCTTCTCTGAACCGTTTAATGTATTCTTCAATGGATTCCCCTCCTCCTTGGATAATTGAGAAAATATGGTGAGATTCCTTCCTTAAGGGTTTATTGCAGGCGTAGTTTGTAATGAATATCCTCATGAACTATGGGAAAAAGGATATGGATCTGGACAATGGGTTGTTGAACCATTTTTGCGCACCTTCGTAGAGGGTGGTGACAAACAACTTACACATTATTTCATCTCTTTTTTTCCTAGGTGAGACTCATGGATGCCATGGCTGTTTTAAAGTATTGAACATGTGTGATTGGATCTTTTGTTCCAAAATAATCAAGGCATTTATGAGCATTGAACTTGGTTTGTGGTTCATCATTTTCTATTATATCATAGAGAGGGAGATGTATAGTTGCTCACAATCTCTGTCAACATCAAAAAGATTTTTTCCCTTCTCGTGTTTCTCACTTGCAACCTTTAAGGCATAATCTTGCCTTTTATTGCTCTCCTTTTGCGCTTGTAGTCATGTCTCCCAATTTTTTTATTTCTTGAACCCATTGTTCATCATCAGGTTATGCCGAGCTAGAAAGGGGATTCCTCTCGACTTCATGTTCAACTTTCTAGGGCTCAGATTGGCTGTACCTAGCTGCCTCTCCATTGATCGGCTCAGTAGTGGGGTCTGTGGGGTTTTCCGAGGTCTTTCCCTCTACTTGGGAGTGTAGAGATCCATTTTTTCTTTTGGTTTCTTTAAGCTCTTTTCTAAATTTGAGGAGTTGACAAGATAACTCTTTGTACTGGGCATTATTTTCTGTCGTGGTCTCATTGGAAACTGGTGGGGTATTTCTCTAAATAGCCATTGTTTCATGATTAATCGACCTTGACCATCTTTCAGTCTAGGCTCTTACCATGATATTTACAGATCGGGAGTAGTACACAATTGGTCTTCCTAATTTCTATTTTGGAGCGGGGTGAATCTCAAAGGATATGGTGTTAGAAACTTATGATTGATCTTAGAATCTGAGCCCTACGGTGGGTGACAAAATGTTAAGATTCAATGTGTTTCTAGAGAGAGATTAGAGAGAAGTCAAGACAATTGGCTAAATGTGTGGATCTTCATAAGGGGTCCATCTATTTATAGAATATTATAGATATAGGTGTCAGTTACATAATGTGTACACGTATTTACATGTCAGAAGAGCATAATTGGCCTAAAGTACACTATGTTAGAGGTCCAGGTCGAGCTAAGCTCAAGCTGTCGTGTAAGCTTGGGCACACTGAGCTCGGGCTGTAATTGAGTTCGGGTTGTCATTCACCTTGGGCTATAATTGAGCTCGGACTATCCCACGGGTAAGACATCTGGGGTGTTTTACCTTCCATCTTGGGCTGATAACTTGGCTTGGGCGGTTTGCGAGGGTCGAGTATCAGGCCGGTTCGGATATCCAAACAAAAACATCATATTACAACCAGGAACATGGTCACACTCGACCTCTGGTCAGTGATAGTAGACAACCTTTAGTCCACAATGATGTAGCTAGAATTGTTTTGCGAACTACCAATTTGGTTAGCTACAGCTCTAAAAGTACATCCTACTACAAGGATGCCATGTTAGAGAATCTTCAAAGACAGATAATAGAGCTTTAACAAGCAATCATTAATTCTTAAATCAATAACAAGGAACTTAGGTCTAGGTTGATTTGGGAGAATAATTCAAAAGTTGAAAGTTCGCTCCATACCCCTGACCCCTTTATAATAGTCATCATACCCATCACAAATCAAGAAGCAACCTTGTTCACCCAATCCACGAGTTTGATCTTAATGATCACATACCTCGCGTAAAAAAGAGAATCACCTTGTGCTATAAGAATATCACCCCAATCACTCAAACAACAATCTTATTGTCGTACCAACAATTGGGCTCATGAAACATTTCACCTCATCTTGTTCTAGAATGTGACGAGTGCTAAAAAAGCACTAAAATTACCATGATTTATGTACTTTAATTGATTAAAAAAATTTATATTTATATGATTTTATCATATTTTTATATAAATTTATCTTTTCGGAACAACACCGAAGTCTATGCGCATTGCCCGTACAACATCGAAGTTTGCGCGCGCATAACGTTGAACTCACGCGCTCATCTACGTGCATCGAATGAAACCTGCATGCACCGAACGCCCATTTGCCTTAGTCTGTGCGCGCCGTAATGCCTCAAATGTCGAATTCGCGTGCCCAATTGCCTACATCAACGCTTACATCAATGATGACATCATCATCCATCAAATATGTGTTTTTTCCATTTTTTTTTATCATTTTTCCCCACTTATTCATCCTCTCCCCACCTATATATACCCACATTCCCTCCACACCTAAAAACATCTCAAAAACATCTTCTTATCTCTTTCTTTTTCTCTATTTTTTAGTTTTTTAGGTTTTTTAGTTTTAATGTTCTTTTATTAGAATTAGTTATGTTTTCTAAATTATTAGTTTTTTGATTCAATAAATGAAAATGCAAATCCTTTTAGAGATTTTCTAGTAACAGAATTAGCATCAAAGTACTGTAAGTTTTTACAGTTATTTTTTTTGTTTTATTCTTATATGTTATATTTAATTTGTCTATGATTAAATTTAATATTGCTAGTTGTTTATAAACATGATATAATAACTAACGTTATTATGCTTGCGAAATATTAAATAGGTAAAAATCTCTAAAATGAATTTATTTTGTTTTTATTCAAGATTTTATATTAAGAATGTTAGAGAGAAATATATTATTTTTCATTACAAACTTAAATATGAAAATTAGATTTTAAGGTTTAGTTATGCAGTCTGATTTAGAGTGAAGCTTTATTTCAAACGTTTTTATAAGAATTATAATTTGAAAATGTATTGATAACATATTTTCAATAATGGTTTTAAAACTTGAAAGTTAATACTCGGATAATTAAATTCTTAGGTTTAATTTGGACACCTTGAATAAAGTTTAAACTGTCTAACTACACCAAATGTGACATTTAAATAGTTCATTTTCAATCTCTTAGAAAAAAGCAATTAATTTAATTAACCGAATTGATTATCGACCCCACCCATATGTGTTAATTGATTTGTTTAATTAATAAAAAATATCTAACCCCACCAAATGTAGTATTCATATAAAAAAAATAAAGAATCAATAAATATCAATTTATATCTTTAATAACCTAAATAATATGAGTAAGCATAATTAACTTAGTTATTATATCCATAAATAATCCATTATTATAAAAGATAAAATTTGCATAAATTTTTATTAAATCCACATCTATGTTTATTTATATTATATCATTAGATTAGAACACAAAAACCAAAATATCGTGACAGAATGTTTAGGATTTAATTTCGTCATTAAAAGTTTGAATAATAAATTAAAAACCACATATATTTCTTCTATATATCGACCTTGGGAGTACACTTTTCATTTTCTATGAAATGATTAGAGCACGTGCGAGAGTTTTATAAATATAAAACCAAAGTATTGGTAGAATTGGCGTTCCTGGTTTTGCTCATTAAGTTTTTGGCACGATTAATAGGGAAAGAATAGCGTTTTTAAATTATTTATCAAAATTTTAAAAACTTTTTGTGTTGTAAATAATTGTGATTTTTTTTTATTTTGAGTAAAAAAATTTTTGTTATTCATAAATATTAAAAAAACAAATTTCAGAATAAAAAAAACTACCGTTCATGAACAGTAAAATAAAAAAAATTCAAATTTCAAATTTCATAATAAAAAAATATAAATTCAAATTTAAAATTAAAAAAAAATCCAATAAAAATTTAATTTATAAAAAAAACTGTACCGCTTGTGAATAGTAACGGTCACTTTACATGAATAGTAAAATAACACCATTAAAAATTTTAAAAAATAAAAAAAAATTAATAAATAAATAAATAAACAATTTTTAAATAAATATTTTTTTAAGAAAATAATAAAAGTAAATTGTAAATAAATATAAAATAATGAAGAATAAATATAAAATACTGAAGAATAAATTAAATATATAAATAAACATAAATAAATATTTTTAAAAAAATAATAAATAAAAAAACACTAAAATAAAATAAATTAAAATTTTAAAAAAATAAATTAACTTTAATTATTTAAAAAATAAATAAATAAAAATTTTATTTGAAAAAAATTAATTAAATTTTGTTTTGAAAAATTGAAAATTAAACTTAGAAAATAAAAAAAATATAACTCTGTAATAGCATGAAAAATAAAGATCTAAGAGAATTTTGTCTAAAGACTAGTTCTTGAAAGCCGTTGTGACAATAGTTTTTCCTAGGAACGTTGTTCTGTTTAGGAGGATGATTTTTAAGGAGATTTTGTCACACCATTTTTTCCTGAAAACATTTTTGGTTAATACTGATTATGTTATTTAATTTAGGGTTTAACTTGTTTTGTTTAGTGTTTTTGTATTAAATACTATGTAAATTTTCTCTAAATTTTTGTATGATTATTTTATTATTTTTCTTAACATGTGTTTTAAATTTATGCTTTCAATAGTCTATGCGTGGTAGAAGATCATTAGAAAACCCTCTTACACCATTTGTAAATAATATTCATAAATTTAAACCACTATTCACAAGGCTGGATTCTAACCATCGGTCTAAATTTAATCCTTTACTGAATCGAAAGAAATGGGAGAAAACCAACTTGTTAGGGAAACCACCATGAACGAGTTTGCAAGATCAATGATTGGCACGGTAACTACCGTTATCCAACTGGATGAGGTTGCTCAAAATTATGAACTAAAAAATATTCACTTTTTTATACTTCCTTTTATGGGCTGTCTAATGAAGATTCTCTTTCCTTCATTAGAGACTTCTATGTCACAGTCCAAACCTTCTCACTCAGTATTCTAAACGAGAATTAACTTAGAATGAGATGTTTCCCCTACACTTTGAAAGACAAGGCCAAAGTTTGGTTGATGTCACTCCCATCGGGTTCTCTGATGACATGGGAGGACAATTACAATAAATTCATGGGAAAATTATATTCCCACCAAAAAACATTAGAGCTGAGAGGAAAGATTACTACTTTCTCTCAGATGGAAGGAGAACCATTCCATGAAGCTTGGGATAGGTTCAAAATGTTTCTCACTCAATGCCCCCATCATAACTTTCCTCTGTAGTTGTAGAACCAATTCTTTTACGATGGACTTACACAACAAAGCCAGTTCATTGTTAACAACACTGTAAGAGGAGCAATGGTAGAAAAGATTGCCTCAGACATGTACATCCTATTCGGATATTATCAAGTACATATAGCACCAGAATATCAAAAAAGAGCACATTTACATGTCCTTTTGGGACATTTTCTTTTTGAAGAATGCCATTTGGGTTATGCAATGCCCCCGCCACTTTCTAGAGATGCATGATGTCTACTTTCTCGGACATGGTGGAAATATTCATTGAGATTTTCATGGATGATTCTCTATCTTTGGGAACTCATTTGATGATTGCTTACACAAATTGACTTTGGTTTTAAAAAGATGCATTGAATGCAATCTAACCTTTAGTTGGGAGAAAAGTCATTTTATGGTTCAATAAGGGATAATGTTAGGACATATAATTTCAAACAAGGTTATTGATGTTGATAAGGCAAAAGTTGAATTGATTTCCAAACTACCTCCCCTAAATATGTGAAAGGGATAAGAAGCTTCTTAGGACATACATGATTTTACAAACGATTTATTAAATATTTCTCTAAAATAAGTCATCCCTTATGTAACTTGCTTTCAAAAGATGTTTATTTTAATTTCAATGATGATTGCCTTATTGCCTTTAATTCCTTGAAAGAAAAACTAACATCTATCTCTGTTACTATGGCAGCAAACTGGTCTTTACCCTTTGAAATAATGTATGACGCTTCTGATTATGCTATCAGAGCAGTCTTGGGACAAAGAGTGGATAAGTGTTTGCATGTCGTCTACTATGCTAGCAAAACACTCAATGATGCCCAAATTAATTATACCACTACTGAAAAGGAATTCTTGGCTATAGTGTTTTCTTTAGACAAATGTAGGTCTTATTTAGTAGGATCTAAAGTGATTATGCATTCTGATCATACTGCTTTAAGATACCTATTAAGTAAACTAAATGCCAAGCCAAGATTAATCATGTGTCTAAGTTGATTTCTGACTTCAATTCTCTTAAAGATGAGAGTAATGAAGATATAGTTGAAACCTTTCCTGATGAATAGTTATTTTCAATAGGTTTGAACCCCTGGTATGTTGATATTGTATACTATCTTATCACTGGTGTTTTGTGACCTAACACTTCATATCAGGACAAGAAAAGGTTTTTTAAAACTATTAAGGACTATTTCTGGGATGACCCTTATTTATACAAAATTGGTCAAGATCAAGTCATCTGGAGATGTGTATCTGAAGAAGAACATAAAAGCATTCTAGCTTTTTGTCATGAACTTCATTGTAGGGGCCATTTTGGTGGTGAAAAGACAGCCCTTAAGGTATTATAGTCTGGATTATTTTGGCCCATTCTTTTTAAACATACTCATATGTTTTGTGCACAATGCGATAGATGTCAAAGAACAGGCAACATAAGCAAAAGAGATGAAATGCCTTTGGCATCTAATTTAGTTGTTAAACTCTTCGATGTATAGGGAATTGACTTTATGGGTCCTTTTCCCCCATCCAATGGTTTTCAATATATTTTGGTTTCTATGGATTATGTATCCAAGTGGGTAGAAGCTATCCCTACTAAAACTAATGATGCTAATATTGTTGTTAAATTCTTGAAGGATTCAATATTCAGTAGGTTTGGAACACCTAGAGCTATAATAAGTGATGGAGGTAGCCATTTTTTTAACAAGATCTTGGATGGAGTAATGAAAAAGTACAACATAAAATAGCTACTCCATATCATCCTCAAACTTCTGGTTTAGTAGAAGTAAGTAATAGGAAAATTAAGGGAATATTGGAATGCATTGTGCATCCTTCAAGGAAGGACTGGGCATTTAAGTTGAATAATGCCTTATGGGTATACCACATAACTTACAAAACACCCATTGGGATGAGCCCTTATCGGTTAATCTTTGGGAAAGCATACCACCTTCTCGTTGAACTTGAACACAAGGCTTATTGGGAAATTAAAGAGTTAAACATGGATTTAGATAAAGTAGGAGAAAAATGGTTACTCCATCTTAATGAGTTGAAAGAAATTAGGAACGAAGCCTATGAGAATGTCAAATTATACAAAGAGCGTACTAAGTGCTATCATGACAATAGGCTAGTTCCTAAGACTCTTCACCCTGGAATGAAAGTTCTTTTATTTAACTCTCATTTTAGATTGTTTCTAGGAAAGTTGAGATCAAGATGGGATGGACCATTCAAAATAGTCCAGGTATTTGCACATGGAGTAGTAGAACTATTAGATTCCAAGACACAAAAAACATTCAAGGTCAATGGGCATCATGTAAAGCCTTATTTAGAAAAACCACACAACATTGCTGGAATGGATTGCATTTGGCTGACTAATCCTTAGCACCATAAAGTTATGTCTTGCTAAGACGTTAAACTAAGCGCTGGATGAGAGGTAACCCATCATTTTAGGTAATTTTCTTTTATTTGTTTCATTTATTTAATTTCTATTGTTTATTTTAGTTTAATTTCATGTGAATAATTTTAAAATTATTAAAACTAAAAAAATTTGTTGAGATTTTAGAAGTTCACAGCGATATGTTGTGTGGACTTTAATGATGAATATGATGGATGCGCCTGCATTTCTCCATCACTACTTGTACATTATCAAGAAATAGGTATTTTTTTCTTCTCTTTTCTCTTTATCTTTAATTTCCAATTGTTACATTGAGGATAATGTAAGTTTTAGGTTGGGGTGATGAAAAGTTACCATGCTTAATTTCAACAAAAAATTTAATAATTTAAAAAAAAATTAAAAAATATGTTCACTTTTTCATTTTTATTGTGTTTAATTTTATTTTCTTTATATGGTTTAATAATTTTTAGAATTTTAGAATTAGTTTTAAAATTTTCCACAAAAATTTATCATTTCTTTAAATCAAATTTAAGTAAATAGTTAAGTCTTTTGCACTTTTAGATTAATTTTTGAAAACATATCATTGATTTTTTTTATAATTAGTTAGTTTGTCAAAACTAGTATTTCTTGATAAGATGTGAAAATTATATTAAACCTAAAATCGGTATTTATGAATTTTTTTAGTGAAGACTACATGGGTTCACTCTCTAAAAACAATATTGAAAAATATCTTCCGAAAAAAAATAGAGAGAAAGAATATATAATATAATCTTCATACTATGACCCACATTGCCTACAAAGTTATAAGTAAAGACTAATTACAAAAGAAAGATATAGGAAGTAATTTCCTAAAAATTCATTGTACTCTCTTTATTTGTAAAAGGCATATATCTTGAAGTTTTTACTTAATGAATTTGATTTATGCATGAAAATAATTTTTATATATGATATCTTTATAATTTATATATTCGATTCCTTTCATGAGATCAACGTTAAATAACACTGAGCCTTTATTCTTTATACATATGCGATCATATTAGTTCATTTCTATACATCAATTCTTTCACATATAAATTAGTATGAGTGTTTGAACCGATCGGATTCAGTGTTTTGAGAGTATTGACTTGTGAGGAATAGAGTCGAAACAAATTCAGATTCTTGACACTAAGTTTGGTTGAAATTAAATTGATACATTTTTTTATATGAAATATGAAAACAATTTCCGACTAATTATTATAATAAATCATGACTATTTCAGAAAATTAAAATAACTTATCCTTTAGATTTTAATTATGATATTAAAGGAGATTAAAAAGTATGAGATATTTTTGTGTTATATTTTTTATTTTCTTTTATTTTACTCTTAAGTTAATTTTTATTTTATTTTTGATTTTGTTGTAATTTTAGTTTTTGAGTTGTTATTTTTTATTTTTGTTATTTCTTTCAATTTTTATATTTAGTTTAATGTTTGTGGGTATCATTACTGAAAACCCTAACGAACAATTGGACAAAATGGGTCAAAAATGTCAAAAAGGAAGAAATCGCGCATGCAGTTGCCCAACTGTGTCGAGCAACACGTGTAGTGCACGCAACCACGCCAAAAAATGCGCACAACACGTCACAACATCGCCCAAAGAAATACCGAAGTCTATGTGCATACAACTCTGAACTCACACGTTAATCTACGCATACTAACTAAAACTCATATAAGCCGTCGCGCCCCACATGCCAAATTTGCATGTCCCATTTTCTACATCAATGCTTACGTCAGTGATGATATCATCCAACAAATACACATTTTTCCCATTTTTTATCATTTTTCTCCACTTTTTCATCCTCTCCTCACCTATAAATACCTCATTCCACACCAAAACCACACCTAAAAGCACCTCAAAAACATCTTATCTCTTTTCTTCTCTCTATTTCTTAGTTTTTTAGTTGTTTTAATTTTAATGTTCTTTTATTAGAATTAGTTATGTTTTTGTAAATTATTAGCTTTTTGATTCAATAAATGAAAATGCAAAACCGTTTGGAGGTTTTTTAGTAAGAGAATTAGGATCAAAGTACTGTAAGTTTTTACAGTTATTTTTTATGTTTTATTCTTATATGTTATATTTAATTTGTCTATGATTAAATTTAATATTACTAGTTGTTTATAAACATGATATAATAACTAACGTTATTATGCTTGCGAAATATTAAATAGATAAAAATCTCTAAAATGAATTGATTTTTTTTTATTCAGGATTTTATATTAAGAATGTTAGAGAGAAATATATTATTTTTCATTACAAACTTAAATTTGAAAATTATATTTTAAGATTTAGTTATCCGGTCTGATTTAGTGTAGTGTTTTTTTATTTATTGGTACAATCACCCGATAGTTAAGGTGAAGCTCTATTTCAAAAGTTTCTATAAGAATTATTATCTGAAAATGTATTGACAACATATTTTCAGTAATGATTTTAAAATTTGAAAGTTAGTAATTGGATAATTAAATTCTTAGGTTTAATTTGAATACCTTGAATAAAGTTTAAACTATCTAACCCCACCAAAGGTGGTAATTAAATGGTTCATTTTCAATTTCTTAGAAAAAAAGAAATTAATTTAATTAATCGAATTGATTATCGACTCCACCCATTGATATTAATTGATTTGTTTAATTAATAAAAATATCTAACACCATCAAAGGTGGTATTCATATAAAAAATAAAAAATCAATAAATGTCTATTTATATCTTTAATAACCTAAATAATGTGAGCAAACATAATTAATTTAGTTATTATATCCATAAATACTCCACTATTATAAAAGATAAAATTTGCATAAATGTTTATTTATATTATGTCATTAGATTATAACACAAAAACCAAAATATCGTGACATGATGTTTAGGATTTAATTTCATTTTTAAAAGTTTGTATAATAAATTAAAAACCATATATATTCCTTCCTTAGATTGACCTTAGGAGTATACTTATCATTTTCTATGAAATGATTCGTGCACTTATGAGAGTTTTATAAATATAAAACCAAAATATTGGTAGGATCGGAGTTATCAGTTTTGCTCATCAGAATCTAACCAAAATATAGATCACCTTGCATTACACTAAAGGGATCCCACTTGGACAACTAGACTTGAAAGGAACAACTATGAACCCAAAATGATGGATACGTCGACAAGGAGCATAGAAGTATGAAATCGAGTCCACCAAACTATATCATACATAGGCACGTACACAAACTGCTAAGAATGGGGTGTATTAAGGAACCATCATTTTTGAACTTCACTATAAACAACATTCTCACAGAATGAATCAAAGATTGTCGTCGTTGGAACTTTTGGAAATTCATGGGTCCAATCTGCAACAATGAAGAATGAACTATGTGTCACCAAACTAAAGGAATGATCAGCTTCAAATGAAAGATCATTAGACCAGGTTGGTTCGGGATGGGGCAAGCTACAACTTTGAATTCAAAAGGAGATAAATGAGTGAAAATTGATCGTAGAAGAGTTTGAAGTTTCTTTAAATGCTTGATCCTCTTAGCCAGATCATGTTTCCCACAATTATTTAAACCATTAGTAACTAAATCAAAGCATCATAAAATGGGTATCATGTAACATTTTTATGGTGCAACATTAAGCATGTTACGGTGGTAACGGTTCAGTTTCATAACCGTACCTCAGTTACGAAACCATACGATGTTCATGATGGAAGAACCTTTATAAAAACATCAGGTCCTCTCACTACTCACTAATTATCATCAACATACACCATCAAACACAAAGAGTAAGTGTGAAAAATAGTCAGAGCATCCAACCAAAAAAAATCCATTCGAATTCCCGTGTAATGTTGAAATTTGATCAATGATTGGAGGTATGTTTTCAATCCATTTTTGCTTTTGATGTGTTTAAAATTTGCATTCATATAGTTTCCTAAACATTTCTTGATCAAATTGTGATCCAACATTTGGTATCAGAGCCATTTTTTAAAACAACCCTGTTTTGTTCGATTTCACGAGGAACTCAGAATTTGGGTTTTCTATTTTGCTAGTTTTTGATGCATATGGAAATTATAAATTATTTTAGTGTTGATATTATAATGATCATGTGAATTGAAACTTGAAAAATTATGAAGAAAATAAATCCAATTTTTCATTTGTGTTCATTGGAATGTATTAATTAACTTTTTATTTAAAATGATGTTTTTGAGTCAAAATGAGACCATGAATCACTTGGAAATTAAATTATGAGAATTTTGATAAAAAAACACCAATTTTTATCATCGAAATAGTGAAATACGTCCAGGTATCCGTTCGGGTTGACCCAGTTGGAGGTTGAAGATAACCTTCGAAAAAAAATGTTTCAGCCAGGAATTGAACTCGGATTACATTGTTGGGTTTGTAGAGTTGTGTCCACTAAACCAGGAGGCACTATATGTTATTATATGTACTAGACTTATTTTATATGCATTCAGAATTTAATTCTTAAAAAAATGATTTAGCTAGGAATCAAACCGAGATTCCATTGCTATGTATGCAGTGTGCTGTCCACTGGACTAGAATGCACCTTGTGTTAGATTTCATACCAAGCTTATTTTTATATACATTCAGAATTTAATTTTTATTAAAAAAAATTCTGAATATAATTTTAATATGATTAATTATTTAACTTAGGTTTGTCATGTGTAGAATATTTATTATACATGTGATATTTATTTAAATAATTTTTGGACATATTAAAAAATACATTATGCTTAAATTATTTTTTTTCGTATTTGTATGTATAAATTATGTAATTAATTGTACATATGAAATTTGGTTATATAATTTATGTATAATGGAATTAATTGTTAATCTCTATTTATGGATTTAATTAGTGCTTATATTATTTATTTTTACTTGTATAATTTATTGTTATACATGAAATTTTAAGATAGATAATATTTGTACATTTGAAATTAAATTAATATTTCTTATGATTTTATGCAATAATTGAGCCTAAGGATTTAGTTAATATTTAAGTGATTCATATAGTTTAATTAATTAGAGAGTAGCTACAACATCTTAAATTAATTAAAACTATAATAAAATTTATTTAGGATAACATTTATAAAATATATATTAATTATAATTAATCATATATGATATAATAAAACTTATCCTACAGGAACTTTTATTATATTTTTGTATGATTAATTATGATAAAATATCAAATTATATTTTCTAATTTACCCACAGAGATTAGGAAAAGGAACATAATTCCTAGTGATTGTGTTGTGTATCTACAAGAATCTCATTGTAACATTGGAGTTATGGATGATCCCAAATCGTTTTCACAGGCCATGACTTCTAAGGTTTTGAACTTATGGTACAATGCCATGAAGAGATGGATTCTAGGGCATCTAACCTAGTCTATGATCTCGTCAAGTTGCCCGATGATGTGAAATACATTGGATATAAATGGGTTTTCAAGACAAAGAAAGACTCACAAGGCAACATTGAAAGACATAAGGCAAGACTCGTTGCCAAAGGATTCACTCAAAGGGAGGGAATCGAATACACGGAGACATTATCTCTTATATCTAAGAAAGATTCACTTCATGTGATCATGACATTGGTTGCCCATTTTGATTTGGATTTGCATCAAATAGATGTGAAAATGGCTTTCCTTAATGGTAACCTAGAGGAAGATGTTTATATGAAACAACCTAAAGGATGCTTCTCTAGTGATGGTGAGAATTTGGTTTGTAAGCTTAATAAATCCATATATGGATTAAAACAAGCTTCTCGTCAATGGTATTTGAGAATCCATAACATCATCACTTCATTTGGTTTTGAAAAGAACGTCATGGATCAATGTATATACCAGAAGGTTAGTGGAAGTAAGATTTGTTTTTTGGTGCTATATGTGGATGATATTTTTGCTTGCTACCAATGATAAGGATTTGCTACACGAGGTAAAACAATTCATCTCTAAAAATTTTGATATGAAAGATATGGGTGAGGCATCTTATGTCATTGGCATGAAGATCCATAGAGACAAATTTCAAGGCATCTTGAGTTTATCTCAAAAAACCTATATCAATAAAGTTTTAGAGAGATTTTGGATGAAAGATTTTTCATCAAGTGTTGCACCCATTGTGAAAGGTGATAGATTTAGCCTAAACCAATGCCCTAAAAATGAACTCGAGTGGAAACAGATGAAACCATTCCATATGCTTCAGCCGTTGGAAGCTTGATGTATGCTCAGGTTCCCACCAAACCTGACATTGCATTTGTTATTGAGATGCTACGAAGATATCAGAGTAACTCAGGTGTTGACCATTGGAAAGCTCCAAAGAAAGTGATGAGGTACCTTCAAGGAAGCAAGGACTATATACTCATGTATAGACGAACCAATGATCTGGAAGTAATTGGCTACTCCAATGTGGACTTCGTTGGCTGTGTTGATTCATACAAATCAACATCTAGTTACATTTTCATGCTTATCGGTGGAGCCGTGTCTTGGAAGAGTGCAAAGAAATTCTTGAATGCTACTCCCACTATGGAGGTCGAGTTCATGTCATGTTTTGAGACCACATCACATGGTGTATGGTTGAAGAGTTTGATTTTCGATCTTAGAGTAGTTGACTCTATTTCTAGGCCATTAAGATTATACTGTGATGAATCAACTGTTGTGTTTGTGGCTAAGAGAACGTGTTAAGGAAAAGAAAGTGGTCATTGAGCACGTTAGCACTGAGTTGATGATTACTGATCCTTTGACTAATGGCATGCCACCAATGAAATTTAAGGGTCATGTAGAGAAAATGGGAATTGGTTCCACTTGTAAATGTATATATATAATTTATTAATGAACTCTTATATATTGTTATATTTCTCATATTCATGTGCACCTTAATTTATTTGAGAAAATATATATTTTATTAGACCAAGAATAAATATAAGATTTATTCATTAAGTTTCATTGTCATATAAAGTATAATACTCGAGAAACTAAATACATTGTATTATATGGAAGATAATACTTGCTCGCAGAGGACCTATCACCATGATTCAAGTATTTTGTTACTGAAGAGAATTTAGCTTAACGTTTGCAACAAGTGGGAGAATGTTTTATGGTGCAACATTAAGCATGTTATAGTGGTAACGGTTCGGCTTTGTAGCCATACATCTGTTATGAAACCATACGAGGTTCTTAATGAAAGAACCTTTATAAAGTCATCGGGTCCTCTCACTACTCACTAATTATCATCAATATACACCATCAAACACAAAGAGTAAGTGTGAGAAACAATCAGAGCATCAAACCAAAAAAAACATATTGGAATTCCCATGAAGTGGTGAAATTTGATCAATGGCATGAGGTATGTTTTCAATCAATTTTTACTTCTGTTATGTTTAAATTTCATTCATATGGTTTCCTGAATATTTTTGGATCGAATTATGATCTAACATGTCAAACCTAAAATGACCTCCACGACCACACCAATCTTACCCACTTTTTAAGCAATAGACTTGATATGCCTAGCATTTAACAACCCTTCAACAAGAAGATCACGACCTCAAATTATGTGATGAGCAAGCCTATGTTTGTAATTCATCAACAATGAAGCAAAGGGTATCTGAAGAAATGCATAAATTATTATGCGTCTCCATCTATTGGAGGATTTTCCACATGAATTTATAGCTTTTGGTTTGACCAAGAGTCTAAATGAGCTCTTCGAATTTGACAGTTGTGGAATGGTAGTTGGTGTAGTGGGCTTAAGCCCAATTGAAGAATTGAAGTGATTCAACCCCTAAATTAGAACATAAGTAAAGAACTCGGTAAACAATATCAAAATCGACGTAGATGTAGAGCTTGTTGTGGGTTCATTCCAAGTCGAAGTCACGACAAATGATGTTTGAGAAGTGAGGGATGGCTGCAATGTAATCATCTTTAGTAGGTTGGTTTAATTTGGTTTCTATGGCCATTGATGCTAGCTAGACTTTTGATGTTGCAAAAGAGGAGAATGGGGTTTTGGACTCTGTTTGCATTAAGGCTAACGTCATAGAGAATGAAGATTTGGTTTCTTGGTGAATGATAAAATATCATTTGGGTTTTCATTGGTTTGAGCTGGAAGTGCTTTAAGATAGTCTTGAACAATGTGTACACTGAAGTTGACACTAGGTGTTGCTAGTGAACTAGAACAAGTGCGAGTACATGTAGCCCATTCAGAATGCAGGCTAACAATTGGTGAAATAATCAACAATCGTCTACTAGAGATGATGTCCCTCATTGGTAAAGGAGAAATAGTTAGTTGAGCTTTGGTAAAAAAGGGCAGCAGACAACAATCTCTACTTGCCCAATATCAAGAGGTCAATGAAAATAATGAAGAAATTAAAAATTCAAGAGTTGGACATTGTACATCTAGAGAACGACCTATTAAATCGTCAAAATAAATTGATGGCTTTTATTGCTAAATCAAAACATAATGCCATAGCTGTTCAAGCTATAGAGTAAGCCTGAGAGGCAAAAGAGGTAGTGAACTCTCACAAGGAACAAATAGGGTTCAATGACAAGCTAGTAGAGCAATAAAGGCCTGATTTTACTAAGGGTTATCCTTAAGAAATATTTTTTGCTATTTTAGATATGTAATTCCAAGCTGAAAAACAAGTTGCCTCTTTAACGATCTGTTATTTGCCAAGATGTACTACCATCAAGATTCCCTATATCCAAGATGTATACATTTAAAGGATGCAGCTCAAAGAATTTTTCTTTTGCATTATTAAATTATAGTATAACAAGTGCGATTGATGGTCTTAAGTCTATTTCTACACATGGTGGTGAGAGAAAACTACTTAAACACAATCGACTTGTTAAATTTGTTCAAAGATGGAACTTGTTTGGGTACAAGTTGGATAAATCAATCTCTATGTTGTCTCGTTTTGATTTTGAGATGGATTTATATTACTCAAGGTCCTCAAATCATGATTTGGATGACATCCACTCCCTTCTCTATAATGCAATTCATGAACTGGAGGCTTTACTTGCTTATTTTAAGGATCCACCATTTCCATTAGATTCAGTCTCAATATATGCAATGATGTGAGAATAAATCTTATAATCAGGACTACTCCACTGATACTTTCCAAGTTAGTGGTGAACGGGATAGACCTGACATAAATTGTACAGATATAAGATATTAGATATCAAGCGAACAAATTAAAGAATTAAGCAAAAATAGGGAAAATGTGAAGCAGCTTTTGATTCTGTGAGTAAAAGCATCCAGATATTGCAAGCGCTACATAGTGTTTTGATGAGTAATTTACATTACTATGATGGTAAGATATGATGACAAAGTTGGAGGATAAGCTCTAAAAACAAGGTTTGATTGAGTAACTCTAGTTATGTTTTGATTATTATATTTTGTCAAATATAAATAGGTAGCTAACTTGAATCAACCACCCATGTAATTACATTGCTTGAGGAATTATATATTCCTCATTTGGAGTGAAAAGGCCAAATGGTCTACATCTAATCTGGATGCATGCGTAAATCCATGTAAACAATCCTTTAACCGATGAGAGAAAAAGATTCCTTACTAAAGAATTCTCACAAAAAATCAACACAATAACCCCTAAGTATGAAGTGAGGTGGCCCAATAGATCCCTCCACTTGAGATGCAGGATAAAAGGTATATCCTCCATCTTAAGAAAAGGTCTTGAGTTCACCAATACAAACCACTTCTTTGGGAAGCTCATGTAGGGGTAGGATTCAATTTCACACTTACCTGTCTTATGTCTCATGAAAAATCAATACGATAACCCCTAAGTACGGAGTGAGGTGACCAAATGGACCCCCCACTTAGGATGCAAGATAAGAGGTGTATTGCTCGTCCAAAGAAAGGGTCTTGATTTCACAAATATGGACCCTTACTTTAGGAAGCGCATGAAAGGGTAGGATTCAATTTCACCCTTGCATGTCTCCTGCCTCATGAAAAATGAATGCAATAAACCTTAAGTACAGAGTGAGATGGCCAAATGGATGCCCCCCCACTTGGGATGCAAGATAAGAGGCGTGTCACCTGTCCTAAGAAAAGGTCTTGAGTTCACCAAAGTGAATCCCTTCTTTGGGAAGTGTATGTAGGGGTAGAATTCAATTTTACCTTTACATATCTCCTATCTCGTAAAAAATTAATGCGAAAACCCCCAAGTATAGAGTGAGGCAGCCAAATAGACCCCCCACTAGGGATGTGAGATAAGAGTCATGTCACCCATTGATGAGTGCTCAAAAAGCACTAAAATTACCATGATTTTATGCACATTAATTGATTAAAAATATATATATTTATATGATTTTATCATATATTTATATAAATTTATCTTTTTCGGAATCACGGGTATTTTTATTGTTTTTCAGGTATTTTTCGCTTAAAAATGCAACTTGAAGACACAAAGAGGAATACTAGAAGCAATACATCACAATATATTAATAAATAAATGAGGAAAGGTCAACAAATATGGAAAAATTGGACAAAATGGGTCAAAAAGGAGGAAAACGCGCACGGAGCCGCCTAGTCCGCTGCTCTGTTCTTTCCGCGCGCCATGCCGCTTCTTTGCTTCCGCGCGCTGTGCGCGCCCCGGCCCATTCTCATAGCGCCCATCTGCGCTTCATTTTTATGCGCGGCTTTCATTCATGCTGACGTCGTCAAATGACATCAGCAATCACTACTCCGCGTTTCTACCATTTTTTAACATTTTTTTCCCCACTTTTTCTCTCCATCCTCACCTATAAATACACCCCTTCTCTTCACTTCATACCACACCTCAAAACCATTCTTCTCTTCTCTTTCTTTCTCTCATTTCTTAGTTTTTAAGCTTTTCTTAGTTTCTTTCTTAGTTTCTAGTTGTTCTTAGTTAATTTCTCTTAGTTTTAGAGTTCTTCCCTTTTTGGGAAGAACTAGTTATGTTTTTGTAATTTATTAGCTTTTCGATTCAATAAATGGGAGTGCAAATTTCATTGAGGTTTTCCAAAGAACGGAATAGCGTCAAGCATCTTGTAAGGATTTTATTTTCTTTACGCTTATTTTTTATGCATTATTCTTACATGTTATATTTAATTTGTCTCGTGATTAAATTTAACTCTGTTTGTAAACATGATATAATAATAACGTTGTTATGCTTGTAAATATTAAATAGGTAAAAATCTCTAAAATGAATTGATTTTTATTTTTATTCAAGATTTTATATTAAGAATGTTAGAGAGAAATATATTATTTTTCATTACAAACTTAAATCAAAATTACATTTTAAGGTTTAGTTATCCTATTCGATTTAGAGTAGTGCTCTTTATTTGTTGGTACAATCGCCTCGTAGTTAGAGCGAAGCTCTATTTCAAAAGTTTTTATAAGAATTATTATTTGAAAATGTATTGACAACATGTTTTCGGTAGTGGTTTTAAAACTTGAAAGTTAGTACTGATAATTAAATTCTTAGGTTTAATTTGGACACCTTGAATAAAGTTTAAATCGTCTAACCCCACCAAAGGTGGCATTTAAATGGTTCATTTTCAATCTTTTAGAAAAAGAAATTAATTTAATTAACCAAATTAGTTATCAACACCACCCATAGGTGTTAATTGATTTGTTTAGTTAATAAAGAATATCTAACCCCACCAAAGGTGGTATTCATATAAAAAAGAGAGAATCAATAAATATCAATTCATATCTTTAATAACCTAAATAATATGAGCAAGCATAATTAACTTAATTATTATATCCATAAATACTCCACTGTTTTAACAGATAAAATTTGCATAAATGTTTATTGAATCTATGTTTATTTTTATGTAATTAGATTAAAAACACAAAACCCAAAATATCATGACAGGATGTTTAGGATTTAATTTCGTTTTTAAAAGTTTGAATAATAAATTAAAAACCACATACATTCCTTCCTTAGATCGACCTTGGGAGTATACTTATCATTTTCTACGAAATGATTCTTGCACTTGCGAGAGTTTTATAAATAAATAAAACCAAATGAACGGGCAGGATCGGCGATGTTGGTTCTGCCTCGATCACCCATCCTAAGAGAGAATATTGAGTCCACCCCAAGGGGACCTTCCTTTGCTAAGAAAAAATGCATAAACACCTTGCTTTATTATTTAATTCCAGGTACATTCAAACAAAGAAAAATTTCCTTATTATTTCATTCCAAGTACATTCAAATGAAGTAAAAATTACAATAACTAACTCACAGTTAAGGTCTTTATTTATTAGTAAGGGTATAATCTGGTACTTTCAAACACAATAGCCTTGCGAATATTCTTCTTTAGAGCCCTCTACATCCAGGATTGTGCCAACATGTGCAGTTCATCCTTTTCCTCCTTGTATTTATCCTGTTGATTAATTGTCTTGGTCAATTAATTCCATGTGTCTTCTAACTCATATTCTATGGCTTCAGTGCGATTTTTTAAGCTGCTCAGTTCTTGGTCCACAAACTTTATGGTTTCCCAACATATATCTACTTCTTACTCTGAACCCTTGGCAATAGATATTACTTGTAACGAGTAAAAAGAAGGTTAAAATTACACATTACCCACATTATACATTACTAAATGCCCTAAAAGGTCACTCATATCAAGCACTAATTTGGCTATCAGATGCCAGATCATCTCTTTCTCACGATTACGAGTTGTATGAATAAGGGACCGATCTACGGGCATCTCGAAGTGATGATACAACTTATCTTGAGCATTGGGGTTATCAAACATCCTACTTCTAAAGAGGCTGCTCATACTACTACTTTCACCCCATTCGAGTTTAGTGGGGAAAAATACTTTACAACAGGTTAATGTATATACCCAATGGGGACAATACTTGGATGAGGATATACCTCGTTGATAGCTCCCATGGGTTAATCTCCTTGTCCACGGCACAAAGGGATGCACGAATATACCTGGATTTCTTGCTTTTCTTCCCCTTAGGGGTATCAGGGGGCATTTTATTCACCTTGTCACTTATGATAGGGGAGACAAGGTGTTTCTTGGTAGCCCACAAAAGAGTGATCAGGGTACAAGAAAAATATTAACCCATTTTGATCAGATCGTTAAGGTCAACTTGGTTATAGTCCATTCAACCTCAAAAACCTAAATATAATGGTCTCAAAAATTACAAATTTAAGTGGTGCTATGGAACAACTTGGAATTCAAAAAATGAACTTACATTTTCAAGCAAAGGCCTCAAACTCTTAAGAAAAGATCAAACTATTATTTTTAACAAGAAGCCCAAATGAAGCAAAAATAAATTAGATAGAAGGGATTGCAATAAGAGCATTTAATTACTATATGAAAAATATAAAGTGATAAATACCATATATTATAATCAGTTCAACAAACTAGCGTATTTAGATAATAGATTCTATTACATCCAAAATTTCCCTTTATGCCTTAAAAATTACAAGATTATAAGGCTACTTAACAAGGATAAGAACCTATAGGGTGGCCTCCTCAACCACAACTTTAGGCCTAGCTTCTAGCACTGCCTCATCACCACATAGGGAAGGTAACGAGGTGCTCGACAAGAGGGCTTTAGTCTAGCTACTTTGAAAAGCTTCATTAAAGTGAAGTGGGGAATGATCAAGTCTAGCTTCTTAGCTTGGGTTTTGAGACTATTTACCACAAAACCCACCATGTTCCTATACGTTTTAGTACAATCTACTTTTAGCGTTTCTAAAAGGTCAGACAATGAACTCATTTGGTCTCTTAATAAGCTCACCTTTTCTTTGACCTCCTTCATCACTCACTCAAAATGGCTTGCCCATTGACCCTGCTCAAAGCAATAGTCATTCATTTTTTTCAACTTCTTGGCCTAGTCAAGCACTTCGTAATCCATTTTCAAGAATTTTGCACTATGCTCAACAATGAGGGTGTCTTTGTCTTTCACGACCATCTAGTACGTCTCTATTTACAAACTAATTGCTTGTACTTCGCACTTATAGGCCCTAAGCAACAGCTCCCCTTCTCTAGCTAATGATAAGACCTACAAAAAATGATGAGTTAGAAAAATCATAAGTGAAATGAAGAATAAATCCATAACATATATGAACTCACCTCAATCATACGGTCAGCCACTAGCTCTTCATTGGATCCCCCTTTCAATTTATGAGCTTTTCTGACTCTAGTTCTCTCAACATCACTCCCAAAGTGATGATAAAGGTCCCTTTTTTAGTTCAGGTTGTCCAAAGACTTCCTTATCAAAATATGTCACCAGGGTGTCGAGAACCACAACATCCCTTAGAATAACTTTTTCAAAATTGAGGTCATCCGGATCCATTGCTTCCATCTCGGGGGTTGGATCCTCAATGACCTTAATTTTGGGAGGTAAGAAGAAAGAGTTAGGCCTGTCAAATGCCATAGGTGATGGAGGCAACTTGATGGGTTCATCTAGAGGAGTGGAGTCCCTAGTGAGAGATGGAAAAGTAGGGGTAGGTTGTGGGTACGTGGGAACCAAGCCTTGAACACCAAAGGTGTTAATCAGGTCCTCAAGATCCATATTCGAGTAGTCCATACCTACAAAAACAAGTAATAAATAATAGTATCGATCCGAGTTACAATGAATGGTATGTACCTATTTAAAAAATGACGACTTGCATACTCACCCGAGTAGTGCCTTTAGACCCCAAAGTTTTTCAAATAGGCTACAGTTAAGATTTTCCTATATCTGTCGTTCGAGGTGTTCTAAAGCTCGATCCTTCTTATCTTTTCCTTATCATCTGGAGCCAACTTGTTTATCAAATCACTTATGCGGGGTTGAGGAGTTCCAAAGTGATGGTTCCAGGTATGACAGAATGGTAAGTCGACCTCGTCGCCCCAAATGATTCCAATAATATAAAAATACTTATCTTTCCAACCTGAGGTGCTATCGGGGAGTTTTAGATGTAGCCCGTGCTCAACAACACATGATATATATATATATATATATATATATATATATATATCCCTCCTTTATCCAAACTATTCCTCTTTAAGAAATACATACTTCTTATTTCATCACTTGTTAGATCCACCTTGTGTTCACCAGTGACAATAAAAAGACATAAGAGAGTCTGACATTCGTTGGGATTAATCTAGACAGGGTTGATGTCAAAAGTGTTGAGGGCACAAACTATCATTCGAGGGAATGGGCACTGATGTCCAACTTTAAAAGGAGCCAAGTGTACCACCCACCACCCCGCTATGGGATCATCGATGTCATATAAATGATTGGGTATTAGCATTGGACCAACATGGGATGGGATATCGTATTTATGCCTGATTTTAATCAGGTCATCAATGGTTAAGACATTGAGCATCTTTTCCTTAGTTCTATGAGTAAATTCATCCTAATTATCACGTTTCTTCTTGGGACAGGGTACCTTAACCGCTGTGGATACAAGGATGAAAATGACGAGCATCAAGCCTAGTAAAGATGAAGAGTAAGTAAGATAGAATCTAGATGAAATGGGGAGAGCTAGGACACTCTCCTTAGTGGATGCCCTGCTCGTGCTAGTATACCTTCTTTCATGACCTACGGAAGTTTCAACAAGTCACTTAGTTTGTGCCAAGCTCATTACTATATGAGCTAAATCCCAAGATCCTTCTCGAGGAGTATCTATCCTCAAAGGAACAGTTTTAGTATAGCTTGAAGGGATGTCTTTAGAAGATGATGGGTAGGTTATATATTTTCCTTTGTTAAAAGACATGGTTAATAATTAGCAAGATTGGAAGAAAATACCTAATGATCGAATGTCACAAGTCTGAAGAAAAGTGGCCTGGTGATAAAAGACAGACAAAAATTCAAGCCAACTATTTATTTTTAAAAAAAAGTGCTGATAGCAAAAAAAAGAATAGTATAAAAAAGTATATCGAGCTGAGACCCTCTAAAGACAAAAATTGCTAAGTTACTTAAATGGGTAAAAAGTAAAAAACAATT
Source organism: Hippophae gyantsensis (assembly GCA_030763125.1). NCBI lineage: Eukaryota > Viridiplantae > Streptophyta > Magnoliopsida > Rosales > Elaeagnaceae > Hippophae > Hippophae gyantsensis. The sequence goes on from CM061028.1 coordinate 29,607,997, forward strand.
CTTACTATTTATAAGGGGGTGGGAGTTAAAAGGTTTACCCATTAAAACCTAGATTAATAATGAGAATATTCCCCATACTTCCTAGAAACCTAGTGAGTAGGGGCGTTGGTGTCAAATATAGCACATGTGAAGAGACTATTATTTATACAACCTTAATGACCTCACTTATTAAGAACTCATTGTACTAGATTTCATGTTAATAGCAACCTAACCATGCAGATGCAAGGGTCAAGTAACAAAGTATTCCCTTAATTTCTCAAAATCAAGGAAATAAGGGAATTAATATTTGATATTATCTAGATAGTAGGTATGTGGCCTTAGGGACTTGAGGCACCTCGCTTATATGGTCAAGGTAACACTTATTTAGCATCCTAAATATATCGATCTCATCCTTGGATCACCTATCGCATATATGGAAGCAATTGATTCAGTCCTAATGATATAGGCTTAATGTTTAAGACCTGGCCTAGGTAAAAACGGCCTAGTACACCACCCTAACGACTTGAATCACTTCTTTACATATAATACCTCAGGAAACACATATATAACGACCTAAGGACAGTGACTTGATTCTGTATAAAACTACTTTTTGTAATGTACACCGACAGCTCGCATAGAGTGCTTACCAATGTAACTTCAAATAGGTGTTATATATACTTTCCTAGTAAAATGAATAAAGAATATGATCATAGTTCACATTTTAAACTTTTCTCTAGAAACCCTAAAATACTATAATCTCTTTAAATAATTAATATTGTCAAAAAAAATTATAAATTAACAATTTTTTTCATTTTTATCAAAAAGAAAAAAAAAATTCTTCATGGAAATAACAAAAGTGTATTTTGAGTTAAAAAAAAATTACTATTTAAAAATGATAAAAAAAAGTATCAATACTTGAATCATAGTATTAGAATGAAACTTTTTAAAAATATAAAATATTTAAAATTATAATATACTAATTAAAATACCGTATTGTACCCTTAATTTGTGATTTGTGTCATTTCATACTTCCCTACTAGATTTTGAATTGTTTTATTTTCAGGAAAATTTCAAGATATATTCAATCTTCAGCCTCATCTAGGGCCTACTAGCATAGGCAATCAATTTCTTTACCCATTTTTGTTGCAGCTGAAGGTGGGTTTAGCTTTTAAAGTGGGCAATTTATAGAGAAGAACGATTTTTTTATTTTTTTTGTGAAAAGGTAGCTATAGTAATTACAAGTGATCGTAAGTTTTTTTTTTAAAGAATAAAAAATAGATTTTTTTTTCGTATTGTTAATACAAAAGAGGTTATGGAAAGATAAAAAATCAAATTTAAGTTAAAGATACAATTATTTGAAATATATCATTAAAATTTTATTATTTAAATAAATATAAAATTAAAATTAATAAATAAATAAAATTGATGTACTAAAATATTAAGGTTATTATTGAACGAAGATAACCGATTAAAATGATATTATTCTACCTTATTATTAAAATTATGTGAAAGTTACATCATAAGTTTAATTAAAAAATTATCAACATTTGATTTTGTTATTTTTTAACTATTTTCTTAAAAATAAAATATATAAATATTATTTTTAAATTACATAAATAAACTATCAAAATTAACTAACTTTTTCTGAAAAAATATTTATGGTAAAATTGTCTTCAATATAACTGATTGAGTTTGATATGATGTAACTTTATGGTTCCTTAAGTAATTTTAGTTTAGCACACCGTTTATATGATTTTATTTTAATTACGTGTGGCTCACAAGCTTTCAATAAAATTTTAGTTTAGCACACCGATCAGATCCAATTTTTAGTAAAAAAATATTAATCAAATCAGATTATTCATATTACTTTAAACAAATCAAATCAGACTGTTTGGCTAATAAAAATATTATAACTGAATAATCCAATCCGATTTGATTAACGTTTTTTCAATGGTTCAATTAATAATACATAAATATGATAAAGCTTAATAAGATACATTCAAATATTTTGATTATCATACATAAATATGATACAATCTAATCCGAGATATGATTAGTGATGAACTCTACCAAATAAAGGGAAATAACTGAAGCATTCTAAGTAAGAACTATTGAAGTCAAACACTCTAATGCATAGGTTTATATTGTAATGTTCACGATAAAAGAAGTTAAATGAAAGAGAAAACTGAAATAGATAATAGAGTCCAAGTATCGTTCTTGTCAATACAAAAAAAGAAAAAGGAAAAAGCATATTCAATCCATTGTTGATGTGATACAATTAATCAAGTAATGAAAAAATTAATAATATCAAAATACATTGTAGCTTAACTTTTGATGTATGCATATGTCACATCATCAAGGAGTCAATTATAACTTACTAGTCAATTATGTCACTCATAAATGTATTTTATATAGTTATTTTCACCTATTTTATTAATTATAATTGCTATGATCTCTCTATTTTTAGTCAATTTTAGTTTAATAAATTAGTATTTACTGTTTTTTTATATATTTTAAGAAAATTAAATAAATTGTATCGAAAACATTCTTAATGGCAAATTTGTGACCAAAAATATAATTTCAAATAAAAGAGTGATTAATTGCAATTTATAAAAGTTGAAAATATAATTTAAATTAAAATCGGGCTTAATTTCAATTATTAAAGGTTTAAAATTTAATTTAAATTACCAAAAGGGCTATGTTGCAATTAAACAAAGTTTAAAATATAATTTGAAATATATTTGTGGGTGAAAATGAAATTAATAAAAATTGAATTTTCCGCGCAGGAGAAGAATGTCACTCGCACCACTCAACGCGCCCATCACCCACCGTTCGATCATCAAATCAACGGTCCAGATTTGGCGAGTGCATTCCAAACGAGACAAAATCGCGTGCCCGGTATATTTCTCGCATGGCTCGGCGTGCCAGTGGGGCCCACTTGCCGCGCAGGCCGGCCTGCAGAGTGGGACCCACATGTCGGCTACGCAGAATTCCCCCGAAGCGCATCACTAACCGTTGGATCAGCTGAACGGTCCAGATTGAAGCGCGTGGAACCAAGCTGTCGTGCACCGAACCGTTTGTCGAAAAATCGTGTGCGATGCCGGTTATCCAAGCAGCGTGCACCCTCGGTTTTTACAGAATAAGAAGAAGCCACGTGTCTCCTAAAATATCCAGCGAGTCACATAACGACACATGGCATGCATTTAGTAAACCAGAACGCACGGAAACGACGCACGTTTCCAAGCGTGCCGTTGTCTGCCACATGTCCCCGCGTGCCATGCTTTGGTGCGGCGCAGTTCCATGCACCCGATTTCCTTTCGCCAATTGAAGGCTGCCACGTGTCCCACTATATTTTGCAACCAATCAGGTCGCGACACGTGGCAGAGTATATTGAAAACAAAATGAAGCACACAGCGTTGTCTCCCACTCACTTTAAAATAGTATTTTTGTTGTAACGACTTGTCTCCCACGCGTTTTAATTTTTATTTTCGATACAAATATTTTACGCGTGTATTAAATTTTAATTTTTTTTATGTATTTTTTAGCTAGAAATAGGTGATAAGATGATAGAGTTAAAAAGTTTTTTTTAGTTTTAGTTTTCAAAAGTTTTAGAGTTTTTTAGAGTGTTGGAAAGTTTTTTTGAGTTTTGGATTTTTAGTAGTGTTTGTGTGTTGGCTGTGGAGCACGCAGAAGCCATTTTTGACTTTTGTTGTGTTCTCCGTGTGCCAAATATTTTCGTATTAGATGTTTTAATTTTTCTTTCTTCTTTTTCTTATTTTTCTCTATGTGTTGTAATTTTTATTTTTAATTAATGAAGTAATTTAATTTTTCTAGGGTTGCATTTGATCTAAATTTATGAAGCTTTGATTTTAATTATTTTTGATAGATTTATAAGACGTTCGATTTGTTCGTTCTATTTTGTGCTTAATGCTTTTTGATTATTTACGAATCTTATCAAAACGATCATGTACATAAATAAACTTGGAAGAGGCATTTGTGTGTATATTGCTCGTAAATAGAATGACATGTATGATGAAGGATAGGAATATACCCTAATTGTATGTGTGGCCATTTGAAAACTTAGAACTTAATGAATCTTATTAAGTTTAATTCTCATAGAAATATAGTGAATTAATTTAACGAGGTGTGTTTATACGGAGCTCGAAAGAGATGTATGAATAAAAATAGAAGTTTTCGGTTGACAAATTAAATGTACTAAAAAATATAAATCAAAAGAAAATAACATGATTTGAGTGGATTAGTTTGGTGAAAAATTGAAATCCTAGATTTCTTTTATTTTCTTATTTTACTTTTTTCTTAATCAACGATTGTTTTGAATAAAATCAGAAAGAAACAATTTTAGTACTCGACAAACTATAGTAACAAATCTCCGTGGGAACGATCTTTACTTACAAATATTATTACTTGTGACCGTGTATACTTGCACGTTTTTATGTTCTCTTTTAGAGACAAGCAGTTTTTGGCGCCGTTGTCGGGGATTTGTTTACTATTTTCATTGTTGATATTAATACCAATCAATCTGATTTTAATTCAAAAGAAAAAAACAAAAAAATTTCTTGTTTTTTTTATTGTTGCGTGTTTAATTTATTTTTCAATTTTCTTGTGGGTTGAGATTTTGTTTGACACACAAATCTTACCTCACAAAAAGAAAAATAAATTTTTTTACTTGTTTATTGTTGGTTTATTTTATTTTTCAATTTTCTTGTGGGTTGAGATTTTGTTTGACACACAAATCTTAACACACAAAAAGAAAAACAAAAAAAATAATTTTATTTGTTTGTTGTTGGTTGGTTGTTTATTTTATTTTATTTTTATTTTTATTTTCTAGTGAGTTGAGATTTTGTTTGACACGCAAATCTTAACTCACAAAAAGAAAAAAAAAACAAAAAATTGTATGGTTATATTTTCTTAATTTATTTTTCAATTTTCTCGTAAGTTGAGATTTTGTTTGACACACAAATCTTAACTTACCAAAAGAAAAACAAATTGAGAAGTCAAGCTGAAGACTCTAAATCAAGCGCTTCTTGTGAGGCAACCGATGTGTTTTACATTTATTTTTTATTTTTCGCATGTATTGCTTTTTATACTTTGTTATGTTATTTTTTTTTCTTTCGTAGGTGCAAATTGGAGGTAATGAAGCTATTTTGGCTTAACCAATCAAACAAACCAGGAAGTTTCTTTTAACCCATCTCATATGTTCTTTAATTTCACACATTGAAGACAATGTGTACATTAAGTTTGTGGGTGTTAGATATATTGAACCTAATTGAAATACTTTCTGGATGTTATTGCTTGTGAAATTTTATTTTTTTTGTTTGGTTTATTTAAGATATTTTGCTATGAATAGTGATTTATTTTTATTTCTTCGATTTAAATGATGCATAATTCTTTGAAAAATTTGAATATTGTCTAAGTGATGAATAATTTTTAAGTATGTTTCATTTTTACAAGAATAAATATTCATGAGCACTAGTCTTGATTTTTGAGTTGCTATGATAATTTAGAGAAGGTTTATGTGAGTATGAAATTCGATTGATTTTTGTGGTGTCACAGTTCTTAGAATTTGTTTGATTTTCTCTCGAGGCGAAATTATAGATAACATTTAACTAAGAAAATGATTTAGGCCATCTTTGGATCGTTTGAGCCTTTCTATCTACCTTCACATGCATTATCCATAGTATACCCCTTTTGAGCCTCAAAGTTTATATATATATATATATTTTTCTTATTTCAAAAACCTACTGAAAAATATATGTGTTCAGATATATCTGTGTTCCTTATCCCACTAACATGTGACAATTGTTAGTAAATATTTAAAGATATATCAGAAAAAAGAGGATACTGAAAAAAAAGAAATAGAAAAAAAAGAGATTCTGAAAAAAAAAATATATATAGAATCTGAAAAAAAAAATGGTTATTGTATGTGATGATAAATCCCAAATTGGGAAGTAATTATTGTGATGATAGAATTATCTTTTTCAATCCTGAAATGTTATGCTCGGGAAAAGTTTTAAGTTAAATATTATCCTTTATTCTACCTTTAACTAAGTCATACATTACAAGCTTAATAAAGTCCTATTGATTTTGTGTTTTGTGTTTGTCTACATTAGTGGAGAGAGAAATGAAAAATAAACTTGTGAGGTTTGTGATTTCATTAAAAATTTGTTTGATTTTATATTTGTATAAACTGATCCGGATTGCATGTGATGAAATATGAAAAGACTTCACACACACACTAATATTCATTGTGAAAATATAATATACTTTTAAATTGATTTTGATGCTTAGATAAAATTCTTTTATTTCTTTGAAAATCACTATTTTAAATGCAGATATCTTTGTTTTATTTCCTTCCTTTTGCTCGAGGACTAGCAAAAACTTAAGTGTGAGGGTGTTGATAACTGTATTTTATATAGTTATTTTCACCTATTTTATTAATTATAATTGCTATGTTCTCTCTATTTTTAGTCAATTTTACTTTAATAAATTAGTATTTACTGTTTTTTTATTTATTTTAAGAAAATTAAATAAATTATATCGAAAACGTTCTTAATGGCAAATTTGTGTCCAAAAATATAATTTCAAATAAAAGTGTGATTAATTGCAATTTATAAAAGTTGAAAATATATTTAAATTACCAAAAGGGCTATGTTGCAATTAAACAAAGTTTAAAATGTAATTTGAAATATATTTGTGGGTGAAAATGAAATTAATAAATATTGAATTTTCCGCGCAGGAGAAGAATGTCACTCGCACCACTCAACACGCCCATCACCCACCGTTCGATCATCAAATCAACGGTCCAGATTTGGCGAGTGCATTCCAGACGAGACAAAATTGCGTGCCTGGTATATTTCTCGCACGGCTCGGCATGCCAGTGGGGCCCACCTACCACGCAGGCCGGCCTGCAGAGTGGGACCCATATGTCGGCTGCGCAGAATTCCCCCGAGGTGCATCGCTAACCGTTGGATCAGCTGAACGGTCCAGATTGAAGCGCGTGGAACCAAGCTGTCGCGCACCGAACCATTTGTCGAAAAATCGTGTGCGACGCGGGTTATCCAAGCAGCGTGCACCCTCGGTTTTTGCAGAATAAGAAGAAGCCACGTGTCTCCTAAAATATCCAACGAGTCACATAACGACACGTGGCATGCATTTAGTAAACCAGAATGCACAGAAACGACGCACGTTTCCAGGCGCGCCGTTGTCTGCCACACGTCCCCGCGTGCCCTGCTTTGGTGCGGCGCAGTTCCATGCACCCGATTTACTTTCGCCAATTGAAGGCTGCCACGTGTCCCACTATATTTTGCAACCAATCAGGTCGCGACACGTGGTAGAGTGTATTGAAAACAAAATGAAGCGCGCAGCATTGTCTCCCACTCACTTTAAAATAGTATTTTTGTTGTAACGGCTTGTCTCCCACGCGTTTTAATTTTTATTTTCGATACAAATATTTTACGCGTGTATTAAATTTTAATTTTTATTTTCGATACAAATATTTCTCAACCTCAGTTTCAACTCCAAACTATTTTTCTCCTCTAAGTATTTAAGAAATTTCATCTTTCCTACTTCCTTAGATGAGGGAATCCTTCCTTATACATCTTGTGGTTGACTCACATTAGATTGACAATCCTTTCCATGCACTAACTTATAGTAAGCTTTAAACATATCTATGAAATTATTTTTGACATTATCTCTCAATTTTTTAACAATTTATAAATCATAAGTCTCTTCCAATAGGAATTCCAAATACTCCAATTTGTACCTTAAATCAGGTACAAATGCAACATACAACATCTTATTAGTCTTATCTACATTTCCCCAATACATCTCAAAATTTGTTTTCATGCTAGTAGCCATATTTTTCAACAACTCATCATTGAAACCACACTATGTAAGTATTTGAGATTGAATGTTATGCAATTCTATAAAATATAAATTTGATGTGGTACATAAAGATGCACTAAACACTAATGTAGAGTCATAAAAAGTCTTCAAAAGCTTGACAAAAACACTAGTATTCTTCCAATCATCTAATATTGGAAGCCCAACACTCGATCACTCCTTATGAAAATAACAAATAAAGTTTGTTCCTTCTTCTTCTTCGAGATGATCAAAAGCTTTTTGAAAATATAAAGAAGATTTTAACATTAGATATGTAGAGTTCCATCTTGTAGGCACATCTAGCATGGCACTTGCTTTGGACTCAATATTTTCTTTAACATAACACATTTTAAACTTTTGTAATCTCAAAAGAGAAGATTTAATATATCTCACTGCACAACGAATACTCATAATAGTATTGTGAAGATCATTAAGTCTTCTTACAACCAAGTTCAAAATGTGAGCACAACATCGCACATGACAGAACTCCCCACTTATAATAAGTCCATCATTCCATTTTTTTAGCTTCCTTTTCAAGTATGACATAATAGTATCATTTGAGGAAGCATTATCAAGAGTTACGGTGAATACCTTTATATATACCTCAATCACGTAAACTCTGTTCCATCATTCTCCCAATTATATCACCTTTATGATTCTCAACTTTACAAAAGTTTATAATTCTCTTTTGTAATTTCCAATCTTTGTCAATATAATGAGTGGTTAGACAAATACAATAAACATTTTGAATTGAAGTCAAGCAATCACTAGTGAGACAAACTCTTTGCTTTTCACTTATGAAAAAGTTTCTCAAACTTTTTTTCATCTAAATAAAGTAGAACACATGCCTAGAAATTATTTGATGAGATGGCACATGAAACTTAGGACAAATTTCAGCTATACAATCTTTAAATCCCTCACCTTCAACAAACCTAAAAGACAATTAATCAATAATAATCATTTTTTCCCAAAGCAACTCTAGCACATTTTGCATCAAATGATACAACAACTAATTCATGAGTTGTCGTATCACCCTATCCTTTTTGTGTTTGAAAACATAACATTTTTTATCCTTTATCTACTTCTTTAGAAATCTTCTTATATAAATTTTTGAAGTGATATATCATTGAAGTAGTTCAATTCCTTGTGGGATGAGCACTATAACTTTTATTACAATAATGACATGCAGCTCTAAGATTTTCCACATCATAGGGTAAAATAAATGAAAAATGATTCCATATTTCTAACCTAAATTTTTTTGGTATCTTCATATCAAATTTTTTATCAAGGTTAACATTACTTACTTTTATTCCTCTTTTTGAAGATGAGTCATTTAAATTCTCTGGTGGCTTTTACATTTCCTCTTGATGAATTTCACGTTCAATGTCTTCAATCATAGTAAAGTCTAAAAATTGACTTGGTCTAATAAACTCATGTAAATCATCATCACCTATATATAGATGACTACATATCATATTCAAAGATGAAAGGAAATATACAAGTCTTCACTTAAAGACATTCTATAAAAATAATATCTTAATAACAATTGAAACAATATGAGAAAACTTGAACTTAAAAAATGTCTTTTTGGCTAGGAAATATATAACAGGCCATGCAATGAAGATCGTGTGGGAATTGATTTAGAATAACATACGACACAAGCATAAAATAGGACCCAATAGTCTAATCGATTATGTCTTCATATTCTCTTATACAACATAAAGGCATAGGATTAATAACAAGAAGTAACCCAAGGAAACAATTCTCTCAATTTCATTATTTTGACAAAATATCTGAATCCGAGAAGAGGAAATAAGATGAGAATTTCATAATTATGTGTAATGTTGTTCTATACCAATTCCCACACAACTTATACTCTGTAATATCAATATGTAAGCCACTTATGTTTTACTAGCGACAACAACTCATACTATGTAGTTTGTCCCAATGGCTATGTATCAATTGATATCCAATAAAACGTAGGCAAAGTTTACATTGATAGAGTTTCTTATACACATATAGCATGAATTTAAATAACATATATTTAACATTCTTTCTATCTCTCTTTCTCTGTGTGTATGTGTGTATTTTAGTAAATAACATATCAAAGAAAACATAAAGCGAGAGAGACCCTGATAAGGGATACCCAAGAAAACACCAAATAAAGATAATTCAAAAAATAGAAGATCCTTCCTTTATTTGGTAGGTTTTTTTATTAGGTGGAGTAAACTCTAAACTAGTTTCAATTTACCTTAACATAAGTCGGAACTCCACATACCTATTTCAGGTTTTTTTATTAGGTGGAGTAAACTCTAAACTAGTTTCAATTTACCTTAACATAAGTCGGAACTCCACATACCTATTTCGCCCATGGATGACAAGACTGGAAGTGAGGATGGATGGCGTTGAAGGAGAAGCAAGGTTGGCTGGTGTTGAAGGCGAGGCAAGGCTAGATGGTGTTGGAGGGAAGGCGAGGATGGATGGCCAGTGTTGAGGGTAGCGAAGGAAGAGATAGGGTATTAGGGTTTCGAAAAGATTAATCAAATCTAGCGAATGATTTTGTTATATAATACCCTATCTATTAAAATAATTTTTTAATATATTATTAATAATTGTATGATTTGATCCGATTGGTTTTAAAATTAGTATAATTGGACTGCATCTTTTGAAAAACAGTTTTAGTTAATATAAATAGGACCGGATTATATGATTTATAAAACTATTCGATCCGATCCAATTTTTTGATTTAATTCGATTTGGTTCAATTTTAGGATACCCCTAGAAGAAACCCTTAATTAGGACATAACCATCAAATCTTACATTGGGCATGAGGATTAATCTTTTATCATAGTACAATAAAACTTTAATGTTAACATTTCTTTATAACCAAAAATTATCCAAAATAAATAGAAAACAAAAGACAATAAAATTCAATGGATTGATATTATCATGCCATACTTTGTACATAAATAAATTAAACTAATTAATTAAGTAAAAGTTAATCTAGTATTTTTGTTCAAAAAAGCTAATCTAACATACAATCAACTCAAATATGTCAATATTTATGTGTTAAATTAAAATTAAAACAAAAGATATAATTTAAGTATTACTATAATTAAAAATAAAAAAAATTATAAATAAAAAAGAAGGAACAAAAAATTAATAAGAGCAAAATAACTTTTAAATTTTTTATATATAAAATACACCAAATAAATTAAAAAAATTATTGAAATAAATGTCAAATAATATCATCTCATGTAATAATAAAACTAAAAATAAATATATTACGAGAATTTTGACTAGAGGAATGAAGAATATATGGAGTTTAAAAGTTACTAATTTTGATCAAAAAATTAAATATTTAAATTATTTTTTGATTACACTGTATCATAAGTTAAGTAAATATTTGAATTACTTTTGGTTACTCTATGTCATAAATTAAGGTATAAGAAATACAATTTGATATTTTACATATTTTTAATTCACACCTAATAAATTTTCTTAATATTTTAGAATAATTATTATTATTATCGTAAGCCTTTAATCATTATATAATTATTTAAAATTTTATTTTTTATTAATTTAATAATAAATTATTAGTATTTAAAATATTAATATTTTCTTATTATTTTCATAAATTAAATACTAAATTATTAGTATAAATATTAACCATTATTTAAAATACTATTTAAAATATTAGTTATATGATATTTTTTAGATAATAATAACAATACTATTATTTTAATTAAAATAATATTTAATAGTAATTATTTTATATATTTTAATAAATTACATACAAAATGTTAAAAAAATGTGTTGTAATTTATTTACTCGAGGGAGAATGAGATTTGGCAGTTACCAACTTGATATTCATTACCTTATCTTAATTGTTTTTGAAAAAATAACAAACTAAAAACAAATATAATACTTTTTATATTTAATTCATATTTTTATTATTAAAAAAAATTGATATATTATCTCTTTAAATTAAAATATGATTATTTAAATTCATTTAATATTAGATGTAATTTACTTAGATCATATTAAATGTTATTATGATGTTATTATTATTATTATAAATTTTAAAAGTATTATTTTTATATTTTTTTAAAAATAAATTTATGAAAAACACAATAATTTTTTTCTAATTGCCCGGAGCTTACATAAGAGTTGATTTAATTGTCTTAACTATAACAATTAAAATATTTTTAAGATGTTAATGAATAAGAAGTATTTTTATTTATCGGAAATATCTTTCATTTTTTACTTTATTGAATAAAATGTCTGGGTTATCAACCTACCTTTAGTACTGAAATTAGTTATTTATAATAACGAACTACGCATACAGACGTTTCCATAACTTTGATAAGAACAGTCTATGTACTCGCAGTTGATTTGAACGATCATTACATTTACACATTTTATTGTTAATATCGTACTACCAACAGAATTATTACGAAAAGTATTCATTTAGTAATAGATTCTTTAGGCTAAACATCAAGTATCCTCCAATTTTGATTCGTTGGTGAATAATATTATGAATTACACAAAGAGTTGAACAAACTTGCAACACTACGAAGGGTTAAACGGGATAATATCCTATTTTATTCATATTTTTTAGGAAATATTTAATAAAATATATTAATTTGATGTAATTTTTTATTTTATTAAGATTCTTCACGCATGTGTATTTAATATAGGATATTGGTAGTATTTTTTTATTATTTTCTCCATTATTACTTTAATAGTTTTTTTAAAGTAATTTTTGAATCCTTAAATATGTTTTAATATTTTTTTTTTGATTAATTTTATATTCTTTTCGATCTCTTTTATTCATATATCACATAAGAGTTTAAAACTTTTCTTATAAATGTGTATTGTTTATTGATGTTCAACCAAATTTTACGCAGTTATGCAGGTTTTGTTTTAATGAATAAAAATATAAGATTTTTGGATTTTGTTTATCCAAAAAAAAAATATGTAATATGTATTTTGTATGAAAAATTAGATCAACCACTAAAAATAATAATATGTATACATAACTTAATATGTAGTCATACATATCAAATCTATAACCTCGCTATTATAAGTAATATTATTACGATAAAATTCGTTGAACATTTGAAACTTGAATAAACCTTTGTCTTTTATTATTCTTATATTTATTAGAAATGTCTAAAAGAAAAATAACATTGCAAAAAAATCTTGATTTAATCTTATCAACGAGAGAAAACATAATATAAGAAATTTGTTGGGTTCCTAAGTAATAAATAAAAACGAGAAATTGAATAGAATGTAAAATGAATTAAAAATATTAAAATATATATTTAAGAACTCAAAATAATAAAAAAAGAAAATTTTAATATAATAGTGGAGAAAATAAAAATAAAATACTACAAATATCTTCTATTAAATGCAAATATGGTATACATGTATAAAAATTTCTAACAAACACGGTCCGTGTAGGATGCCAGTATGGTAAAACTCACCAATTATCATATGAGGAATCGATATTTAAAGCAAAAGAACATTAAAGTTAGTTCACTCTGATGTATTCGGGCCCGTTAAGCAACCATCAATTGGTGGCATGGGATACATAGTGACATTCATTGATGACTTCTCAAGGTATGTGTGAGTTTTATTTATGAAAGGAAAATCTAACGCATTCTCAAAGTTTAAAGAGTTCAGAGATTCAACCGAAAGGGAAGTAGGAAAGAAGATTCTTTGGTTACACATAGACAACATCGGAGAATATAGCTCAAGCGAGTTCTCTCAATACCTAAGTGAATGTCAAATACGTCATCAGTATACTTGTGCCAACACACCACAACAAAATGGTAGAGTAGAGAGAAAGAACTGACATCTTGCAAAACTTTTTCAAAGTATGCTACATGAAAAGAATGTACTTGGAAGGTTTTAGGTTGAAGCAATGAAGACTGCAGCCTTTGTGATCAACAAACTTCCTTAACCAAGGTTAGGATTTGTTTCACCCTTTGAAAAACTATGGAATATGAAACCTACAGTTAGCTACTTTCAAGTATTTGGTTGTCTATGTTATGTATTTGTTCTTGATCATTTTTACACATCAAGTTTGACAAGAAAGATGTTAGATGTATCTTTGTGGGATACGACAGCTAGAGAAAGGGGTGAAAATGTTTCGATCCAATGAGTGAAAGATGCTACACTTCACGAGATGTGATATTTGATGAAACATATTTTTAGTTGTACTCAGAGAAGGAGGTGTTGCTAGACTTGAGAGAATTTGGAGACAAGTTGCAACAAAAGATAGAGGAGTACACTATTCAACTCCAACCAAGCTCAAATAAATCTAGAGATCCAAATGATGATGATGTAGAACAAAGAGTAACTTGGAATCCTTGGCAAACTGGCATATATCAACAACTAAATGAAAAAGGTGGGCCTTATGAATCACAAGAATCCATTCCACAATCTCAACTATGAAGGTCAATAAGAACACGAAAGGAAATCCCAAATATGCCAATGCAGCCATAGTTGAAGAAGCAACTATAATAGAACCTGATATGTTCAAAGAAGCATCGCAAAGATCTGAGTGTATAACAGCTATGAAAGAAGAGATCATTTCACTTCAGTAAAATCAAACTTGGGATCTGGTGTGAAAATCAGGAGATATGAAACTCATATCCTATTAATGGGTTTACAAGATAAAGCATCATCTAGATGGGTCAATTGAGAGATACAAAGCACAATTGGTCGCTCATGGTTTCTCTCAACAGTACATACTAGACTACAATGAAACGTTTAGTCCAGTGGTGAAAATTACAATTGTTCGAGTCCTACTTGCACTTGCAGCCTACAAAGACTAGAATTTGTGACAAATGGATGTGAAGAATGTTTTTCTTTATGAAGAGTTAGATTGGGAGATTTACATGATCTAACTGATGGGTTTTCAGAGCCAAGATCATCCAGAATATAAATGTAAGCTACGAAAAGAACTTTACAGATTGAAATGCTCACCCAGGGCATGGTATGGTAAGATTGTTGAATTTTTGACACAAAGTGGTTATTCAATAACACCTATAAATTTCAACTTGTTTGTCAAAGACAATGAAGGAAAGATAGCTATCATGCTAATATACATAGATAATTTAATCATAATTGGTGATGATGAGGCAGTAATTCTTCGAACAAAGGAGAATTTATCAATACATTTTTAAATAAAGGAACTTTGACAGCTCAAGCACTTCCTTGGTCTAGAGGTTGATCGCACACAAGAAGGAATATTTCTTTGTCAACAAAAATATTCCAAAGATTTGATAAAGAGGTTCGAAATGCTTGAATGCAAACCTATTTCGACGTCGATGGAACCAAATTCCAAAATGTGTGCACATGAAGAAAGAGATTTGGAAGATGCGACAATGTATCAAAAATTAGTAGGCATTCTGATCTACTTAACCATAATTCGACCTGACATTTATTATATAGTTAGTGTAATGAGTCGATACATGCAAAATCCAAAAAAGCCTCATTTGGAAGCAATTTGATGAATACTGAGATATGTAAATAGTATAATTGACTATGGTCTTTTGTACAAGGAAGGTGGAGACAACAAGTTAGTTGGTTACTGCTATGTTGACTATGCAAGAAATCATGGCACCATGAGATCAACAACTGAGTATGTCTTTAAGCTTGGTTCTAGAACAATTTTTTGGTGTAGCAAGAGATAGCCGATAGTATAATTATAAACCACTGAAGTTGAGTATCGAGCAGTGACAATAGTAGCTCAAGAGAGTACATGGTTGATACAGCTAATGAATAATCTACAACAACCAATAGATTATACAGTTTCGTTATACTATGAGAATCAGTCAACAATTAGTTTGATAAAGAATCCAGTCTTTCATGCAAGAACTAAGCATGTTGAAGTGCACTATCACTTTATCAGAGAAAAGGTTCTGTTAGAAGAAATTGAGATGAGGCAAATCAAGACAGATGATCAAGTTGCGGACTTGTTCACAAAAAGCTTAAGCATTGGTAAGTTCAAAATGTTTCAATTATTGAGAGTTGATGTTAAGAGGGAGTGTACGTTGAAAATAAACATAAACTCAATAAATTAAATGGTTGAAGAAAGTTGTTGAAATTCAACATTAACTCAATAAATGGAGTTGTTGAAGAAATTTGTTGAAAATTAACACCAACTCGATAAATAGAGAAGTTGAAGAAATTTTTTTAAGAGAAAATCTAGAAGGAAGAAGAAAAGAGAAGTGTGTAGAATATGATAATATTTGTATGGCTAGAATTATTTCTTAGTTTTATATTTGTGTGGTGTAGATTGCATGGTGGGTACTATAAATATCCTATCTTGTATTTGGCTTAATCATCCCATAAAAACAAATAAGTCTTTGTATTCTTAGTTTGAGTGTGAGTTAAGAATTCTCTTTGAATGTTTGTATTTCTCTTCAATTTGTGAGTTGCCTTTGAAAGGTGTTATAATGTCTTTTATTATGGGTATAATACAAGTAGTTTATTTACTTATTGGGATCTAATATTAGAATATTTAGAGTTGTGTATTCTAAATTTTACTCGACAAATTATGCTTCTTTCTTTGATAATGTTAAATATATTGATATAATGTTGTTGGTTGTAGGTCAATTCAAAAGTTGCTGTGTCTCTTGTTGATCCTAAAGAATATACCAACTTGTTTGAGGACTAACAAGTTTCTCTTTCTGTGGAGTCTAAAGGTGCACATACAAGGTAGCCTTTTCTACCCCCGTTTGCTTTAATTTTTCATTTTGGTGTCAAATTTGAATATTCATAGCTCCACCATGGCACCTTTTCCCTTGCTCAGTTATTAATTTTCTAAATTTTATTGTTTTTATGCTTGTAAAATCTTGCCATGTCTTAAGCCTCTTTAATTTAGTCCTATCCGAATTTTATTTAAAATTACTTGAAAATACCATTATTCTTTTTTTAACTACTTTTTAGGCCTTGCGTTTGCAAATCAGTTAATGATATATTCTTCTTTTCTATTTTTTATGGGTGTATATCATCTAGTAGAGGAATAATTAAACCATGCTGATAAACCACATATGACAGTTGTGGAGGCATTCAAGACTATGCAAGTTAATGAAGAGGAGCCCCTTGAAAATGGAGACGCAACTCATGAGGTATTAAAAATATTAAGATGTCAGCTGAAGTTAAGGTTTTCTTCTTTTCAAAAGCTAATTTTATTGAGGCTTTAGATGTGTCATAAGAAGTGAACATTTTCAACCCTTGTTATGATTCATTCCTCTTAAATGTTAAGCTTGATGGTATTCTGGTACTAATATGGTTTTTGTATATTGGACTTCTACTTCCATCTATTGCATCCATTTATGTCTATCTCTATCTCCATCTTTCTTCTTACTGAATCTATCATCCTTATTTCAATATCAGAGGTATTTTAGTCAAAAATATAGTATTCAAACACACTAATGAGATTATGATAAGTTTATTTGTTTCTTTAAATGATAAACCTATTTTTAATCTATCACTATGCTTATCCTCGTTGCTATTTCTATGAACCCAATGTTCAGAATTGTTTCACATCATTTTATTTGTCATCTGACATTCTTTTTACTATAGGTTGCAGAGCAGAATGGAGAGAAAGAAGGGAATGGAAAAGATAGGAGTCAAGAAGAGGCTATTGTAGTGGATGTTGATTCTACAAATGATGCAGTACTCGTTAATGGTAACTATTTTGAGGGAATTTCAAGTGTTTAGGATTTTAGTGATTTGTAGTGAGAAGTAAAAATTTAGATAACTGAATTGGATCATGTATTTTCCTCATCATATATGTGGCAGATTATATGCTCTACGACTTGGATACATGATGATTACATGATTTGATAAATGTTACATATGAACTAATTAAGCAGAAAGTAGGTTGTCATAAGCATTTATATTGGCATGTCGTTATATACAAATAAAAGAAGGTCATTATATGTAGATCGCTCTAGATTCCCAAGTAGATTTCCCAGGTTCCTTCAGAAGGGTAGGACCAAGGTAACATCAGGATCTTACAATTTCAATAGGTCTTGATCTCTAAAACCTCCCAGAACAATAACAAAGTGCTCTAATTGACTAGGTCATACGCTTTATCGAGCTCGTTGGGCCCAAGCCATTGTTAAGACATCCCTATAACCTCGTTATCTCATAACGGGGTACCTACATTCATTAGGTTGCATATCTGTTACACATTTAATACTAAACATTTTCATATTTTATTGATTTTGAAGAGTCAAGGGAATAATATATGGTCGTCTATTTTAATTTAAATAACTCATATTAATTTATTCAATGTATCTAAGTACATAATGACCACTCAGACGATACAACTTTCAGTCGCGAGGTTGTTTAATTACAAATATAAATATTTCTCTAATTAATTTTATTTTATGGTTAAAAACCTTTCAGCTTGTCGATCTCCCTCTATAAATAGTGGAGAAATTTACTTTTACCCTACCTGTTTTAACTTAATAAATTTAACTTTAGAGAATTTCAGTCCACTAATCAATTTAACGTCGTGTTTTTTTCGATAAGATCGTTAAAAAATTACTTGGTAGGGATTTCAGCTCTTTCATATAATGACTTCAATTGGAAATCAAGCCGTTGTTTTATTGTTAACTCTTAATTCAAACAACCTCCACATTATTTAGGTACTTTCTTTATCTTTTATCTTCTTTTTTATGTCTCACAAGGGAAAATAAGTGGATAAGTCTTCGAAAGGAAACATATACAAAGATATATTCCCTGGATTAGGTCGGGTACCTACGAGGTCGCTACAAATCAAACGACCTAAAATGATAGGGAGTAGTGATAACAGGCCTATCCTGAGAACCGTTAAGGAAGGTATTCTCACTCTCCTAACTTCCTCGGGATTTAAGACAATGTCTGGCTCGTTTTCACAGGGTCCAGTTCCTATAATCAGGATCCCCATGTCGGCATCTACCAAAGTACCACGTCCTAAAAAGAAAAGGGAAAATAAGGGTGAGCCTACCCATATAACTAAAGATAAGCATCAGATTGAAAAGATGTCTAGTGTTCTAACAGCAAAGGATTTGGAAGAGATAAGGCAAACATATGACCTCCCAATTAATGTAGGTATAATGCCAATACCTCCTTACCTATATAATGTTGATGATCCTCTACCAAGGTGGTGGGTGATTCATCTAACGACCTTTAAAATAGGTCTTCGTTACCCCTTCCCTATATTGGTAGCTTGTGCTCTGAGCACCTTCGGCATAAAATTTTCCCAAATAAATCCAAATAAATGGCGAACCCTTTTATGCCTCTCCATGGTCGCTGGGGAACACGGAATAAACCTTACAAGTGATGGGTTGAGGTGCTTATATTGCTTAAAGAAGAACGGGTTAGATAAAATGAGGGCATATATATTTGTGTCATCAACCACGAGTTGCATCTCAAACTCCCTGATAGCAATTCTGATTGGAAAAATAAGTACTTCTACATCATCAGGGACATTTATGGTGATGAGATGGATTTTCCTATTCGATATACCTAGAATCATCATTTTAACACCTTACAACCTCAAACTAGTGAACTTTTAAATAAATTGGATATAAGTGGTATAGAGAAAATTAGACGAATCGAGCTACAAAACACATCGCATGAAGGTTATCGCAATATCCTAATTATAGCTCGTTTGAAGAAGTCCGGGGTGTGGAAAGATTATTCAAACGGATACCAAGGTCATTTTTTATTTATGAGATAATTTTTCATATCACAATTTCCTGGTAAAGTTACTGAAGTATATTTATTTTTGCAGACATATACTACTCTCATATTGACTTGGAAGAACTAATTAACACTTTGGATGTTCAAGATCTAGCTCCTACATACCCTTGTTTGGAACCTATGTCCCATTTGCCAACTCAGAACGAAGATCCCTTTGCAGAAGAGTTAGAGGTCGCTCTAGTTAATGAGGTCATGATACCTCAAGTGACATCTGATAATGCAAGCTTGCCATCACCTCGTAGATATGAGGTTTCAAAGAAGAGGAAAGTTAGGGAAGAGTACACCCCAGAAATGGAGGTCGTGGACATGGATAACTTCAAATTTGATGAGTTCGTTCTGAAAGATATTGTGGTCTTAAACACCTCGGTCACCTACTTTAGTGAGGGGATTTTTGGACAAACAGATCTTAAAAGAGATTTGTTCCAACATTTTGGTGCTGATGTCGAGAGGTCACAAGTTAGGGCGACCTATAGAAGTGAAGGAGGCACCAACGCAGAGTTGGTAGCATATTGTATATTTGAGATAAATTGTTGACATTATTGCTCAGTAGTATTTTTTAAGAATAAAACATCTAACTCATATTGTATGCAGGTAGTGTGCTTAACGAGGGAGGGCGAGTTGTCCCTTATGGGCTATAAGTGCGAGGTTCAAGCCAGTCATTTACAGATAGCTAAATATGATAAGGTTGCTAAATAAAAATATGTCTTGATGGCCAAGAAAGATGCAAAAAAATTGAATGTTGAGGGCGAGCTCCTTGGCAAGGTGAAGAAGCTACAAAAAGCTAACATTTATTGCTTTGAGAAGGAACAAACGACCAAGCATTTCAAGCAGCTCGCTATGGAGTCCGAGGAGAAAGCTCACACTCTTTAGGACCAATTGGGTGCTATGTCGAGTTAGGTGATCTTGTTGTCTACTATGGTAGACACTTTGAAAGGTGGAGTGTACCAAGGCTTATCAAAACGGTGTTAGTTTCGTGGTGAGCATTATAAGAGCCCAAGCTTAAAAATTGTATTTGACTATGCCTTACTTTGCTTTGATGTGATATTTTCAAGGTAATAGATCCAAGGCACCTACAACCATGACTCCTTAGGCTTCACCCCACAATACTGCGGCCGCTCTTAGTGGTCCACCCAAGGGTGTGGTAGAAGAAGCCGTAAGGGATTTATTTTAATCATTTTGTAAAAACAAAGTGTAATGAATATTTTGGGAATTTAAATTGGCTTTATTAAATTTGGTTGTTTACTTCTATATATTATGTTTGATTGATTTCTTGTTCTCATTTAGCATTTGCACAAAAAAATTAATTCTGAGCATCTGAGGCCGCGCTTAGATAATTTGAATTAAGAATAACAATGGGCGACCTAATAAAATTCATAATTTTATCGTAGGTCATTGACATAAATGGATGGATTATAACAAGGTAAACTTGGATGACTTGTTTGAAACGAGATCATCGTAGCGAAAAGGTGGATCAGACAACTTCGCTAGCTATGCAAGTCGCGCCCAACACAAGGAAACAAGCTTGTCTCTCTCACTCATAGTGAGGAGGTTAACCAGGCCTTCCCTAAAGCCATAAAGGAATAAAGTAAGAAACAAAAAACACTCCCTAAGCCAACTCATGATAGGATGTCTTCTCCTCCTCAAATGAACAGATTGTGTGCTGATAAATTACCTCTAAATGAGGGGATGTCCTCGTTAGGGGAGGGTATTAACCATTTACAAAGTATATATCCTCTTAAAAAAGAGAAGGGTGAGACTAGTGGTATTGATGATCTCTTCAAATATGGAATGTTTAATGCTCCCCATGCATAGGGAGGAATTATATCACCATTTTAGGGTGCCTAAGGATCGTCCATCAATCTATACAGCCCGTAAAAGAGAGAAAGGGACGATTTGGCATATGATAGTGAGGTGTATTCTCGATGTAAGTATTTTATTATTGTTAATATAAAAGTTATATGTTGATCACGATTTTATTATTAATCTGTGTAGCATGTCTTTAATCATAGGTCATAGCTCTAGCGATAGATTCAAACAAAAGAAACTAAAATGTGTCGGGAAACAGCTGAATTCATGGATCAAGAATTATGCGTGTTGAAAACTCATTATAGAGCCCTGGAACAAGAGTTAGCAGACGCACGTGAAGATTTGAAATTGTCGCATCTCGAATAAGAGCGATACAAGGAGGAACGAGATGAACTATGCAAACCAGTTGAATATTGGAAGCATAAGGCGCTCGACAACAAACAGGTATAAAGTTCCTATTATAAAGGAATGCATTATTCATGTGTAATAATGCTTGCAATAATATTTTTAATACCAAATCACGTGATTGGTCCAATAATCATTAGAACTCCTATTGTTTATTTTCTTTATTCTTACCTGTCTTAAATATGATGAAGATTGGTGTCGAGAAACTCTTATACTTGCACTTTAATGTGGTAAAGATTGTAGTGGCGTCTCAAGTGAGAGGGTCAGGGGACTTCATCTCCAATCATGAGGCATAGGATGTATCTTGCATCTCATGTGAAGGGTCAGGTGACTTCACCTCCAATCATAAGGCATAGGATGTATCTCAAATCCCAAGCAAGAAAGTCGAATGATGACTTCCAACTTTGGGGGATAAAATAAGATGCCTAAGACATGCAATGTGTGAGGATGAATGTATGTCCCATGCATATACTCCTTTGGGTGTATTTCACATCTTGAGTGGGGGTTAAAGGATTCCACCTCTAATCATGAGGCATAGGATGTATCTCGCATCTTAAGTGGGAGGGTTAAGGGACTCCACATCCAACCATAAGGCATAGGACAAATCCTGTATCCCAAGCGAGAAGGTCATTTGTCTACTTCCAACTTGGGGTTTCATTAAATAAGGTATAGGAAGTGTGCGTCATACAAGGGTAAGCATCCATCCTCTTTAATTGTTTCCCAATTCGTCACTCGAGTTATGAAGATGAATTGGTTGAATTGTAGCTTTATAAGTAGGAGGATTCACTTGGGAGGTCCTCGTAATGAAAGAGGGATCAGAAACTATCTAGGGATGTTGTTCAACATCTGTGTGTTGACGATGATCATGGACAAGGGATATATGTTCCCTTCTAAAGGGTTGATGTACTATCTGGGGACTAAGTGTGTAAAATGAACTCTCTGGGTCTGAACACACGTTCTGTTCTAATTGGGATCTTAACTTCTTATTCTCCATTTAGCATTCTATGAAAGCTTATTGTAGTTCTGTTATTTGTCTTTGAAGTCCTTTTATCATCGCATCTCTTTCAAATGGAGCACTATTCGAACTGCAATTTAGAGAAGTACCCAAATGTCACATTGCTTGTGTAGGCCTATTCACGTCACGAAGGGTCGAAACTCAATTTTTGCTAGCTGAAGCAGTTACCAAGTCATGATTTGTCAATGACTTGAAGGGTGAGGAAGAAAGTGCCCTATCGTTAAGGTCAAATTCTTGAGCCAAAGGGACGGGGTTGTCTATTTGTTCGTTGATCATAGGTGAACAATCCATTTGACAGCATGTAAATCCCAAAAACACAAATTAATCCTCTTAGTATATGATCAGGTCTCAAATGCTATCTATGGATTAGAAAGATTTAAGTTCCTATAGACGACGCCAATTGTTTGGAAAGAATTTCAAGTGTTCAGGATTTTAGTGATTTGTAGTGAGAAGTAGAAATATAGATAACTGAATTGGATCCTGTATTTTCCTCATTGAATGAGTATATATATGACATCTCATGTATGTGGCAGGTTATGTGCTCTACGACTTGGATACATGATGATTACATGATTTGATAAACGTTACATATGAACTAATTAAGCAGAAAGTAGGCCGTCATAAGCGTTTACATTGACATGTCGCTATATACAAATAAAAGAAGGTCGTTATATGCAAATCATTCTAGATTTTCAAGTAGATTTTCCGGGTCTCTCATAGAAGGAGAGAACCAAGGTCACATCGGGATTTTACAATTTCAAGAGGTCTTAATCTCTAAGACCTCGCAGATCAATAACAAAGTACTCTGGTTGATTAGGTCATACTCTTTATCGAGCTCGTCGGGCCCAAGCCATTGTTAAGTCATCTCTATAACCTTGCTATCCCATGACAAGATATCTATATTAATTAGGTCGCATACATAACACACATTTAATACCAAATAGCAACGATGCTGACAAAGATTGGGGTACGATGAATAATGAAGGAACCCTATTAGCCTAAAAGGAACTGGTTGGGGGTAGTTTGAAAATCCAATTTGGCCTCTGGTGATTAATTGATCTAAAGTGATCTCTATCTCCAACTTGCTGATTTTAATACTATTACAAGTATTACTATTTCCGCTACAAATATAAGTACATATTACAAATATTTTCATTTTTATATATTACTACAGTAATATATCATAACTGCTAACATTTCTATGGTTTTTTCAGTTGCATTTGAGCTGCACAATTTTAACTCCTAGAAAGTGAAATTACTAGTTTGGATCAGTTCTCGGTGCTGACTGTTGACTATGGTTTAGAGTGTGTCAAAGTTAATGCCTTATTCTCATCTTTATCATTTTAGGTGAAAAAAATCCTGAGAGAGAGAGAGAGCTTTATGACATAACTTTGTTTACTTTGTCGTGTATTCTCGTTCCTTTATTTCATTGGGTTATGATTTATCTCATATATATATATATATATACACGTATATATTTCCTTGGGTCGTCTTGTAAGTTTTAACTTGGTGTTATCTCTTTCCTTTGTAATTTTTAATTTCTATGCATGCAGCAATTCAATGGTTATCAACTTTGTTTCTATCTTTTTCATCATTTGTTTCTTTCCTTGCAATCCACTATATTTGTTGCCCTGAATTAATGAAATTTAATGTTTTCTGTTTTGCTTTTCACAGTTTAGGTGTACTACATCATAACTCTTACATATTTTATCGTTGCAGTAGTGCTTACGCCAAGTCACGCGGTCCCTTAGAGATTGTCGGTCCAGCTACATAGATCTCTTACTAAGGTGAGAATGCAATGTAAAACTAATAGATAGAAATGATAGAGATGGAAAAAAAGAAAAGATATTATTGATGTACTGTGTACAACTCTGTATAATACAAATGAATGGTCTAGATGTACAGATAATAACTTGCAACAGAGAATAGATGGAAGAGCACAGTAACTACACTACACTGAAAGAAATGAATGGGCTTAAGAAATAATAGACTTATGGTGTAGCATTGTATGTCGTTGGTTCCACACTTCTTTTTAATGGTGTAGCTTATTGAGAGAAGTCAACTGAAGAATGTCATTGGGTTGTCTATGCTTTCCTGGGATTGTCATTTCTGATCAGATCTATGCATGTGGCATTCCATACAGAGATTCTTGCTCATAATTCACTTGTGATCTTGAAGCTGGTATTGCTTCCGATTTTTTTAAAATTGTTTTCACTGATAAGCAGATCTCTTACATAATGCCAGAAAAGTAGTGATTGAAGGATCGATCGTCTGGGAAACCAAGTGGTGAGGCTTGTAGACGGGCACAACGTAGTCTCATCTTTGAAAAAATGGATAAATTAAATACAAATTATATTTTTTAAATTTTTATTAAAACATTATTTTATTTATCAAGTAATTAAAATATGATAAAATTTGAGCTATTAATATAAGATAAAAGTAGATTTTAATATAAAAAATTTAAGAAAAAAAATAAAAAAAATTCAGACAATTATTTAAATAAATTATTTTTGTTTTTTAAAAAAATATTAAAGTAAAAAGTGTGATTAGTAGTAAATAGAAAACTTTTATATTAACTATTACTATGTTATTGTCGGAGGATCAAATTTTATAACTGTTTTCTAATTACTTAAAGGAAAACATAATATTCTATTAAAAATTATTAAAATGTATAATTTATCTTTAATTTATACTTTTTTATTAAAACTATGGGACTAAAAATTAGCATTTGAAATTTGGAGGATTAAGTGCACAATAAAGTTTCATTTGATTGACATTTTTTTCTATTAATTTTTTTTAATTCTTTTATGATTGGAATATAGATAAGGGTTGTTTTTTTATTTTTTAATATTTAGTTAAAAATATATTTAATTTAAAAAAATCAATATATTAATATAATATTTATTTTATTACATTATTTAAAATATTAACATTAATTTTCATTCTTTAGCTATTTAATACATTTTTCAAGTAAAATAAAAAATATATACGTAGAATATACAAATTTCAATCTAATTATTCAATGTGTTATTGTTTTAATATTAAAAATGTATTTTTATGTAATTATATGTATATAAAAATATAATATTAATATATATTTAATTTTAATTAATTATTTAGGTATTATAATAATCATGTTTACCCAACAGTTATTTTTAAAAAAAATATCAATTTTATAAATATTTATAATTAAAATATCCTTCCCTGAATTGTATGCCTACCAAACCAATTTTCTCTACTTATAAACTTTATAATCATTATCACAAACATTTTAAGGCCAAAATACCCATAAAATTGGTATTGTAAAAAAAAAAAAAAAAACTGATAGTTTATAATTTATAAGATATATAAAAAATTTTAACTTTTATATGATTTAATTGTTAACGTAACTTATTTTTAACTCTACTAGTAGAAAATAGAGGGAGGAGCACAAAATAGAAAAAAAGGCGACCAAAAGAGAGAAGGGAGAAACAAAACAACCATGGGTAGAATAGAAAACGACGAAAAAAGCAGAGAAAAATAAAAGAAAAATCTGGACAGAAACGCGAAAGAAGATTACTTTTACGATTTATTTTTCTTTTAATTCCTCTCAGAAAAATCATGATAAATTGTTTTATGTTAAATTTAATTTTTAACATGAAATATTTTTTCTTTATTTTAGGAAAAAGATGTAATTTAATTCTAAAATATACTTGATTTTTTATGTTAATTTGAATTATTTATCTTCATGTTTGTCTGATTTATTCTGAGTTAATGCTTCTAATTAATTGGTCATTAATTAGATAATTTTAGTCCTCTGATTTACTATTAAAAGAGAAAATTATAGGATAGATATGAAATATTTTGGCATAGTAACACTTCCATGAACTTGTATAATTTTGAAATCATTGGTCTTAATGTTTTCTTGTTTTATTAAATTACATACTCTTATGTAAATTAATTAATAAGAACATTTCTAATTGATTATCGAAAGAGGCTTTTGGATATTTTTTAGAGATTGCTAACAAACAGAGAAAATTTAATTTAATTAGCTAGATGAGTAAAGTATACTGAGAGATTATGTGAAATTGATTTCTTAGAAATTTTCTTCCCATTAATTTGATCTTTGAACAACATCTTTATTTTCTTTTGCATATTTTCTTTAAATTGATTTTATTTTAAATTTCAATTACAACAAGTTTAGTGACGTTTCTATATAAAATTGAGATTAGTATAATTTTGATATTTGTTAAAAATAAGTTACCAATCCCTGAGGATGATACTTTTCTTATCACTTTATTATAAAACTACGATACTTTGCACTTACAGTTTTGCACCGATCACTTAAAAATAAAAAAAAGTCATCACCAAAGTCCAAACCTTTACCTGGACCCAACACCTTTCTACTAGTAAGTGTCTTCAGACTTGAAACACCATATGCATTATGCCAAAGTCACTAGAGAACAAGACTAATAAATCGGACAGTAATACCATGAATAACAAATCTAAATATAATGTCTAAGCTTTTATGCTACTTAAGATATCATTAATACCAAAACATATAGTAACAAATCCAAACTAAAAGAATCAATAATCATACAAACTAATTAAAGGAAAAAATTACACTCAAATAAATATTTAGAACAAGTTCAGAAAACACCAAATCTAACACGCAATTGGAAAATTAATTCAAACATAAGAGACTCTCAGAGGAGGAAACATGACACAAATTGAAAGAATATTTTGATAAAATATACCTCTCAAATAACGAATTGAGATGAAGATCCACCAGAGGATAATAGTAGCTACTCCAGATAAAAAAGTAGCAGCAAATCTCAATGTCGGTGGTCAGAGAGTTGAATCAAAAGCTAAAGGAACCTCTAGTTCTTTTATGAATACAAGTTCGTATCAATATATGAGGGATGGTCGTAGTGTTGGAAATGAAACACTCACACAAAGAAATTTTATTCAAACTCAAAGAAATATTACAAAATGCACTCTAACTCAAAATACAAGATACAACTCACTCTTATTTAGGCTTTGCTTCTTCACTCTCTTAGAAGCTCTTAATTTTTCTTGATTCCAAATGGTCCTAGAGAAGTTCTATGTATAGACTTCCAAAAACACTTCTATACACCTCACAACCACTCATTAAATTACTTCTCCAACTATTTACATTAATTAGTCTCACACCTATAAAATACTAACCATATCTACTTGCATTTATTAGTCTCACTCCTACTACTTCTCCAACTACTTACATTTATTATCCTCACACCTACAAAATACTAAAATAATCTAAAAGTAAAAATAAGTGACTTATAGAAAATAATAAATCAAGTTTATGATCCAACACCTCCCTTAAACTTGATCTTGTGACCCCTAGTAAGTTCCTTAATCTTATAAAGTCTTTGCTTGTTAGTGGCTTAGTAAAAATATGGTCAACTTGATCATGTGACTTCACATATTCAACTTGTAAATCCTTTCTTGCAACACACTCCCTTATATAGTGGTAGCGAATATCGATGCTCTTGCTTCAATTGTGGAATATTGGATTCTTTGCTAAGGCAATGGCTGACTTGTTGTCGACATAAATCTTGGTCAGCTCTTCTCGTATCAAGCCTATCTTCTTCAATAGATTTCTAAGCCAAATTGCATGACAAGTGCATAATGTAGCAGTAACATATTCTGCTTCACAAGTGGACAATGTGATAATTGGTTGTTTCTTTGACATCCATGTGAAAGTAGTATCTCCCATGAAAAATACAAATCCAGTAGTGCTTCTTCAATTATCTATATCTCTACCCCTATTACTATCGCTATATCCAGCAAGCTTGTAATCATTAGAAACTGAATATAACAAGCCAAAGTCAATTGTACCTTTCAAATAGCAAAGAATTCTCTTTGCGGCTTTAAAATGGGTAGTTGTTGGAGATTCCATGTAGCAACTAACCAATCCAACTATGTGAAGAATATCAGGCCTCGTGCAAGTTAGATAGCATAGACTTCCTACCAAACTTTTGAAGAATGTTGAATCTATACTTTTGCATTCTTCATGTTTGAACATCTTGATTCCATATTCCGTCGGTGTTCTTATCGGCTTACAATTCTCCATCTTGAACTTCTTCAAGATCTTCTTTGCATAGCTTTCCTATGAAATGAAAATTCCATCCTTTTGTTGCTTAACTTCAATGCCAAGGTAGTATACCATGAGCCCTTTTTTTGTCATCTCGAATTCCTTCATCATCACTTCCTTGAATTCATTGAACATGCTTGGGTTACTTCCGGTGAAGATTAAATCGTCCACGTAAAGGCACACGATCAAAATATCTCCATCTTTCATCTTGATATATAGAGTGTGCTTGTAGGGACATTTGTTGAAGCCATTCTTTTGGAAGTACTTATCGATTTGACTATTTCATTACCTTGGTGCTTGTTTAAACCCGTAAAGAGCATTCTTCAACTTCAACACCTTGTCTTTGTGGCCTTTGAATTTGTAGCCTGATGGTTGCTAGATGTATACTTCCTCTTCAAGAAATCAATTTAAGAAGGCAAATTTTACATCCATTTGATGTATCTTCCACTTATTTTGAGCTATCAAAGAAATTATTAGTCTAATAGTCTCCAATCGAGCAATGGGAGCAAATACCTCATCATAGTCAATTCTAGCCTTTTGCAACTAGGCTCGCCTTGTGCCTTTCAATCTCTCCTTTAGCATTTTACTTTGTTTTATACACCTATTTGACACCTATCACCTTACATCCCTTGGGAAGTGAGGTGGGTTCCCATGTGTCATTCTTCTCGATGGCCTTGATTCCTTTGTCCATTACATCTCTCCACTTCTTCTCTTGTACTACTTCTTGAAAGAAAACTGGTTCATAATCGACAAATAGACAAAATAATGTAAGGTTATCTTGTTATTCGATTACCTCATAGAGATCTCTAATACTTCGTATGCGTGACACAACTCTTTCATCTTGACTTTCACTTGATGATGATGAAGATGATGAGTCTCCTTGAGTGGTTGATGTTGGTGAAGTGGGTGGAGTTTCAAGCTCTTGTTGAGGTTCACCTAGTTACTCCTTCTATTGTCTGCTCATCTTCTTCAAGCTGAGGAAAGAAATTGAAGTCTTTTGCATAAGAGTTAAAATCCCATTCTCCTTCTTTATTGAATATCACATCTCAACTTATCACAACCTTCTTATTATTTGAATTGTACAGTTTTTAGCCCTTCAAATTAGAAGCATAGCCGATAAAGATAAAACTCTTGCTTTTATCATCAAGCTTTGTTATTTTCTCATTTGGAACATAAACATGGGCTACACTTCCAAAGATTCTCATGTGGGAAATACCAGGCTTTCTTCCACTCTATGCCTCTTGTGGTGTCTTTCTCCATACACTTCTTGTTGAAGATCGTTTTGACAAGTAGACTATACATGCCACTACTTCTGCCCAAAATTCCTTGGGTAATTTCTTAGTTTTAAGCATGGTTCATGCCATGTCGAGGATTGTTCTGTTCTTTCTTTCTACCATGCCATTTTTCTGAGGGGATCTAGGAACTATCATTGGTCGATGAATTACATTTGCTTCACAGAACTCTTGAAACTCCCTGGATGTAAATTCTCCACCTCGATCAAATCTCATGGCTTTGATTTTTCTACTACTTTCTCTCTCCACTACATCTTTGAACTTCTTGAAGACTTCGAAAATTTTTGATTCTCTTTCAAGAAATATACCCAAGTTTTTCTTGAAAACTTATCCATGAAGAGAAGAAAATAATTATTGTTACTGAGAGAGCTTGGATTGATCAAACCAAACACATCGGTATAGATGAGCTCAAGGGGCTTCTTGGATCTTGACTCTGACTCTTTTGAAAATATTTTCCTGAATTGCTTTAAGAAGAGACACTCTTTACAAAGCTGATCAGCATGGTTGATGTGAGGTAGTTCTTTCACCATCTCCTTCTTAGATAGTAGCTCTAGATTTTCAAAATTGAGATGCCTAAATCGAAGATGCCAAAGCCACGATGCATCTTTGTAGCAAGCTTTTAGACACTTTGCAACATCATTTTGTATGTTGATCAAGAACATTTTATTTTTTAACAACGATATTTTAGCAATGAAGTTATTCTTATCATCTTTTATAGAAAGATTATAATCCTTTATATGAACATTATAACCTTTCTCTAACAGTTGTCCTAAACTCAAGATGTTACTTTTCATATTGGGCACATAGTAAACATTGAAAATAAATTGATGTCTCCTATCTTTCAAACTGGTAAGGATGTTACCTCTCCCTTTCCATGTTATTGTGGAATCATTTCTAAATGAAACATTTTCGCTTACTGACTCGTCTAGCTCTACGAACATATCTTTCCTTCCACATATGTGATTTCTTGCACCACTATCAAGATAACAAAAATTTTCTTGGCCACCATCAGTTTCATTTCCTGCTAGAAGAAGAGTTTCTTTTCCATCTATCCTATCTTCCACGTATTTGGCATTTTCCTCAATTTTGTTGTTAGGAGCTCTATATTCTGAAGCATAATGCCCAAACTTCTGAAAATTATAACATCAAACTTGAGATTTATCATACCTCAAGTTCAGATCAATTCTTTCATGGCCTCGTGTTGAGCTTTCTCCTTTCTCATAGTTGTCGGAATTGTTGTTGTTGTAATTCTAACCTCGTCCACCACCGCGACTTCCACCTCGTCCACCGCTGCAACTTCCACCTCATCCATGACCTCCACCTCTGCCTCGGTCACATTGGTTTCTAACATTGCATTGGCTTTCATGTATATCCTTGAGTTATAGTTTGAGTAGTTGCTTAGTAAACCCTTGCTTCTTCTTATGCTTTTCTTCGTATGCTTGCAATGATCCTTAGAGTTTCTCAATCATCATTTCTTCCAATTATTTAGTTTCTTTAATCGTCATGATGATGTGCTCAAATTTGGAATCCAACGAACGAAGTATCTTTTCTATTATCTTCACATTGTCTAAATTTTCACCATTTATTTTTAATTGATTAGAAACAACTACTACTCTTGAGAAATAATCTAAAATAGACTAAGATATTTTCATGTGTAAGGATTCAAATTCACCTCTTAATGTTGGGAGACAGACCTTCTTCACCTTTTTGACTCATTTGTATGAGGTTTACAGCTTCTCCCACGCTTCCTTAGAAGAGCTTGCACTCAAAATCTTTTCAAAGCCATTATCATCTAATACTTGGTAGATGAGGCAGAGAGCCTTCTTGTCTCTCTTTCTTGAATCCTTCAAAGTTTTCTTTTCATCGAGTGTAAGAGCAGCAAGAGCATCATCATCTATAGGCTCGTTATAGCCTTTCTCTATGATATCCCACACATCTTATGATCAAAGAAGTGCGTTCATTTTGATACTCTAACTATCATAGTTTTTGTTGTTGTAGTTGATTGTCAGGACTTGGAATGGTGCCATACCATTTGCCATATCTTTCAATATGATGAGAATTTGCAAAATCTGATCACACGGATGAAACTAAAACACTGAAAAAACTTGGAAGGAACTCTAAAAAAAGTTCAAATTTTTTTTCTATCAATGGATCCAACTCGGCTGACTCGGCACAACTAGATGAGTCAACTCGATTTCTAGCAGCACTCTTCTAGGGGCACGTGGCGATGCATCTAAACTCCGATCGATGAGATTCTTGTAGTGTCGGATTCTTCTCGTCGAGACCTATGATTTGATATGCAATAGTGTATACTTTCCAACTTGGCTCTGATATCACTTTGTTGGAAATAAAACACTTACACAAATAATTTTTATTCAAACTCAAAGAAATATTACAAAAGCATTCTCACTCAAAATACAAGATATAACTCATTCTTATTTAGGCTTTGCTTCTTCGCTCTCTTAGAAGCTCTTAATTTTTCTTGATTCCAAATGGTCCTAGAGAAGTTCTATTTATAGGCTTCTCAAAACACTTCTCTACACCTCACAACCACTCATTAAATTACTTATCCAACTACTTACATTAATTAGTCTCATATTTATAAAATACTAACCATACCTACTTGCATTTATTAGTCTCACTCTTACTACTTCTCCAATTACGTACATTAATTTGTCTCACACCTATAAAATACTAAAATAATCTAAAAGTAATAATAAGTGACTTGTAGAAAATAATAAATCAAGTTTATGATCCAACACGTAGTAGGCGGCTATCTTTGACAAACAATTTATTAACAATGGAGTGGGTGGCTGTCGTTGACGATGGCGGTGCTAACAGATTAAAGGACTCGCAAACTAGAAGATTATGGATTGTCAATGATGGTAGATTAAAGGACTATCCAATTAGTAGTGGTGGCAGACTAGAAGACTGTCCGACTAGTAGTGTTGGAAAACCGAAGGACTTGTAGTTATGGCGGACTGAAATATTGAAGGAATATTCAAATGGTGGTGTTGATGGATTGAAGGACTAGCAGTGCTATGGAAGACTCACGGTGTGGAAATAAGAGGCATTAAGGGAGAAGGTGAAAAGAATTTTTTATTTTGAATCTTTTTTTATTATTATCAAAACATACCTATTATGTTTAAATTTGAGTAGCTACATCTGTAACAATCATATCCTCATCATTTACATCCAAAAGTAAAATTTCCCTAACTATATCAGGAATCTCATCTATAAAGTTCAAAAACTCAAAGATCGTAGGAGACAAACTAGCAATCACATGAACCACTCGATTGTGCTCCCTAGGTTTAAATTGAAAAGAAAAGTTCCTATCTTCACACCTTTTTCAAATCTCCTATGTGA
Source organism: Hippophae gyantsensis (assembly GCA_030763125.1). Lineage (NCBI taxonomy): Eukaryota > Viridiplantae > Streptophyta > Magnoliopsida > Rosales > Elaeagnaceae > Hippophae > Hippophae gyantsensis. The sequence goes on from CM061028.1 coordinate 29,641,652, forward strand.
TAGCATCCCTAGGGGTAGAATTATCATCTCTACTCAAAATCAATGAAACATATAGTTATGCATTAGACTCAAAAATGATCGATCTTCATGATTTTGTACAACAATACGCAAAGCCCAAGCCAAGGTTTTTAGTTTAGCCACCAAGGCCGAAAAAATATTATTCACAAACAATGAAAAAATACTAAGTGATTTACCTATAGCATCTCTAGAAATATAGCCCATACCAATTCTTTTCTCACCAGTGAAAAATGCAACATCAATATTTACTTTGATTCTTCCAAAAGGCGGTAACTTCTACTTGGTAGTCTTTTTATTTAAGTCCCTTCATTTTCTACTTGGTAACTTCTACTTGGTAGGCACTCAATAAATGGTATGATTGAGCTTTCTTCCTTTTCTTTCATGCAATACCTCATTTCGATTATGTCAAACAACCCATGCAAGATAATAAAAACGAGATGTATCCTATTTAGAATATTGTAACCATACGATATTCCATAACTCTACAAACAGCCATCCTATGATCCTCTCCATAATAGTTGAAAAAATTGAATACCTTCAAACCTGTCTAGCATTTTTGTACCCCATAATAGCATGAAACAAATCTTCAGCACTTGTTTTGTAGAGGCAACACCAAGAATGAGCAACTACTTTCTTTGTCACTAATTGATTTTGAATCCTTAAATATATTGTTGGATAAATAATTTTATTGGCATTTAAAGGCTAATTATGGAAGGATGTACTTTACATAGGTATTTTGCTCTTATTCTTTAACGCTTACCAAATATTATTATATTCAAGGGTGACAATTCATGAAAATCATGTAAATGTTTAATGAACTAGTGGTACTGCATCATTAGTAAGTAATATTTGTGTTTGATATTATGTGTTAATGTTGAGCTCATTAGTGGTGTTCGCAATATATCTCTTATATATTGTTAACATTGAGGATAATTTTGTTATTTAGTTTTTAAATAATCATAATACAAAATTTTATGTGTAAAATTATAGTTTTCCTTTTATTTTTCAATGTTTACAAAACACATTAACACCATTTCATTTGAGAGTTATAATTTGTGTTGTAGGAATTGTATTGTATCAATTAGGCGTGAGGAAATAATTAAATTAATCTATTTAAATTGAGAAATCTAATCAGATCTGACACTGATCCAATTCGACGGATTCAAATCGGATTGGATTTAGATTGAAAAATATATAATCCGTTCGGATTCAGATTGATATATTTTATAATTTGTTGTATTTGATTTGGACGAATATTATTAATTATAAATAAATATATATTTTATTTTATAATATGTTATATTTAAATATTATGCATATCATAATTACATTAGATTACTATTTTAACTTAAAAATAAATATAAATATTTATAATAATTTAATAATAATACATATATATTTTTTTTTATTTTTTTTTAATTGTGACTATAAATAATAAATTTTAAAATAAATATAATAATTTAAAATTAAAATATTATGTATTTTTTGTTTTAGATATATTAATAATTCATAAATAAATTTTAATATCAATCTAACCTTATCTTATTCGAAAACATTTCATCTATTTAAATTCGAATTGGTTCAAATTTATTACCTCATCATACTAGATTCAAATTTGATTCAAATCGAATCAAATTCAAATTTATAAAACTCAACTAGTTTTAATCCACTGTTTATCCCTACTATCAGCATATTTATTAGAGTTATCCATGTTTGATCTATCATGATTATATCAAGTTCAGAGGCTCGCAATCACTATCTTATTATTATTACCATCGAGAAAAGTTCTATAATACAATAACAAAAAAATTCAAACATTTTGATTTCTAAGAGTAAAATTGAGTAAGTAGCACAAGGGATCTGGTAACTTGTATAAAATAAATATTTTAATAAAGTAGTTTTTAATTTAAATATTTAAATATTATAATTTTTTAGTATTAAAAAAAAAGATGAAAATCATTTATATCAAAAATATAGAACTAAAATGAATATTTTTTAAAATTATAAAAATAAAGTGTTAAAATTAAAAGTTATAAAATTAAAACATTTCTTAATGAAAAGTTATAAGATAGATAGTAACTTCTCCCTATAAAACTTAATGAATATGATTTAGCCCCATATCCCATAGATTTAATAACTTGAAATAAAATATGTACCCTGTATAATATCGATGAACCCTTGTTTCTCATTATTAATTAATTTGAACTATTCCTTTTCAAAGTAAGGTACCACTGTACGTATCTTTTAAAAGTTTTGATAAAGCTGAACATATTATTTAGCTGATCTAATGGTAGAGTGGTAATATTTATTTTATCTTTTCTATATGTCTTAAGTCATAAAGTCATAAGTTTAAATTATATCACATTTTATTTGTTAAAAAAGAAAATACATATTATCCTTAAAGGAAAATTATTAGACAATCCTTAAGTTTAAAAATAATAAAAACATCTCTCCACTTTAAAAAGCAGGCAATTATCATCTTAGTTATCGTTTTATTACAAAATTATTCTTCAAATTTCTTGATTTTATTATTTTTTTAACAAATATCTCACTTAAAAAATTTAAAATAATGATAAAGAGTGTGAATGTTATTTTTTAAACATGTATACTTTTTTTATTTATATTTATAATTCATCCTATGCAGACTCTAAACTATTAAAATAAAAATAAGAAAAAACCTTTTAACGTAGGTGTAGAAAGAGATGGTTATGGTGCATTTTTAACAAACTAAAAGTTTAAATTTTAGTGTATTAGATAATCTATTTTACATGTAAAATTTTCATTTTTAACATTTTCACAAGCATTCAAATGTATTTCAAATTTTTTTGTACCTTTTGAATATATATTTAATGTATGTTCATAAATATTGTTAATATATGATGATTTTTGTAGTATTTTGAACATATATTAAATATATGTTGCAATTTATTTTAAATACAAATATTTTTTTATTTTTAAATCTTCAAAATGCATTAAAAATTGAACATATGTAACTTATTTTAAAGATACATTCTAATTAGAAATAAACAAAAAAAAAATTGTTCTATAACCGAAACGGTAAGAAATATTTATTGCTTTCTTGTACTTTTTTATTAACATCATTCTAATTGCCACCACCATTAGCACAATCTTGTAGGTGACAAAGTAAAGAGAATTTTTACTAACATTCATCACCCATCATCAAATACATATTGTATATTGTTAAAATTTTAATAAAATAAAAACAACAGTTTTAAAATCCTTATATAATAAAAGGTTACAATTATAAGCTTAATAAATAATTTTTTTAATACATAAATAATAGAAATAGAAACACAAAATATCTTAGGATATTTATCATAAAAAATGATAATTAGTAAAAAAAAATTTAAAAAATATAAAATGTAATATTAAATCCTAAAAAAAGAGTTGGATTTAAAGATTCATCGTTCTTAATAATAAGAAAATTATTTTCAAAAAAGATATAGTTTATTATGGAATAAGTAATAGAGAAATGAGTTTTAATATTACATATGTAAAAAAAAGATATAATATATCATTAATTGATAAAGAACCCACTATGAATAAACTACTAAAAATCCTTAAAAGAATAAAAAAAACTTAAATACATCTATTTAAAAGAAATCTAAATATTAATAAAATCATATTTTAGAGAAGAAAATTTATACAATAATAGGACTAGGTGTGCTAGATAACAGAACAATAAATAAAAAAAATTATTAGGAATAATCCATGGAAACTTAAAATATCAGAAATTAAAATTCATATCATACTCTAGGTTTACCATTAATATTGATGATAAAAAGCTAAATTAAGTATTAAGTCTAGTTTATAAATTTGAAACGAAAAATTTAATGAAATAAGAAAATCATCTATTTTTAATACACTACATAGAAATATATTTATTAATAAACAGTCACATTAATTCAATATATAAACAAAATAAATTCATAGAAATAGATAAAAAATTTCAAAAACATTGACAAATAATAAAATTAGAAATATTAATAGGCTTTAAAATATCAAAAGAATAAAAATTAGATGTTAAAGAAAAACTTCTAATAATAGAAAGAAAAAGTAATATAACAAGAAAAAATAATGTATCAAAATTTAAGTTTATAGATCCGAAACATCTAACAAAGAAATAAATGTGACAGACTTAAAACAAAAAATTTAAATAATGAAAGCATTTGTCTATTACGTAATATTAGGAAGAAAATATTACCATTATTATCCAAATATTGTTCAAATATATATATATATAGCTAGATTTTAATGAAAACCTATCAAATATATCAAAAAACCAAATAGTTATGATGAAAGCTTTAATTCTTTTAGTATAAGAGATATATATAACACAAGAATCATAAATTAGGTCCTTACAAGATATAAATGAAACACAAAAAGGAATTTTAAAAGAAATAAAAGAATATGGTTTTGATAAGAAATTATAACAAGACATATATAAAGAATTTACAGAATTAAGAAGAGGTGTAAATAATATATCTAGAGACAATGAAATCATAGCTTATAAGTTTGATCCATTTGCAAGATTAAAAAAGAATCACTTAGAAGATTAGATGTGTAAAACTCATAATTCACTCTTCTTATTTTCATTCAAAGACATTACATATTTATATACAAAGTTAGGGACACTCTTAGGTGACATACACCTAATACACAACTAATATATTCACCTAGTGATAGACACCTAATACACAACTAACATCTCTAACACTCCCCCTCAAGTTGGAGCATAGATATTAATCATGCCCAACTTGTTACAAAGATAATCAACCTGAACCCCACTTAAAGCTTTCATGAAGATATCTCCTAGTTGTTCTCCAGTCTTCATATATCCTGTAGAAATCAAACCTTGCCGAATTTTCTCACGAACAAAATGACAATCAATTTCAATGTCTTTAGTTCGCTCATGAAACACAGGATTAGAAGCAATATGAAGAGCAGCTTGGTTATCACACCACAATTTTGCTAATACTGAAGTTTTAAGACATAATTCATCCAAGAGCTGATATATCCATATTATCTCAGACGTAGATTGTGTCATAGCCCTATATTTTGACTCTACACTCGATCGTGACACAACATTCTGCTTCTTACTTTCCCATGAGACCAAATTTCCTCCAATGAAAATACAATAGCCTGATGTAGATCTTCTATCCACTTTGGAACCTACCCAATCTGCATCTGAAAAATATTCAATACAAGTGTGTCCATGATTTGCATACAAGATACCACATCCAGGTACTCCTTTCAAGTAACACAAAATTTACTCTAATGCTGCCCAATGATGAACTGTTGGGGATGACATAAATTAGCTAACAACACTAACCAAATATGTAATATCTGGACGAGTCACGGTAAGGTAATTCAGCTTTCCAACCACCCTTTGTTATCTTTTAGAATCTTTAAAGAGCTCCCCATCTCCTGTAAGATGGATGTTCGGAGTCATTAGAGCACTACAAGGTTTTGCTCTTAATTTTCCTATCTCAGTTAATAAGTCTAGGACATATTTTCTCTGAGATAGAAAGATACTTTTTTTACTCCTTGTGACTTCAACACCCAAGAAATACTTTAGCATCCCCAAATCCTTCGTGTGAAACTGAGTATATAGGAAAGACTTAAGAGATGAAATTCTCGTAGTATCACTTCCAGTAATAACAACATCATCTACATACACAACTAAAAGAATGATACCAGTTTCTGATTGTTTGTAGAACACAGAATGGTCAGACTTTCTTTTCATCATACCAAACGTTTCTATAGCTTGACTAAATGTTCCAAACCAAGCACGAGGACTCTGATTCAAACCATACAAAGATTTGCAGAGACGAAAAACTTGCCTAGACTCCCCTTGAGCAACAAAACCATGAGGTTGCTCCATAAACACCTCCTCTTGAAGATCACCATGAAGAAAAGCATTCTTGATATCTAGTTGATGCAAAGGCCAATGGTGAGTAGCTTCCATAGAAATAAACAACCGAATAAATGTCAATTTAGCAATAGGAGAGAAAGTGTCATAATAGTCCACTCTATAGGTTTGAGCATATCCCTTAGCAACAAGACGGGCCTTTAATGGGGCAATTGACCCATCTAGATTAACCTTGACTGTGAACACCCATTTGCATCCGATAGCCCGTTTCCCCGAAGGTAAATCAACCAAGTCCCAAGTACCATTGTCATCCGATGCATTCATTTCCTCTATCATTGCATGATGCCAACCAGGATGAGATATGGCTTAGTGAATAGTTTTAGGGATAGAAATAGAATCAAGAGAGGCAATAAAAGAGTAAGAGGAAGACGACAAGCAGTTATACGAAACAAAAGAAGAAATAGGATAAGTACATTGATGTTTACCTTTGCGTAATGCAATAGAAAGATTATCATTCAAGACTGGATGTGATGACGAAGGAGCAGGTGTAGGACATGAATCAGAATGTCTATGTCTGGAGTAGACTTGAGTTATAGAAGGCATAACAGGAACTGGATCAGAGACAGATTCAGATGATGTGATAGAATAGACTAACAAATCGTCATCCTCCCCCTAACATGCAGGAGGAGGAGAAGACGAAAAATAGGGTGTGTCTTCCATGAAGGTAACATCAATTGAGACAAGATATTTGTTAAGACTAGGACAATAACATCTATAACTTTTTTGGAGACGAGAATAACCAAGGAAGATACACTTCAAAGACTTAGGATCTAATTTAGTAACATGCGGACGAACATCCCGAACAAAACAAGTGCTACCAAATATCCTAGGGTCAACCGGAAATAGTGACTTATTAGGAAACAAAATTTTGTAAGGAATCTCACCATGAAGAACATATGAGGGCATGCGATTCATAAGAAAACATGCTATTGAAACTGCATTGGCCCAAAAAGGTTTAGAAATATTCATTTGAAATAATAAGGCACATACAGTTTCGAGAAGATGTATGTTCTTACGTTTGGCCACTCCACTTTGAGATAGAGTATCAACACACGAAGTTTCATGAAGCATGCCATTTTGAACCATATAAGATTGAAACAAAGATGATGTATATTCTTTGGCGTTATCACTTCACAGAGTACGAATTGAAACATTAAATTGAGTTTTAATCTCAACATAAAATGTGCAAAAAATAGAAAACAATTTAGAACGACTCTTCATTAAATATGACCAAGTTACACGAGAATAATCATCCACAAAAGTAACAAAATACTTAAATCCAGGTTTAGACAAAATAGGACAAGGACCCCAAACATCAGAATGAACTAATTCAAAAGGAACACTAGCACGTTTATTAACTCTTGGATTTGAACTAAGATGATGATGTTTTGCAATTGACAAGACTCACAATCTAATGAAGACACCTTACTAAACTGAGGGCAAAGTTTCTTCAGTAAAGGAAGAGATGGATGACCCAGTCTACAATGTGCCTCGAAGGGAGAGGTTACACTAGAGTAAGTGACAAATTTTGGTATTGGTGTGTCAAGAATATAGAGGCCTTCAGACTCATGTCTTTTACCAATAGTCTTCTTCGTCATAAGATCCTGAAATAAGCAACGATCAGGAAAAAATGAGATGCAACAGTTAAGATTGTGAGTAAGCTCACTTATAGAGATCAAATTAATGGATAAGCTAGGTAAATGTAAGACAGACGACAAAGGAAGCAAAGGAGTGGGAGTAATTGTACCAGACCCAAGAACATGAGATGGCGACCCATAGGCTAAGGTAACAATAGAAGTAGAAGTGTGTGACTGAAGAGTAGAAAAAATATTAGAATTACCTATCATATGATCTGTGGCACCAGAATCAATAACCCATTTGGAAGATGAGGAAATGAGACACGTATTTGATTTACCTGAATCAGCAATAGCAGTGACAGAAGGTGATAAAGACCTTGGTAAATTCATCTGCAGAGATAAGAACTGATTTTTCAAATAGAAAGTCAAATCTGTAGAAATAAGCAGACATCTTATCTAAGCCATGTCTACTTTGAATAATCTTTAGGAGGATCATTAGTCAAATGAGTATCTTTGTCGATACTTCTCAAATAAATTCGAATGGTCTTGCTCCAAGCCAAATAATTCGAGCCATTGAGCTTATGGTCCGTGATTTTAGACATCACAGGCACCATATTTGTTACAACATTAGATTTCTTTTCAGCCATAACTCCTACAAACGACAAGGCAGCGAACAAAACGAACAAACAAAATCCAACAACAGTAGTGACCAAACACGCAGCGAATAAGAACACAAAATTGGAAGAACCCAAACCTGAACAATCACAAGCGATGAGTGCCAAACCACCACAGATGACGCAGGGGAACGGCGGAGAGCAACACAAGGTCGACTAGAGAAGATTACTGCACAGATGCGCTGTCACGCGTCGGCACGTGGAAAGATGGTAGAAAATCACGGTGGCACATATGGCTCACTTGCGGCTCATCTGGTGATCGAGCTTTGGGGTTTGGCCGGTCGTCGGCTGGTCTTCCTCCCTATGTCGGTGGTGAGACGCGTGGAAAGATGATAGAAAGTCGCGGTGGCGTGTGTGGCTCACTCGCGGCTTGTCTTGTGACCGGACTTCGGGGTTTGGCCGGTCGACGGCTGGTCTTCCTCCCTGTGTCGGCGGTGAGAAAAAATGTGCACTCCAAAAGGGTGTTCCGAGTTGGAACCCAAAAATGCACTAAATCCTAATTTGTGTTTACTCAAAAATCAGCCCCTAATTTGAACGAATTTTTTTTTTCCAAATTTTGTAATCCAAATGCTCTGATACCATGTAAAACTCAGAATTCACTCTTCTTATTTTCATTCAAAGACACTACATATTTATATACAAAGTTATGGACACTCTTAGGTGACATACACCTAATACATAACTAATATATTCACCTAGTAATAGACACCTAATACACACTTAATACACAACTAACATCTCTAACAAGATGCATTGATACCTGAGAATGAGAACAAAAAAGAATGAGTAAAACTTAAAAAATAAAGAAGAAGCTATAATTCTAGTTTAATGAATTATAGAAAAGAATTAGAAAAATAATTTATGAATCTTGAAAATAAGGATATAAAAATTAGTCATTATGTTAACCTTACCAAATGAAGAATTAGGAAAACATTATGATGAAAACTTTGTATAAACAAAGATGATATGACAATAGTCAACAAAACTAATTATGAATCAGAAAATATGATCTCAAAAAATCATATGAAACCTATTTCATTACCGGTTTTTATCAAAAAAGAACATCTAACCCATATAGGGAAGAAATAAATTGACAAAAACCAAAAGAAACTAACATTCCTTATAGAAGATAACAACTCAAAATGGAAAAAGGGCTACATTGGGGAACTAGAAGTAGTATTTCATCAAACTTGATAAAAATTATAGATCTAATATTTTAGATTTAGATTGCATAAGAGATTAGGTTTTAGATGAATTGTATGCGTGTAGTTATATAAATTTTTCTAACTACGTAATCAAACTTTTTGACCAATAGAGTCTTAATAATTCACAAAATGATAAAAAATATTAAAATTTGGTTTATAAATTTAACAGAATAATAACATTACAAATACAGGAGAATGCTCCCACAGATAGAGAGTACTTAGATACTGTAGTAAATAAAATATAAAAGGAATTTATTAAAGAAAATGAAAGTAGACATATGACTAAATCCAGTGGAAATTAAAAAAGACATATAACAAATATATAAATATTTGATTTGTGTTATTTAGATTTCTTTATTTGTGAATATAAAATGTATTATCACAAATTACCACCATCTATGTGAGAAACTTATAAGAAAATTATTTTCTAGAAATTACTTGAAACATTACATAAGACTATAATAGAATGATGTAATAAAAGAAATAGAAAAACTATACCTAACACCTTAACAGGAAAAATAAGTACTTTTAAAAATTGAATTATCATTAAATATCAAGAAATATAAGAATATAAACAAATAAGAAAAAATAAAAAATAAAATTTGTGATATAAGAGATTTTAGGATGCTAAAAAATATAGATGTAACATAAATTCTTACAAGAAAAAGTATAAAAATATAAAAAATACAAAACATTCAAAAGACATAAACTTAAAAAATAAGACTTCTAAAAATATAAGAGAAAGTATAACAAAGAACTTTATATAAAAAGATATTTTAAAAGAAGAATGTATAAACCCCCAAAAAACAAAAATTATTATCCATTAGAGAAAAAGAAATGTAGATGTTGGATTTGCGATGAAAATGACATTATGCTAATGAATACCTTAACATGCTTCAACATAAGAAAATATTTAAAAATGAATTTTCAAAAAAAGTAAAAATCTTAGAAGAAGCTTTTAAGATAGAATTAGAACTAATAGATGAATCGAATATAGATAATACTTGTAATAGTTATCTATTAGAAGAAATAATTGACTTAGATGATGAATATTTTTCATCAGAATATGAATGATTTATATAGTATTATAAATCCAAACAGTACTTAAATTTAGATAAGATTGAGATTTAAAGGTTATACAAGTTATCATTTTTATGCATATGTAGATACATGAACTAGTAAATATGTAATTTCAGAAGAACTCTGAAAACAAACACCAAAAGATTTAATTATAAGATTTGTTAACAATACTACAACAAATCTTAATAAAGCCTTAAAAAATACATATATAATAATAAGATGAGAGAAATTTCATATTCCTATCATATATCTACAAAAAACATGAGTTGATTTATTAATAAAAAATAACTTCTTAAATTTTTATTAATCTTTTACTCAATATTTAGACAAAATAAGTTTAACAACATTAGATGATGAAACCATTTATGTGTCAAAAATAAGAAACAATTTGATAGAATCAAACCTAACTTTTATACAATTACATAAAAAGTAAAAATGTAATGAGATAAATACAAAGCAATAACCTTATATAGAAAACATATTAGACATAAAAGAGAAACAAAACTTTTTTTTAATAAAATACAGGAAGATAAAACCTTAATAAGAATAAAAAATTATTACAAACAGTAAGTTCAAAAAACCATTTAGATTTTAAAATCAATAGGTCTAAAATAATAGAAAGAATAAATCTCAAATATCCTAATAAAATCATAAGAGTAAAACCAATGATTTATACCCAAGAAGACAAAGATGAATTTGAAAAACAAATTCAATAACTTATAAAATTAAAAGTCATAATACATAGTTTACCTCACTAAAGTTTAGCATTTTTAGTTAAACAAGAAACTGAGAAAAGAAGAGGTAAAAAAATAATGGTAATAAACTTCAAAGACTTGAATAAAGAAACCATTAATGATGGATATTTTATTCCAAAGAAAGAAAAATTATCATCAATAAAAGGAAAAAAATATTTATCAAGTTTTGATTGTAAAAGTAAATTTTGACAAATAAGACTTGATGAAAAATCATAGAAATTAATAACATTTAGTTGCTCACAAAGACAATTTCAATAGATAGTTGTAACGTTTGGATTAAAACAAGCACAAAATATTTTTCAAAGACATATGAATAATATCTTTAAAAATTTACATGAAAATTTGTTGTGTATGCATCGATGAAATTTTAGCATTTAGTAATAAATTGAATAAACAATACTTAAATATTATTAATGTCTTACAAGGATGCATGAAATAAGGACTTGTTCTATCTAAAAGAATGATTGTAATAACTCAACAAAAAATTAAGTATCTAGGATTATAAATAGAAGATGAAAAACATCCTCGAGCCTCATATATTAAATAGTATAGAAATTTTTTTTAGTGAAATCAAGGATAAAAATCAGTTTCAAAGATTTTTAGGATTTTGACTTATGCAAAAGCATACATAAAATAATTAATAGAAATGAAAAAATCAATACAAACTAAACTAAAAACATTTATGCTTAAAAATGGAAAAAAAATATGACACACAATACATGGACAATGTAAAAATACAAGTAAAAAAGTTGCCAACTTTATACCACCCAAGTCTAGACAATAAAAAATGATAATAGAAATACATGTTTTACATGAATATTGGGAAATAGATTTAAAAGAAAATATAGATGATAAAGATGAATATCTTTACTGATACACATCATGATATTTTTGGGCTCTAAAATTAAATTATTATAGTAATGAAAATGAATATTTCGTTGTAAAAAAGACTATAAAGAAATTTGTAATATATGTTTTCAGTTCAAGATCTATTGTCAGAATAGATAATAATTTTTTTGGATATTTCTTAAGGACTAATAATGCATGTGATTATAAGTAATGTTGATTAATCAAATAATAGCAATGGTTTATTTATTACAAATTTGATGTTGAACATTTACCAAGATATAAAAATAGTTTAGCTGATGAATTAACTAGAGAATTAGCATCTTTAACCATTTTTTATTTATTAGGAATGGATCATCTTGACATAGATATCAATATCAAAGAAAAGGAAATCAAAATCCTATAAGATAAACTTAAGATATTATATCTTAAGAAATCTTTAAAGGATAATATCAAAGAGGTTAATCCCTAGGCTAAATAGGAAGAACCTAAATGTTCAAACTTCAAACATAATGATATTGTTTCCTTTATCTCAAATGAAAAGAGAGGAATTAAAATTTTCAAAATAGGTAATGGAGAAAATAATCTCTCTATAGAGAAAAAGAAAGAAAAACTCAATTGGGCCAATGAAATAGAAAATGAAAAATCTTCAAAGACTAAACTTTATGTAGTTTACAATGGTCCCAAATCAGGAATCTATACTAGTTGGCCAGACGATAGTAAAGTCATAATACGCTTCAGTGGAATAATCCATAGATCATTTAGCAACATGATAGAAGCAGAAGTCAGTTTTGCTAATTATAAAATGTCAAAACTATTAATTCTTTTAGAGATAACCAAGAACTATTTCTAAGTAATACAACAATCAACTAGTCTTAGCATATTAAAGACACTTGGAAGGGCAACAAAATCGGTGATATTCAGGGCAGCAATCTACAAATCTCTTATTTCAGAAGAAGATAGAGACCAACATAGGAACCTCACAGCACAATAATGCTTAAGTTTGTATAACTTACCAAGGAAATCCACTGAGGAACATCTTAATGATATGAAGTTTTACATTTCAGAGAAAGAAATCCCTATAGAAAATACATTCAATATCCATGAAGAAGCATATCCAATGTATGTATACAATTATTTCACATTAGGTTAATAGAAAACTTGTATCTAAATTACTTTCCTGAAAACTTCAAAAAGTCCATTAAAAATTTTAGAAATAAAAGTAAGGTATGGATAAGCTTGTTTATTTAAGATTTTTCAGTTCTACTATGTATTAAAATTAGAAAATTTCATAAGTCCATATCATTTCATTAAGATTAGACTTGCTAACACTAAAAGGGAATTTAATCATTTCAAAGTTAATTATTCTATCTGCAAAGTAATTATCACTTCACAAAGTAACCTATCTATCATCGTGTGAAGATGGTAAAAAGATCAATAAATATGATGTTGCTTTCAATTGCAATAAATTGAAAGAAATTATGGGCATCAAGAAGGTGTTTTAACATTATGCCAGATAGTAGGCTAGGAACCATAAATGCATTTATTTCATTAAAAATAAAGAAGAATATATGGAGAGTTTAGCTACACAATAATCAAAATCGACAAATGACTTTGAATAAATGTAGGGTCTATACAATAAATTGGCTCTCCAACCTCAATAATGTAGGTATTAACTAGAAAAGTTAGGTGAAATAATGAAATCCCACCTATGTAAAAGAGAACTCTTATTTCAAGGGAAGACACACTTCTTGTACTCTTTAAGAAAATTATTCACTTAGCTCTCTTTCTATCTTTTATAATCTTTCAACTAGGAATGAGTAAATAAAACCTTATTTAAAGTTTTCAGTACTCCAGTTATAATAAACTATTATCATAAGTAAAAGTTCCTCTTAAAAAAAATCTAATTTGTCACTTTAACCTTCATAGGAGCGTATAGATACTATAAATCTCTATAAGAAAGACATAAGATTGAATCTAATTGAGGCTCTACCTTAATAAAAAAAGAGACATCATGAAGCACATGATCGAGATGGACCCATATTTATCATGTCAGTTATAATTACAGTGTGAGGATATTAAGAATCTTGATTGTTTATTAATTTATTTATCATTCATTTAATAATTTGCATAAAACATGAAAGGAAAATATATTGAAGAAAAGAAATCAAGAACTAATTTATATAGAAGTAAAATAAAAAAATAAAAAATTTAAAAGATGTTATATATCTTAAATAATTTTTACTACATTTTAAGAAATTTATAAAAAAAAAACTTTATTGTTACCACATTACGATCAAAAGTAATTGAAAACTTATAAGGATTAATTGATTATTTTTTGAAAATAGAAAAAAAGCATAATCTAATAAATAATCTTATAAAAAATTTAATTTTAGAAGACAGTTTGAATATAATCATATCATATATATAATAAAATAATGAAATACAAAAATTAAATCATTAGTTAGACAATGAATTTAATCATGAAAATATCGAATTAAGTTTAATATATGATCAATTAGAATAAAAAAAATCTAACTATAATTTAGTATTAGAGCCATTTTTGTTATAAGAAAATAAAAAAATATCATGATTTATGTAAACCTTACAAAAATTAATAAAAGACTTATAAGTTTTATATAAAAACAATAAAAGAAGTGGCATGTAAAAGGAGATATGTATGAGATGTTATTATAATTCTCTCAAAGTAAAATAGAGGGCATTTTAGATTTAACATGTGTCTTAAAATTGTTAAATATGATGTAAATCTTAAGAAAACTATTTTTACTTAAATAATTTTATTTTTGATTAATTTATCAATTTTTTTAACTAATAATAATTCATTTTAAAATTCATAATTTTAAACAAATTACATAATAAAAAATATCATCATTTTATAACTTCAACAAAATGAGATCAATGTCACATCTATTACATCTCTTGCAACCACCGTCAATGACCCTATTGGATGTGCTTCAATAGTTACCACCAACGACCTTATATGAGCTATGGTGGATGTAACATGTTACATATAGAAATACATGTAGATGTAACATGTCACTTCTAATAGGTCACTAGAACTTTGGTGGATATAATATGTTACATATAAAAATAAATATAAATGTAACATGTTACATTTGATGGGTCAATGAAATTACGATGATGTAACATGTTACATACAAATATACATAAGATATAAAAGGTAATAAAGAATAGATAAATATAAAATATTACATATAAAAGATACATGTTAATATAATATATTATATATAATGAATCACCGACGAAGGTCACTAGAACTTTATTAGGTTGTCAACTACGATTGTTGAAATATTGGTGGATCAATTGAGATATCGTGAAATCTAACTTTATTTTTATTTTATTGAATTAATGTAACAAGAATATTTATATATATATATGAAACTATGAGTTTTAACTAGTTTGGAAAAAAATGTTATTGGAATGAAAAAACTTAAAATAATATTCTCTTAAAAACCGAATGATATGAGAGATAAATTATTTATTCTATATGATATTTTATACCGATGAAATTAAATAATATTGTAATATTTAAAAAAAAATATTTGATAGTCACAAAATAATGCAATGAGAAGTGTATTATAAGAATGATAAATAACACTCATACAAAGCCCTCGTTCACTTGGCAATCGCGAAGGTACAAATATTAAAGCCCTTGCGCTGCTGCGCAGCTGATTTGAAAAAGGAGAGAAACCCTCGTTCTTCTTCCATTTCCAAATCCTTCCCAATAAATCCCGTAAATAGATAAGCTACCAACCCAAATATTCATCAATTTAAATCCCTAATACCAATTTATTTCTGGATCTTTCTTTCTCTCTTTAAGATTTGCTCGCTTTAAATTCGCCCTTTTTTTCCAGTTTTGCTTCTGCTTCATCTCTCTCTTGGTTAGTACAAATTTAATCTCAACTTTTTTCTTTTGAATTATTTTATGGTACTGCTATTTTTTTAAACCTTTCGTACATGCGTATTCTCTCATTCGTTGTGAATTTTATTGTACTTGTGGTTATTGATTACTTTTTAGTCTTTTGCTGCTTGCAATGCTGTTTTTTTTTTGTTTAGCTGTTATTCGATGAAGTAGTTGATGACTCAGTTCTTCGTATTTTAGATTTTGTTCGAAATGTAGGGTTCTAACTCCGTATTCTCTTGGAGCCTGTTAGCTATTTAAGAGGAGTGTGAAATGAAATGAACCCAGAAAAGTGAGTAAAGAGAAAACAAAATGGTCTATTTTAGTTTTACTAGGAATATGAAAAGTGAAAACCCATCTCAACCTTATCACATTAATATTAATTGGGTTTTACTTCACCGGTGTCCTTGTGAATGATTGGGTCCTACATAATATCCATATGATGTCTACGAGAGTAATAAAAGAAAGGCTTACATATTTTTCCATTAATTTAACCTATCTTTTTTCCCTCCTGAATTTTCATGTTCTTATTTGTTGGGTCATTGCTTCCACCCAAAAAATAATTAGGTAGTTTAGCCCTATAGGTGTTAAAAATTTCTTTCCAATGATGAATGAAAGTGATCCCTAGTTTCTCCATAGCATATATGAAAGTTGTTGGTTTATATAGGCATGTGCTCATCTAGGGTGTCCTATGACTTCAGTTATTGGATCCTAACAGCTAATAAAATGGATTGAATTTTGAGATTAATTGCTAACCGAAAAGGGAAAAAAAGAGCCTGTGGATTGTATTGAGGGCTATATAGGAAAAGGAAAAGGAAAGGGAGATGAGAGATAGACTTGGATGACCAAGGCTTTCAAAATTTTATTTCTGCCACTTGCAATGTCATATACATTTTTGCATTACTTGAGTCTTTTTGCGACCTAAGTGTTACTGTACTATGTGCTCTAGGTAAAAAAAAAATCCTTTTTTTAACATTTTGTAGTGAGAGAAGATGTTCTGTTCTTTTTAGTTTTCCATATCCCATGCCGGTTTGCTTCATTCCCTGGAAGGCATGGAGTTTTTAATTCCTTGAGCTGTGGGGATTAGATTATCAATTGAAGGTGATTCATTTGAAGCTTCTTGGAATGTCAATGTTCTTATCTTTGTTTACGTGCTATCTATATTGTGGCATCTGCTGTGCTTTTCAGTTCTTTTCCTCTTTACTTATCGGTTCAAAAAAGTGAATCACTTTTTGTTTACTTTTATCTCGTGAATTTTTAACTTTGACAAGCCATTTAGTAATCATGGCTTTTGGAATAATCGTTCTTGATGATATGCAGATTCTATAGTATCTAAAATCTTCATATCAAGGTTCCATACTTATTGACTTGTTTACAATGGGAGATGCGGAAAATACCAACCAATTGTCAAAAAAGAGAGCTGCTGATAGGGAACTCAATCGTGATAATCCTGGTCTGGATGATGAGGCTGACCCTGAACAAGAGACTGGAACTTTCAAGAGAGCCACTGATGAAGTCCTGTCTACCAGAAGAATAGTCAAAGTCCGTCGCAACCAGCCATCCTCTGATTCATCGTCTAATCCTTTTGCTGGGATCCAACTAGTTCCAAGCAGTTCGATCGAGTCTAAACTTACAATTGAAGCTCAAGATGCTGATCAGAAGATAGTGTCTGAAGATGTTGATGGAAAAACAAATCCAAACAAGAATAGTGAGGCCAAGGTTGAGCCTAAGGCTAATATTGAAGCCAAGGCTGATCCTCAGTCTGAGTCTGAAGACAATAAGCAACATGAGAGCAGAACTACTGAGGCCGAGGCTGGTCCTGTTGTAGATGACAATTCTAAAGAAAAGGATAAAAGTGATGCTGCAAGTGTGGGGATAAAACCTGTGACAGATGCTGAGCAAGCTGCAGGAGAAGATAAAACTGAAAATGGTGATAAGAAAGACAACGAAACTGAAAATGTTCCTCAGAACACTGAAACGACTACTTTTAATTCATTCCAGCAGCTTTCAAGTAGCCAAAATGCCTTCACAAATCTTTCTGGAACTGGATTTTCCTCTTCTTTATTTTCCTTTGGTTCTATTGCAAAGGATGGGTCTACTTTAAGTTCAAATTCTGGTTTTGGGCTCGGTCACTCTAACAATGGAAACTCTTCCCTTTTTGGGGCATCAAGTACATCCATTGCATCTAAGACCGAGGGGAGTGGTTTCCCATCAATGCAAGAGGTTGCAGTTGAGACTGGAGAAGAAAATGAAAAATCAGTTTTCACCGCTGAATCGGCACTATTTGAATATATTGATGGAGGCTGGAAGGAGCGTGGAAAGGGAGAAGTGAAGGTTAATGCATCCACAATTGAAGCAACAGGAAATGCTAGACTTCTTATGAGAGCAAGGGGAAATTACAGGTTAATTCTGAATGCCAGACTTTACCCTGACATGAAGTTGACAAATATGGACAAAAAGGGGATTACTTTTGCTTGCATGAATAGCATCACTGAAGGGACTAATGGTTTTTCCACATTTGCTTTGAAGTTCAAGGATGGTTCCATTGTGGAGGATTTTTGTGCTGCTGTTACTGTGCACAAGGGTAATAACCCTTCTACTGTCCTCAAAACACCTGAAAACTCTCCCAAGGCTTCTGAGGACTGAGTTCCCCCATATTGATGCACTCGGAAACTTTTGTTCTCTCATGAAGTTTTCCATGATAGCTACTCTCTTGATGTTAGAGAAAAAAAAAGAAAAAAAAAGGTAAGTTAAGAGTCCGGCAATATCAAAGCCCCTTTATCCATGTCTAGCAGAGTTATGTGATAGAGTTAACTTTTGTTGTAGTTTGATGCAGTTTTATCTTTGGGCGTATATTAAACCGTTCGGATAAGTATTTTGTTCAGAGTCCTACTGCACTTGAATGTGTAACACCGCTTTGTACTTTGGTTCTTATCTAGAACCAGGATATCATGATAATTGATACATGTACTTTGCTTGTGCAAAAATGTCTATGGAACAATTTTGCGAAACTTGTTCAGGTGAATATCTGTCGTTCTAATTCTGTCTTTTCTGGCTTAGCTGGGGAGGGGGGGGAGAAAAGAAAGAAAAAACCTCTATTCTCTTTTTCTTTTTTTATTTTATTTGTAACTACTCTTTTCATGGAAAAAACACACTAATTAAAAATTTTCTGATGTAAAGGCAAAACATCAAAGCAAATTTTCAAGCTGCATAATAAGCCGATCATCCATTAATTATTTATTTTATTCAGAATAATATACTAGCCTTGCATTATAAAATACCTGGTGTGGTCTAAGGATTTGATATGTTTCTATTTAAGTTCCTAAGAATGCAACCTTAATTCTGATTCAGGAGACGAATAATTCTTGGAGCACGTCTCTGCACTTTATTTGAAGCTGCCAAAGAAATCACACATTACACTAATAATGAGGCAAATATACCAAGGATATATTAGACTAATAATGAGGCAAATATACCGAGGATATATGGATGACTTCCCTTAAGCACATTTGAGATTAGTTATAATTTACTTTTAACAAATTTTAATTTTATGTGAGTTGAGTTTATACTTATATCTTAAAAGAGTTGAATTGATTAGATGATAAGTTGATTCCTTTCAAATTTTTGAAACATAGAAATACAAAAGTATGCAATTTTCTTTTTTTTTTAATAATGACATTATAATTATTTTTTAACCAAAGAATTTTGTTGAAATAAACAAGTTTAGCAAGTTCATTTCTCAACTCATAAGTTACGTGAGGTGAGTTTTTTCAACTTGTGAACTTATTGAATCTGAGTTGAGTTGATTAATTTATTTATCTATAAAATTGTGGATATATATATATACTTGGGTTCTCTGTAGAGCTAATGTTAGCACAAGAAAGTTTGGACAAGTGATTGTGTGGATCTGCTTGGAAATCCAAAGGATGATAAAAAAAAAAAGTGCAATATTTCAAGCATTTCACAGCACACTTGAAAGACTCGTGTGGTTTTTGGAAAATACAAAGAGCAAAGCAACCAATTAAATTCACTAAATGTATTTACAAGGTACTAATTACAGTGAAGATTAATACATGTATAAATATAAAAAAAGGAATCTGCTTTTCCTAAAAGTACTTTTAGGAAAAATATATTAGTTGCATACAACTAATATACAGCTTAACTGTATATTAGTTGCATACAACTAATATACCATTTAATGATTTATTAACACTCCCCCTCAAGTTGGCGCGTAGATATCAATCATGCCCAACTTGCTTAGTGAGCCATATAATGACTTCTTGGAGACTCCTTTGATAAGCATATCTGCAAGTTGCTCTTCTGTGGGAACAAAAGGAAAACTAATAAGTTTGGCATCTAACTTCTCTTTTATAAAGTGACGATCAACCTCTACATGCTTAGTGCGATCATGTTGTACTGGATTTTGTGATATATCAATGGCTGCCCGATTGTCATAATACATCTACATAGTATTTTTGAGTTCGAAACCCAAATCTAATAACAAAGTTCTTATCCACAGCAATTCACAAACCCCATGAGCCATACCTCTATACTCTGCCTCAGCACTAGATCGTGCCACCACTTTCTGCTTCTTACTTTTCCATGTAACCAAATTTCCTCCCACAAAGGTGAAATAACCCGATGTTGACTTTCTATCTGTAATACTTCCTGCCTAATCTGCATCTGTGAATCCACAGACTTCAAGAAGATTGTTGTGTTTAGAGAACATTACTTCCCTTCCTGGAGCCGATTTCAAATACCTTAAAATTCTCAAAACAGCATTCATATGGTTCTCACTTGGATTGTGCATGAACCGACTCACCACACTTATCGCATATGCAACATCCGGGTCTAGTATGAGCTAAGTAAATCAAACGTCCAATCAATCTCTCGATAATGGCTCGATCGCTTGGTATCCGATCCGGATACTCTACTAAACAATGGTTTTGCTCAATAGGAGTGTCAATAGGTTTGCAATCCAACATACCTGTCTCGTTAGTAGATCAATAATGTACTTCTTTGACACGTATATATTCCTTCTCTTCCCCGGCTACCTCAATTCCTAAGAAGTACTTTAGTTCACCTAAGTCCTTCATTTCAAATTCGAGGCTAGTCAGTCTTTGTAATTTATCCATCTCAATAGTATCATCACCAAGTGATTACCATATCATCAACATAAATGATTAGGGCTGTTACCTTCCTCGTTGATGTTTGAGAAATAGAGCGTGGTCTCGAATTACTCGTCAGTAACCAACCTTTTGCATGAATTGTGAAAACCTTCCAAACCAGGCTCGAGGATTGCTTGAGGCCATACAAAGACTTCCTCAATTTGCATACAAAATTACCAGGAGAATCAACTACATACCCGGTGGAAGACTCATGTACACCTCCTCGGCTAATTCTCTATGAAGAAACGCATTCTTGACATCAAACCGAAGTGGCCGCTTTAAGTTAGCAAAGAAGTGAGAAAGCGTAACCCGAATCGTGTTCATTTTGGCAACAAGAGCAAAAGTCTCATCGTAGTCTACACCATACGTTTGAGTAAACCCTTTTGCTACAAGACGAGCTTTATACCGATTTACGGATCCATCACCATTATGTTTTATAGTAAACACCCATCGACAACCAACTGCCTTTTTTCCTTGTGGTGGTGACACAAGTTGCCAAGTATCGTTCTTCTTTAATGCATCCATCTTTTCATCCATTGCCTTCCTTCATATTGGATCTCCCAACACATCATGCACTTTGTTAGGTACTGATACACCATATATTTGATTCACAAATGATTTGTATGACTTAGATAATCTTTTAGTGGACATGAAATTGGCTACTGGGTATTTTGATTTTGCATGAATATTTGGTTCATACCTTTTGGCTGGTTGACCTCGAGTAGACCTAGTTGGTAACACATATTGTCCAACATTAGACTCGATGTTATTAGTATCAGTAGGTGTACATACCTCAGATGAGTGACCTTCAGTACCAGGGAGTTGTTGATCAAGGGTAGGAGTAATGCCTGAGGGTACAGTTCTGTCTTCAATGTCATTTGCTGTAAGTGAATTTGGTGCTTGAATACTTGAAGCATCTGTTTCTGCAATGACTGGATTCAATGAATTAGAAGTCTCATCTGGTCTCATTGAAACATCAGTTGGTAACTCACCTAATGCCTCCCCCTCACCATGATACAGTTCTTCGAAATATGTATTCTCCCCCTGACGAGCAGTATCAGGTGAGGAAAAATAACTCATGTCCTCAAAGAAGGTAACATCCATAGTAACATAATACTTTCTGGTTGGTGGATGAAAGCACTTGTACCCTTTTTGATAACTTCTATAACCAACAAACACACATTTAATTGCCCGGGCATCTAATTTAGACCGTTGATTTTTAGGAACATGCACAAAAACAACACAACCAAATACTCGAGTAGGAAGATTATGAAAGGATGATAAGGATACGTAAGATACGAGAATCTGGAATGAGATTTTTCCATTAAGGACATTAGACGGGAGACGATTGATGAGATGGGCGGAAGCCTGTACAACATCACCCCAAAGATATTTTGGCATATAAGCACTAAATAAGAGTGCACGAGCCATATCAAGTAAATGACGATTTTTTCTTTCAGACACTCCATTTTGTTCCGGTGTTTGCGGACAAGTAGTTTGGTGAATAATCCCATGTGTTTTGAATTTTTTTTGAAAAACATGATTAACATATTCCCCCCCATTGTCAGAACGGAGGATCCGAATGATGCCATTATATTGTGTTTGAACAAAGGTATGAAAATTTTGAAAAACTGAAAAAACTTCATCTTTTGTTCTAAGAAGAGAAATCCACGATAACCTTGTACAGTCATCGATAAATGAAACAAAATATCTCATACCCGATATAATGGGTTCTTTAGATGGTCCCCAAACATCAGAATGAATTAATTCAAAAGGAATAGTACTTTTATTAGAAATACTAGGAGAATAAGTAACACGATGGCTCTTGGCCAAAACACAAGTCTCACAATGCAACACAGTCTCACTAACACCAATAAATAAAGTAGGCATGGTTTTTTTCATAAGACTAAAAGACGGATGCCCTAAGCGGCGATGCCACAACCAAATTTCACTTAGTTTATCAGAACTAGAAGTCAATGCAGTGCTTGCCCGTGCTCTTGGTTTCTCCCCTCCGTAGTTCTGATCCAAGCGGAACAATCTGCCCCTCAGATACCCTCGACCAATTATTTCCCTGGTAAGAAGATCCTAAAAAATCACATACATAGGATAAAAGGTTACAAAGCATTTAGACTCAATATTCAACTGTGGGACAGATATTAAGTGATGAGATAAGTCAGGTACATATAAAACATTATGGAGTCAGAAAGATGGAGTG
The DNA here is from genome assembly GCA_030763125.1 of Hippophae gyantsensis. NCBI lineage: Eukaryota > Viridiplantae > Streptophyta > Magnoliopsida > Rosales > Elaeagnaceae > Hippophae > Hippophae gyantsensis. The sequence goes on from CM061028.1 coordinate 29,665,086, forward strand.
ATATGAATCGACTTCGTCCTAAGACAGGAAAGGCCTCACCATTAGCATTTGTAACATAAGACACTGGTGGGGGAGATAACTCATTAAAATAAGATTTATCATAAGTCATATGATCAGATGTACTAGAATCAATAATCCAAGTATTAGACCCAACAGAGTGAGAAACATTTAAGGTCATACCAATCTTACCACGACCAGCTATTGAAGCTGTAGGGATACCTCCACATTCCAAAGGATGATTCTGTCCATAGTAGTCTGGTTCTTGGACAATTTGCACTGCAGCTGCTTTTGCTTTAGAACGAGGCACCTGTTGTCGTTTTGGTTTCAAGTGTGGATATAGTTTCCAACAAGTCTCACGAAGATGCCCCTGTTCATTGCAATAAGAGCAGGGAGAACGAGGGCGATTGGTAAAACCTGGTGGAGGGCCCTGCTGATGAAATGGAATTGAATTTTGCTGCTGGAGGAAAGGTGCCTTTGATTTAGCTTGAATGGCTAGGCTTGATACCTCAACATGTGCCTGATGAAGACTCTCTTGCTGAGATTCGTCTTTACGGATGTATGTAAAGGCAGTAGTCAAGCTCGGAGGATCTAACATTCGAAGCAATTTGCTTTTAGCACTATTATGTTTTATATCAAGGCCTCTTAAGAAAGCATGTACTCGTTCAAGCTCCTTCTCCTTCTGGTACCACAGAAGATCTTCTGGATTTTTAATTTTGCATGGGCGTTTCTGGTCAATTTCAGCCCATACATTTTTCAGCTTGGTAAAAAAAGAGATATTGGTTGCCCATTTTGCTGCATGCCAGCAGCTTTGCACATGAGTTTATGAACTTGAATAAAGTCAGACTCATTTGTATAAAGATCGCTTAAGGTATTCCATATACCCTCAGCAGTTTCACATTCCTCCACCATTTGTAATATATCATCAATGATTGCTCTAAATAGGATTGACATGACAAAGCCATCATCATCTTCCCACTGAGTATAGGCTTCTATATCATCTTGACTAGGAGCCCTGATTGATCCAGATACATGTCCCATCTTATGCATCCCACGAAGATAAACAGACATAACTTTTTTCCATGTTCGAAAATTTGTACCATTAAGTTTAGTACCCCTAAAAGAACCAATTTCTGAACTCTTAACAGAAACTTCAAAATTTGGAACTTCATGAATTCGGGAAACTTGATGTTATCTTGAATCTTCCATTAAAATAATAATAAAAAGTATATTGTGCAGCGGAATAAAAATTTTGGATTTTTTTTTTGGCAGGTTGGGCTGATAAATGGGCTGTTTGAATGTTTGGGCTGATGGGCTCGAATTAGGGCTGATAATTAGGAGCAGATGGGCTTGGAGTTGATGGGCTAGGAGCTGATGGGTTAGGGTTGGGTTGATAATTAGGACTGATTTTGGCTGATAATTAGGGTTTTAAAAATCTGAAAATTTAAGAAACATAAGAAACAATTTTAAGAAATTGCACACCAGGTTTCGGCTGATACTAGCAACTGAATCCGAATGGCTCATGACGGCGACAGGGTGTGCGTGGCACGACGACGCCGCGCAGGTTGAACAATGTGTGGGCGCGAGCCGACGACGCCAGGGTGCGAGCGGAACAGTGGCGCGAGCCGAACGTCGCGATGGGCGACGGATCTGGCAATCGCAGCAGCTAAACAAAGGCGAGAAGACGGCGACGCTAGGCGGCGCTTCTATTCAGGAACCGGTAAAAAAAAAATTTATTTCTTTCCTGCTCTGATACCAAATTAAATTCACTAAATATATTTACAAGATACTAATTACACTGAAAATTAATACATGTATAAATATAGAAAAAAGGAATCTGTTTTTCCTAAAAGTACTTTTAGGAAAAATATATTAGTTACATTACAGCTTATAAAGTATATTAGTTGCATACAACTAATATACCATTTAATAATTTATTAATACAACAAACATAGCATGTCCCTAAAAGGGCACTTGACTGCCCTATGACCAAGCCTAATACCAAAATGATTCACAACTGTTTGCCTATCTCTTTTTGCTTCCATGTCTATGTTTCTCCAATTATGTATATCAAAAGAGTAATATATATGCGTTAAATTGTTTTATGCATTAAGTACTAGTAATAAATGTTAAATTAGAAATATTAGATAGCAAGCTCAAGTGCACGTGGGTGGGAGGGAGGGAGGGAGGGAGGGAGAGAGAGAGAGAGAGAGAGAGTCCTCTTACAATTTCTGTTATAAAAATGTATGGAATTGTTTTTATGAGAATTGAAGATTAGATGTGACTTTCCTTCTATTTTCACCAAAATTTGGTTTTAACCCAACCAAGTTGAAAAGAAATTTCATTTAAACTTGTACAAGTTACAAATCATGATTCACAGAACTTATAAACATAAACAAAACAAAGCTTAAAAAGTTTTCAGACACATAAAAACAAACTTACATGATAAGGTGGATATTTTGTTTTTATTTTTACTTCATTATTGGCATCTAGTAAACCCAAACTCCATTTCTACTACATTGTTGACGAACGTTTTACATCTTGAACCAAAAACACATCTAGAAACACAAGAAAGTTACATAATTTTGACTTTAAAAGCTGCCCATGAATTGTACAAAAGGAAAGGACAGAATCAAACAGGAGGGCATCTGTATTTTCCATAAAAACAAGTGAGTATACAGGCTTCATAACACTTTGTTGTTTTTGGATCTGCTATCATTCCACATTTCTGACACTGATAGTAACACATTTTTTGACAGCATTTCATTTTAGTAGACTCTTCTCTTTTGCATTCTACTATTTTAACTAGTGCCATGACTTGAATAATCAAGACAATGATTGCTATGATCCCCAAATAGCTCCGCTTCCTCATTCTTATTAATTCCTCAGTAAATACCACTAATGATGTTGAAAAATATGTCTCAGTTTATATATATATATATAATGCACTCTTAAAGTACTGAATGGACACGTATATAAAAATACTACTTTTTATTGATTTTTACCTTGGACTTTCGTATGTGTCTAACATATGTGGTAACACATTGTTTGCCACTAAAAGCCAATTTTGATTATTATAAGATAATCATACCCACAACATTTATATAACACTAAAAATATTTTCAATTAATAAATTTCGTTTAATTTTTTAACATAATTATACAACGTGTATCACACTTACAATTTTTTTAACATATTATGATAAAATCATGTATTTTTATTGTTGTAAACATGCTCAAACTATTTATAATGGTTACAAAAATATCCAATTTTAATGCACTTAGAATGATGTGATAGTATTATATTAAAAAATTAAATGTATTGTTATACATAATATTATATACATAATTATAATTACTTAAAAAATTTAGATATTTTTATAACTAATCACATTATTCACATAAAATATAGTTAACCTATATTTTTAAAAAATTAAAGTTTTGATGTTTTATATAAGTGTGAATTCTTTAATATTTGGCAAGGACAATATGCTGAGGTACCTTGAAAGGATATCAACAAGTTAATATATCTTCTTCTCTGAAAAGGGTGGATTGGTCCCTTTTAATTTCTCTTTCTTTTGCAATATTTACTTGGTAAGAATACGATGTATTTGGTAAAATGTAAAAGATTGAATTCAAATTTTCATAAATAATATTTAAAATTTGTGATTATAGTTTGAATTAATAAAATAATTTTCATTTTTATTATGTAAAAAATTGTGGATTGGATGAAGTTAAATACATATAAATTTGTATATTTTTTTACACACCATTTATCAAGTTAGAGTTATCACATGTGAATTAGTTTTTCATTTAAATAAAATTTTGTAATTTTTTGTGCTTATGTTAGGGTTGTCCAAAATCCAAACCTAATCAAACAGTTTTGTAAATAAAACGGTCCGATTCGATCCGTATTAAGTAAAATTGATTTTAAAACAGTCCGATCCAGTTATAAAATATTATAAACAGGTCGGATCGGACCAGATCGGACCGGACCGGTTTTATTAAATAAATAATTTTTTTATATAAAATATTATAAACCGGGGTATATATATATTTTTTGTTTTCAAGTTAAGACATTAAGCCGTTAACCCTAACCCTAGAAATCGCAATTCCTCATTTCCTCTACGCTCTGCATTCGCCATCTAGGCTCTGGGTCTGGCCGTCTACGCTTCCACCAATAACTAGCCATCGTTCCTCGCGTGGCTTTCACCAGTAGCTAGTCACATCTCCTCGCGTCCCTTACACCAACAACTAGCCACTGTTCCTCGCGTTGCTTCCACCAGCAGCTAGCCATTGTTTCTCGCGTTGCTTCCACCAACAGCTAGCCACTGTTCCACGTGTTGTTTCCACCAGTAACTAGCCACCGTTCCTCGCGTTGCTTCCACCAGTAGCTAGCCATTGTTCCACGCGTTGCTTCCACCAATAGCTAGCCACTATTCCACGTGTTGCTTCCACCAACAACTAGCCACCTCTCCTCGCATCGCTTCTACCAACAACTAACCACCTCTCCTAACGTCGCGTCGTGTCATGACAACCATGGATGAAAATCACGAAATATGTATGTGGTCTACTACTACTGGTAGTAGTTTTTTCCTGAATAAACTAAATGAAAAGTCTGAATTCTGAAATCTGAATGGTATGTCATTTTTTTGTTAGTTTAAACTCTAAAGTTTGGACAATTTTTTCTCACAAAGTTCAGTTTTTTTTAAATGGTGGAAACTAATTAATATTATTAGAACTTAGAACTTCAGTTAAATTGTTCGTACGTTACCCCTCTTTTAAAACTTAATTATTTTGATTAAGTTCTCTTTATAGATTAAATATATATAGTTCATTTTATTAATGTTTGATCATTATGAATTTCAAGAGTTTAAGCAGTTGGTTTCATATGGTTTAATTTATGAACTGACATTTTATTGATCAAACTGTAACTAATCGATTAAAATTTCAATTAATTGAATTTAAATTGTAGTGATTTATATAAATGAATTAATCTGTATTTTTGTCATAAAATGCACATAAATTATGGTGTTTTTGTTTTATAGGTTCTCATTAAATCATATTAATTCTTAATTTTGAAGGACCATTATTGGTTTGGTTTTGATATCAAATTCGAACCAACTTATGATATAAACACACCTAACAACACAAATAAGTCAATATTCCTTAACTAGATATTATTAAAGCACACATACTCATTAAATGTAACAAGAAAGTATAATTAAGGGACATTGATATTGTTAAGGAGTTTTTAAAGAATAGGAGTGGTATGTATCAAGTGACTTGTACATCGGTTACTAATTTCATGTAAACATGATAATATGAGATAGTAAAACAAATATATGAGACAAGTACTTCAAATAAAGATCATCAATGAGGAACATTATTTCAGACTATTACAGAGAATTAAAGTCCTACATATAATTATAAATTCATAACAAAATCTATGTATATAATTTTGATATATCTTTAATTCAATGCCTTATCGGTATCTCTTTCATCAAATGCTCTTTTAACCTGTATAATGTATGATCTGTATAGAGAGAGGAAACATTTGTCTCATTAAGATCAATAATAAATTTATTTTGAGAAATTTGTGTCTATTTAAATCACATGTCAAAATTTGCTATATATATTTTCAGATGAACAAACATCTTGTCATATATAGCAGTCCAATAAACATCATATTTTTTAATAATTATTTGCAATAAACAATATTTAAATTAATATTGTTATAGATTGCATAAAGTTTTTGAATACCAAACTGTATTATTAAATCATTAACGCCTAAGAACTGATATCATATATGCAGCCATAAACTAAATATTTATGCAGATAATTATATTTTAAATGAACTCGACAAAGTTAATAAATAATAAAAAACAAAGTTTTTATTAGCATTCAATTGTACAAAATTACCGACTTTGTAATGTAGTGGCACCAAACATTTTGTGAAGCCCTCAAATTTAAGGTAATGTCTTGGATTGTTTTAGTGTGTGAGTCGTGTAAATGCTATTTAAAAAAAAATTCACAAACTGTCCTTCACTTTAGATTTCTTTTATAATTAAGCTTAGTTGAAAATAAAAATAAATTCTTTAAACTTTCTATAATCTATTAATTACTTAAACTTCAAATGTTCTCGTATATACGTGAAATATCAGTCTTAAAATATTATTTGTTACACTTTGGTGACTGATATTATTTTAGTTTTGAAATAATTTTTGATTAAGTACAAAAAGTAATATTTTAATATATTAAGAATATGTACTAATCTATATTCTATATATAGGTGATGATTTACATGAGTTTATTGGATCAAGTCAATTTACATACTTTACTATGTCTATGAGTGAAGACATTGAACCTGAAATTCATCCGAATGAAATGGAAAATCCACCACAGAATTTAAATGACTCATCTTCAAAAAGGGGAATAAAGTAAGTAATGTTCACCCCTATAACAAATCTGATATGAAGAAACCAAAAAATTTTAGGTTAGAAATATGGAATCATTTTTCATATATTTTATACTATGATGTGGAAAATCCTAGAGTTATATGTCATTATTGTAAAAAATGTTACGTTGCTCATCCCACAAGGAATGGAACTACTTCAATGATATATCACTTCAAAAATTTATGTAAGAAGATTTCTAAAGAAGTAGATAAAGGACAAAAGATGTTAAGTTTTCAAACATAAAAAGGAGAGGATGATACGACAACTCATAAATTAGTTGCTCTATCATTTGATGCAAAACGTGCTAGAGTTTCTTTGGCAAAAATGATTATTATTGATGAATTGTCTTTTAGGTTTGTTGAGGGTAAGGGATTTAAGGATTTTATAGCTGAAACTTATCCTAAGTTTCATGTGTCATCTCGTCAAACAATTTCTAAAGAAGTGTTTCAACTTTATTTAGATGAGAAAAAAAGTTTGAGGAACTTTTTCATAAGTGAAAAGCAAAGAGTTTGTCTTACTAGTGATTGTTGGACTTTAATTCAAAATATTAATTATATTGACAAAGATTGAAAATTACAAAAGAGAATTATAAAATTTTGTCAAGTTGAGAATCATAAAGGTGATACAATTGGGAAAGTGATAGAACAAAGTTTGCGTGATTGAGGTATATGTAAGGTATTCACCATAACACTTGATAATGCTTCCTCAAATGATACTACTGTGTTATACTTGAAAAGGAAGCTAAAAAATTGGAATGATGGACTTGTTATAAGTGGAGAGTTCTTTCATGTGCGATGTTATGCTCACATTTTGAATTTGATTGTAAGAGAAGGACTAAAAGATCTTCATAGTACTATTATGAGTATTCGTTGTGCTGTGAGATATGTTAGATCCTCTCCTTTGAGATTACAAAAGTTTAAAATGTGTTCTATTAAAGAAAATATTGAGTCCAAAGGAAGTGTCGTGCTAGACGTGCCTATAAGATGGAACTCCACATATCTAATGTTAAAATCTTCTTTAGATTTTCAAAAAGCATTTGATCGTCTTGAAGAAGAGGAAGGAACAAACTTTATTTCTTATTTTCATGAGGAGCGATCGAATGTTAGGCCGCCAACATTAGATGATTGGAAGAATGTTAGTGTTTTTATCAAGTTTTTGAAGACTTTTTATGACTTTACTTTAACATTCAGTGCATCTTTATGTACCACATTAAATTTATATTTTACAGAACTGTATAGCATTCAATCTCAAATACTTACATGGTGTGGTTCCGATGACTTGTTGTTGAAAAATATGGCTACTAGCATGAAAACAAAATTTGAGAAGTATTGGGAAAATGTAGATAAGACTAATAATATGTTGTATGTTGCATTTGTACTTGATCCAAGGTACAAATTAGAGTATTTGGAATTCTTATTTGAAGAGATTTATGATTTAGAAATTGTTCAAAAATTGAGATATAATGTTAAAAATACTTTTATGGATCCGTTCAAAGCTTATTATATGTTAGTGCATGGAAAGGATTTTCAATCTAATGTGACTCGATCACAAGATATAATAGGAAGGATTCCTTCATCTGAAGAAGTAAGAAAGTTGAAATTTCTTAAACACTTAGAGGAGAAAAATAGTTTGGAGTTGAAAACCGAGGTTGAGAAATATTTGAACATCCCATGTGAAAATGTCATGTTGGATAAGTTTGATATATTAAAATGGTGAAGGGCAAATTCTTTTAGGTTTCCTATCATCTCTCTCATTACACGTGATGTGTTAGCAATTCAAGTTTCAACTATTGCATCAGAATCAACTTTTAACACAAAAGGGCGCATTCTTGATCCATTTAGGAGTTCTTTGAATCCTAAAATAGTAGACATTAGTATGTAGTCAAAATTGGTTCCATTCTTCCATTAATAATGACTATGTCCTCTTACCAGAATACAATGATAACTTAGAGATTTATGAAGATGTTGATTTTGTTTGATTGTAGAGTTCATTAAAGACACTACAATGATCATTGATGATTAATAATGGGTAAGTTTTAAATATTATTATCTAATGATATATTGTTGTTGATTGTGAGTTTGGATGTTTGTATATGTTTAAGAATTCTATGTAAACGAGATATTTAAAATTCATTTCTTCATGTCTATTTTTTTTTATTTTAGATTTTGATAACATCTTATGTATTTATTTATGTATTTATGTATTTATGTATTTAACAATAATATCTATATGATGATAAATGAGCATCATATTTGATTGTATCTTATTAAATTATATCATATTAAACTGAATCATATTTATGTATTATTAATTGTTGAAAACCGTTCAAAACCGTTAACCAAACCAGACCAAACCGTTCGATTATAACATTTTAGATAGTCAAATGTTTCGATCCAGTCCGGTTTCAACTATATGAACAGTCCGATTTGATTAAATGTTTTTTAGGTAAAACTAGACCGGCCCAGACCATGGACACCCCTAACTTATGTAATAACTATTCAAATTTTCAATTTTAAAAATTGGCATGATAATCATATTTTTATCCATATTATTAAATAGTAAAAGAAAAAAGTTTTTAGGAAGAGACCCTTGAATTTGTAGGCAAAAATGTTTCCTTGACAAAATTATTTGTCGCCGTGTTTTTCCCGATACTATTGTCGTAGAATGCCTTTTTTTCAACAAAATCAAGTTTCATCACAAGCAGTATTTAATTTATGACAAAAGTATTTGTAAGCAAAAGTTAAAGTTTTTGGGAAAAAAACAATCCTAACATATAAAATTTGATTGACAAGATATTTTTTTTTTCGGTGAAAAATTAATTCCTTAACAAATATTTTTATAAGGAAAAATAGGAAAAATATTTAGAGACTAAGTAGAGAAAAATATTCAGAGATAAATGATTTTGCAAGGAAAAATATTCAATAACAGAATGATTTTACATGTAAAAATATTCAGACTCAAATGATTTTATTGGGAAAAATATTCAAAAACAAATGATTTTCTAAATAAAAATATTCAGGGACAAATAATTTATAAGAAAACATTTAAGGACAAGTAATTTTTAGGAAAAATGTTCAAGGACAAACAATTTTACAGGGAAAAATATTCAAAGACAAACAATTTTGTAAGGAAAGAGTTTTGAACAAAAATATATTTTATTAGTAAAAAGTTTCAAAAAATATGACAAAAATAGAGGACAAAGTTTTTTATATGTGAATTTTTCAATTACAAATATTTTGTGGACAAAAATGTTTTAGGGACAAATTGGTTTTAGATGAATGATTATATCAGGGATATATAATTTTGTTGAAAAAACTTTTTAGGGGCAAATTATTTGTTAAAAAAGTTTATGAAGAACAAATAGTTCTTATAGTGAATTTTTTTAGTACAATTATTATTAATATATTTTTTATTTTATACTTTTATCTTTAATTACATGAAATTTATAATTTAGTTTTCAATTTTGACAAAAAATTAAATATTTAAAAAAATTGTAAGGAAAATAAGAATACAATAAAATACAAATTGAATATTGAAATATAAATATGTTAGATCTTAGCCACACACAAAAAAAACTACCGATACAAAATTTATAACAACGTATATCATAGCTTCTTATCTCATTGCATACTTTTGGATCTACCTCCTTGTAGTTCTCATACTTTCCTTTCTGTTGTGTACAATTAAAGAACATCTGGCATCAAAAGATCGTATTAGATTTAGATCTATCAACAAAGAGCATTGAAAGGAACACCTACATATATAGATATAAATTAATTAACCAAAATACTAATAAAGGCCATTTAATTATTGATAATTAATTCCACTTTAAAAGTAAAAGTAAAGTTAAGGAAAGATAAGTTGAAAAAAATGTCATTAGGTCTCAATCAATTAAATTTGTAATAAACTCAAGCATTAATTTCATCGCAAAACAAGATAAGAAAAATACATTCAAACTCCGCTGTTGTTTACGTCGGTCTAAAGTGGTGTTTGTTCGGTAGCAACGTAATAGAATAAAATTAGAATTAATTTTTTATAATTTTATTTTTAGTTGTGTTATATATTTAGAACTGAAAGGAGTCTATATAGTTACTTACAAAGTAAATTGATTAAATTAAAAAAATCTCATATTCATTAAAAATTAAAATGGGTATTATATTTTAGGTTATAAATAAAGCTTCTTCCTCAACTTTTAAAACATCTCAAAATTATAAATATTATTACAAAATTTGGTATTTAAGTCGATATTTAAAGTTGATTCGGTGAAAAACCGACACTACACACGTGGATAGCATCGATTGACACGTAGAACCGACGCTATCTATGCGTGTAGCGTCGTTTCTACACGTCAACCGACGCTACGTCCTATGTGTATTTTTTTATTTTAAAATTGAAATTATATAGTATAATTGTTTTTTTAATTTTTGGTCAATTATTATTTTATTTAAACTCTTTAAAATTGAATTTAGATATATATATAATTTTTTTTTGTCAATTGGTTTTTAAAATTATATAATTTTGTGTATTTGTTTAGATATTTAATTTTATGTTACATGAAAAATTTGCACAATACAAAAAAGTTTTCATAGTTAAAATAGATAGCGTCTGTTCTACACGTCAACCGACGCTATATCTTATGTCTATTTTTTATTTTAAAATTAGAGTTTAAAATTGAAATTAAATAGTATAATATTTTTTATTTTTTTGGTCAATTATTATTTTATTTGATTTTAATTATAAATATTTTATATTTTTTTGAAAACTTTTTTGTATTGTGCAAATTTTTCATGCTATCCAATTCAATAACTAGTATGAAAAATATGTACCTACATAAAATTAAGTATTCAAACAAATACACAAAATTATATAATTTTAAAAACTAATTGACTAAATTAAAAAAGAAGAAAAATTATACTATATATATATATCCAAATTCAATTTTAAAGAGTTCAAATAAAATAATAATTGACCAAAAAAATTAAAAAAAAATGTACTATATAATTTCAATTTTAAACTGCATTTTTAAAATAAAAAAATACGCGTAAGACGTAGCGTCAGTTGATGTGTAGAACCAATACTATCTACGTGTGTAGCGTCGGTTCAACACGTCAACCGATACTATTCATGTGTATTTTTCCATTTCTTTTCTCTTTTCTATCAGAACATCATTTTTGTGCATAGCTATCACCCAAAAAAACTCAAAAATTGAGCTCACCTCCTCCACTCTTTCTTATTTTCTGGCCACCTTCGACCACCATTTCCAATGCCATTTAGTGGGTTATATTCCTCTCCATATTATCTTTTAGATCGCCTATTTTTTGGAGCAAAATATTCAAATTTTTTATACCCATTTTCTCACTTACAAAACACCAATTTTGTCTTCATTTTCTTCATTTTGTCTTCATTTCCTTTTTTTACTCTTGTAAGTATTTCTATTAATCTTACACACTTATTATTCAGTTTGCTTTATTTTTTGAATAAATTTTTGATTTATGTATGTTTTGTATTATGCTTGTTATTATATGTTTGGTTGATTCTCTGTGGAAATAATATTTGAATGTTGTGGGTTTGAGGGACTAGAATATTTACCGTACGTGGATAAATTTATTTACATATATATAGTATAATTTTATTAAGAAAAAGTAATACAATTTTAAAATGATTAAAATTATAAATTTTTGTATTATGTATGTTTTGGTATAATAATATTTGAAATATATTGATTGGATACATAATTAATTAATATGCTTAATTAATGACATTAATAGAAAATGAACAAATCTTGGATATCAAAGTGTAGAATTGAGCAGGACTACATTTCTGGAGTTGAAAGTTTCATGGAATTCGCTTGTGGAAATAAAAATAATGAAATTAGTATGATTCAATGTCCATGTGTTAAATATAAAAATGAGCAATTTCATGAAGTTGACGAGGTTAAATATCATCTTTAACATCATAGAGAAAATATTGATAATACTCATGAGGAAGAGATAAATAAGAATGTGAGTGGATTACATACATCTTATCATAATGTACAAACAAAAAATATGTTTCATGGTGTTAAAGATGAACTACATGAGGATGATCCCGAAACTTTTAAAAAACTTCTAAAAGATGCCAAAAAATCATTGTATCCAAAATGCAAGAAATATACTAAAATATCGAGATTGGTTCATTTGTACAATATGAAGGCAAAACATGGTTTTTCTAACAAGAGATTCACAGAATTATTGAATCTACTAATAGATATGTTTCCTGAGGGTATTGAATTGCCATCTTCAATGTATGAAGTAAAGAAATCTCTTAGTCGATTTGGCATGGAATATCATAAGGAATTCTTTATAGAAAAAAATATGAGACATTAGATGATTGTCCGATGTGTAAATAATCTAGATGGAAGCATGCTACAAATGAGACAACACCTAAGAAAGGCGTGCCCGTAAAGGTTCTTTGGTACTTTTCTCTGATTCCTCGCTTTCAAAGGTTGTTCAAAAGTAAAGAGACATCAAAGATGTTGACTTGGGATTCAGATAATCGATCTGATGATGGGGTGCTACGTCATCCTTGTGATTCTCCAAATTGGAAAGTAGTGGATAATTTATCCCTTCAATTTGCATCTGATCTGCGCAATCTTTGTCTTGCCATTGCTATTGATGGAATTAATCCACATAGTTCCCTTAGTAGTAGATATATCTATTGGAGAATAATTATGGTAACATACAACCTTCCTCCCTAGTTGTATATGAAAAGAAAATTAATGATGTTAACATTATTGATCTCAGGACCGAAACAACCCGGTGTTAACATTGATGTATATTTGCAGCCTCTGATAGATGATTTAAAGACGTTGTGGAATGATGGTATAAATGTTTACGATGCACATAAAGAAGAACACTTTAACTTGAGGGGGTCCTTTTATGGACAATTAATGATTTTCCTGCCTATGGGAACTTATCAGGACATGCAACTAAAGGTTACAAGGGATGCCCAATATGTAGTGATGGAAATACTACAACTTATCTTGGTCACGGACAAAAGATGTCTTATAGAAGACATAGAAGATTTTTTGCCATCTGCACACAATTTTAGATACCAAAAGAAACTGTTTGATGGTGAAGAAGATCATGATTATGCACCCTGACCTTTGTGAGGTGTTGAGATATTAAGGATTAAATGGTATGACATTAAAAATACTCACTAAGGTAGGGAAACGAAAGAGGTCAACTAATGAAAGGGGTGAAAATGAAAAAAAGAGGAGAATCAGTAAACCATGGTTGTTGGAATAAAAAATCAATATTTTAGGAATTACCTTATTGGAAAGACCTACACATTCATCACATCTTAGATGTCATGCACATTGAGAAAAATGTATGTAAGAACTTGATTGGTACATTACTTAATATACTTGGAAAAACGAAGAATGGAATTAAAGCAAGACTAGATTTAAAGAAACTAGGCATATGACCTGAAGTGGTACCGAGGATGGAAAATGATAAGAATCGAACATACTTGACACCAACATCATATACAATGTCAACAAAAGAGAAGGATGTGTTTTGTAAATGTTTGGTGGGTGTGAAAGTTCCTGATGGTTGCTCATCCAACTTAAGAAATTTTATGTCTATCACCGATAAGAAACTTTATGGATTGAAATCACATGACTGTCATATCTTAATGCAATAGTTATTACCAGTTGCTATTAGATCAATTCTTCCAAAACATGTTCCATTATCAATAATTCATCTTTGTTCATTCTTCAATACAATATGCAAGAAATAAATATCAATTGGCGAGTTAAACTCTTTACAGAAAGATGTTATAGAGACTTTGTGTCTAATTGAAAAATATTGTCCTTCTTCTTTCTTCAATATAATGATTCACTTGTGTGTTCATTTAGTTTGAGAGGTATAATTGTGTAGTCCTACTTACTTAAGGTGGATGTATCCTTTCGAGAGATATATGCAAGTCCTTAAAGGATATATAAATTATAGAAATCGACCTGAAGGATGCATGGTGGAATGTTACATTGTTGAAGAGGCCATTGAGTTTTGTTCTGAATACTTTAGTGGTTGCACTGAAATTGGGAATCCTAAGCACAAGTTGTTCTTAGAACGTCACATGATCCAAGTAGGTAACCTTATACTTTGTGGAAGTAAGAAATTGTTTATTGATCACACTCGATGGGAAAAAGCACACCGAATCATTTTGGTAAATAATAATGAGGCACAACCGTATATAGAGTAAGAGTGATGTTTAACCTTTCTATTTATGCAAAAAATATTTTTTATTTAACTATTAATGATGATATCTACTTGATATATCTTTAATAACATTACAGGATACATTTAAACTTATTAAAGATCGAACCTTTTTATAAAAAAAAGGAGAAAATGGTTGTATGATGAACATAAGTGAGAGCTTCTTAATTGGTTTCGCAACCATGTAAGTGTCACATACAAGAATTCATTAGTACTTCTATACAATGTTTTAAAACTTTGCTTTAAACACACTTCATTTTTTTGTATACATATATTCAAGATGAACTCAAGAAACCCAATCATAAAATAACAAAAAAGTTTAGAATGGCTTGCACATGGTCCAAAATTCGATGTCAAATCATTTTCTAGTTTCACAATTAATGGATCGAGGTTTATGACTCAATCTAAGGACAAAGTTCGAGTAAATCAGAATAGTGGTGTGAAGATGGTTGCACAAACTATGCAATTTTCCAGTTCAAAAGATGGTAATCCTATACTTTCTGATAGAACATATTATGGTATAATTCAAGAGATTTGGGAATTGGATTATGAGGTCTTCTATGAAACAGTTTTCTTGTATGATTGGGTGGAAGATGTTATCAATGTTGGATATAAAATAGATGATTGTGGATTTATCCTTGTAAATTCATCAGACATAAGTCACACTAATGATTTTTTCACGTTAGCACTTCATGCAAAATAAGTATTTTACGTGAGCGATCAAATTAACACAAGATAGTCTGTTGTGTTAACGCCTCCACAAAAAGATTTTACCATTATGATGCTTTAGAAGATGACGACCCTATGTTTGATACATTAACCAATATTAGTAATTTCTCAAAAAAATTGCCTAATGTTTGTGATGATCTAGTTGATAATGATGATTCTTCGTCGTGGACTCGAAGTGATTGTGAAGAAATATATGTATACGATCAACAACCTAATTAAAAATAATGTATGTTCTATATTGTTGTAATAACTCTTGGATGTTTATATATATGTATGTTCATAAAATTTTCAATTAATTTATAATTCTTCATTGTTTACAGCTATTTCATGGATCCTTGGGTAATAGAGCTTGTAGATCCAAATGATCTATTGAGGCATTTGAAAAGAAAGGGTTCAACGAATATACCCGATGCTCCACTTAACCCAGATGATAAAGTACTCGTTCTATTTGATGCTATTGGTAATCCATTAGGGGGAAATGGCCAACAATTGAAATCCTATATTGGTAGACTTGTGAAGGCCAGTATACCAATCAATATAAATGATTGGACTCAAGTTGACGAAGATGAAAAGTTTAGAATATGGAAAACTATTTGTATAAGTCTCTTATATTTTATAAATAATTACATATATTATATATTTTTTGTATTATATATATCTAATCTTTTGTAGTGTATTTTTACAGAATTGTTACAAAGTGGATGACACTTGGAAGAACAAGTGTTATACGATTGCTAATAAGGTGTGGAAGGAATACAAAACTTCCAAATTGGCAAGAAATTATGTGTTTCCATATTTGGAATCACTTGATGAAGTAGAGCTCTATAAAATCCTTGAAGGACACCCCTGGATTACACCACAAGTTTGGAAAGACTTCGTGGATTATAGACGTACAGATGAATTTTAAATTATTAGGGAAGAACATCAGAATATATAAATGCATAATATTCTTCCTCAAATTTAAGTTGATGGCATGCTTAATAAATTTTTCATAATTTATGTAGGAAGCTGAATTGGGTAGACCGGTTACCCAATCTAAATTGTACATAGAAACAAAGACTCCCAAAACGAAGAAGTCAAAACTGATGACTAAGTGAGGAGAAGAATAACTAAATAAGTTGGTTAGTAATTTCGGTTGACACAAAGTCCATATGATTTTTAATAATTGATGTAATAATGTATGATATGTTTGTTTCCTTTATTATTTGTAGAGATTTGTTCAAGAACAAATATTGATGGGTGAAATAATCAAATAGCCTGGGAGATATGTTATATATCATGCATTCGGACGCGAGCATTTTGGTCATGTTAGGGAGGTAGCCAATGTGATGGTTATATGGAGTATTTTAACATTCCAAAACAAAAGCCTCAGACGTCAGTAAGGAGAAGTACACAAAAATTGAAGAAGAACTCAACTTCTTTAAGGCCTCAATGTTAAGTGAGATTGCCACTATAAAAGAATATCAAGCATAACACATGTCAGGTATGTCATCATTCTACAATCAGGGTATGCCATATTGGCCAAGCATGCAACCATCCATACTAGGCATGCCACCCAGGAAATCTAATGGCGCTCAAACTATATCCAGTATGAGATATAGTCATCCTATTGGTTCTCCCTTTATGCTAGGAATGCATATGCAATCAAGTAGTGGTTCATTTTCTCCAATGCAATCTGCGCATTCTTACCATCAATCACATCATGATGAATGTTTTGGTAAGAATGTACATCCAATAGCTACCCCACATGGGAGTCGTCCTCTATTTGATGAATCATATGTGGTAAGATTTTAATTTCTGGAGTAGATAATCTATTATTTTTATTTTTTATTATATGTTTTATTTATTATATATAACACTTAAATTTTTTATAAAATATGAAATGTTTGTTTAAACATCCTTCATCAATGGACTTTGTTGCTATTGGAATGGTACAAAAATTAAGGATTGATCGGATGATTCATAATCAATATTTGCCAAATCATTGGTGAATAGTAATTGATCAATCATTAATCCATGATTGTCCACTACCTGTACCTTCTGATGCTACCACAGTCCAAGAGGCGGTTAGACAATATGTGGCTTGGCCGTCGATTCAAGTTGTTCTAAATTTTGACGTGATACTAATTTTTTACTTAAAAGATAACATTTGTTTACTACTATTATTTTATTATATCTTTTATTGTTACTAATATACATAATACTTCTTCTTTAGTCTATTATACCAGAACTCTTAAATGTGGCACATTTAAGAGATACAAAGCAAGTATCTCATGCTAAATCTATGTCCAGTGGCCAATCATCATGTACTAAGTCATTTAAGAAGAAGCCTTGGAAAAAGTATAGTTATGATTATGCTTTAAACTTCAGCATAAATCTTGGCACTTTGATGACTATTGTTGTTAGGGCATCTAGCATAAATGATGAATGGATTGTGCCACTTCCCATAGAAATTTATGGTGTAGACCTAGGCCAAACTTATATATCGATCGAGTGCATATTGTAGCTATTTGAATATCAAATGATCAATTTAAATATAATTCAAGTGTGGACAAAGTGAGTCCTCAATCAGTGTATTTATTTCATTTATGTAGAACATATATATATTTATATTATCTAATTACTTATAAATATTTCTTTTATATAGGGCATGTTATTATCGACTTTAACATAATCACTCATCACATTTAGCAATGTTCTATGATTCTTCATATGTTAATCAATATCAAGAGAAGGATGTTAGCATCAGAGCTAAACAATTATGTGATAGGGCATTAATGCTTAACAGAAATCAAAAGTTGATAATCCCTTGGCCACTAAGGTTTGAACAAGGTCAAGATCATTGGATGTTGGTAATCCTTGATCTGTTCAATAATCATGTTTGGTACTGTGATTCAGCTTCCATAGAACTGAGTAAAGATACAAAAGTAGTTGTTGAAATGTAAGAGTTATAGCTAGCTATTTTTTTTATTTTATTCTTTGTAATATTTAATAAAAAACTAACCATTTTAAACCTTGATAGGGCATGGAAGCTGTGGAATAAGTTTAAGGGCATTGCCCTTAAAAAATCTCATAAGCTTATATGACATAAAGTTATGGTATTTACAAGCAAATATTAATAATTTAATTAATTTTATTATTTAATAATAAAGATGTTTGAATATGGAAAATCATGTACACTTGTTTTTTGTAGGTTCCACAACAAAATAATGGAGTCATGTGTGGTTATTATGTCATGAAGTTTATGAGCAAAATCATCACAAATATCAAAATTCCAATTGATGATGTGGTAATATCTTTTACCAGTATACATTTTTTAACATATATTAGTTATTTTTTGTGAATTCATGAAATTAAATTCTTATTTTGATTGTAAATACATGTAGTTCTTTGGTTGGAACAAGACGGGCTATGACTAGCAAATTTTTGATGATTTACGAGAGGAATGGGCAGAACACATGGTTCAAATTATATCATCACAAGAAGAATCAAGAGAAGATTCTGATGATCTTGAATATCATGTGACAACATAACGATAATTTTTATAATGATTTAATTTCTCTATTCATGTGTCTGAAGTCCCTTGTTTGATGGATGTTTTGTTTGATGGATGTTTATATGCTCATGTATTTAAGAGAATGCATTGTTGTATGGACTTGTTTTTTGCCCAAACTTCATCTCATCTCTCTTGCCTACTCTCCTTATGACAACAACATGGTAGCACTTTATTAATCATTTGTCTATAAATATGAAGCTATCTGGAGTCAAGCTGGTATTTTTAATGCTATAATGAGCTCTAAATATGAAGTCAAGTGTAACTCTGATTTGTTACTTGGCTTGGTTGAGTTTTGGTGCCCATAAACGTATTACACAATTGAGGGTAAGACCCCCAAACCATCCATAGAAGTTGAGCGTGTTAAGTTACAATAAGGACACACCTTAATCATAGGTTGTATGGTCCATGATAAAACTAATATGGATAATAACTTAACTTGGTCTAATCGCCTCTTAATTGACCTTAGACCTTGAAATGGAGTCATATCTCAAGTTCTATTCCACCCTAAGGTTGAGTACAATAATGCTCTTACTACCCTACCGAGGTATGAACCTATGTTAAGATAGTGAATAAGAAGCATCTCGACTAGTAAGTCGTATGCCTTAACATCCAGACTACCCAACAATGAGGCTGAGTGCTATAAAATCTCAATACCTAAACAGGGTATACACCCCCTACTAATGTAGTAAATAAGAAGTATCCTAACAAGTAAGCTTTGCATCTTCAAGGCCAGGCTACCAAATTGTCTACAAAAGATTAACATGTTGGCTATGCGGCCCAAGCCATAACTAACACAAAGAATAGCATATCAGGTTTCCTATCATTTCATAATTGGCCATAGGTCATAAAAAAGCCATTGCTCAAAAGCCATGCCACTTCAACAAGAGTGTGACCAACTAAGTAATGATTAAAATTTCTTCACTAAACTTAGGCTTACAAGGCTTCAATGATGAGATAATGAATCTCCAACTAAGTAATGATTAAAATTTCCCTAAGTTTAAAAATATCTTATGCTTGGATCACTTGCACAAATTCAAGTACTCCAAGCAAATTCAAGTGATCCAAACAGAGGGACTGATAGACCGAAGGGTTTATCTAAGCAACACTTGGACCAATAAGTCATCCATAACTTAGAAAATTTTCAAGTAAACATGGCAAGACTTGAATAGAAAGGTAAGGCCATGGGTACACAAGTTGAAAATCACCCAAACTTTAAGCCATTGGCCTCCCAACTAAGCCAATGTGTGGCCCAATGATCAAACCACTATCTAGGTAGATAGGCTAGAACCAGGAGGTATATCTTGCTAGGAGTATTGTTGGCCAACCAAGAGTGTGACCACCAGGAACAAGTTTTGATGCGCTTATGTCCAGCCAAACCAGGTCAGGCCATGGATTGAGACATCATCTCCCAACTTTGCACACCTTGGGTACAAGATTTGTACTTCATTTTATAAAGCTACATCCTCCTATACTCATATGTCAACTCAAAGGTCCATGACCTTTTACATAGATGGGACAATGGTCAAGTTCAAGAAAAATGTTAAAAGTACAAGTACAAAACAAAATACAAGAAAATACAAAATGTGAAAGGTAATGCAAAAGACAATGCAATAAAAAGGACATAATCATGCGCAGAAAGTCTATACAAAAAAATAATTCATAGTAAATATAAATACACTAAGCATATACACTTGAATGGGAAGATACATGAAATCTAAACTATCCTGAGACTGATAAGTGAAGGGCTAATTATGACTATTGTCTACACTTGACAACATTATGAGTTGCATCGCCATCTATCATCCCATCCTTTCTTCTCTCAAAATCATTAGAACTGTTATAATTATCATCCTTCCACTCGAAGGTGACTACTTCATATCGAGAAACACGTCTCTCTAAAGATGAAAAAATAGTCTCACCAAGGACGTTCTTCAGGAAGACACGCTTGAATATCCTCAACATGGTCTAAAATCTATGAGCCTAGGCATTCTAGGCATCTTTGACATACCAATAAGAATCACAATACTCAACCACGACTTGGATCCTAGTTGGACCTAACTCTATGGTAATAGCATATAGTTTCCCTCATGCTAAGAGAAGTTTCTCAGATAACTTATCAATCTATTCCTTCTTTTTTTCCCAAAAGACTTGCTCATCCAATAAGAGAGTATCTAGACAACTAACCTTCTCATTTATTTCCTTCAAGGTAGGCACGATCTTAGTCTGTATCTTCCTAGCTATAAAAATCTCCACCTAAGACTCCTCCAATGGAGTCTTTAACTCGCAATGAGTAGCCTCAGTAGTGTCTCTAACGTTGGCTACCTTATTAAGTACTTCCTTGACAACTACCAACTACTTTTCAAAGCTAATGCGTTCCATGATGGCTTACTTTAGATCTTCGATAAATTGTCATGATATATCCAACAAGGCATATATATAATCATTTGTAAGTCTGTTAGGTTCAAAACATCTAGAATAAGATCCACAACGTCCTTATCTAGGTCAATGGGTCCTAAAGTAAATTTGTCGACCACCGTATCAGAGGGAACATCAATAAGTGTTGAAAGAGATTTGACTCTCCTAGGACATAGTCCAATAACATTCACCTCAGAGCTAGGGGCTATGTTTCTCTTAGAAGCCCTAGGTTTTCGTACAACCTTGGTCTTTTAAGGCATATATTTCAAGTTGTAATCTCTCAAGAAATGGATTGTTGTTTGCATCTTGTTCTTTTCCCAAAAGGATGTCGAGAAGTTATAAATGTTAGAAATTAAAAGTTATTATGGTAACCTGATCACCCATAATTAAAGTACTCAAAGATATTAAATTACAAGAAGTACGTGCTCTCCAAGTTTGGGGGACAAATGCCCTATAAATCAACTACAGCTAGGTATAGATCCCAATAACCAATCCACTCAGGGATAATAAGTCGATAGCTATACTACCGTGATGGGTGAAGATGATAGAGTGACTCAATGAAATCTCTCTATTCAAGAGTAATATCTCTTTGGGTTTAATGCACTACAAACAAAAAGAAAAAAGTAAGGATATTACAAAAAATTATAATAAAAGATTAAGTTTCATAAACCATACCTTATCTTTTGAACTAGTAAGATGAAGGAGGAATGTCAAGGGACGGAAGGTTAAAGTCACCAATAGTAGTGAATAAGGCCTTTCTCCACCCTTTGTTGGTATCCTACAACTGATTTATGAGGATACGATTAGCAAAGGGCTTAAAGTGTTACCAATCTCTACTACTTCCTTGTAAATATGTATGATAACAATATTTGAACTCCTCAACTATAAGTTCTCTAGTGTGCTCCTTCCAGAGCACCCAACAGTCAAGTAATACCCTATAAAAATTGGATGCAAACTATCCCAGAGATACACCGACATTAATTAAGAAATTTCATACTATTGACAAAAATGAGAGTTATAACGCGGTGAAGAAATGATAAGTAGATAAAGTAACTTTATGAGTGAGAAGGCTACTCCAAACTATTCTCAGGACCGGAGGCATCAAAACAATGGACTTAGGAATCCATAACATATTCCTTATCTTTTCCAAGTAAATTTTTGAACTAAAGGGTTCACAGGGAAGTACTCAAGCTCACTCCAATCAATGCCCAGTTGACACATAAGAATTTTCATTAGAATAAAGCTAAGTCTTCATCGCCCAAAGAATCAACTTGTGCCAAATGGACGTCCGAATAACCCTTGTGAACAAAACCAAAAGAATTATAACTTGAGATGGCCCAGTGCCATCATCTAATATGATCCACTCCCAACCACTGTCGACTATATTGCCATTGACCAAATTGTCATCGGCTAGATGGTTGTGAGCCAGAAAGTTATCGACTGGGGAAGAGCTAATTGAGACACTACCGTCTAGAGCATAGTTGGCCTAGGTACTATTAACCAGAGCATCTTCAACAAGGGCTCCACTAACCAGAGCATCTTTAACAAGGGCTCCACTAACCAAACCACAGTCAGCTAGGGCACTACCAACTAGGGCTTCACTGGCCACATCTCTATTTGGCCTCTACTCGACCACCAATGAATTATCCATATCGATTCTTGTCCACCTTGGTATGCACCCATGGTGGCTAGACCCGATTTTATACATCCACATATCTGGTATTCATCACTTCTTACGTATGAAAGTATGGTATAAGCATCATGCAGTGTAAAGTGTTTAAAGAATAAAAAGTAGTTATCTTACACTACATGAAAGATAAATGAAGAAAATATTTGAAGAATAAACAAGAATTACCTTGAGAGAATTTATTTTTCTTATCTTCTCCTCTCAAAATGTGAGCTCCAAAAAAGTGTCATGAGTTATGAAGAATGTAAGGGGTAAGAACTTGTATTTATAAAGGTGGTGAGGTGATCTCATCCACGTCTCTAAAATCATAATCAATTGCAACAATCTCTTGGCTAATCCTAAAGGAATTACGCTTATGATTTGAATATTGAGTTTTCTCCAAAACAAAGAAGGTTTGACTTCCTTAATAAAAATATTGACTTCAACGTAATTTTCTAACCGGAAGTTCAAACGAAAAACATCACCAATAATAGGATATAGTCGCATATGTTTTGAATAGCCCGACATGGCATGAAGCCTTTTGCTTGGGCAAGTGAAAAAATCAAGAAAATGTAAGCTTAATGTAGCCAGTATAATTGGAAGGGATATTAAACACAGGTATTTATAGAAATTATGACCAAACCTTCTAGCCCAAGGGTTAAAAAGTTTAAGGGTTGATGTTAGGGGTAATTTTATACATCTCACATGATAGTTAAAGAGTGGTATTAGTCAACAAAGAGTTTTATGGGCCAAGCTAAATAAATGTCCAGTCATCAGATAAGTATAATTATAAGATAGTTATCTTAAAGAGATAAATGCTCAGTGATTATCATTTATCCATCTTAAAGAAATAAATACTCAATAACTATCCTTTAATTATCTTAAATAGATAATTAAGGATAAATGTCTACAAAGTTATAATAAGTTAATCTTATCCCGACAAGAGATAAGGATCATGGTTAATTCTTTCTCCTATATATATTCATATATGCACGCAATTATAATAATTTAAAACAGAACTTGAATCTTATAACATGGAATCATAACTAAACACTCTCTTTCAATATAATATTAGAATGAGATCTTAGATCTTTTATAAGCATCGGAGGATCGAAGATCACCTTCACAAAATGATCAAAAATCGTAACGTTTTTTATCTTGTAAATCTACATAAAATAATTATACTTGATGTTGACAAAATCAATATCAAGAATTGTAATGCGATTTCTATATTTGTTTGCCTTAGATAAACACCATATTGCAAACTTTATTAAAGTTGGAAAAAAAATAAAAACTAAAATTTGTAAAGGTTAGGAGTAAAGTCATATTTACTTTACATACTATTTTTTTAAGGTTTAGATTTATTTAGTTAAATTTCTTTTAAAATATTTGTAAAATTTTGGAGTTATATTAAATAAATTTTAATGAAAAATTATATTTTAATAAAAAAACTAATATTTTAATTATAGAAATTCAATATTATAATATATGGAATAATAATTATTATAATCTATTAAATAAAAATTTGAAAGAATTAATTATTGATAATTTTTTGAAATTAAATTTAGTTAAAGACAAACAAAAATATTTAGCTTTTATGAACACAAAAGTTTAAATTGATCATTATGATCCCGTAAAAACCTAAAGTTTCTATGTAAAATATTAACTCTATGCAATGTTTAAATGAAATGGGATAGTTTGTGAGTTACCAACCCACCCATATATTTAATCAACAAATTTATTCATATAATATGGGAACTCTTGAATAGTTACTGTACTAACCAACTTTCAAATCAGGTAAAGTTAGAAGAGTTTAGACACTTTCACAAAAAAAAAAAAAGAGAGGATAATTTTGAGCTCTATTAATTTAATCTTAAGCTTATCAATCGAGTTGCTAAAACAAGTTTCCATGAATACCAAGCCCTAAATAAAGTCTTAGATGGACCCTGAAGGTTCATCTGCTACAAATATTCCCATACAAAATGGCAATATATTTTATTGGGTTTTACCTCCTAATGATTGTACTATCATCAATATTGATGGCGCAAAGAATGCAAAGTTTGCTAGAGGTGGGGTTGGGATCGTAGGAAGGAAACATAAAGGCACAATAATTTTTGGAGCTCACTTAATAATAGTCAGTAACTCAACTTTGAAAACTGATTGTTTGACAGCTCTTTATGCATTAAATTTGACAAAAACTTATGGTTGTCAACAATTTCAGTTGCTTAGTGATCCCAAATTGTTAGTTAATTTCCTAACTTGTGAGTATGTTTTGATATCTTGGATATTATCCAATCTCATTATTAGCCAAATGAGAGATATGCGAGACGTTTTTGATGCATAAGTGTAACATGCATGCATATTTAGCTTTGTGCCAACAAAGTGACATTCGATTACTCATAACAATAAAACCCGATTATTGTCCTCAAATTGGTCTTCTAGTCCACCTCCTCAGCTATTCTCTGAATAAGTAAGGCTTAATTTATTTATTTTATTTCAATATTATGCAATTGTTTTGGAAGCTTCTCATCTATCAAAATATTTCCTCTATTGTGCCAAAAAAATACTACTAAGTTGTGAATGGCATGGGACCGGGTGGGATGGATAGCTCTTTTTCTGTTCTCCGTTTTCAATTTAGAATTTGTCCCAATATTCACTTAAAATTCATACAATGAAATATCGGGGATCTTAGTGATTAACATAAACCCCCAAATAGGGAATAAAGATTCAAATGATATTTTACATATTATCTTTTAGTAATTTGTTATTTTTATTATAAAGAAAAAAATTATTAAAAAAACTAAGCCAATAATATAAAAAAGAAAATTTGGATCCAATAAATAATAAAAATAAATAAACAATATTTATGTGAAATGAAAAAAATAAAATATATGTAATAATAAATACATAATTATTTTATGTTAAATAACATTGATATAATTTTGTTACAAATTAAGTTGAAATAATAATAATAAATTATAAAATAATTATAAGATTTTATATTTTTATAATTTAAATAAATATTTTTAATAAATTTTATAAAAGAAAAATTATTAATATTTTAATAAAACAAAAACATATCTTAAAGAAAAAATGTAAAGCTAATAATGTATTACTCATAATTAGTTTGAGGAATGATCGATTTACTTAAAAAAAAAATTGGCAACCCTTATTTAGGGGTGTCCATGGTCTGATCCAGTACGGTTTTCCCTAAAATTTTTTTTACCAAACCAGACCGTTCATATAGTTAAAACCAGACCGGATCGGACCATTCGGCTATCTAAAATGTTATAACCGAACGGTTTGGTTAACGGTTTTGAACAATTTTTAACAATTAATAATAAATAAATATGATTCAGTTTAATATGATATAATTTAATAGGATGCAATCAAATATAATGCTCATTTATAATCATATATAGATATATATTATTGTTAAATACATAAATAAGATGTTATCAAAATCTAAAATAAAAAAAAGATTAGACATGAAGAAATGAATTCCAAATATCTCATTTACAAAGAATTCTTAAACATATACAAACATCAAAACTCACAATCAACAACAATACATCATTAGATAATAATATTTAAAACTTACCCATTATTAATCATCAACGATCATTGTAGTGTCTTTAATGAACTTTACAATCAAACAAAATCAACATCTTCATAAATCTCTAGGTCATCATTGTATTCTGGTAAGAGGACATTGTCATTATTAATGGAAGAACGAAACCAATTTTAACTACATACTAATGTCTCTACCATTTTAGGATTCAAAGAACTCCTAAATGGATCAAGAATGTGTCCTCTTGTGCTAAAAGCTGATTCTGATGCAACAGTTGAAACTTGAATTGCTAACACATCACGTGCAATGAGAGAGATGATAGGAAACCTAAAAGAATTTGCTCTCCACTATTTTAATATATCAAACTTATCCAACATGACATTTTCACATGGGGTGTTCAAATATTTCTCAACCTCGGTTTTCAACTCCAAACTATTTTTCTCCTCTAAGCGTTTAAGAAATTTCAACTTTCTTGCTTCCTCAGATGAAGGAATCCTTCCTATTACATCTTGTGATTGAGTCACATTAGATTGAAAATCTTTTCCATGCACTAACATATACTAAGCTTTGAACATATCCATAAAAATATTTTTGATATTATCTCTCAATTTTTGAACAATTTCTAAATCATAAATCTCTTCAAATAAGAATTCCAAATACTCTAATTTGTACCTTGGATCAAGTACAAATGCAACATACAACATCTTATTAGTCTCGTCTACATTTCCCCAATACTTCTCAAATTTTGTTTTCATGCTAATAACCATATTTTTCAACAACAAGTCATCAGAACCACACCATGTAAGTATTTGAGATTGAATGTTATGTAGTTCTGTAAAATATAAATTTGAAGTGGTGCATAAAGATGCACTGAATGCTAAAGTAGAGTCATAAAAAGTTTTCAAAAACTTGACAAAAACACCAGCATTCTTCCAATCATCTAATGTTGGCGGCCCAACATTCAATCGCTCCTCATGAAAATAAGAAATAAAGTTTGTTCCTTCCTCTTCTTCAAGACGATCAAATGCTTTTTGAAAATCTAAAGAAGATTTTAACATTAGATATGTGGAGTTCCATCTTATAGGCACGTCTAGCACGACACTTCCTTTGGACTCAATATTTTCTTTAATAGAACACATTTTAAACTTTTGTAATCTCAAAGGAGAGGATCTAACATATCTCACAGCGCAACGAATACTCATAATAGTACTATGAAGATCTTTAAGTCCTTCTCTTACAATCAAATTTAAAATGTGAGCACAACATCGCACATGAAAGAACTCTCCACTCATAACAAGTCCATCATTTCAATTTTTTAGCTTCCTTTTCAAGTATGACACAGCAGTATCATTTGAGGAAGCATTATCAAGTGTTATGGTGAATACCTTACATATACCCCAATCACGCAAACTCTGTTCTATCACTCTCCCAATTGTATCACCTTTATGATTCTCAACTTGACAAAATTTTATAATTCTCTTTTGTAATTTCCAATCTTTGTCAATATAATGAGGGGTTAGACAAATATAATTAATATTTTGAATTGAAGTCCAACAATCACTAGTAAGACAAAATCTTTGCTTTTCACTTATGAAAAAGTTCTTCAAACGTTTTTTCTCATCTAAATAAAGTTGAAACACATCTCTAGAAATTGTTTGCCGAGATGGCACATGAAACTTAGGACAAATTTCAGATATAAAATCTTTAAATCCCTCACCCTCAGCAAACCTAAAAGACAATTCATCAATAATAATCATTTTTGCCAAAGCAACTCTAGCACGTTTTGCATCAAATGATACAGCAACTAATTTATGAGTTGTCCTATCATCCTCTCCTTTTTGTGTTTGAAAACTTAACATCTTTTGTCCTTTATCTACTTCTTTAGGAATCTTCTTACATAAATTTTTGAAGTGATGTATCATTGAAGTAGTTCCATTCTTTGTGGGATGAGCAGCATAACTTTTTTTTACAATAATTACATGTAGCTCTAGGATTTTCCACATCATAGGGTAAAATATATGAAAAATGATTCCATATTTCTGACCTAAAATTTTTTGGTTTCTTCATATCAGATTCGTTATCGGGGTGAACAT
This sequence comes from Hippophae gyantsensis, assembly GCA_030763125.1. Classification (NCBI taxonomy): domain Eukaryota; kingdom Viridiplantae; phylum Streptophyta; class Magnoliopsida; order Rosales; family Elaeagnaceae; genus Hippophae; species Hippophae gyantsensis. Next base: position 29,693,828 of record CM061028.1, read on the forward strand.
TACTTACTTCTATTCCCCTTTTTGAAGATGAGTCATTTAAATTCTGTGGTGGATTTTCCATTTCATTCGGATGAATTTCAGGTTCAATGTCTTCAATCATAGACATAGTAAAGTCTATAAATTGACTTGGTCCAATAAACTCATGTACATCATCACCTATATATAGAATATAGATTAGTACATATTCTTAATATATTAAAATATTACTTTTTGTACTTAATCAAAAATCATTTCAAAACTAATATAATATCACTCACCAAAGTGTAACATTCTAGCATAGGATAACAATCTAGGACATTACCTTGAATTTGAGGGCTTCACAAAATGTTTGGTGCCACTACATTACAAAGATGGTAATTTTGTACAATTGAATGCTAATAAAAACTGTTTTTTATTATTTATTAACTTTGTGGATTAGTTACATTTAAAATATAATTATCTGCATAAATATTTAGTTTATAGCTGCATTACCTACATATATGATATCAGGTGTTAATGAATTAATAATATAGTTGGTATTCAGAAACTTTATGCAGTCTATAACAATATTAATTTAAACATTGTTTATGTACATTTTAAAAATTAAGAACTAATATGATTTAATAAGAACCTATAAAATAAAAACACCACAATTTATGTACATTTTATGACAAAAATATAGATTATATATAAATCATATATAAAAATTTATATACTAAGGCAATATAAAAACACATTTAGTTGTAAAGATCAATGTATTCTGTGAACTGTGATTATACTAAGGCAATTTGTAAATATCATATTTCAGACTAACAAAAAAATGACATACCATTCAGATTTCAGAGTTCAGACTAACAAAAAAACGACATATCATTCAGAGTTCAGAGTTCAGACTTACCATTTGGTTTATTCAGGAAAAAACTACTACCAGACTACCAGTACATGAATTTGAGCTCCAAGTTTAATTAACTTTTGATGCTTATTTTCGCAAGTGTACGAATCGTTCAAGTAATAAAGTGTACAAAAGTACGGATATCGAACCCACAAGGAATGGCGTTTACTAAGTACCGAAATTGACTAACCCTAATTTTATTTGAAAACTGAATTGTTGAAATTGTTTTAAAAGCAAATTAACATAAAACTAAACGTAAATAACAAAATTTAATGTTGTTCACAAATGATTAAAAACGCTAAGGCATTTGATTTCGCTAAATCAATTCAATCCGATTTCAAGTCATGTTATATGAGAATCAAAGCTAAAAGTGATGGTTGAAAAACCCAAACTTATCTAATACTCTTTCTCAAGTTATATTAGAATTACTTATCTATGAAAACCAACTATATTCCTATGAAGATTTAATCACAAATAAGCACATTACGATTTATGGAATTTCTGGAATAACCACATACATCATGCATTAGGTGTCAAACTCGCATTCAACATACGATATTTATCACAAGAAGTATTCATTACACATCTCCTCTCGGTCTCAATATAATGCAATAAATCATCTAAATCTTGATCAGAAATTTAAAAGCATTAAGCATGGAAATAAATACTCGACTTGAAAACAATGAATTCATATAACCATAACAAAAGAAATCAGATTTCCTTGATTTAACTACATCATAGCCTTAGCAAAAACGAATTAGTTCATAACGGAAATACGAATGACCATTATTTCAATTGAATCCATTAATAATAAAACTGAATAAATTGCAGAATATAAAAGCTAAGGAGAAGAGATGAAAAACTCTAGAAGATGAAGACTTGGTAGCATCAATGGTGAAGATCCTTCAAGTTTCCCCAAAATTTCTTTCTCTCCTCCAAAAATGTCTTTGAATTCCCCTTTTCTGCCGTCCCCCTCTTTTTCCATCATATTATATATATAGATCTAGGGTTTGGGGGGGAAATTTTGGAACAAAACAACCAAAAAATCTGTTTTCAAACGAAACTCGCCGGCGGCGAAATTGTTCTCGCCGCGGCGAGATTTCTGGAAAACTTACGATTTTGGTTCCGCTCAATCTCGCCGGCGGCTAGATTGATTTGGCTGGCGGCGAGATTGATTTAGCCGGCGGCGATATTTACTTGGCCGGCGGCGAGATTGCTGTGTCAAAATCCGTGCTCCCTGCATGATTTTCAACGTTTTCGCCGTAAGGTTTTCACCGGCGGCGAAATTCCAAATTTTGAAATTTTGTTTTCTTTTTATTTGCACTCAATCCGGTTCATTGAAAATTGTCCCAAACTTCTCCAAAATTATGATTTTACCTGAAATTGCACTTTAAACACGAAATACCCATGAAATGACATTTATGGATTAAATAATCAAATAAACGCAATTTTCACACAAATATCAACATTTAAATCATAACAAAAATGCAATAATTTGACTCTTATCAACTTTCTAGATCAAACAAATACTGATAACAATTTGATGGGAATTGGAATCAGATCCAACAGGCAAAAAATAACTCTACCTTCTAACAGAAGATCATGATGGGTATAAGAAAGGTGGAATGCATCCTGATGATTATAATTAGCTTAAACTGAAAAATGAGTTATGTAGATGTACATATTCTTGATGACATAGATTTTTTATTCTCAGGGGTAGACCTGTACCTCTTGAAATTCATAATGATCAAACATTAATAAAATAAACTATATATATTTAATCTATAAAGAGAACTTAATCAAAATAATTAAGCTTTAAAAGAGGGGCAACATATGAACAATTTAACTCAAGTTATAAGTTCTAACAGTATTAATTAGTTTCCACCATTTAAAAAAATGAACTCTATGAGAAAAAATTGTTCAAACTTCAGAGTTCACAGTTCAGAGTCTTCAGGCTAACAAAAAAATGACATACCATTCAGATTTCAGAGTTCAGACTAACAAAAAAATGACATACTATTCAGATTTCAGAGTTCAGACTAACAAAAAAATGACATAACATTCAGATTTCAGACTAACAAAAAAATGATATACCATTCAGATTTCAAAGTTCAGACTAACAAAAAAAATGACATACCATTCAGATTTCAGAGTTCAGACTTCAAACTTACCATTCAGTTTATTCAGGAAAAAACTACTACCAGACTACCAGTACTCCAGTTGTATTAGACCACATACCTATTTTGTGATTTTCGTCCATTATTGTCATGACACGATGCGACGCGACGCGAGGAGAGGTGGCTAGTTTCTGGTTCAAGTAAAGCGAGGAACAATGGCTAGTTATTGGTGGAAGCAACACGAGGAACGGTGGTTAGCTGCTGGTGGAATCAACACGAGGAACAGTGGCTAGTTGCTGGTGGAAGCGACGATGGCCAAACCCAGAGCGTAGACGACGAAGTGGTGAAGGCGAGCGCAGAGGAAATGAGATTTTGATTTCTAGGGTTAGGGTTAAGCATTAACGAGTTACGGCTGAATGCCTTAACTTGAAAACAAAATATATATATACCCCGGTTTATAATATTTTAAATAATAAAAATTATTTATTTAATAAAACCGGTCCGGTCCGGTCCGACCGGTTTATAATATTTTATAACCGGACCGGACCGTTTTAAAATCAATTTTATTTAATACGGACCAGACCGGACCGTTTCATTTACAAAACTTTTCGGTTCGGTCCAGTTTGGATTGGTTTTTTGGTTTAAACCGGTCTGGCCCGGTTTTTGGACACCCTTACTAGACTCTTGAACAGTGACAGCACTAACTAACGTTCAAATTCCGTAAAGACAGTTAAAGGGTGGTTTGGCACTTTCACGTATGACTGGATAAGTCTCAATCAAATGCTTCCTCTCTGGAATCTTTTCTATTTTATTTCTCTGTATTTATATTTCAATTGTTGACGACACACGTGAAATCTAAAAATCTCTATTGCTCTCTAAAGAATTTAGGGTTTTGTGAGGAGTACGCTATGTTACGTTCCGCTCGAAATGTCTCTTAAAATCCAAATAAATTGTGGTTGCTTAAAGGATTTAGACTTTTCTACATGAAAAGTTCTAGAGTGGCTTAGAGTTGTCTAGAAAGGGCTAGAGTTGGACGGATTCAACTCAAGCCTTGAAGACTCTAGAATGCTCCAGAGAATACTAGCATGTGTTTGGAGGTGCTAGAATGGGCTGAAATATTCTAGAACGTAGTGGATGGTTCATGAAGGATGTAGAAGTCGCTGGAAGCTTATGGAACATCCCGGAACTTGCATGAAGGAGCTAGACAAACCTAGAAGACTCTAGAATTGGCTAGAAGGTCCTAGAACCTTGTGACATATTGTAGATAAAACTAGAACACTCTTGTACATTCTAGGCTTAGAATGATCTAGAAAGATGTGGCATAGTCTTAAGCTTCGTGTCACACTATAAATAGACCTATTGGTCTTCATTTGTATTCATCCTTGGAAATCTTGGGAATCCTTGGGAAACTGTAACATAAACTCTCTCTAGAGCAATACAAAGCATTCTTTACAAACTCTCTTTCTATTCTCTTTAGAGTGTTTCATTCGGGTTGAAAGGCATGCTTAGTGCAACGGACCGTGCTAAGTGTCGCATGATCGCTACTTGAAATTTAAGGTCATGACAGTTGGTATCAAAGCTTTCTGTTGAAGCATTTCTACCTTTGGCATAATGAAGAACAGTGCACCATCTATACCAAGCGTTGATGTTCCACCTATGGAACGTGGGCGTGAGGAATTTCGGAAACCACCAAAGGAGTCTCAAGCCAAGTTGAAAGACATACTTTTTAGCATAGAAGCACGTGTTGGGAGTGCGTAGGACAACTTAGGGGAGCTGTTCGACCGGATGGACAACTTGGAGGAACATTGCAATGGCTTGGAGGTCGAGAATGTGGAGATCTATGCAGCGGTCAAGATGTCCCTTAAGGAGCTAGACAGTGGGGTAAGGTAAGAGATTGATGGGTTGAAGGCCAAATTTGCCAAGGTACGAGAACTTGTCCAAAGAGAACTTGTCCAAAGAGAACTTGCTAACGTGTTGCTTAGAGTTGAGGATATGGGTGGTGACCTAGCTCTTTGCAAGTGGGATATGGCCGCGGGAACTAGCACAACCACCGTCATTGAGGCTAAGAGGGTGGATGTTCCCAAGCATAAAACTTTCAACGGTGTTAGGAATGCTAGGGAAGTTTAGAACTTCCTATGGGGGCTTGAACAATATTTTAAGGCTACTGGCATAATGGACCATACCAGCAAGATCTGAACTACTGCTATGCTATGGTGGAGACGGAGGCATGGTGATGTGCAACGAGGGGTTTGCACAATTGACACCTTTGATGACTTCAAGAGGGAACTCAAAGGCCAATTCTTTCCCGTAAAGGTTGAAGAGGAGGCAAGGGGCCAATTGCGACGATTAAAGCAAACAGGTAGCATAAGGGACTATGTGAAGGAGTTCACAACCTTGTTGCTAGAAGTTCCTGATACTTCAGATAAGGATGCTTTATTCTTGTTCATGGATGGTCTCCAATCATGGGCTAACCTGGAACTCAAGCGATGTGGTGTCCAAGATTTATCTTCGACCATTGCGGTTGTTGAGAGCCTTATAGACTACTCCACAAACAAAGAGAGCTCAAAGGCCACGAATAGAAAGTTTGTTGGAGGAAAGAGTGAGGGAGGTCATGCCAAAAGTTAGGGTTCCAAAAATCATAAAGATAGCTCCTCATTCAAACCACGAGATAAGGGGAAGGAAAAGGAGGATCGTAGTGCCTCGAAGCCCCGTGTGACGTGCTTCATTTGTGACGGACTGCATTGGGCACGTGAATGTCCAAAAAGGAAGGCCTTGAGTACCTTAGTTACCTCCCCATATGGCCAAGATGGAGGTGAGACGGACGAAGGTGCAAATATGGGTTCTTTGCGCCTACTTAGTGCAATGTAGAGCGCCCCAAAGACCCCCAAAGGCTTGATGTACGTAGATGTAACCATCAACAGGAAGGTCGCCAAAGCTTTGATGGACACAGGTGCATCTCACAACTTTGTTTTAGTAGATGAAGCAAAGAGACTCTGCCTTAAGGTTATCAATGGAGGAGGGTCGCTCAAAGCAGTTAACTCGAGAGCACTACCTCTCAAAGGAGTTGCTCGTGGAGTTAAGGTCAATCTTGGTGCTTGGATTGGCCAAGTGGACTTATCTGTAGCGCTTATAGATGACTACTCGATAGTATTCAGCATGGAGTTATTGGACTAGGTTAGAGCTTTCCTCGTGCCTTGCTCAAACTCCATGTGCATCATGGATGGAACAAAGGCTTGTGTGGTGCCGACGGAGAGGACCACCAGACCTACTATCCAAACTCTCTCAGCACTTTAATTCAAGAAGGGATTGAAGAGGGACGAAAAGAGTTATCTGGCCATCTTAAAGGAATACGACGACGAGGAGGTGTCACCAAGGCCAAGCTTGCCGACAAAAGTGCAAGTTGTCTTAGCCAAGTTCCATGATGTGATGCCTGAGGCATTACCCAAACGGTTACCTCCAAGGAGGGAGGTAGACCATGAAATTGAGTTGGAACTCGGCACCAGGCCACCAACAATGAGCCCCTATCGAATGGTGAACTCAAAGTTGGCAGAATTACGAAAGCAACTCAACGAATTGTTGGATGCTGGTTTCATAAGGCCCTTCATAAGGCCTTTCAAAGCCCCATTTGGTGCCCCGGTGCTCTTTCAAAAGAAGAAGGATGGCTCGCTATGGATGTGCATCGACTATCGAGCTTTAAATAAGATCACGATTAAGAATAAGTATCCTATCCCACTCATTGCTGATTTTTTTGATCAATTGGGGAATGCCAGATACTTTACAAAATTGGACTTGCGGTCGGGATATTACCAGGTATGCATAGCCAAATGGGATGAGCCCAAGACCACTTGTGTGTCTAGGTATGGTGCCTATGAGTTCCTTGTCATGCCATTTGGTCTCACTAATGCACCTGCCACCTTCTGTACTCTGATGAACAAGATTTTCCATCCCTACCTCGATCGGTTCGTGGTAGTATATCTTGATGACATTGTGATATATAGCCGGACTTTGGAAGAACATCTAGAGCATTTGAGGAAGGTGTTCGAGGTCCTGAGGGAAAATGAGCTATATGTCAAGAAGGAGAAATTTTCCTTTGCCCAAGATGAGGTGATGTTCTTGGGGCATAGGATAAAGGATGGAAAACTGATGATGGATGGAGCCAAGGTGAAAGCCATCCAAGAATGGGAACCTCCTACTAAGGTTCTCGAGTTAAGATCTTTCCTTGGACTGGTGAACTATTACAGAAGGTTTATCAAGTCCTACTCAGTGAGAGCAGCCTCACTGACTGACTTGCTCAAAAAGAACAAGTCTTAGGAGTGGATAGCCAATGCCAAGCCTCGTTCAAAGACTTGAAGAAGGCCATCAGTGGAGAACCGATACTTTGTCTACCAGACCCCTTCAAGATATACGAGTTGCACACAGATACCTCAGACTTTGCCATTGGTGGAGTACTGATGCAGAAAGGGCGTCCGATAGCTTATGAAAGCCGCAAGCTTAATGACACCGAACGCCGCTACATGGTGCAAGAAAAAGAAATGACTGCTATCATTTATTGTCTAAGGGTGTGGCGACACTACTTATTGGGTTCTCATTTTGTTATCATGACGAACAATGTAGCAACAAGCTACTTCCAGACTCAAAAGAAGTTGAGTCCCAAGCAAGCTCAGTGGTAGGATTTCTTTGTGGAATTTGACTACAAATTGGAGTACAAGCTTGGTAAGGCCAATGTGGTGGCTGATACGCTGAGTCGAAAGATAGAATTAGTAGCCTTGAGTAGGCCAAGTAGTCATTTACTGGAAAGGATCAAAGAAGGGCTTGAGCATGATGCCCTTGCTCAAAACCTCCTTGCCCTCATCAAGGAAGGAAAAACAAGGCGATTTTGGTTGAGTGACAGACTACTTTATTTCAAGCAGAATCACATCTTTGTGCCAAAATAGGGGAGCTTAAGGAAGGAGCTTATCAAGGAGTGCCATGATTCGCTATGGGTTGGACACCCAGGAATGAGGCACACCCTTGCTTTGATTAAGTCAATCTACTACTAGCCTCAACTACGGGACGATGTTGAAGCCTACGCGAGGACTTGTCTTGTATACCAACAGGACAATATAGAGCAGTATGCACCCAGAGGCTTGCTAGAGTCGCTGCCTATTCCAGAGAGACCATGGGAGAGCGTCTCAATGGATTTCATCACTTGCCTACCAAAATCAGAGGGCTTTGACAGCATCATAATAGTTATCGATCGCTTCAGCAAGTATGCAACATTCATACCTGCCTCAGCGGATTGCACGGAGGACGAGACGGCATGATTGTTCCTCAAACATGTTGTGAAGTATTGAGGGATTCCATCCAATATCGTGAGTGATCGAGACCCACGATTCACCAGGAAATTTTGGACAAAATTGTTCAATTTGTTGGGATCAGACTTGAACTTCTCTACAAGCTTTCATCCCTAAAACGATGGACAAACAGAACGTGTCAACGAATTGCTAGAGCTTTATCTCAAGCACTTTGTTAGTGCCAACCAACACGATTGGGCTAAGTTGCTAGATGTAGCCCAATTCTCTTATAACTTACAAAGGAGCGAGTCTACCATGAAGAGTCCCTTCGAGATCGTCATGGGGCAGTAACCCATGACTCCTCATGCCTTGGCCATGAGTTATGAAGGAAAGAGTCATGCTGCCTTCAAATTTGCCAAGGCGTGGCATGAACAAGCTGAGTTGGCCCGCACCTATTTGAATAAGGCATCTAAGAAGATGAAGAAATGAGCTGACAAGAAGAGGAGGATGGTGGAATTTCAAGAAGGAGATTTGGTTCTTGTAAAAATATTGCCCCAATAATTCAAATCTCTACGAAAGGTTCACAAGGGGTTAGTACGGAAATATGAAAGGCCATTTCCAGTCCTCAAGCAAGTTGGTAAAGTGTCATACAAACTGCAACTCCCTCCAAAGCTTAAAATCTATCTAGTCTTTCATGTAAGTATGCTGAAACCTTTTCATGGAGACAAGGAAGACATAAGTCGGGGAGAATCCAAGAGGGCGCCTACCGCAATGGTAACCTCCTTTGACAGGGAAGTAGACTCAATTTTGGTAGACCGCTTGATCCAGCGTAGGGGCATACCAAGTTATGGAGAATACTTAGTCAAATGGAAGAACGCCCCGGATGTAGAGACAAGCTGGGAACCTAAGGATTCTTTGTGGCAATTCAAAGATGACATAGAGAGGTTCAAGCTTGAAGGCATGACGAGGGTGTCGCGAACTTGAGTGGGGAAGGGTGTTACGTCCCGCTCGAAATGTCTCTTAAAATCCAAATAAATGGTGGTTGCCTAAAGTATTTAGACTTTTCTACATGAGAAGTTCTACAATGGCCTAGAGATGTCTAGAAAGGGCTAGAGTTGGACGGACTCAACTCAAGCCTTGAAAACTCTAGAATGCTCCAGAGAATACTAGCATATGCTTGGAGGTGCTAGAATAGGCTGGAATATTCTAGAACGTGGTGGATGATTCATGAAGGATGTAGAAGCCGCTGGAAGCTTACGGAACATCCTGGAACTTGCATGAAAGAGCTAGATAAACCTAGAAGACTTTAGAATTGGCTAGAAGGTCCTAGAGCCTTGTGACATATTTTAGATAAAACTAGAAAACTCTTGTACATTCTAGACTTAGAATGATCTAGAAAGATGTGGCATAATCTTAAGCCTGATGTCACACTATAAATAAACCTATTGGTGTTCATTTGTATTCATTATTGGAAATCTTGGAAATCCTTAATTGTAAGATAAATTCTCTCTAGAATAATACAAAGCATTATTTACAAACTTTTTTTTTATTCTCTTTGGAGTGTTTCATTCGGATTGAAAGACAAACTTAGTGCAACGAACTGTACTAAGTGTCGCACGATCGCTACTTAAAATTTAAGGTCGTGACACCTAGTTACTTCCCTAATTTTCTTGAACTTTCGGTGTTTTGCTTTTTTGCTTTTGGTCCGGGAATTATTTTTGGCTCTTAGGGATTTTGAATCTTTCTAGGTTGAATATGAGTTCGCTTTGTGAGGAAGTTTTGGTCTTCTTAGGGCTTTTGATAAGTTAGAAATTGTATAATTGACGTCTTCTCATTTGGTAACATTTGTTTTTTTAGGATTACTTTCTGTTTATTTTAGTTCATGGTGTTAATTCAATGGAGCTTTTTTGGTCGAATTGGTTGAGTTTGTAGATTTGGAATTTTTTCTTGGGGTATGGCTATAGTCAGTAACGAAGAGGTAGACTATGAAAGTGATCCGGAGGAAGCTAAGCGATCTTTGGCTATGCGAAGGTGTGAAGCAAGTGATGACGAAGAAGGTGAAGGGGAGGGGAGAGACAAGTACAGAGTGGATCAGAGGATTGGACCGAAATCGGACGAATCAGATGATCAAGGAGGTGCTGCTGAGTATGAAGATGATGAGAAATTAAGAGTAGAAGATGAAGTTGATGAAGAAAATATTGGGGAAAGGGAAGACGAAGAAGAGGGTGTGTATGAGGAAAATGGCCATGTAAGTGAGGCTGCTGATGGGGGGAGGTCTCTGGAAGAACCATATGAAAGTGATCCGGAGGAAGCTAAGCGATCTTTGGCTATGCGAAGGTGTGAAGCCAGTGATGACGAAGAAGGTGAAGGGGAGGGGCGAGACAAGTACAGAGTGGATCAAAGGATTGGACCGAAGTCGGACGAATCAGATGATCAAGGAGGTGCTGCTGAGTATGAAGATGATGAGAAATTAAGAGTAGAAGATGAAGTTGATGAAGAAAATATTGGGGAAAGGGAAGACGAAGAAGAGGGTGTGTATGAGGAAAATGGCCATGTAAGTGAGGCTGCTGATGGGGGGAGGTCTCTGGAAGAACCATTGGAGGCACATGGAGAAAAAAATACTTTGGAGGAAGAGAAGAAGGAGAATGAGCCCTTTGCTGTGCCCACTGCCGGAGCTTTTTACATGCATGATGATCGGTTTAGGGACAATGCTGGTGGTGGACACAGGTACTGTGGTATATGCTAAGTTAAATGGGATTTTGACATGTGGTTTTGTGAGATTTATATTTTTGAACATTATGAAAATTTTCATTTATTTTTAGTCCAACTTATTTAGTAAGAAAAGTTATATATGTATACGAGGAAAAAAACAATTAGCAGTCTAATTTGTGTCCCTGTTGTGTGGCATGGCACAGATTTCATCCATAATAATTAGTAGAGTTAGTAGTAGGTTGAGTTTGTGCTTTTCTTTGAATTTTCTTCTCGGAATTTATGATCCAAATGATGCATAGTTCTTGTGACATATTATGTTAGGAAAGTCCAGTTTCCATCCGGATTTGAAATCTCCTCAAAGATTTTTTTTTTTTGTCATACATGGTTACTTTGTTCATCGGCTGATGTTATTGTTCGTATCCAGTTGATGCGGAGTATATGATAATGTTTCATTTCTCTGAGGTGGATATGTTATTGTGCTGTTTAGAATGGATTTAAATGGTAGAATTAATTATTATTTTGTTAGCTTTGTGTCATGCATATTACGAGTCTGTTTAGAAATTAATATTTCTATTAAGAGGAGTAATGATGTGGTAGTAACTTTGAATAGGCAAATACATGGTGGATGGAAGCTGTGGGAGTCCAAAGATATGAAGTGGGGGCATGATAAATTTGAAGAGATGACTTTTCAGGAAAGGCATTCTGAAGAGGTGATGACTTAAGCGTGTTCAAATAACTTGGAATATATGTTTTTTTATATTCATTTTATTGGACTCGCTTTAATATTAATTTATCATCTATAATCTTCTGAATTTTCAGGGAAGAAGATCCTCAAACAGTTACCGAGGTCGTGGTAGAAACCGTCACATAGATTGTGGTTATAGTAGAGGCAACAGGTCTAATGTGTACAATGTTGGTGATCAAAGCCAAGTTCTTAAGTGTGTCAGAGGTAAAGGATCTAGGAAATATGAACCGACTATGAAGAACAACAATCAGATACCCCTATCTAAAACCAAACAGTGAGTGCAAGCTTTCTTATTGGAACTCAAGCAATCCTATAATTAATAAATTTACTTCCTAACTTCATCATGGTTTCCTGATGAGTTCTATTGACATTTCCAGATCTTATAGACCATTTGGGAAGCCTCCCTATATTAATTCAGGGAAAGCCCCCACACCCATATCTAACACAGAATCCAACACATTTCCTGCTGGACAAAATGTGCTTGCATCAAGCTTGAATTCAGCTTCCCCACCTTTTTATCCATTCGGATCTTCCAACAATGATATTGCTCTATCCCAGAAAAGGGATTTTCAAGTTGGAAGTAAGAACACAAATTTTCGCCCACCTATAGAGGATAAGAGTGTTTCCATGCCACAAACCAATACAGCAGTGAGAGGAAAGAATGCAACCGATTCTCTCAGCGTGGACAAGCTTTACATTGAAGATTCCGTTAATTCAGCTTCTGGGAAAGCAATAAAGAATTTACAAATTCCACCTTTTGGATTGCCAGTGGTAAATACAACTTCTCACCCTCATGTTAGGCCTCAAGGAAGGGTTGTTGTCCTAGGGCAGATAAATTATCAACCAGCTCCACTTGATGCCCGGGTAATGAAAGCTTCTTCAGATCAAGTGCATTCTGTTCAGAGAAGTGGCAAAATAAGATGTCAATCTACTGTGCAAACTCCTGCCCAGCAGTTGAGGCAGCATGCATGCAGTGGATCTCAAGCTTCGTCTCCACCAAAAATGGCTTTATCAACTAACTCACTTGAATCTGGAGAAGTGGATTCATCTTCAGAATCAAGTAAAGCTAAAATTGCTCTGATTGAAAAGGGAAAAGACTTTTCTCAAGGTAGTGGAAGAAGCTCTCTCATGTATGGCGGAGCTCAGGTTATTGGAGCCACTGGGAGTATGGTTGTAAGCCACGGTGATCAGAACATTCCTGGTACTCCAGCCTTTTTTCCAGGTGATGTTTCTTGTGTGTATGTTATCTCTTAGGAATTTTCTTGTGTACTTTTAGCATATGGGGGTATACAAAAATTAAAAAAATTGAAAATTTAAATGATTCCTTTCTTAATGTTTTCCTTAAATTTTACAGCTTGAAATATTTTTCTTTGAAAAGTTTACATTCTCGTCTGGTTTTAATTTCTGCAGTCATGCAATTTGGAGGCCAGTGCCCTGGTGGTGTTCAGGTCCCTGCTGTTGGAATGGCATATCCAGGATATGTTACTCAGCCTAAACTTGGTCTGGAGAATTCTGAAACGACATGGTATTCATTTTTCTGTACTTTGCAGCTACTCTTTTGAATTATTTTGTCTTCTAAAAACTATATGCTGTGGAGATTGTCTTGAGCCATATTTTGTTACTTGAATAAGTGATTGGGTGCCACAAAAACATGGAATGATACATGTCATGATTTAAATACTTCATATTTTTACTGATTAACTTTTTGGTCTTTTCTCTTTTATTGCTGAGAGGATGCCAATCTCCAATGCTTAAGCTTTATGTTTTGCAGTAACTTGTACTATGTTGATCCTAATTTGCTCTGACCTTGGCTCTTATAAAGGAGAAAATATTCCATATAACGTGTTGTATGCGAATCTTTGAATTGTTATGGTTGATTTTGTTAAGTAAAATTTAGAATACACAACTCTAAATTTTCTAATATTAGATCCAAACAAGTAAACAAACTACTTGTATTATACTCACTATAACACCTTTCAAAGGCAACTCACAAATTGAAGAGAAATACAAACATTCAAAGAGAAAGCTCTCAACTCACACTCAAACTAAGAATACAAAGACTTATTTGTTTTTGATGGGATGATGAAACCAAATGCAAGGTAGGCTATTTATAGTCCTCACCATGCAATCTACACCATACAAATATAAAATTAAAAAATAATCCTAGCCACACAAATCTTATCTACACACTTCTCTTTTCTACAACCTTCAACTACTTCATTTATTTCTACAACCTTCAACTACTTCATTTATTTCTACAACCTTCAACTACTTCATTTATTTCTACAACCTTCAACTACTTCATTTATTCCTACAACCTTCAACTACTTCATTTATTTCTCTACTTCTTCAATTATTATGTTGGTGTTGATTTTCAACACTCCCCCTCAACACCAACTCTCACTATTTTTACTGTGTTAAGTTGATGGCGAAACATTTCGAACTTGCCAACGCTTAAGCTTTTTGTGAACAAGTCCGTAACTTCATCATCTGTCTTGATTTGCCTCATTTCAATTTCTTCTTGCAGAACCTTTTCTCTGATAAAGTGATAGTGTATTTCAACATGCTTAGTTCTTGCATGAAAGACCGGATTCTCTGCCAAACGAATTGCTGATTGATTGTCACAATACAATGGTACTGCATAATCTACTGATTGATGTAGATTATTCATTAGCTGTATCAACCATGTACACTCTTGAGCTGCCATTGCTGCTGCTCGATACTCAGCTTCAGTGGTTGATAATGATACTGTTGGTTGTCTTTTGCTACACCAAGAAATTGTTCCAGAACCCAGCTTAAACACATACCCAGTTGTTGATCTCCTGGTGTCATGATCTCCTGCATAGTCTGCATCGCAATAACCAACTAACTTGTTGTCTCCACCTTTCTTGTACAAAAGACCATAGTCAATTGTACTCTTCACATATCTCAATATTCGTCGAACTGCTTCCAAATGTGGCTTCTTTGAATTTTGCATGTACCGACTCATTACACTAACTGCATAAGAAATGTCAGGCCGAGTTAAGGTTAAGTAGATCAGACTACCTACCAATTTTCGATACATTGTCGCATCTTTCAAATCTTTTCCTTCATGTGCACACATGTTGGCATTTGGCTCCATCGGCGTCGAAATTGGTTTGTATTCAAGCATTCCGAACCGTTTTATCAAATCTTTAGAATATTTTTGCTGACAAAGAAATATTCCTTCTTGTGTGCGATCAACCTCTAAACCAAGGAAGTGCTTGAGCTGGCCAAGTTCTTTCATCTGAAAACGGACTGACAAATTCTCCTTTGTTCGAAGAATTTCTACCTCATTATCACCAGTTATGATTAAGTCATCCACATATACTAGTATAATAGCTAGCTTTCCTTCATTGGCTTTAACAAACAAGCTGGAATCTGCAGGTGTTACTGAATAACCACTTTGTGTTAGAAATTCAGCAATCTTACCATACCATGCCCTGGGTGCTTGTTTCAATCCGTAGAGTGCTTTTCGCAGCTTACACACATATTCAGGATGATCTTGGCTCTGAAAACCCATTGGTTGGATCATGTAGATCTCCCGATCCAACTCTCCATGAAGAAAAGCATTCTTCACATCCATCTGCCATAACTTCCAATCTTTGTTGGCTGCAAGTGCAAGTAGGACTCGAATAGTTGTAAGTTTCGCCACTGGACTAAACGTTTCATCATAGTCTAGTCCATACTGTTGAGAGAAACCACGAGCTACCAATCGTGCCTTGTACCTCTCGATTGACCCATCTGGTTTGCGCTTTATTTTGTAAACCCATTTGCAGGATATAGGTTTCACATCTCTTGGCTTTCGCACCAGATCCCAAGTTTGATTTTGCTGAAGTGCATCGATCTCTTCTTTCATAGCTGTCATCCACTCAGATCTTTGTGATGCTTCTTCAAACGTTTCAGGTTCTATTGCTTCTTCAATTATGGCTGCATTGGCATATTTGGGATTTGGCCTTCGTGTTCTTATTGACTTACGGAGTTGAGATTGTGGAGTGGATTCTTCTATTTCACTAGGCCCAACTTCTTCATTTAGTTGTTGATATATGCCAGTTTGCCAAGGATTTAGAGTTATTCTTTGTTCGGCACCATCATCGTCTGGATCTTTGGATTCATCTAAACTTGGTTGGAATTGAATAGTATGCTCCTCCATCTTTTGTTGCAGCTTATCTCCAAATTCTCTTGAGTCTGGCAATGCTTCCTTCTCTGATGACCACCAAGAAGATGCTTCATCGAACACCACATCTCGTGAAGTGTAGCATCTTCCACTCGTTGGATCACAACATTTTCACCCTTTTCTCTGGCTGTCGTATCCCACAAAGATACATCTAACAGCTTTCTTGTCAAATTTGCTCCGTAAATGATCAGGAACAAATACATAACACACATAGCTAAATACTCAAAAGTAGCTAACTGTAGATTTCATGTTCCATAGTTTCTCAAAGGGTGAAACAAATTCTAACCTTGGTTGAGGAAGTCTGTTGATCACAAAGGCTGCAGTCCTCATCGCTTCAAATTTCAAAACCTCCTGTACATTCTTTTCATGTAGCATACTCCGACAAATTTCTGCAAGATGACGGTTCTTTCTCTCTGCTACACCATTTTGTTGTGGCGTGTTAGCACAAGTGTACTGATGACGTATTCGACATTCCCTTAGATATTGAGAGAACTCGCTTGAGCTATATTCTCCATCGTTATCTGTGCGCAAGCATCGGATCTTCTTTCCAACTTCTCCTTCAGTTGACTCTCTAAACTCTTTAAACTTTGAGAATACGTCGGATTTTTCTTTCATAAAGAAAATCCACACATACCTTGAGAACTCATCAATAAATGTCACCATGTATCGCATACCGCCAATTGATGGTTGCTTAACAGGACCGAATACATCAGAGTGAACTAACTCTAATGGTTCTTTTGCTTTAAACTTTGATTCCTCATATGGCAATTGATGAGCTTTACCATATTGGCATCCTGCACAGACCGTGTCTGTTCGCACGTCTAATTGAGGAAGCCCTTTAAGCATCGACTTCTTCACCATCACACTTAGCTTGGAATAGCTAACGTGACCTAACCGCATATGCCATAGATCTGCTGTCTCATTTCTTCTTGTCTTGTCTACATATGCAGATTCTGCTGACATTACATAGACTGATTCCAATCGTTGCCCCTCCATTGTTGGTGTTTCTGAGATTTTGAGATCACGATACACCTTCACATCTTGGGGACCGAACAAGACATAGTGGCCTGATGATGTTAACTGAGCCACAGATAGCAAATTTTTCTTAATTCCTGGGACATGATAAACATCTTGAAGTGGTACTTGGTTAGTACTATATCGAGGTGTAACTATCGTCTTACCGATGTGGGCTATCGGTAACCTTGAGTTATCAGCTGTCACCACTACACGACCTCCCTTGTACTCAGATATGTTTTCCAACTTCTATTTATCACCTGTCATATGATTTGAGCAACCTGAATCTACGATCCAGTCATTCTTGTAGTCAATCTGTTTTGATGTTGTCACCGTAAGAGCTAATTCTTCTTCCTCTGTAGCGAATAATGCTTCGGCATCCCAACCATTTTCGCTATGCTCCTTAGAACTGGAAGTAGCTGTATTGCTTTCAATAGTCTTTTTCTTACTCCAACAATCTTTTGTCATGTGACCCATCTTTCCGCAATTGTAACATTCACCGTCAAATTTTCTATTGTTATTGCGGTTCTTCCAAGCTCCCCCTGGACGAAAGCCTCCCTTTCCTTGAGGAATTTTTCCTTTGTCGCCATCATTTTTATATCCATTTTCATTGTACCGCTTGAAAGTGCCTTTGCTTTTGCTAGTGTAGAGTGCTTCTTCTTCACCCTTCAGTGAGATTCGGGTCCCTTTCCTTGTATAGCAGTAACAAACCCTCGATATTCGGGTCTCAAACCATGAATAATTATTCTCTTTATCCTCGTTTCTCCAATAGGAGCTTTTGGATCTAACTTTGAAATTTCGCGGCATAACGACTTTACCTTGTGAAAGTATTGGGAAATCGTCATGTCGCGTTGCGCCATCGATAGTAACTCATTCTCTAGAAGTTGCAATCTTGTATCATTCTTCTTTGAAAAGAGTGTAACAAGAGTGTCCCATGCTTCCTTTGGTGTTTTTGCATCCCGAATGTGCTCCAACATTTCTTCTTCAACTGTGGTCTTCAAAGCAAACATCGCTTTGCCTGCTTTAATTTTTCACTTCCGCAAGATGCCGTTTGCATCTTCCACTGTTGGTTGTATAACTTCATCACCACCAACAACCTCCCACAAGTCTTGACCTTGTAGGTAAGACTCCATACATGTTGCCCATGTGTTATAGTTTTTGTTGTTGAGCTTCTTGATTCCTCCAACTACTTGAAGATCACCCATCGTGTCGGCAATACTTCGACTATATCGAACAAGCTTGACTAATAAACTTGTAGAGTACCAAACTCCTCACTCAAGATAACTCCACTAAGAACGATCCCTGACCGTCCCGCTCTGATACCAATTGATGAGTAAAATTTAGAATACACAACTCTAAATTTTCTAATATTAGATCCAAACAAGTAAACAAACTACTTGTATTATACTCACTATAACACCTTTCAAAGGCAACTCACAAATTGAAGAGAAATACAAACATTCAAAGAGAAAGTTCTCAACTCACACTCAAACTAAGAATACAAAGACTTATTTGTTTTTGATGGGATGATGAAACCAAATGCAAGGTAGGCTATTTATAGTCCTCACCATGCAATCTACACCATACAAATATAAAATTAAAAAATAATCCTAACCACACAAATCTTATCTACACACTTCTCTTTTCTACAACCTTCAACTACTTCATTTATTTCTACAACCTTCAACTACTTCATTTATTTCTACAACTTTCAACTACTTCATTTATTCCTACAACCTTCAACTACTTCATTTATTTCTCTACTTCTTCAATTATTATGTTGGTGTTGATTTTCAACAGATTTCCCTCAAAAAGTGGAAATGTGTTAGTTTTTGGCTAGAACCAATAGACACTAGAGGGGGAGAAGCATACAATACGTTATATGTGAGAATTTCTCATTATAAAGGGTGAAGTACAAAAATTGTCTCTGAGCACTAGTTAAATTACATACTGTTCCGTCATATTTTAATAATAAAAAAGCCTACTTTTTAAGATTTCAAAACTAGATAAAACAGACAACGATGTAAATTTAATGCATTTGGGGTTTTCTGTAATGTTACGGTCTAATTTGATCTATTTTTGAAATCTCAGGAACAGACAACAATGTCTTTTAGGGCCTTTTTCTGTTTGTATTTGTCTATTTTTGAAACCTATCATTGCAATTTGTAGCTTCAGCAGCCTTGCTGGGCTAGTGATATGCCCTTTTAAAACAGATGCCCTTTTGTTGTATAATTGGACCCATGCTGATTTCTTTCAACGTAAATAGTTATTTTCTCATTAATTGCTTCAGGCTTCCAGTTCTTGCCAGTGCTGCTGGATCGTTGGGGGCCACATACTGTTCATCCTATATTGCAATGGATGATGCTTATCAAACTCGCCCATCTGGGAAGATAGCTTCTGGGAGTGTCTCAAGGTTGGTAGCATGTTGCCAGTAATTTGACAGCTTGTGATGCTGGATGGTGTTTTCTTTAGCTCTTTTTGTATATTATTAGTCTTTTGTAAACTGTAGTGCCAGTTATTTTTCCAAGAAGATATACTGCCCCTTGCTTGACTAAAATGCTTTCTTTCTTGCACTAGTCATTTCTATATATTTTTCTCTAGTTGTCTGTCTTATGCATGTGGTAGAAATATAATACTAGGATTTCCAATTTTAACTGCCAGAACTTGGTTCATTTGTGTGCCATGACTGTGGGTGCTTATGTGTTAAACCTTTTTAGTTGATATTCTGTTCACATGGTAGTTTGTTTGACAAACGACTCGTGTAGTTGGTGTTCTTTCTTTTCTTCTTGATGCATGTTTGTATTACAAGTCTACAACTTTGTTGAAAACATTCAAATATGGTTTACATTTATTGGTATCAAATTTACAAATTTATGTTTTGTTCGTAGCACATTTACAAATTTATTATTATTCTTTTCTATTTGCATCTGCGTGTGACGTTGATGTTCATGTTGAACTTTCATTCATTTAGTTGTTTGTTTATATTCCTGAGCAGTTTTGCTCGCTCTTGCTGCAAATAATAAGTGTAAGTTGCTATTTTTTATTCCCTCATTGCGCTTCTATTTTTAAATCCATTTGCATACTTTCATGTTCCATATTTGGCTTTAGAAATCTATATACTTGGTTAAAAGTCAACACATGCATCACTTGTTTGTGTTATGTCTGAAATATTTCTCATTATTGACACATGTTATGTTATATCGACACTTTGTGGTTTTTGTTTACCAATTCTGATTTATTTATTTATTTATTTTTATTAATCTTTTGCAGTAGAGAAAATAATGCAAATAGACCCAATAATGCCCAAATACCAGGTATGCCCATCTATCTATCTCTCTCTTATGTATTTCTTCCTTTTCCCTGAAAGATGTTCCATAATACCTTATCTGATTTAGTTTTTTCATACATAGAGATTGTAAACGATGAATTGGGGCAGCGACAAAATAAACCTCGCAGGCAAGTTTTACATATCCATTCCCTTGAACAATGATGACCTCTCTGTATGAGATTTTCTTTTTCTTGTTTGCTTTGCAACCCCACCCCTCATCTCTTCATAACACAGATATCCTTATATGTACAATTACCAAATATACAAATGCTGAGATATGGTTCTTTATTTCCCTGCCTTCTCAAAGACTAAAACTTTCAAGTTTTACCTTGTGTAGATATTCAGAAATGAACTTTGGCCAGTGAAAGTTGAAGTTTGTTTGACTAAGCAGATAAAGGTTTAATTTTGCCCCAATTGGAACTTTGTGCTCTTACGGGCATCAAAAACACTCAGTTGTGTTAATCAGGAATTGCAGGCCTTCTACCTTCCTTTTGTGATCTCCAGCTTCCTTTTGAATCACTTTGGGCCGCAATGTCTCAAAAGATATGTTAGGTGCTATACTGTTGTTTTGGACGTTTTCATACTCAAGTGCTTGTTGTTTTGCATGCTCACCTTTCTCGCTTTCTTCCCTACACTTGTTATTGCAGTTGTATGTGTCAACGCCTGCTCATGTTGCACTCAATTTCAGTTCAGTATTGTGGCTTGAGGGTGGTAGTTCCCTAGTTAAACGTTTGGTATGAATATTTCTTTTTGATCATAAATAAATCCAAACATCATGTTGCCTCTGGACACTTTTAGCAACTACTTTTCTTTTCAGGTTTCTTGTGGCTTGGTTTTTTTGGGTGAGCTTTTCAGACATAGGAAGTCCAGGAATGGTTATGCACCAGCTGTTTGCTTAATGAGATGTTTTTCTTTTCCTTTGGTTTCTATTTTCCTCATCTGTTAAACGTGGAAGTTTCTGACTTTTGTGGGTTATGGAGTACTTTTTCATTAGTTGTGAACCTCTTTGCTTTGAATTAATAAGGGATAAGGACGCAAATGTCCACTATTTGACAACACTTTATCATTTTCATGTGGACCTGCTTAAGAGAGTGAAACAAGTCTTTGCAAATGAGAGAAAACATGTCATTACTTTTATCGGTTATTACAATTTTTGACAATATTTGTCATCATTTACATGTGGAGCTGTCGCTTATTTATGCGTGGAAGATGAATGTAATTTTTCCTTAAAATCTTTTTTTTTTGTTACTAATTTTTTCCTTTAATTTTGTTGTTTAATAATAAATTTCTTTAAATAACTTATGTACTTTGTGTTAGTAAGAAGTTAAGAATGTAACTTTTTCCTTTTTTTACTGGTAATTTTCTCCCCTTAAAATTTGTAGTTTAATATTAAGTTCCCTTGAATACTTGAATAATTTTTGTTGGTAAGATTCAATAGTATGTTGTTTCCAGCTTTCAAAATGTTGAGTTATTACTCAATGATATAAAGTCTATTTAGGTATGTTAGAATGTTTAGATTCAAGATGTAATTAAGATGATTAGTGTGTGTAAGTTGTTTTGTATTTTTTTTTTTTAAAAAGGAAAACATTTTTTTTATTGACTATGTTTATTCTCAATCTAATAAAGACATTTTATTTTTCAATGCTTGCTTTAAAATTTAGAAAGATACTCTGTACAATCATGGCTATAAAAGCCTGTATGAATAAAAGTAATAAAAAAAGTATTTTGAAAAGGCCCTATTGAAAGGAGAACATGGGGATATGAAATGACGGGGGAATATTAATAATATTTTCGAATTTTGCATATTTTTCATAAATATTTCAAATTTTTAAAAATGTCAAATATAATCTTTGAATGATTAATTAATTGTATTTTATTTTAGTAACATAAAACATAAAAATAAGATAAATAAATAGATACACAAAATTTTAAAAAATATATATACATAAGTTTTAAGAAAGTAAAATTAAAATACGAATTAAATTATTTTTTTAATCTATCACAAATCAAATACAGTAAAATAATTAATTTTATTTTTTTAATTATCTATAAATGTTTAATATCTAATTTTAGTTAAATTTATTAACATATAATCTAATATGTAATAAGTTTTAAGAAAATAAAATTAAAATACGAATCAAATTATTTTTTTAATCTTATCACAAATCAAATACAGTAAAATAATTAATTTTATTTCTTTAATTATCTATAAATGTTTAGTATCTAATTTTAGTTAAATTTATTAACATATAATCTAATATGTAATTATAATTATACATAATATAATATTTTAAATTTTAAATTTATAATGTAATAAAAGTAATAAATTGAACTAATTTATAACAATATAAATAATTGAAACTAATTTTTAAGAAATTAATATTTACAGATTAATTAACTTGAAATAAATTATAATAAATTATTAAATTAATATAAATTCGTGCATAATTAATTTTTAAATTGTATTAAAAATTAATTTTTAATATTTTATAAGACATTGTGAAAAAAGTTAAAAATATTTTTGATAAATCTAATTAATAGGTTAATTAATTTTATAATTAGTAAATATCAAAAATTAGAAATTCTTTATATAATATAGAAAATATAAATATTCTAAAAAAATTAACGGTGAAAATGATGGAAAAATGTTAATGAAAAAAGAAATCAATAATATTAGACTAGTTTTTTATTCAAATAAGTTTTTATATTTTTAATATATTTTTTGTTTATTACATATTTTTATTTTTTAATCATAATAAATAGTGTAAATAAGTAAATATATGATTTTACTTTATTATTATTTTTAAAGAACATTTTAATAATTTAAGAAATATAAAAAAATGAGAGATATTAGATGAAAAAATTAACGTTATTAATGATAATAGCTATTTATAATAATATATCTAAATTCACATTAGAGTTATATTTTTAAAAGTTAAGGTTATTTATAAACAAAAAAATAACAAATATAGATGACATTTTTTGAAAAATAAGGCACCATGTATAAGAAAACATGTAAAAACCAAAACACGTGAACGGCAGGATTCGAACCTGCGCGGGCAAAGCCCACATGATTTCTAGTCATGCCCGATAACCACTCCGGCACGTCCACTTGACGGTCCGACGTTTAAACTTTAAATATGATAACATTATATACTTTGAGCACAAATAGAGCAACTGAAAGAAAGGAAGACTCGGCAAAGGACTCGGACAACACCCCTTGCAGTAGCCGGCAGTGACCAGATCAAGAGCACTGATTACAACTTACTGCATTCACCTTTTGTTTGAGTAGCAACCTTCACGGTCCAATGTATTTCATATAAGTAAAGCACTAGTTTATGCGTTTTTATTAAAGTCATTACCTAAATAATTTTTTTTGAATATCATATGATGCTTGAACACTCGTAGTTGTTAACTTTTTTATTTCATAGAATGTATAGGCAATAACAAAATAGAAACAGATAATGTGTGTTGCTTTATATACGGAAAATTCTAAGTTACATTTACTATTATTCGTGATCATAGTAGAAGTATTTTTGTGTCATTTATGGTAGAAGTAACTTGTGCTTGTCAAGCTATTTGATTAAGAAAGATATTAGAAGTGTTTATACATTTGAATCCACCAACGTTCTTTAAAACTTCAGATACTAAGTCAAATGAGATATTAATATGTTGTTTTTTTAACCCCATCTTGTCGGTATAATTTGAAGCAAAAATGTGTTTTTTATTTTTTTAAGTTCTCTTATTTGGATCGATTTTAATAAATAATAGATGCAAATAGTTGTTAACTTTTTTTAAAATTTATTTTTGCATTGATTATTAATTAAAATCGATGCAAATATTTATCGTTTTTTTTACAATTTATGCATTAATTTTTTATTAAAACCTATGCAAATTGTAAAATCAATGCATAGATATATTTTAGTACGCTGGCTCGTTTTTTAGATCGATCCATGAAAAGTAATGCAATTAACTAGTTTTGTAGTAGTAAAGGTTTAATTATATAATTCCTAAATTTTGAATAAAATTTTAGGTTATTAACTCTTAAAATGTGATTTAATACTTAAATTTTTAAAACTTTACATATACGTCATAATCTTTTTAAATCATATAGTTTATGTAAAATTTGTTTTGGATGATAATCTAAAAACCTACTCTTCAATGAAAGCTAAATCAGTTTTTATAGACTTACAAACATGAACACTAAAACTATCCATCTTTACCACTCTTATCACCATTGTGAGGTTTAGGAACAAATCAAAAGCACGTGACTGATTACCTGAACAATAGGGATGACTAAATCAACACAAAAAACAAAGATTAATTCTAATTTTAACATTCTTTCTAAAATTTTATTGCAAAAGTAATCAGTTTATACATGCAATGGAAACCATCACCATTAACTCATGCATCTATAAAAATGTATCAAGTTTTAACGGCTTGGTCATGATATTTGCAACCTGTTCTTGAGTAGGACAATGAACCACTTCCACTACTCATTTCCTTGTGAGCTCACGTAGAAAGTGAAAAAACACACCAATGTGCTTACTACGGATGTGCATCACAAGATTCTTAGAAAACTTAATTGTTGAACTGTTGTCACAGTTCACTCTCGTAAGGCCTTGTTAAATATGTGTAAGCACCTTCAACATCCTTCTTAACCAAACAACTTAACAAGCACAAGTTACTTCTACAATAAATTCTACCTCAATAGTGGACAAAGTGGTCATTGGTTGCTTCTTAGAGGACCATGATATCACACCTGAACTTAATATGAATAAATAACTAAACGTGCTCTTTCTGTCATCAAAATCCCCAACATAGTCACTATATGTGTAGGCAATCAGTTCCCTATTTCCTTTCTTCTTGTAGAATACTCCAAAATTCAAGGTTCTTTTTGGATATCTTAGTGCCCTTTTTGGATATCTTAGTGCCCTTTTTTGTAGCTTCCAAATGAATTTCAGTAGGTGATTCCATGTATCTATTGATAAGATTCACCACGAACACAATATCAGGTCGAGTAGTAGTCAAATACATAAGACTCCCTACAATCTGTTTATATAATGTGCTATCTACCTTCACTCTTTACTTATCCTTCATGAGTTTGAAACCAGGGACAATTGGGTTGTGAACTAAATTATAGTTTCCCATTTCAAACCTTTCTAGTACTTTTTGAGCATATTTTCTTTGGCCAATAAAGATCCCTTTGGATCCTTGTATAACCTCGATACCTAGAAAGTATCTCATTTTGCCAAGATTTTTCATCTCAAACTCATTCATCATAGATTTCTTGAATTTAACAAACATTAGCTTATCATTTCCAGTAAACACAAGAGCATCTACATAGAGGTAGATTATAAGAGTTTTACCTTTATCAAATACCTTTGTGAATAGAGTATGTTCATAAGGGCATTTATGGAAATCATCACTCATGAAGTAGCTCTCTATACGACTGTACCAGGCTCGGGGTTCTTGTTTAAGTCCATAAACAGCCTTCTTAAGCTTGTACACTTTGTGTTCTTCTCCTTTAATGACATAACCTTATGGTTTTTCTATAAACACATCCTCAGTTAACTCACCGTGTAAGAAGGTCGATTTTACATCCAATTAATAGAGAGACAACTTATTCTAAGCAGCAAGAGATATTACCACTCGAATGGTGTCTAATTGAGCTACCAATGCAAAAAACTCAGCATAGTCCTCACCATACTACTAATTGTACCCTTTTGCAACTAATATGGCTTTGTACTTATCAACCTTCCTTAGCTCATTTAATTTTGTTTTGTAGACCCACTTTACTCCAATCCTTTTTCCTCCTCTTGGAAAGTCTGTTAATTCCAAGTATTATTCCTTTCAATAGCTTTAATTTCTATATCCATGGCTTTCCTCCATCGGGCACTCTTTACTGCATTAGTGAAAAACAATGGATCACTATCTATAAACATAGCCAAATGGGCTACATCTTCCTCAAAGGAAAAACCTTCTCCACTCACATAATTTCTCATCCATATGGTAGGATTTCTGGTTCTTCCTACATTAGAGCCATTGGAACTTTCTTCTAAAATGTCATCATGTTCCTCTCCTTCTGTTGAAGTTTCGCTATGAATAGTAGTGTCTTCTGAGTTGTTTCCATTTGAATGTCCTTCTGTAATAGGAGGTTCATCTTCTCCCCAATCTAGATCAACTAAAGTGTCTTCCGTATGGTTCTCATCCTAGTCCCAATTCTTATCTTCCTCAAAGAACACATTTCTACTCATTAGGATCTTCTTAGAGATTAGATCATACAATTTTGTATGCTTTAAATTCCTCACGGACTCCAAGTAAAACGCAACACAAACTCTTATCATCTATCTTGGTTCTTTTTTTGTCTGGGATATGAGCATATGAAACACATCCAAATACCCTAAAGTGATCCATTGAGGGTTTTGATCCACTTCATGCCTCTTCATAGGTTATGTGTCTTACTAAAAGTGTTGGACTTTTATTGAGAACATAAATAGTCCAATTTACTACTTTAGGCCAAAAGCTTTTGGGAATCCTTTTTACTGATAGCATACTCCTAACTAAATTTATAAATATTTTGTTTTTTTCTTTATACAACACCATTTTACTATGATGTGTATGTTGCTGTCAGTTGCTTACGAATTCCATTTTCATTGTAGAATTTTAAAAAATCTAGTGATGTGAACTCCCCACCCTTGTTTGTATGAAGGCATTTTATGTACATACTCGTTTCATTTTCAACTAGACTATTGCAAACTTTGAAAAAACTAAGAGCTTTTGTTTTTTCAACTAGAAAGAACACCCAAGTCATTTGATTGAAATCATCAATAAAGGTGAGTAAGTACCTTTTCTTGCTATTAGAGGTGGGAGTGATGAGTTCACAAATATCAACATGTGTGAGTTGAAGAATTTGTGAAGCCTTCCACGTGCTCTTTTGTGGAAACTGGTCTATGTAATGCTTTCCTATTATGCAATGCTCACACAGTATTGCAGTTTCCTTGATAAATGGTAATCCACTCACCATTCCTTTCTATTGGAGAAGTTTCAGACCGTTGTAGCCTAGGTGTCCATAGCGATAATGCCAGAGTCGAGCTGAATCTTCTGTGAGTGAATTGAAACATATATGCTCTACAAGTTGCATTGTAACAGGTCTAGTTTATCTCATCATAACAAACATTCTGTTTTTGGACATTGTCCATAATCAGTCCATTTTTAGGGTGAAATAGCTTGCATCTTCCTTGTTTGAAGAGAATGATTATTCCCTTCTCTAGCAAATTGCCAATGCTCAACAGGTTATTTTTCAAGTCTGGAACATATAATACCTTAGTCACTACCTGAGTAATCCCATTTACCATCATGTGTATACTCCATTTTCCTATTACAGCCATTTGGGAATTGTTTCCTAATTTCATAGATTCTTTGAAGGTTTCATCGAAATCAAAGAACATCTCCTTCTTACCACACATATGATTGCTGCAACCTAAGTCAAGAAACCATGTTTCTTCATTGTGTGGTTTCTGCACGCCCATATAGGCCATCAATAAGACTTCTTCACTAGTTTTTGCATAATTTTCCCTTGTCTGTTTCTTTGGACATTCGTACTAAAAATGTCCAAAATCATGATAGTGATAACATTCAACTAAAGACTTATCAAAGATTGATCTACCCTTTCTTCCTCTTCCCTGTCCTTGATAACCTTCACGACCTCTTGCCTATCCTCCAAATTAATCTTCATGAACAATCTTTAGTGCTTGCTCTTCTTTGTCATGTCCATTCATGTGTTGTTTATGGATAAGTAGGTTACTTTGCAACTCATCAATGGACATAATGTCTAAATTATG
This sequence comes from Hippophae gyantsensis, assembly GCA_030763125.1. Classification (NCBI taxonomy): domain Eukaryota; kingdom Viridiplantae; phylum Streptophyta; class Magnoliopsida; order Rosales; family Elaeagnaceae; genus Hippophae; species Hippophae gyantsensis. The sequence continues at coordinate 29,721,927 of CM061028.1, forward strand.
TGATTCCTCAATGAAACAAACAACATAATCAAATTTAGGGTTCATGGATCATAGGATCTTCTCTATAATGGTAATATCTCTCATCTTCTCTTCATGGCATCACATTATATTGGTGATGGTGAGAGTACGAGCGAAATACTTGTTTACAGATTCACCCGCTTTCATATGGAGAATTTCAAAATCCCTTCAAAGAGCTTAGAGTTGGGCACGTTTAACTTGTGTTGTTCCCTGTTACTTCTACTTGAGGGAATCCCAAATATCTTTGGCCGTTTCTTTGTTCATAATTGTCTCTAGAATGGAGCGATCAATTTCCTTAAACAAATAATTTTTTGCCTTAAGATCTTTGAATCGTTGTTCTTTAATTACCTTTTTATGTCCTTCAATGAGTGTAACTCTTTCTGTTGCTGCAAAAATCTCAATTTCAATCAAACCCTAAAATTATTTTAAGTGTAAAAAATTCTTCATGAGCATCCTCCAGTGATCATAATGTCCATCGAAGAGTGAAATTTATGATTGAACAAAACTTCCTTCAATTACCATTTGACAATTTTTACACAGAAGATTGCAGCGTCTTCAAATGATGGTCAGATCTCGTGATCAAGCTCAAATACCAAATGTAAAATTTGTTTTGGAGAATGATATAGAATACTATTATTCAATGAAAGCTAAATAAGTTTTTATAAACTTACAAACATGAATACTAAAATTACCCACCTTCATCACTTCTATAATCGTGGTAAGGTTTAGGAATAAATCAAAAACGCCTACTTAATTTTCTGAACAAGAGGGATGATTAAATTAATACAAAAAATAATTCTAAATTTAATAGTTTAATTATAAAAATTTTAAAACTTTACATGAAAGTTTAATTACTACAAATGTACAACTAAATGCCAACTTATAAATTAAAATTTTAAGACTTATTTCTAAAAGCTTAAGAGCTTATGTATAATATTTTAAAACTTTGATAAGTAAATTATAAGTTTTAGAATTTTACGAAGAATCTAGCAAAAAAATATGTAACAATAATATAATTTAGCCTAATTTTAAATCGGAAAAAACTTAAATATCAAAAGTAAGTCCATGCTTCAATTATTATATATGTAAGCATTAGTGGAATTCGGGGCATATCAACATGCTGACTGGAAACCTAGATCTTTGAGTGCACACTGTTGATTGATTTGTGCATTTCAAAACGCCCCCCATTAATTTCAACAAGTTAGTGATATCAATTAGATTATTCTCCCAAGGTGTGAATTTACCCAAATATAACCCAAACTTTTGGGTTAGATATGACATTGGAAGATTATAGATGTATTATATTCTTGTTAGGAAATTTAAATCTAATCACAAATTTATTATTCTCATATTCATTTTAATAGAATATCAAAAAATAGAAAAATAGAAAATATACAATAGTGTAAACTTTAAATAAAAAAAATGACTATTGTTATCAAAAGACAATCAGAGAAAAAATTTACTATGTGAAAAATTATTATAATCATATTTAGAAATTTTTTCACACACACAAAAGATAAAAACAATTACAAACACAAAAAAAATTTCTCACTCAATTTTTCTCTATTTTTAGGATAATTAATAATAAAAAAATGAAGTCATATTTATAGCCTTCAAATTCTTATTTCATATACTAAACATTTTTTTATTCACTAAAATTAGGTTACCTAATTTTTCTTTTCTTCGTTCAAAAAAGGTTAGACATCTCCGTCTTTGACAATATAAAAAACCACGTTTCATAAATTTTTTTTTCTAAATTAAGCACTTCTTATTTTGACTAACAAACTCAATATTATTTTTAATCAATCACAATAATTCTTTCTTTATTTTTTTCTCATCATTTCTTCATTCCAGTCTGTGATAATTAATCTCTCTTCTAACAACAATGTGTTCTATATAGGTAGAATTCTTTTTTTTTTTTTGGTTAATTTCAATAAAATCACATGTATTTCTATCTAAATATTAATTTATTTATTCCATAAATTTATTCTAATATATTTTAATATATATTTTGAATAGTTTTTAATATATTTCAATCTAAACCTTCTTAATATATACTTTGAAGATATGAAAACACCACGCGTAACAATCCAAGCAAAAAAAATTAAACTCCTGAAAAAAGCGCATTAATAATAAAGAATTATGCTTATGTATTAATATATTTATTGTAATTAAATTATTTAATATAACTATTTTAATAAATTAATATAAATTTTTATTTTTCTCAAAAGAATTATATATTTATTTATATATGAAATCTCTTATCTAATACCTTATGTTAAGAATAGATCAAACTCTTTTGAATGGGGTGAAAATTATTTTAAAATGAATAAAAATATATAATCTTGACAAAAGAAATTTGCTTATACCTTTAAAAAATGAGTATATGCATGCACACGTTCTAGAGTACAATATTCGATCAAATTTAACGATTAAAAACATTACAGTTATGTACAAATTTTATGGATTAATTAAATTAACATATTTTTTAACACCCTTAATTTTAATCTCGGGCGTTTAATCAAATTTAATTATTGGAATGAAACCATCTATAACTTTATAGTTGCTAAAGAATTTTGTAAATTAATAAGATGAAATAATTTTTTTTATACCCTTAATTTAGTTATTAAAAAAAACATTGCAAACAAATACTAAATATTCATATGATTGTAGGTCGGAATTTGTTTTTTTTTTCAAATGAGTGGTAAAGTGTGTGATAGGGTGTTGCAAATTTAATTATTTATTGAGAAAGGTTAAATAAATATAAATTTACACTCACATTAATTATATTATGTTAAATATTAAAATAATTTTAAAATAATAAAATTATGATACATACTAAACTATAATTAGTATGAACAAAAACTTTGAGATTAGGATAATAGTTACGTAACTCTTTGATAAAGATAATTTAGTAATATTTTTTAGTTAATAGGTTTAGTTTTATAATTTTTATATAGAATTAATTTAGTTCTTTTTTTTTACAAATTAACTAAACTAACAAACCTATCACAAGAATATTAATAAAATTGTAAATATATCATATAATTTTATTAAGTTACAAATATAATATTAAAGTATTATAAGTTGTAAAAAGATGTTATTTTTGTAAATATTTTATTGCTATATTTATAACACCATAAACTTAGATAATATGTTTATAATTTTCTTAATATTTTAATGATACATTTGTTAGTTACTATTTTATTTATAATATTCCTAAAAATAAAAATTAAAAATCCAAAAAATGTATATTATCTCCCTCAATTTATTCTTAAATAAAAACCACTTATCTTTTAAATTTTCATCATTAAAAAATATTTTTTTTATAATTATAAATTTAAACAATCTTAGAGTCAAAAATAAAATTTATAATACTTATATAAATAAATTAAAAATATGAAAATAAAATTAGATAAGGAAGAATGAGAGAACAAAGAGAAAATAAGAATAAAAAATGAGATAAATTAAAATAAAAGAGAGAAAAATGATAGTTTTTTTATTTATTTTTTAAAAACAGTTTAATCTTACACTTAAAAAGCTAAAATTTTTATTTTAAATTGAATTGAATTGATTATATTTAAAGATTAATGAATTAAATCTAACTAACTTGAAAGAAACACAATTAAAATGGTTTTACACAATAATTAGAGAACCATTTGAACCGTAATCCTAGAAATTTGTCTATATTTTATCAGTTATCTTATTTATTTTAAAAATGCTTTAAATATATATAGAAAAATAAAAATAAAAAAAAGCTTTCAACAACTTTCAGTATATATTTTACATCTATTATTTTTATATTGTATTACGGGTAATACTAAAAAAATAAATAATATTTTAATTTTTAAAATAATGTTTACAACTGTGCTGGCATTTGTCAAGTTATTACAGAAGGTCGAGGTCGATTCCTATCTCCTGCTTCTCATTCGGTTGCAGCAAATAAACGCCACCTCTCTTCTTTCTCTCTCTCATCGGAACTATTAATTCATTCAAACATGGCCTTATATACCAATATAAATACAGCTCAACTCTCTTCGAATCTACCTCTTTCTGCAACAATGGGTGCCTCTCTCCCTGCCAAAGAGGCCAACCTCTTCGAGCTCATCGTCGTAAGTTCCGATTCCCTGCACGCTCACTTTCCTTTCGGTGCCTTTATCTGACTCTTAGTCACTCTAGGATTGAAGTTCGATCAATCTATCTTGCTTTTACCGAAATAGAAGATAAAAAAACCTATATTTTTTCTTCTCGGGTGCTTGCCGTGATTGGCATTTTTATTGCATAATTGCTGGACGAATTGATAAAATTAATGAAAGTTGAGGCTTTGTGCTTGGTTTTGGGTTTACTGAGAAAACGAATGTATATTTATGTCAACTGTTTACCATTCAATTGTGTAACCAAGTTGGTGTAATGTGTTCTTTGAGTTGGAGTAATGCATTCTTTGAGGAAGGTGCGTGGGGAAAATATAAGCAAGTGTTGCTAGAATTTAAAGCTCTGAGACTTTGATAATGCCGCTGTATCAGTTGCTAAATTTAAGTTTTCGACTGTCTGGAAATTATAGAGAAGTGGTGATGTAGTATGTGGTGAGTCAATGAGTACGAGGAGGAGGAAGATAGTTGGATAGAAACGAAATTTTTTATTTGCACAATCTTTGTTTTATATGTGCTTTTAGGGTATGTTTGTTGTATTTATAAGTATAGTTATATTATTTTCTTAAAAAAAGTATAATTATATTAAATCGAACTGTATTAAATTGTATTATAATTATTATGTATTGTGTTTGATAAGGTTTTAAAAGGCTTGTTTTAATCTCAATGCATATCCCTTATACTTAAGCCTTAAATTAAAACAAAAAAAAAACAATAAAAACTTTAAATAAACAATAAAAAAGCAAATTATTACAAAATAACCTAATATAGCTCTAATAACCTCATATAGTTCATAATATAGCAATTCAATCACCACTAAAGTATCTAAACATGATAAAGTTAATATTTATAAAAAATAAACTAAAAAAAACATCAATAAAATTAATCAAAAAGCTAACGGTATAACATTGGATTAAGATATTTCAATTAAAAAAGTTCACATACTTAAAGAAAAATTAGCTATATAGTCAAAACGAAATCATTATGAAAATAAATCAATAAAAATAACCAACTTAAAGCTTTTGTAACATAGAAATTGAAAATAAATCAAACTTTTGTAAATAAAATCAAATAAGGTAAATAGGTAATTGTGCAGTGTGATATAAGCTTTTGTAAACATAGAAGTTGAAAATAAATCAAGTTTTTGTTAACAAAATCTTGATTTATTAATTGTGCAATGTAATATAAGTTTTTCTAAACATAAAAGTTGAAAATAAATCAAGCTTCTGTAAATAAAATCAATTAAGAGTGCACTGTGATATAAGCTTTCGTAAACATATAAGTTAAAAATATGTCAAATTTTATAAACAAAATCAACTAAGGTGTGAATTGTGATATAATAATTGAAAAATAAATGAACCAGTTCATAGAAGAAAACAACCTATAGAAAGGGGGAAAAAGAAAAGACCGTTCATATAAAATTTGGCAACATAATAACAAGGAATAAGAAAATAAAACAAAGAAAGAAGAGAAAACGAAGAAGAAAAAAAGAAGGGGGAGAAATGGATATGCAAATTTCAAGGAATAAAAAAGAACTAAGAAACAACAAGAAAAAAGGAAAAAGCAGAGAAAAACAGCAAGGAAATACATGTCTGTGTCTCTTCAAATGCTTGTTGATTGAAGGAGCCGAGAAGGAAAAAATAGAGCAGAAGAAGACAGGCTGTTGTTAAGAACTTCTACAATTTTGCCATAAAAAAATAGGGGTTTTTTCACTTTACATTCATGGACCCGTTTGGAACTACTTTTCTTTTGGGCTGAAAGTGCTTTCAAATGAATCAAAGCATTGCTAACGGTGTTTGATAATCTCTAAGTGAATTTTTTTCAAAATTTTTAGAAATATTGTTAGTGCTTTGAGAAGTAATACTTATTTTTAAAAGTAGTAGTTTAGTGTGTGTATCTCTTAATTTTATTACTAAAGCATCAATCAAAACCACTTGTAACAATTTTATCCCATACACCTAAATGCTTCTCTTATATGACTTTTTGTCAAACCATTTCATTTCAAATCTAGGAGTAACATCCAAAGGAGCCCTACATTTTGTAGTATCTTCTTTTTGTTTTTTTGAAGCCAGACCTTGGCCATGTAAGGGCTCTGGCTTTAGTTGCATAATTTTTGCAGTTTCTTCTGAATGTAAATTCGTCTCTCTTTCATTTGCATGTAGGGCAGAGATAGAACCCCCTTCAACCCTTTTGTGGATATTGTTCTTATTGGCGCAAGTAAGACAATTGTTTTTTGTATTTTTTTGTTTCCTTTTTCTTTCTCATACTTGCCAATGATTAGAGATTCCTTGATGATGAAACATTGCGACATACGAGGACAATATCAAAATTGCTTTCTTAAAGATTGATGAAGCCCTAGTGCACAATCCAACTGTTATTGATTTGTATTCTGCCAAGGATGATCTGAACTTAATTTTTTTTTCCTGTTATGATTGGTCTGCCAAGTGCCCAATTCATAAGGTTATTTCTCCAGCTTTCATCTCTGTTACGTTAGTTTCTTTTCGATGTTTGATTCAAGTATTTTATATGTTGTTTTCCCCAAAATATCCAAGACAGTTGTGCATATTTTAATTCCAATGCATTTTAGAATTGCACCCTGTTTAATTTCTGTTTATAGCTCTTGAGATACTACTGGCTCTGTACCGAGGATATAATCTGTAATTGTTAAAAACATCATGGCTTGGACCATTATACATGTACTTTTTTCGTCTATTACTGTTGCTTAATTATTGATATGTCATTTTCAATGAAATTATTGCTGACTAATTTAATAAATGGCATTTTAATTTTTAATTTCCTGGTAATAAAATGTGTCTTATGGTCTGTTTACATTTGATTTTTAATTAGCTTTCATTTTGTAACTTGTTAATGTTCTCACGTTCTAATCACAGAGCCGGATTTTGAAGCATGCGGGTGATTTGGCTGCTGCTGCTGCGTCGGCTGATAAAGCTAGGTGTATGGATCTTGCAGACTGATACATAAACAGTGAATGCATTAAGCGTATGCTGCTGGCTGATCAGGTTTCATATGTCAAATTGTTGCTGCCTTCTATGTAGCTTTTCACTCTATGTGCATAATTTATGTTGTATTTCCTCTCTTTTAAGGTGGCTTTGGCAGAAAAAACTGCTGAATTGTTCACAAAAGATGGGGACAAGCACAACAATCTTTATGACATGCAGTGCATGTGCTTTGGTTCCTCTTTCTCTTTGGAACTATTTATCATGTAACGGTTAATCTTAGTTGGAGCTTGAAAATTTGCTTTATATTTTCTTTTGAAGGTATGAGCTAGCTTCTGGGGAAAGCTACTTCTGCCAAGGTGATTTAGGATGGGCTTTGAAGAAATATTTAGCTGTGGAGAAGAACTATGCTGATATTACAGAAGAACAGTTTGATTTTAATTCATACTGCTTAAGGAAGATGACTCTACACACCTATGTTGAAATGCTCAGATTTCAAGATGGGTTGCATTCACATTCATATTTTCACAAAGCAGCTGTTAGTGCAATCGGGTAAAGCCTGTGGTATTTTTTTTTTCTTTTCTTTTTCACAAATAATGCTGTTCAGAATCATGATGAGATGCTAGTTAGCAATTTGATATTTACTTGCTCATTCGTCTAGTCCATGGAATACTTTCATTTGATATTCTTATTTCTCTTTAATGTTTCATTTTCATATGTTACCCTAATAATTTTATTTTAAGTTGTTTGAAAGAAAAATATTCCTGGTTGAACTGCAGGGGGGGGGGGGGGGAATTCTTCCCTTGTTTGTGAATTCGATGTTAAGACATTGTAGTTTGTCTTCTCCTGCAGCCTAATTTGATGGGTTCCCTTAATTCTTGTTATCTATTTGTGACTGGAACATTGGATCTTGAGCTGCAGATGCTATATAAAGTTGCATGATTACCCTTCAAAGTCAACAGCTGAGGTGGATGATGAGATGTCCAAGTTGCTTCCATCTCAAAAAAAGAAAATGAAACAAAAACAGAGAAAAGCAGAAGCTCGAGCTAAGAAAGTATTATTCTTTTTTTTTTTTTTTTTGGGTTGGGGGGGGGGAGGCTGGGCTAATAAGCTAATGAAGTATTTAGTAGTTGTTTCTGTTGGATTATAAAAAATGGAGGGTCCAATGCTACTGGTGTCTCTAAGACTGTAGAGCGTCATGTCAAACTTGCAGATCCCGATCCTCATGGTGAAAAGTTGTTGCAGGTTCCCACCCCTTTATTTCTAAATTTAAGTTATGATAGTTAGGATTCTGACACATGGATGACCTTTCGTTTCGCATCCTGGATAATAAGACATTTTTTTATTTAAAAAATATGCATCTTCAGGTTGAAGATCCACTATCAGAATCTACAAAGTATTTAAAATTGCTTCAGAAGCACTCACCTAATTCCTTGGAGACCCTCCTGATATCGTTAAGTTTATATGAGAAAATAAGAGTCTCCTAGCCTTTCAGAAAAACTCTTGCTCGAGGGTGTAGCTGAGGTTTCTTTTATGCTCCTATGGCCTTGTGTGTTTAGTGGCTGCTCAAAGCCTATGGAGTATAGACAATTAATATTAAATATAAGAGAGCAAAAAAGAAATTCACAGATATTCTTCAATGTTATTTTTTCACATTAAAAGCAATTAGTTATATTGTAGCGTGATATAGGTCTTTCTTTGAGTTTAATTAATGTCAATTCTTTTCTTTTGCTTCGTGATTTTATTTAGCGTAATTGAATGGGTAATTTTTTCTGCATTTTTTTGATTTATGGTAGTACCCATCTTTTTTTAATGCAGGTTGTGAAGCATTTAATAAGATTGAATGCTGACCACCCAGATTCACATCGTTGCTGTACGTGTCTCTCCCATTAATGGTTGGATGATTCTTGTTATAAATTAACAAGTGTGGAAGCGAAGTTTGGGTCCAATTTTAGTTGCACAAATATATAATAATGGATAACAGTAAAATAATAAGTAGTGAGAAAATAAATAGTACACAATGTTTTAAGTGGTTTAATCTTTTAATGTGAAAAGTCTACTCTACTAACGACGGCATATCGAAAAAAATCCCTTAATAATTTAGAAAATAACTATTTCTAATTTACTAGTAATATATATAGCAAGATAAATTAACAAACTTGCTATTAAATCAAATATTACCGTACAAATATTAATAACGGGTAGATTCCACAATCTCTTTAGTTTCATGCAGCTGCATTGTTTTTGTTTTTTCTATGTCCCTGCTGGTGCAAAATAAAAACAGAGACTCAAGGCTACAAACGGCTGGGAAAAATGCAGAGAATGGTTGAGCAGGGAAATACTGAAACTCCAAAAGGAAAGGCAAGCTGGAACAACTAGTTTTTGCTATTTCTTCTCTGTTGCACCCAATTACTAAATGCTTTAGCCAAACGGCTGAGAAGAACTGGACAGGAATAAGTTGGAAAGCAGTCGACAGCTTCTCTAATTTTTCTTCTGTTTTCTGTCACAAGCAGTTCTCAACTTGAATGCACCAAACGGCTGAGAAAATGAAGGAAACATTATATAGGCAAACGAGATAGGGTTTTGATGGGTTAATATTTTTGGGCCTGGAGTTTTGGGCCAATATTTAACAAATTCCCACCTTAGTTCAAAACGGAAACAAGTTGTTCAAATATGAAATTCCTTAGCTTATCAAATAACCGTCATCAAAAGCTCCGAAGGGTGATTATCTTCTACAAACACTAATCAAGTCCAAGCAATGCTTGAACTTATTAAATGGAATTGGTTTGGTTAATATATCGGCTGAATTTTCTGTAGTGATTATCTTATTGATAATAATAACACCCTGAGCGATAATGTCACGAACGAAGTGATATCTGATATCAATATGGCACTAAGCCAAATGATACATAGTATTCTTGGTCAAGTGTATCGCACTCTGACTATCACAAAATACAATAGAAATATCCTATTGTAAATCCAAATCACAAACCAAATCTCTAAGCAAATAGTTTCTCTCACTGCTTCTGTTACTGTCATAGACAAAACAACTGTAGACTGTAAAGTAACCTTCCAACTAATGGCATAATGAAAAAGAGTAAAAACATAACCTGTCAGAGATCTTCTTTTATCCAAATCACTAGCATAATCGGAGTCCACATAACCAATGACACTGCAACTGGTATTAGAACTTCTATCATATACCAAACCAAAATTAGATGTGCCTCTTAAATACTAAAGTATCCATTTCACTGCTTGCCAATTACCATTACCAGGATTACTCATATATCTACTGACAACACTAATTGTATAGGAAATGTCTGGACAAGTACAAACCATAACGTACATCAAACTACCAATGACACTAGCATATAGAACTTGAGACGTACCGCTCTTCTTTTTTTGACTGTGGTGACAAATCCAAAGAAAGCCTGAAATGTACAGCTAACAACGTACTCACAGGTTTAGACTCTTTCATACCAAAGCGTTCAAACAGTACAACCATAACAAGCAACATACGAATAGAGCTATGTTTCACAACAGGTGAAAATACTTCATTGAAGTCAATACCTTTTTTTTTACAATAACCCTTTGCAACAACATGTGCCTTGAACATAGTTGCTTTAACCTCAAGTATACCTTCCTTTTTCTTGAAGATCCATTTGTTTCCAACAATCTTCTAGCCCATAGGCGGTTTCACCAATTCCAAATTATAATTCTTATGAAGTGATTTAATCTCTTCATTCATAGCATCTAGTCACTGAACAGACTTACACACATGATAGCTTCTTGATAACTAGAAGGTTTATGCACCTCAATAGACTCTGCCACAGACAATGCAAAAGAAGTCTGTATCTACGTACCTTTGAGGGCGTCAAATCTCTCTTATTCCTTTACCCTTAGCGATACTATATGGTTGCTTATGTTGCTCTTCTGCTACATCATGAACATAATCATCTATCTCATACATATATGGTTGATCTGAAGTATCCTCTTGCACTTGACTGGGAGCTCCACTCTCAAGCTCCACCTCTTCACTAACACCGTGGTCTTTACCTGCAACAATAGACTCATTTTTCTTTTCTAACATGAAAAACTCATTAAACTTAACATCTCTACTAATCAAAAATTTAAATGACTTGGGTTCAACACGCCATAATCTATAACCCTTCACCTCAAAAAGATACCTCAAAAATATGCATTTCAATACCGTAGGCTTAAGTGTACCATCATTAACATGAGCATAAGCATGACAACCAAAAAGTTTTAAATTAGAATAATTAGCAAGAGTATCAGAGAATACCTCAATTAGAGTCTTCAACTCAATTGTAGTTGATGGAGACCGATTCACCGAATAACAGGCATGGTTACAAGCTTTAGTCCAAAAAGATTTATCCAAGTCATCTTCAAAGAGCATACAACGAGCTCTTTCTAAGAGTCTTATTCATACGTTCCACTACTCCATTTTGCTGCGGTGTATAACGCACAATGTAGTGTCTCACTATGCCATTTCTTTCACAGAACTCATTAAACTGAATTGCACAAAATTCCAAACCATTGTTAGTCCTCAAATGCTTGATTTTCTTGCCTGATTAATTTTCTATACAAGTCTTGAATTTTATAAATTTTGAGAACGCATCATTCTTGTTCTTCAAAAAAATACACCCAAACATGACGGGAGAAGTCATCAATAAAAGTCAACATATACCGAGCACCACCCTTAGATACAACACGAGAACCCTAAGGATTTGAATGAATATAATCAACATTACCTTTCATTTTATGAATTGCTGTACTAAACTTGACCTTGCGATACTTTCCATAGACACAGTGCTCACAAAAATCAAGCTTCCTAATTTTCTGACCACCAAGCAAATCTCGTTTGCTTAAAATAGACATCCTTGCCTCACTCATATGCTCTAACCGCATATGCCATAATTGAGTGATATTTGAATCTTGATTTGACGAGGACGAAACTGAAACACTTCCAATAACAGTGCCACCCTAAAGCATATAGAGACCACGTGAAAATTGCCCTTTAATAACAACGAGAGCACCCTTACTAACTCTTAAAACTCCACCTTCAGCTACATACTTGTAGCCTTGTGAATCAAGAGTACCCAAAGATATCAAGTTCTTTTTCAAATCTGGAATATGGTGAACATCTTTCAAAGTCCTAATAATACCATCATGCATCTTAATTTGGACAGTACCAATACCAACAACCTTACAGGACATATTGTTTCCCATCAAGACAACACCCCCATCAATAAACTGATAAGAAGCAAACCAATCTCTACTGGGGCACCTATGGTAAGTGTAACCCAAATCAAGAATCCAAATATCTTCAGGAGAACCAATAGATGCTGATAGAACATTTTTACCATCAGAACCAAAACTATCTGTAACACCAGTAACATCATTAGTACCAGAAGACGTTGTGCCAAATTTTCCTTTACCTTTGAGTTTCGGATAGTTTACTTTTCAATACTCTTCTTGACAGTAATAGTTACATTTATATTTTCTTTTTCTAGATTTGGATCTAGACTTCCCTCTATTATTTTTTGTGTTTTTTTCTTGATTTCTACCACCGATAAATAAACCACTTTTATTATCATTGTTGTTAGTAGACACATTTTTCTTCAACTCTCTGGAATTCAAAACTACTTTGACATCCTCCAAAGAAATAGTGTCTTTCTCATATATAACATGGTATCTAACAAAATGTTTAAATGAATGAGGTAAAGAGCATAATAGAACTAAGGCCTGATCTTCATCATCAATCTTAATACCACCATTTTTTAGATCATGAATAATTTTAATAAATTCATCAAGGTGATCGTGTAAAGATGTACCTTCTGACATTCTGAATGTATACAAATGTTGCTTCAAATATAATTGACTTTTCAAAGACTTGATCATATACAAAGTAAATTCATCAAGGTGATCATGTAAAGATGTACCTTCTAACATTCTAAATGTATACAAATGTTGCTTCAAATATAACCGACTTTTCAAAGACTTGGTCATATACAAATTCTCCAATCCCAGTAGGAGATTCCTCATCATCAACCTCGCGTAATATCTCATCAGACAAGGATAACTGAATTGAACTGAGAGCATTTTCCATCAATGCATCTTTTTCTTCATCAGTCAATTTTTCTGAAAATTTATCCCTGTCTTCAAGTATCTTAATGAGCCATTTTTTAACTAATACGGCCCGCATTTTTATTCGCCAAAGACTGAAATTATTACTACCATTGAATTTGTCAATTTCGTATTTTGTCATCATGACAGAAAATCCAATATTAAATAAACAAAAGCACAACCTAGTAAATATGAAACCAATCAGATAACTAGAAGTTCAAAATAAATCCAAAAGAGCAAATTTGATCAGTTTCAATAAATAACAGAATAACCCAATGCACTGATACCAATTTGTTATAAATTAGCACTTGCGGAAACGAAGTTTGAGTCCAATTTTGGTTGCACAAATATATAATAATAGATAACAGCAAAATAATAAATAGTGAGAAAATAAATGGTACACAATGATTTAAATGGTTCAATCTTTCAATGTGAAAAGTCTACTCTCTTGACGACGGCACACCGAGAAAAAATCACTAATAATCAAATAGAGATACAAACACCAATATTCAGAGATTCACAAAATTATGCCAAAAAAACCCAAATAATATCTAAAAAATAACTCTTTAATTTACTGGTAATATATATAGCAAGATAAATTAACAAACTTGCTATTAAATCAAATATTAGGAAAAAAATCAAAAATACTCCCGAGGTTTTCAATATCTTCAGAAATACCCTTAACGTTTAAAAAAAAACTACAATACCCTTGAGGTTTAAGATATCTTCAAAAATTCTCTTATTATTTAACAGAAGCATAAAAAAACCGTAAAAAATCACATCAATATCTGAAAAGTCTTTTCTACCCCTGCCTATATAGTTTTTTAAATACTACCGTTCAGAATATTATTACAAATACCCTTCAAGTTTTTCTTTTCTTCAAAAATACCCCTGTTATAATAATTAATTTAACTTTATCAAATATACCCCTGCTATAATAATTAATTTAACTTCATCAAAAATACCCCTGTTACAATAATTGATTTAACTTCATCAAAAATTCCCCTGCTATAATATTTAATTTATCTTCATAAAAAATATATCTACTTCTCAATAACACGATATAAAATATTTTTCAAAAATATACCTGAAAATAAATTAAGTTAACAAAACACACAATATCAAGTTAAATATTTTTGAAAATATTTTATATCGTGTTATTGAGAAGTAGGAGTATAGTAGGGACATTTTTGATGAAGTTAAATTAATTATTATAGCAGAGGTATTTTTGATAAAGTTAAATTAATTATTATAGCATAGGTATTTAAAAAAAAAAGAAAAACATCAAGGGGTATTTGCGATAATATTTTCAACGGTAATATTCAAAAAGCTATATAGGCATAGGTAGAAAAGAATTTTTCTGATATTGATGTAATTTTTTACAATTTTTTTATGCTTATGTTAAATAATAAGGGCATTTTTGAAGATACCTTAAACTTCAAGGGTATTGTAGTTTTTTTTAAACATTAAGGGTATTACTGAAGATATTAAAAACTTTGGGGGTATTTTTGATTTTTTCCCCGCAGGAGTGATATATATATATATATATATATATATATATATATATATAGGGATGAAATTACCATTTTACCCCTAATGTTAAACGGAAATATAATGCTGACAACGTTTGTGGGTATTTTTGATATTAAATAAAACTCAGGGATAATTTTAAAGAAATACAAAACCTCAGGGGTATTTGTGATAATAATCCCAAATATTAACAATCGGTAGATTTCACAATCTACTCAGTTTCATGCAGCTGCACTGTTTTTGTTTTTTCTTTGTCCCGGCTGGTGCAAAATAGAAACAGAGACTCAAGACTACAAACGGCTGGGAAAAATGCAGAGAATGGCTGAGCAGGGAAATATTGGAAACGCCAAAAGGAAAGGCAAGCTGGAACAACCAATTTCTGCTATTTCTTCTCTGTCGCACCCAATTACTAAATGCTTCAGGCAAACTGCTGAGAAGAACTGGATGGGAATAAGTTGGAAAGCAGCTTCTCTAATTTTTCTTATGTTTCTTGTCACAAGCAGTTTTCAGCTTGAATGCACCAAACGGTTGAGAAAAGGAAGGAAACATTATATAGGCAAATGGGATAGGGTTTTAATGGGTTAATATTTTTGGGCCTGGAGTTTTGTGCCAATATTTAACAATTCTAATAGTCTGTCAATGTGTCGTAATCCTTGTTCCTTGAGATCTGATTGTCATGTTCATGAATTGCAGATTAAATTCTTTCACAAAGTAGATTTGATGCCTGCTCCAGTTACTGATGCAAAGAAACTAATTTGAAGTGTTGTGGAAGCAGAGCAACCAACAATCAGGTTCTGTTGAATCTTCTCTCCTTCCTTTCTCTGTATTTACTTGGCTCTTGTAAGCCACTATGTCTATGTATAATCATTTTGACTAACTGCTATTCTTTTTATAATGTAGTCAGTTGCATGAGAGATCCCTGATTGAGGCAAACAAGAGTTTTTTAGAGAAACATAATGGTTTGTATCTTCCCTGTTGAATGTACAACACAATTTCTTGCAATCGTTAAAAAAAAATAATTTATTTTTGTTTGGATTCTTTGTAGATTCATTAATGCATAGAGCTGCTGTTGCTGAAATTCTGTATACTTTGCAACCTGACAAGAAATCTGAGGCTGTTAAGATGATTGAAGAATCAACAAACAGATGGTTCCACCGTAATACCTCCCATCCTATTACTATAATATTTGCATATAGGCCAATGCTACATATTGAAGCGCATTATGTTTTGTTATATAGAAATGGAGCACTTGGACACGTTGGAGAATGGAAACTTAAAGATTTCATTGTAATCCACAAATTGCTGCAAACCGTTCTCGTGGACCAAGATGCTGCTTTGAGTATGTTCCTAAAATCAATCTTTCTATTCATGTTACATTTATACGAGATAGTCATGTTTTCAAATAAAGATATATAATGCATGCTTTAATTGTATATGTAGGATTCCTCTGCCTATTCATATTTTGATCGTTCAAAGGTAGTGGTGATACATGAGAGCTTACTTGAACAGGTTCCCAAAAAATGAATTGTTGAAATTAGGAATATGTTATCGAAACTCATTATAGTATTGACATAATTTTAATGTTGGATATACAGCACTCCATGATCTAAATTGATTATTGAAACACTTATCCTGATTGTAGTTGTTGAACCACGTTACTTTGAAATTCTTTCGGGGGTTAATACATAGATTATATGGATAGATAACCAAAGAAGTGCGTTTGTTTGGCAGCATTTTACGCTTTTGAATTTCTATGACATGTTATTTTGTGCTTTCATTTAATAGAAGATGTTGAAAATAGAGCTGTGTTGCTGGATCAAATATAGACTAGTCTAAGGTGGTCAACTATTGTCTTTTGTAGGATGGAAGGAGCGTTGTGCCGAATACTTTATGTACTCGACGTACTTTGAAGGCGAAGATAGCTCTGTCATGCCCAACTCAGTATACAACCTGGTAAGTAGGAACACAGAAAATGGAAGCGCAAACCACTTTGAGGGTAAACAAATTACAGATGCCATTGCATCAAATGGAAAGCTAGAGAGTTTTAAGGATCTTACTATCTGAACATGATGTTGAATCCAAAAGCGTGTATAAGCTACTGTTTTTCAAATTTGGGGGTCACAACATAAACTAGAAGTGATACGTCAATGCCCAGTGTTGGTTGTACCAACTCTCATTTGAAGACCACGAATAGGTTCTGTTCAAGTCACGTCATTCTATTTATCTATCATTTGCTTTTCAGATCAAGATTCCTTTCCCACCGGTTCTATCTTGAGATATAGGGTCACGTAATCCAAAGGATAAAAATCTTATTTCTCCTGGTGCTTCTAGGGTCAATTTGTTTTTACTATATTCGCTTTCATGTGAGGTCTTAGTTGAGGTTTTTTGCAACGGAGTTTCACTCTTAGGTCTAGGGAAGAGCTATAGAATTTTAATTTTTCCCTCATATTGGTCTTAGTTCCGGTCAAGCATAGGTACTCGGAACATCATGTACTTTGTTCATTGAATTGACTTAATTATTACTATAAACTGTAAATCATTTGAAAACTTTTGCTGCATGAATAATGCAGTATCCTACAGACATGCAGATATTTTAGTGCAATGTTTCGATAAATTTGAGCTAAACTGCCTTGTTATTCTACCATACTTGCGGTATCAAATCCTTTGGTCTATACTTGATGTAATTAGTTCTTGTACTCGCGCATTGTTTCGATTGTTTTTTTTTCCCTTGCATCATCGAAGTCATTCTTTTGACTAGACATATTTGGCACTAGTTTTGGTCGTGTAATACATAGAATTTATATAGGTATAAATTAAGAAAGATGTTAATGAGATTTATGATACAATCAATTAATTTTTAAAATTCATCTCATCTTGTTTCACTTAATTTTTAATGAGATGAGATAGTAATGAAATGATATTAATTTAAATGAGAAATAATAATAGAAAAAATAAAAAAAAATATGATATATGATTATTTATAATATAATTTTAATAAGAAAAATAATATAATATATGTTTAAAATTAGATTAATTAAGATTAAAATTTAAATGAGATGAAATAAGATAAGATAAGATAAGATAAGATGACATTTAAATGAAATGTAATAATATTATATTATAAATCTATTAGAGATATTAAATGAGAGATGAGTCATTTTAATTTACATCTCTAATCTTCGTAAATAGCTTTGCATGGGAAGGATGAGTTTTGAGAGAAATATGATACGAGTAATTTGAGAGAGGAGTAATTTGAGAGAGGATTAGACGAAGAAGACAAACAATAGGGTGAGAGGAAGATTGTATAATTTTGCATATCATTTCCAAAATTTCTTGGCTATATATAACCTTACAAATGATTAAAAAAGATTAACAGAAGGAATGCAGAAAAATAACAGAAGAAACACGTGATAAGTGAATGCGTATCAGAGGGAGGTGATTGAGCATATTTTCTTAACAGATTGGTGGTTCTCTCCTCCTCTTTGCATCATCTCAGCTTTGGTAGTGGTAGCCTCGCGTCAGGAAATTATCTCTGTGCCCACGTGCGCCCATGTGCCTATCAATTCTACATCTATCAAAATACTTTGAGGCATGCTCTGGGATTTACGTTTTTTGGCTTTGATTTTGGAACTGGGAGAGTTCAATACGATCACTGTCTTGGAACTTAATAGATTCAATTGAAAGAAAGGTTACCATTAAACAAGAAAAAGAGAAAAAAGGTTGTGTTCATATTCCAATAAAACTTGTGTGAGTGTGTCTAGTTTTATATAGTTTTAACTTTTGAATAAATAGATTTTTAAACCACTAAAAGTTAGGGATCATAACAAAAATATTATTATATTTTTATTTGTTAAATTTATATTATTAAATTTTTTAATGTTATAACTATACCACCCGCATCAAAATAAAGCAATGGAGGTTAACGATAAATAATGCATGCAACACTATGTTACTTTAAAAACCATTTAGCCTTAATTTCATCGTGATTCCACCCTTGTTTTCTATCACATGACTTTTGGTTTCCAAAATCAATTCGATGTCTTTTACGAATTTCTTAAGACAAAACTGTTTATATAACTTTGGCAAACTTAGCAATTAGCTAGCAATTTTTTCTAACCTTAGTTAATTCTCAAATCTCCATATAATTTAACTAGGTAGCCTTCGAATAGAATTAAGCAGCAAAGCTAGCCTTAGCCTGTGCAAGAACTTTTCCATTAAACGCATATTGTGCAAGAACTCCTCGTCCTTCTGGCTTCGCTTTTCAATTCTCAATTTGCTATGTCTTAGACATATCTTGACAAAACTGGAACGACATGATCACAAGCCAGGGGATTTTGCAAGCAATCAACCTACAAGGCCCGTTTGGAAGACTTGGATTCGAAGCTGTATTCCACACTAGCAAAACAATAGAATGATAGGTGATGAGGATAAGAAATTGGGTAAATGGAGTTTGGAAGAACACGCGAAACACACATGTTATTTATTACAAGATCTTTGAAAAAGATCATGATTTTTAAGAACTAATTTACACCGGTTAAAGAAAGTAAATCACATCAAATCACAACTACATACACAATATTAATATCCCTAAAATATAAATCCATAATTATAGAAAATTAATAATTTTCATATGTGATGAATTTAAATTCTTATACTTTGCCTCAAACTAGGCGATATATACTCATTAAACCAAGTTTAGAACTTAGCTCTATGAAATTCAAACAAAAGAATACCTTTGTGAGGATGTTTGTTGCTTGAAGTTGAGATAGAACATGCTTCAGTGACATAACATTGATTTCTATCTTTTTGTTAATGAAGTGTTGGTCGATCTCGCCATGCTTTGTCTTATCATGATGGACAAGGGTCTTGGTGATAGTTATAATTGATTGATTGTCATACATCATATCTATAGGACCATAAATGCTAACTTTGATTTCATCTAGTTGTCGTTTTAATCAGATTCCTTTACAAATACTTGAACTAAGGCTCAAAATTCTACCTCAATACTATTATGTGCCACCACATGTTGCTTCTTATTCCGCCATGTCACTAAATTTCCCTATACATAGGAGAAATACCCTAAAGTTTATTTTTGGTCAAGTGACTCCATGTGTGTTTCTGAAGGATTGCTTAGAAATTGATTAACAAGGCTCATTGCAAAACTTATATCTGGATGTGTGTGAGTCAAATAGATCAACTTCCTTACTATGTGTTTCCTTTATCCACAACCATTTCTTTAGTTTGTGGCTTCAACTTTGTGTTAGGTTTCATAGAAGTGTCCACTGGCATACACCTGCTCATACATGTTTCTTTTAAGAGATCCAAGATATACTTTTGTTGGAAAATTGAAATTCTCTTACTTGATCTAGCCATTTCCATTCCCCAAAAATACCTTAGATGTCCCAAGTCTTTGATTTCAAACTCTTTGGATAAGAGAAGTTTAAGTCTCCTCATTTCCTTTTCATAATTTCCCTTGAGAATTATATTATCAACATATACTATTAATACAATAATCTTGTCATTTGTGAAGTGTTCGATGAAAAAAGTATGATCATTTTGAGACGGTAAGTAGTCATCTTGTTTTAACACCATTGTAAATTTGTCAAACCACACATATGGGTGTTTGTTTGAGCTCGCACAGTGACTTTCGAAGCCTACATACTTTTTCTCATGTAAAATTAATTTTGAACCTAAGAGGTATATCCATATATACTTCTTCTATGAAGTTTCCATTCAAAAATGCATTTTTCACATCAAGTTGAAATGAAGGCCAATTTTGGTTCACAACAGTGGATAAAAAAACACATATTGTATTGAGTTTGGCTACTAGAGCAAATGTTTCTTAGTAGTCAATTCCATATGTTTGAGTGTAGCCCTTGACTACCAAGAAAATTTTGAACCGTTTAATACTACCATCAGCCTTTTGTTTTACTGAGAAAATCCACATGTACCCAACTTCTTCTTTTTTCAGGTGGTAGAGTTGTTAGGATCCATGTGCCATTCTTTTTAAGGGCATGAAATTCTTCTAGAGTAACAACTCTCTATTCAGGGATTTTAATGCGCCATAAAATGTTCTAGAAATCTAGATTTTGTCTAGAGTAGACATAAATGCTATGAAATTCTAGGAAAGTTTAGAGTAGGACATATAGTTTTGGATTAGATGTTGTGTACATGAGCAAACTCCTTTTCTCTGAGCAATAGGTAGAGATAAGTTTGGATCATATTTTGCCACCTTTTCAACATTGTATTCTGTGATAAGCCTCACCTTGTGCTAATTTAGGAATTGTTGAGTTCAGATTAGACTCCAAGTTTTGCTGATTTTGAATAGGTTGTTGAGGTTCTCCTAGTATAGACTTTTACTACCTCATCAGGATGTCTGACTTGTCAGACGGTGAATTGGGTGACTTAAATGTGTTTGGAAAGGTAGCTCATGTCTAAGGACTTGAAGGTGATGGAAACTTTGAGTTGGCTAAGTGAAAAATTGAATTGAGTAGACTTGGACTTGATACCAAATCAATGAGAGAAGTCCAATCCCAATTTTGTGATTCATGTGTGTTTGTCTTCCTCTGAATTACGAAATTAGGAAAAATGGTTTATCTTCAAAGAAGGTGATATTCATGGTGTGATAAACCTTTTTGGTGAGAGGAGAAAAACATTTATATCCTTTCTTGTTTGGTGAATATCCAATGAAGATGCATTTGAGTGCTCTTTCATCAATTTTACATCAACTATGAGGGTGAATATGAATAAATGAAGTACATCCAAATTTTTTAAGAGGAATTTAGGAATGTAGCGGGTATGAGTTTGGATAGAGATCAAGTAGTGATTGCACTAGAGTTTTGAATTTGAGAACACGTGAAGACATTCTATTAATGAGATAGGTGGCCATAGGACAATATCACCCTAGAATTTCTTAGGTATATTAGACTGGAAGAGTAATGAATGAGCAACCTCAAGTACATGATGATTTTTGCGTTTTACCACACTATTTTATTGAGTTGTGTCCACGCATAAGATTTGATGGATAATTCCATAAGATTCGAGATAAGTGATGAACAAAATTGACAATGCCAATTTTACAAATATTTTGATTTTATATCTGTAAAACTCTTGCAAGTGCACGAATCATTTTATAGAAAATGATAAATATTCTCCAAGGTTGATCTAAGGAAGGAATATATGTGATTTTTAAATTATTATTCAAACTTTTAAAAATGAAATTAAATCATAAACATCCTGTCATGATATTTTGATTTTTGTTTCCTAATCCAATAACAAAAAAATAAATATAGATATGATTCAATAAATAATAATACAAATTTTTATCATTCATAACAATGAAGTATTTATGGATATAATAATTAAATTAATTATATTTGTTCATATTATTTAGGTTATTAAAAATATAAATTAATATTTGTTGATTTTTTTCTTTTTGGTATGAAAATGTTCTTAGGCTATGCCCAAATTTTTTGTTTATATTAATTAACTAATATCTTTAGGCAGAGGCTATTAATTAACTATATATTAAATTTCAGTTTTATTTTTTAGAAAATAGCAAATCATCTAATCACGATTTTAGGTAGAGTCAATTAATTAGACTTTATTCAAGATGTCTAAATTAAACTTAAGAATTTAATTATCTAAATACTAACTTTTAAATTTTAAAATCATTACTGAAAATATGTCGTTAATACACTTTCGAATAATAGTTCTTATAATTTTTTTGAAATAGAGTTTTACTCTAACTACTGAACGATTTTACCAACAAATAAAAGAGCACTACTCTAAATCACACTGGATAATTAAACCTTATAATCTAATTTTTAGATTTAAGTTTGTAATAAAAAATAATATATTTCTCTCTAACATCTTTAATATAAAATCTTGAATAAAAATAAAATCAATTTATTTTATAGAAATGTTTTACACATACAATATTTTGCAAGCATAACAACATTATTATTATATCATATTTACAAACAGTCAGTCATTTTACATTCAGTCATGTACAAATTAAACATAATATATAAGAATAAAACATAAAAAATAACTTTAAAGAATTCATTTTAAAATTATACCTCCAAATAATCCTTACAGAACTTTGATGCTAATTTTGTTGCTAGAAAATCTCCAAACGGATTTGCATTTTCGTTTATTGAATCAAAAACTAAAAATCTATAAAAACATAACTAGTTTTTTTCTCAAAAAGATAAGAACTTTAAAACTAAAAAAAATAAAAACTAGAGAAATAAAGCTAGAGAAAGAGAAGAGATTTTGAAGGATTTGAGGAATTTTTACAATGGAAGAGAGAATCTTTTTATAGATAAGGAAAAGGCCAAAAAAAGTGAAAAAAATATTTCAAAAATTGATTTTGGATAGGTTGGTACGCGTGTGGGGGCAAGGTTTACGTCAAACTGGCGTTTGGTGCGCGGGGAACAGTCACAACATATTTGTGATGTACTATATTCAGTATTTTTTTCAAGTTTTTAAGTTATTTTTGAACGAAAATACCTAAAAAACAATAAAAGTATCTGTGATTTCGAAAAGATAATATTATACAAAAATATGATAAAATCATACAAATATAAATCCATTTAATCAAAGTATATTAAATCATGATAATTTTAGTATTTTTTAAGCACTCATCAATAAGAATTGAGAATGGAGTTAAAGAAATCTCGAATATTATCAATTTTAAAGACTCGAATTTTGGTTTAAAATTGAGTTTAAATCATAGTATGAAAACTTTTGAAGATTTGGTTGGTTTTAGATTTATCTTTAATGAAAAAGGTCCGGCTTAATCGTGTATGATCATCAACCAATAGAAACCACCTTAACTCCAAAAATATTAGGGATTTTAGTTAACCCCCAGATATCACCATGGATAAGAGAAAAAGATAAGATTAGTTTGTATGGTCGTGGGATATATATACTTCGAGTGTGTTTTGATAATCAGCAACATCATATTGAAATAATTTTGTATCTTTATTAATGAATAATGATGGGAATAAATGTTTCAAATATAAGAAATTTGGATAACCTAGACAATAGTGTTACAACATTATTGCATTTTTTTTAGTGAAATGACTTATTGGTGCATGACTCTAAACTGACCAACAATGAGATTTGATACTATTCTTATTATATTATTCTGAGCTAAGACAAAAGAAGAGTCTATTTTAAGGAGATACAAGCCTGCACAAAATTTAATATTATTAATCATTTTCACCGAACTCAAGTTCTGATATGATTTGATGTGCCCAAATCTACTATCTAATATCTAAGATATTAAAAGTGACTGAGCCACATAAAGTGCTTGATTTTCATTACTATGCTCAAAATTGGATGCAAGTTCGAGTTCAAGAGAGATCGATAGAAACAGATTACAAAGAAGTGACAAAAAATGCGAAAAAAAAATCTATTAATAGAGAATAGGTTAGGAATTCGATAGAAATCGAAAATGTAAAAAATCTAGAAGAAAAAAAATTAAATTTCAAAATCCATGCTTTGATACCATGAAATAGAATAGTATCGGAATTATTTTTCTATTATTTCATAGGTACAATTTGAATACATATATATACACAAGAATATGTGAAAAATATCTTGATTTGATCCTAAATTGATATTGATTTCTAGAAACTAATTTACACTAGTTAAGAAAAATAAATCACAACAAATAACAATTATATACACAAGATTAATACCCCTAAAATATAACTCTATAATTATAAGAAACTAACAATTTCCATATGTGACTAGTTTGAATATAACAAGTGAAAATTTGATAATATATTTGTTAAAATCAACAAAGTTTTGTGATATAAAAATAAAAATCTATTTACTGCATGGTTTTTATTTATTTATTCGAAACTGCAAGTCTCTTTTTGTTAAGAATTGAAAACGCATGACCTGTTCTTCGAAGGGGGAAAAAAGGAGAGCATAACTTGTAACTTGAAAGCTCACAGTGAGTATTATCTAAGACCATTGTATATAGCTGACGAATTTGGGAACTTCTAGGACTCAAAAAACTTACGGATCATCCAAATATGTAGCTGTCAAAGAATGGAAAGAACTTGGGTTCTTTTTTCAAACGCTAAAACAAAGCTGTCTCAAGCAGTCACCTTATTATCATTATATATATACATACTCCATGATACGTTGATGGGTACATTCCTAGCCGGTTACAATCATTTGGTGGCGTTAACAGTCGCCTTCAAATCTGCTCTATGCCCCCGAGACTGCAGTTCTGAGTTCATATTCAATTGGAAAAATTTGTACGCTTATTGCACGCATCAAAATGATCAATTTCCCAATCCTGCCTTCTCACTCTATTGGGTTGGAAGCTCTGGGTGCCAGTAAAGTACCACTGACATCACTTTTACAGAGGGGACATGACGAGTTGATTTTTAACCATTTGTCCACACACTCAACATGGAAGACATGAAAACATGGTAGCTCCCTCAATTCATCATCATCCTCATATTTTGCCAAACAAATACAGCAAACCTGCATATTAACAATTATTCAACTTCATTACTCCATCGTGAAATGCACATTATGAATATAATTTGGATGCCCATTGTGCAAATTTAGAAAACTTAACAGTTGGGAAATTTGGATTCAAGCTCACTCTCAAATCATAATAAATTTTGTGCTTTAACAAATTTACGAGCTTTGCTTGAAGGATGTGGGGCAATGTTTTTCTTTTATATTGACTACGTTATCATTCATACCGTATTCAGACAAATTTGAAGTTGCTTCAGCCCTTTTGTTAATTGAAAAAGAATAAACCAGCGGGCAATAAATCTACTCACCGCATCTTCCCCTGATATTGCACGTTCCTTTTCTGTCCCTTCAGCCAAGATTCCGCCTTCACCTATTTCGTGGTCAATCTCCTGATCATCAACGTTACCACTTCTCTGCAACTTGAACTTGTAGATTGGCAGGGCATTAATGGATTCTACTGTAGCTCCTCTGTTCTGCGAAGAATCTTCCCGAAATCCCAGAACAGAAATTATGCAGGGCAAGCAGCAACAGATTGTTACACAGAGTATGAATGGCATGGCGTATCCAATGCAGCTAAAGGTAAGGAATACTATGCATAACCTACAAGCAGCGAATGGTTAGGAGACTAATTTACCGTGTAAATGAAAAAAAGTGCATGTCATTAAAAGGTACCTATACAGTTTTGGAGCATCAGAGGGAGAAGAGTGACCTCCAAAAATCCACACATTGCCCACAACAAACCACACTGCAAAGAAACAATCTAAAGCCATCTTGAAATGGTCCACTGAGCCGTTAAAACTGGCAGAAAAAACAAAAAAAAATGGCTTGAATGTTCAGTTGTGGATGTTTCTGATATGTGCTTACATATGAAATAATCAAAATGCATCATTACCGTGTACTTAAGGACACTGTAGTTCCATTGTTCCTTGTGGCTATTTCTGACGTGTGATTATTTTCCTCATCCGATGCTTGATTATCTGAGACTGCTTCATAAGACATCAGTTCAGGAGGATTAATTTGAGAAGAGGCTTGATGCAAATGAGGGGAATCTTGTTCATGAGTCTGGTTGCGGTTATGATAACGCCAGTAAAGAATTGGAACCGTTGCAACACAGCCAGATGCATAACCAACTATCCATCCGAACAAGGGGGCTTGCGGATGTTCATTTCTGGACAGAGACAAAACAACAATAGATGCAATAATCTGACCCACAGTAAAAACTAGCTCAACAGAAATCCAAAGCCCTGGGTTCATGGGGCTCCTTCTGCGAAGACCATATCCATCACTTGCTCTCATAAATGAGGAATTCCTTGAGTTTAATCTGTTTGAGGAAGAGGCATGATAAGTTGGGGAATCAGTGCCACTTGATAGTCTTCCTTCATGCTGAGGTAAGCCTGCTCTAGGAGAATGATCTTCACGATATGAGCTAGGCGAATCATCATTGTTTCCAGCTATGTCAATTATGTGTTCCCGATCAGTGTGGCTTTCCATCACCTCTTGCAGCAAAGGGAATCGATCTGTTCGGGTGTCAATATGTGGTTCCACAGAGGGAACATCCATCTAAGTCCACCAACCAAATGAGGAGATATAGCATAGATTAGCAATAACGCAAATTTCTGCAATTTATCTCAAATTTCTCCTTCTCAACAAACGCAACATTTATCTCGCAAATATGTTGAATTGTAACAGGCACCTTGTCACATTTGCTTTGAAAAAAGCTACAAGCTTGAAAAGAGTCTCTCTCTGTTGCTTATATCAACTGTGACACAAGAACAATCAGAATGAACTCCCTTATTTAGTTCCCATCAAACTGAGCACTTCATATGCATTTAACAAACACATTTTTCATTTTCATAATGAGTAGAAACTGGAAAGCATGGAGTGTAATGCAATGAAGCAATTAGAGCACCAGTACGACGATGAATAATATAACATATAAACACACATTAGACAGTTCTATATAATCTGTCACCCGTTTTACATCCAAGAACACGATACTTCCTATATTCTCTTTTGAAATCACCACAACTATCAAAAAATTGCGGGTTCGATACTTGATACAATGCACTTCAAGAGTTTCAAAGTTACAATAGAAAAATTGGTATAAACTATGCATCCATAATCACCATCGAATTAGTGAAAACCGAAATATATGACCAATTTTTTGTTTAAAAAATGAAAGCCACAACTAATCCATCATAATTCAAGCACATTAGACTTTCAACTTAACTCTCGATCATGGAACACAACCACTTCTTCACAAGGTTAAGCTTATGGTGAGGGCCTAACAATTCACTCACATTTTGCAACACAACAGTCAATGCACAACGGCCTTAGAAAGAACAGACACCCATTATGTGAAAAACACCAAATAAATATAATTTCATATAATTAAAGGCATTAATCAAGTTAAGAAGCAAAACATATTGATCAAGAACTTAACGCGTGTAGAAGATCCACACAAGAATTAACAGTAAACGTGAAATCCCAAGTTTTTGATCGTAACTTGCCAGTCTAATAAACCAGGGATAAGAACTGCTCAACAAACTTTAAAACCCACTAGTAATTATCGGAGATAAGAAGAACCCAGGAAGACTATAATCAAGCCCTTCAACACGAATAGAGTAAAAATAAGACACAAATTCAAGGGAAAACAAAATCCATACTTGTTTGATAAAATAACTGACAAGCACGTGAGAGCATCAGCTGATGTGATCCAAGTCCACTCTGAAAATCTTTGTTCTACTTTTTCGCCGATACTGAATTTTCTCGAGAACAGTATTATAGCGTCAGCTTTCGTGCTTCATTGCCCAGGCAAACTCGTCTCAGAGAGTGTGTGTCAAAGGTTCACATCACAAATGAGCTGTGGGCCTGTGACTCATAGGAAATTTGGGCTCGTTCGACATTAAAGTATGATATTATCCTGTTAATATTTTTTCTTTTTTCTTTATAAGCGATATTGCCACATTTTCTTATAAGAATAATTTACTAATTATAATAATATTATTAAGATATAATTAATATTAAAAATAAAATAAATATTTTATATATTTTTATTATAATAGTAATAAAAACTATCGTGATAATATATTAATTTTTTTATATATTAATCAAACAATAACAGGGTTGGGTTATTTTTGAAAGATTTGAGATTTAAACCATATTATTTTTAAATCCGAAGTATAATCAAATCTTTATTCATTATTTTAAATAACATTTATACATTCATATACCCATATACGGACCATATTTTGTGATTTCTTGAATTTCATTTTTTGATTTTTTAAATCTGAAAGTAATTGTATAGATTTATAGTTAAATTCAATTAACTTTTACGTATAAAAATATAAGATTGTAATGTATAAAATAATATGTTACACTAAATGTTGATTATAACTATAATCTATAATTTAAATTGTAAATTTATTATTAGAAAAATGTCATATAAGTCTATTTATTTACATCTTAGGAGTTATTTACCTCTTTATTTAAAAAAAAAGTGTTTTTAAGTCCTTTATTTGTCAAAAATTATCATTTAAGTATAAAATTAATTTTATATATAATTTTCTGTTAAATATAATAGAATAATATATGTGATATATGTATATTTATATTTTTCGATAGACATATATCTAACAAAGTAATTTATAATTAAAAAATTGTTCAAATTTTAAAATATATTTGAATTAAATTTAAATAAAATTTTCATTTTCTAATGTAATACTTTGTGTATTAGGCAATAAAAATTTTGTTTAAATTTTGTTAAAAATTTTATTAGATTTGAAAGAAAAAATTCTTAAAAATGTTTGAGTAATTTTTTTAATTAAATATAATTTTTTAATGAATATACCTATAGTAAAAAATAAACATATATATAACACATGTGTTATGTAATTATATTTAACAAAAAATTCGATAAAAAAATTATTTTATTCTTAAATGGCATATTTTTCATAAATAAATAGACTTAAAAGACATTTTTTATCCAATAAATTTTAAGATTGGTATAATTTAGGGTAAAACTCGAACATGAAGCAACAAGCACAGTTTGAGTACAATTATACTAATGATCGTACTCGTCCGTACTCAAAATTAATTATATTTATTAAATTAATTTATATATTAATTAATAATTAGAGTTTATTGATTTTTCGTTTAAATATATACAAAAAATTTAAAAATTTTAAAAAAATGGTTTTTTGGGGTATTTTTTCTTAATTGTCCCAAACCATTACTCCTAGTTAAAAAAAATAGTCCTTGCTATTCACCTTTTATTATATTTAACTTTATAATAAACAAAATTTATATATTAATTTTGACAATTTAAGATATAAGTTGTAAAGAATCTCATATCCCCGTAAAATTTCTCGTATGTAGAATTCTCATCGACCTTTAATTATTTAAACGGGAATAGAAATGACTTTATCTCTCCCGTCCATTTTGTTAAAACCCTATACACAACATACATAATTATCACTCATAATATTTTCTTATTCATAGCTAAAATTGGAGGCATTTGATATAAATAATGCCTCTTACAATTATACCAGATTATGAGGTAGTTATTTTATTTCAGTATACACTTTGACTTTATAATTCTCCAAAAGAATAATTTGATTGAAATCTTCACCCAAAGTATCATTTGATAAAGAAAAAAAAATAAGTTGATTTGAATTTTTTAATAATGTATGAGATATTATAATATAATTTGGATATTTAGTTACATCAATATTATTTAACCTTAAAAAAAATGTTGTGAGTATCCAAAATGCCTGGAAGTTGTACCAACGAATTTAGAGTACATTTAACTATCATCAGTGATTTTCTATTCGTTTAATAGTTTTTTTTTAATTTTAATTTTAATTTTTTTCTTGTACTTTGTATGAAAACATTCCCTTTATTTTAATATATTGTAAGGTGGTAGATTTGAATTTTTAACTTTTTAAAATAAATGTCAAGTCTTTACCAATAATATATAAAGACGACAAATGAAATTAAATGTTATATGCTTGAAAATTGTGAATTTTAGTATTGATTTAGGTAAAAATTGATGGTTGTTAGTATTAGATAAAATAGTTGAAAATATCTAATTTTATATGATATTGCTAAGCAAAAATATTGTTAGACCATTAGTACTACCCATATAGGTGACTAAGAGTTTGCTTTACTCTAGTTAGAATAGTCTTGTATATATACACCTATAGCTACTCAATAATACTTAGTGGAGTTTGTTACTCGTTTATATCTTGAGATCCTAAAAAAATCTACAATGGTATGAACACCATTTCCGCCTAGCAAAATAATGCAAACATGCAAGTTTCAGTTCATCCTAATCAATCTTCATCTTATGGTTGAACAATATTGTTAAATCCTGGTTCCATGGTTTAGTTTATTCATTAATGCATTTGCATCTTCCTCGTGATGCGTCACTTGTAAAGTAGTGGCATTTTAAGTTTGAATTATAAATAATGTGCAAAAATGAGCTTAATACTTATACTCTTTGATTAAAATCTATAGCCAATAATCTTGCAATAATCGATAAAATTGTAACTTCTCGTGACATGTATGATCTTATATGGTTTAGAAGGACTGGACTCAGATTACAGCTCATTTGTCTCATTTATATAACTATTGATGCGATTTGATAGAGTCAATTTTGATGATTTTTAGTGTGAGTTGATGTTTTATGAGAGGCATTTGGTTGCTCAAAAATATCATATTGATGTCATAATACTCATCAGGTGTATATTGCACATTTTGGTGCCTTTGTTCAAAAACATCTAATTCTTCCACTTTTAATAGTACTTTTTATGCTTATCATGATAGAGGTTGGAATGTGCATGATTTTCTAAAGAGTGGCCATCTTTAACCTCCCCATCATGACAGTTTCAAATATAAAAAGATATGTGATTTTAGTAGTTTTGGTTAAAGGTGTCATATTTTTTCAAAAATAAAAATTACCCAATTGATCGAATCAAGACTAAATCGAACACTTATTTTTTTTTAGAGGTTGATTGATCTTTAGTGTAAGTTCTAAAATTAGAAAACCTACTTAATCAAGCCGATTAAAGGTTTTTATTATATAAAAAGACAATAATCGAATTTATCAACTTCTAGTATAAACACATTTTAACTTATTATATTTATAAATTTATACATATTAATTAACATATTTATCATTTTTTTTATAAATTCTTATTTATAAAGCAATCATATGCATGTGAAAATAAACATTTTTTGTTTTTTTTCCTTTTGGGAGGGAGTAATAAATATATTTTAGTAAAATTTTCATAGTAGTTATATATAAGGTTTATTTCTTATTTGTTTCTAAATTTAACCACTTTAATAATCTTTATTGTTGAGTTTTATTTCATATTGATTTGAGATATAATACATATTTTAAAGTATTTTTGAAACAATTTTAATTTTTAATAAAGTGAAATATTTTTAAATAGAAACATATAAAGAAGATATATTATGTTAAGAATTATTCTTAGTTCTAGGTTATACTTTGTAAAAGAATTTTTGATAAAAATAATATATTCAAAACTGTTAAACCAATTTTCCTTAAATAAACATTCTTTGTCGACTTGAATGTAGGGTTTTAAAAGTTTACAGGTTTGTTAAGGTTTTTATTTTTCTAAACCACCAAGATAAGGTTAGGTTGTAAAATAAGTCAAAAATGTTGTAAACTAAGTCAATAATTGACAAAACCAACCACAATCTCCCTTAATTTTAGTACTCGTGTGTAATGCCTAATTTGTTGTAAACCTAGTCATCTAGCCAATAAATGCTTCAAATTGTGTGATTTGTTGAATGGAACAAGGATTTAGCTCATGGCTCTATTGAAGTCATTAGTGGATGGCTCATAGACTCTAGTGCTATACAAACTGCATGATTTGTTGAATGGAAAAAGGATTTAGCTCATGGCTCTATTGAAGTAGCTAGTGGATGGCTTATAGACTCTAGTGCTACACACTATTTGACCAAAGTAGTGAGAATTTAACTCAATCTTTACCTTATGCTAGTGAAGATAAGGTAGCTATAGGTAATGGCTATTCTTTCATTGTTCAAGGTCATGGTATTAGTTATGTTAAACCTATATATCATTCTAATGTTGCATTGATTTTAATTGATGTCTTAGATACTCTTTTAGTATAACACAATTTACTCTTGTTCAAAAATTGTGTCTTCATAATAATGTTGTGATAAAATTTCATGCCATTATGTTTTTGTGAAGGAAACACACTCTCAAAGGGTTCTAGCTCAAGTAGTGGCTGATGGTGGGTTTCACATGTTCCAAGGGGAAGTGCTTAAGTCCTTTTCAATTCACTGTTCATTTGAACTTACTTTTTATGATACTTAAGCATCTTTCTTATATCAAAGTCTATTTTTCTTGCAACAAAGTAACATGTGTGGCATAG
Organism: Hippophae gyantsensis; assembly: GCA_030763125.1. Classification (NCBI taxonomy): domain Eukaryota; kingdom Viridiplantae; phylum Streptophyta; class Magnoliopsida; order Rosales; family Elaeagnaceae; genus Hippophae; species Hippophae gyantsensis. The sequence continues at coordinate 29,754,663 of CM061028.1, forward strand.
TAGACTTGTGCACCCTTCACATGACTTACTTACTAGGCCCGTGAAGTTTGATTTCATTAAATGTGGTAAGTCCTTTTCTTCTATTCTTTATTCTACACGTGCTATGGTGAAAAGGAATTTTGAGCTTAAGATTAAACTTGCCCCTACATCTCAGAGTAAAATGGAGCTTTAGAATTAAGAAATAGGAAGGAGGTTAAATGTGGCATGGTTATGCTTAGTCAATCTAGTTTAAGTATGAAGTCTTGGATGCATGCTTTTCGTAAAGCAATTCATATTTTGAACAAGCTATCATTTAAAGGTCTTTAAGGTCAAATACCTTATAGCATTTTGTATAAAAATGATCATAATTTTTAGTTTCTAAGAGCGTTTTGATGATCATGTTTCCCTTTTCTTAGTAATCCAATGCTCAAAAGTTACAACCATGTTCTTTGCCTTGTATTTTCTTATGCACCTTAACAAAAAAAGGTATATATGTCTTGACTCTAATAGTGGTTGCTTATACACCAGTAGATATATGACATTTAATGAAAATGTTTTTCCATGTGTCAATAATAGTCATGCTTGTAATACTCCTACATCGACACTATTTAAGAGTTTTATTCACTCCCTTTTCTAGATGTGTTGTCAACATCTCCTTCTCCTAGCTACTTTATCTACAGTCTAGTTCACACTAGGAATGTCAACGGAGTGAAATGGGGTTAGGGGATGTTTTACGTAAAATCTAAATCAAAAAATTATTTTATACCCAAAATGGAATCCAAAATCGATACGTATAAAAACAGGAAATCATTATCGGGTAATAGTTGCTCTTTTAAAGCTTCAAAAAATGAATTTCAATATCTTTTTAATAAAAAATATGAAATTTTAACAAAAATAATCTTTCCAAATTAAAAATAATAATATGCTATGTAGATTTGATATATTTAAATTTTTTTCATAAATATTAAATTATAAGTGTTTTCATCTATATATATATGCAAAAATATAATATTCAATAAAATATTTAATTTATAATTATGGGTATCATGGTTGAATTATCCCACACTCGAAATTAAAATTGAACCCTAAAATTTAAATAAAAAATAATCAAACCAAAATTGACCACTCAAAACCAAACTTGTATGGTTATTACCCGTAGTTACTCAAACCCGCAAGGAATTTTGACATCCCTAGTTTACTCTTTATTGTTTGAAGGTGTTTTAGTTTCTAATTCATCTCATTCTACAATGACTCCTAATTCTTCTTATGTTATTTCATTCCATTCTTCATCTTCTCAATCATTTTCTTCTACCTCTTTACCCATTTTAGCAAGTACTTCTTCTCCTTCCTAGTTGTTTACACATGCTATGTATGACTTACTTTTTTTTCCTTCTTCACCTAGAGATATCATTAGAGAACTAGTGGTTGAGTTGCCCTTACTTGATATTGGCAATTCTAATCACCATGTCATTCTTACGAGAGGTAAGACAAGGTCTCTTAAGCCTAAGGTTTTTACAGTTCAATCCATTTTTATACTTCCTGAGCCAAGGTGTTATGTAGTGGCTTAAGGCATCCATGAATTGGAATAGGCAATAAAAAAGTGGTATCAAGCACTTCTTGATAACAATAAGCGGGAGCTAGTGATAAATAATATACATATTTATAGTTATTAATTCTTCTATATTTACATTTTTTTTATTATTCTTATGTACTATACTTATTTATTTTATATTTTATAAGAAAATATGAGTTTTTAAAATTTTAAATTTTTTTGGAATTTTTTGGATCATGTGGATGAATTTAAAAAAGCTCGTAAATTAACTTAGAAAGAAAAGCCTAATTAGGGTCTATAGAGGCTCCTATGCCAAATGTCATCTTGAGAGCATGCCATATGGTGTGTATAATGTTCATTCCATATGGCATCATATCATTCGTAACTCCAACCAAAAACATAACATAAGCCAGACTTGCGTAAAACACGTGTGCAGGGCATCGTGCAATACCGCCTAGCCATGTACGATGTGTGACGTTGAAAATTGTGATGTATGTATAGATTTTCACTTTGAATGCATTCTGACACATTTTGACCCATTTGTGACCAACATTTCCTCTCTCTATGATACGTGGCATAACGAATCTATGTCTATTTTACATCATCTAATGGTCCAGATTTAATCTGAGTTCAAAAACATAACTTTTTCTATATAAATACCTAAACAACGCCCTGTTAAGAAAATCAATAGTAGAAACCCACAAAACAATGAGAGAAAGTTGAGAGAAAAATCGTTTTGGAGCTTTCTTGAAATATATTTGAAGGGTCTTCAAGAATAATGTTAAAGATTAATGTATCTTATCTATTTGACTTTATTTTCTCATCAAAATGATAAGATTCTTGTATATCATTTCTCTTAATAATTATGAATTATTTAGTTATTTTTTTAAAATGTGTTGAATTTTTTGTCTATCTAAACAATTCGTTGCGATTATAGGAATTTCAAGCCATATATTATAATTTAATTTAAATTATATTATGGTTTCATTAAAGTTTTAATTTTTAATTTCTTAATGTGTTTAATTCCATATTTGAATATCAATGAATGCTAATTCTTGAAGTAAGTGTACAACTAGTTCAAAAATTAGTTTTGATTATTGACACATTTTATAGTTAATATGAAATTACTAATTTTTGTAATTGAATTATAAGTTTTAATTTTTATTACAATTAAAATTAAATGCTTAGGTTAGAAATTATCAATAGTTTCAATTACATCTAATTTAATTATAACTTTTTTTTATTATAATATAACAAATAAATTAAATCTAGTAGTAATAATTCTAAATTATTCATGAATTAAGTTGATTAATAACCAAATTGTTAGTCAATTACAAAGTAAAAAAAAGTAAAAAAATTTAGATAAATCTAAATTTTTAAAGCAAAAATTGAGAAATTAAAAAAGATCCGAAAATTATGTATTAAGTTCAAGTCTTAAAAATTATGTGAATCATGACATGATAAATTGAATGATAATCTAACGGTGAGGATAATCATGTAATTACATGTTTTTTCTATTGATCTCGAAAATTATGTTTTGTGCTATTTTCTTAATTTATAATTTTATTTTATTTTTAGCAAAATATATTCAAAGATTCTATTCATTTTATTTGTGATATTTTAATATTTAATTTTAAGTTAGTAATTAATAGGTTAATTTTTTTAATAGCTTGTAATAACCCTTACTTCTATTATGTTACTGTTGACATATTTTTAAGAAAATTAGAGTCATTGACAGATTCCATTGAAAATAAATGGGTTTATAAAACTAAGTCGTTACTTTATGATCTATTGATAAAATACAAAGCTAGAATGATAGCTAAGGGTTATGACTAAGTTGAAGGCGCTGGTTACTCAGATAATTTGTCACCAGTGGTGCTACCTAAAATCATTAGAGTGGTTTTTACGCTGACAATTTCTATAAATATGCCTTTAAATCAATTGGGTATAAATAGTACATTCTTGGATGGTGAGCTGTAGGAAAATAATATATATGACACATCCTAAGTGTTTTGAAGAATTAGCTCATCCTAATTGGATGTGCAAGTTGAAGAAAGCAAGATATGCGATTAAAAAGGAACCTAGGGTTTGGTGTCAAAATATCAGCTCTAACTTAATGGAGTTGGGGTTTACAAATGCTAAATCTGACACTTCTATGTTTCTGCAGCATATCTCTAGTCATACCCCCATTGTTTTATATATATTTCTAGAAGTAGTGAATCCTATATTGAAGTAAAATTCTAGAATGAGGTTTTCTCTAAAAAAAACTTACGAAGACTTAATTTATTGCTAGGCATTGAAGTTGATAAGTTTTATTTTATGTATATTTTTAAATATTAATTTATTTATATTTTTTATCTATTTTATTATTATAATTTATTAAAATAATTATTTTATATTTATTAAAAAATATAAATTTTAGATTTTTTTAGATTTTTTAAAAAAATTATGATTTTTTTTAATTAAATGAATTAACTAAAAAAGATCTGTGTATAAACTTAGAAAGAAAAGCCCAATCAATACTACGATTTTAGTCTTAATCATGGAAAGCATGCATGTAGATGGTGTCCACCTCTTATGAGCATGGATGCCTCCTCTGAATGTGTTCTAAATGTTGTGTTCTAAATGTATTTTGATGATTTGACCAATTTTTTCTCACAATATGAGAGCGTGACATAACATATCTATCTAATGATCAAGATTTAATATGAACCAAAAAGGCTAATTTTTTTTATATAAATACTCAAACAACATCGTATTTTACACACAATGTAGCCAAAATACACTAAAATTGAGAAAACAAATAGAGAAAAATCTATCTTTGTGCCATTTTTGAAGATTCTTGAAGGAAGATTGAAGAAGAATTTGAAGACTGATATTTTTGATTCATTTGGTTCTAATGATTCATCAAATTATATTCTTTTTTCTACCTTTTCTTTATTTATGATATAATATTTAGTTTGTTTATTGAATTTTGTAGTTTTCATGGCTAGCTAAATATTTAATGTAATTATGTGCAATTTTCAAACCTTAGACTATGATTTAATTAATTTAAAGTCATAAATTATTTTAGTTTCAATTCTGAATTCTTGATGTGTTTAATTTTATGTTTAAATGTCAAAAACTATGCATATTACGAACTAGGATATATAATTATTTTATTGCATGGATATATTTATTGCTAAATTATAATATCATTATGTAATTGCTAATTTTTATAATTAAAGTAATACTTTGTGACTTTTGTTACAAGTAGAATTTAATACTTTGATTAATGTTATCGATTGCATTAATCTTAACTAATTTAACTAATATCATTTTAGATCATAATTTAATGAATAAATTAAATATAATAAGTATAATTTTAATTTGTTCAAGATTTAGATTAATTTATAATTATATTATTAATCAATTATACGGTAAGAAAAATTAAGAAATCTTAAGTGTACATAGATTCTAATGCTAAAATTAAGAATTCAAAAAGTATTTTAAATTATAAATTTCATTTAAAATATAATAAATTAATTTTGATTCAAGACATGATTAATTAAATTGTAGACTAGTGGTGATGATAGTTTCATGATCACCCATATCTTATTATTTTCTCACAAGAATTATGTTTTTTTATTTTCTTTATTTTTATCTCTCTCAAAATCAACACAAAACTCTCGTTACTAACCTAATTTTCTAAAAAATTAATAATTAGAAGTTGAATTATTATTAATACTTTGTTAGTTCGATATTTACTTGAGCTATATTACTAACGAAACATTTTTTAATAAAATAAGGTCTTATTTTAGACGTTTCCTTTAAAGGTAGGTCAATTGGGAGCAAGTTAATGACATGGGTGGTTTTGAAAGTCACATGTTCAGATATGATCTATATTTTAACATATATAACGTAAAATTGTAAGATCATTAATACTCAAACTACTCATAAATCTAATAATTGATTTCAATATCACACATGAATTTTCATTTCCTATTGGCACAATCTACTCCAAAGGCGTAAATATTTAAAGAAGTTGCTAACTGTTATGGTTACTAAAAATATTGAATTTCAACATGAAACCCATGTTGCTATCAAGGAAACCAATATTGTTATAAAAAAATCTAGAGACTCGACTTGACCAATTGATCATAACTATGAAAAGACTAGAATTACAAGCAAAATTGAATAAATTAAAAGGTAAGAGTGAGAAAATAGATATATGTTGAGGATATATATGACCATTAATTAGTTGGAAATTTATGCTTTACATATAATTTCCAAGTCAATAGCAAGTTCATTAACACATATATGCTCAGTTGGTCCGCTGAAAGTAGGAGTTTCATAGTTAATAATGGATAATAAATATGATTAGATATTTTAAATTTATAAGAAGAGCATGTGCAAAATATTTGAATTTAGTTTGGGAAACGGAAACCTAACTATATAATTAAGATGCTGTCTTTTTAATTATGTGGTTAAGCATTCTATAGGCATTATCTTTATTGGCTTAAATATTCCATGTCTGTTTGCCTTTGCCGATTAAGCAGATAATATCAACTTCAGATGTGATATGCGTGTAGGGGATTCAGTCATGTGCAATTATAATGCAGTAATTTGGTGACAACTTATTGTATATTTTGTCTTATATTAGATTAAATTATTTTTCATTGGCTTGCAAACTTTAAGAACATAAATAACTAAATTTTATAATTTAATCTCCGATTTTTAAAAGTGTTGAATCTGAATATGGAGATTATAATACAAATTTGTGATTTATTAATTAAGGTTCATTTTGGTTATATATTAACTCATTGAGCACAATAAAGAGTTCCATTAACACCAATGTGATACTAACTTGAGTAATTATTCATTAATTAATTAACATATCAAATAACAAATAAAAAAATTATAAAAATATGCGTGCAAAGATGATATAAATTTGAAGATTAAAAAATTAATTAAGCATTATTATTAAAATTATTAAGCGAATTATAAATACTTCACGTATCTATTTTGTGAATAATATCAAATTAAATTACTTATACTATTAAATTGTGTTTTTTTTTCAAACATATTTATTAGATTATATAATTAGCATAACTACTATTGGATATAAGTAGTTGGAGTTAATATAGATATTCATCTAAACCAGCAACGTGTAAGGCTGTGATCATTCCTATATGTTACTATAAGTAGTATAGTAGTAATCGTAACTGATAGAGTATTATTCATTTATGTATTACTCTTCCTTAGTAAGAAGAAGAATCTTATTTACTATAGTCTCTTTGGATCCCTTTCTTCTTTGAATTTCTACATAATTTAGTTACTAAGACCCTAATAATGGTGAATAAGACAAGCTATAAAGATGCTCTTAGTTCTTCTTCGCTACATATTATGTTTAAGTTTTGAAGGATGTTGCAAATGGCTAAAATCAACATGGTGGTCTTGTAGAGAATGAAGCTCCAAGACTCATTTTGATTGACACACTTGGTCAAGATTCAACTAGCACACCTCCCACTAGAATCTTTCTCTCAATGAAATTTGATGATGATAATTTCCTTTCGTGGAGGACTAAGTGTTGAGTTATATTAGGGCTTATAATCTAGGGGTTTCTTGATGGATTCATTGTTCAACCACCATTTTTTTTTATAATTCTATTAATCCTACTTATGTAAATTGGAGTAGGCTTATTCAACCCTGGAAGGGTGGGTCTTTGGGTCATTTTTCATTGGTAATAGTAGTATTATAATGGATGTTGAAGTTCTCAAGAAATGTGGAAGAATATTTATGATTCTTTCTTTGCTACTGCTAAATCCTATGTGTTGGATTTAAATGTAAGCATAAATTAATCCATTCAAATACATAATGAAAAAACTAAAATGATTGAAAATAAGTAAAGAAATTAATCATTGAAATTTTTCTTAAAACTCCAAATTGATCAAAATTGTTTGCTCTTTGTGTTAGGAACTTCTAAGCTCTTAACAACACTCAAATAGATGATATATTGTACTAGAATTGTGTGTTGAGTTTAGGGATCATAACACTCTTTTTTATAGTCATGCTTTTCATCAAAGCATCGACACCATTATCAACTCCAACCATAACCGACGAGCTATCATTACCATTAAATGATCTGTTAAAGAAAAACAAAAATGGAAATTGAAATTGGAGAGTAATGAATCAGTTACATTCTTCCACTTGGTCCAAACATTCAATTTAATCCCATCGATTATCTTTCTTAAGAAATAAACACATGAATCATGACGATAAGTTCTCTAAGAACGAGTCTTATCTTCCATATATTCTAATGTATTTAGTTTCTCAAGTATTATATTTATGTTGTAACAAAACTTAATGAATAAATCTTCTATTTATTTTTTATCCTCTACAAAATATATTTTCTCAAATAACTTAAGATGTACATGAATATGAGAAAATTTCATAATATATAAGAGTCCCAGTAATAAACTATATATATCTTTAAAATATGGAACCAATTCTCATTTTTGCTACATTATCCTTAAATTTTAATGGTGGCATGTCTTTAGTCAAAGGATCAGTAATCATTAACTTAGTGCTAACATGCTCAATGACCACTTTCTTTTCCTTAACATCTTCTTTTATGGCCAAGTATTTAATGTTGATGTGCTTAATACAAATATCACTCTTATTATTCTTAACCATAAATACAACAGTTGAGTTGTCACAATACAATCTTAATGACCTAGAAATAAAGTCAACTACTCTATGCCCTAAAAAGAAACTCTTCAACCATACAACGTGATGTAGCCTCAATAGTGGAAGTAGCAGTCAAGGACTACTTCGCACTCCTCCAAGACACAACTCTACTAACAAGCATAAAAATGTAACTAGATGTTGATTTGTGTGAATCAACACAGCCAGCGAAGTCCGCATCGGAGTAACCAATTACTTCTAGATCATCGATTCGTCTATACATGAGCATATAGTCCTTGGTTCCTTGAAGGTACCTCATCACTTTCTTTGGAGCTCTCCAATGGTCCAAACCTAGATTACTCTGATATCATCCCAATATTTCAACAACAAATGCAATGTCAGGCCTTATGAAAACCTAAGCATAAATTAGGCTTCCAATAGAAGAAGTATATGGAATGTTCTTCATTTGTTCTCTTTCAAAATCATTTATTGGGCATCGGTCCAAATTGAATTTATCGCCCTTCACAAAGAAAGCAACACTTAGTGAACAATCTTTCATTCGAAATCTCTTTAAACTTTATTGATATAGGTTTCCTAAGATAAACCCAAGACACCTCAAAGTCTATCTCTATAGATCTTAATGCCAATAACATAAGATGCCTCACTCATATCCTTCATATCAAAAATTTTAGAGAGGAATTATTTTACCTTGTGTAGAAAACCCTTATCATTAGCTGTAACCAAAATATCCTCCACATATAGCACTAAAAAACAAATCTTACTCCCATTAACCTTATGATATATACATTGATCCATGACGTTCTCTTCAAAACCAAATGAAGTGATGACGTTATGAAATTTCAAATACCATTGTTGGGAAACTTGTTTTAATCCATATATAAATTTATTAAGCTTACAAACCAAATGCTCACCATTACTAGAGAAGAATCCTTCAGATTGTTTCATATAAACCTCTTCCTTATGGTTAACATTAAGGAAAGTCGTTTTCACATCCATTTGATGCAAATCCAAATCAAAATGGGCAACCAATGCCATAATCACATGAAATAAATCTTTCTTAGATACAAGAGAGAATGTCTCTGTGTAGACAATTCCCTCCCTTTGAGTGAATCCTTTGGAAATGAGTCATGCCTTATGTCTCTCAATGTTGCCTTGTGAGTCTTTCTTTGTCTCGAAGACCCATTTACATCGAATGGTTTTTACACTATCAGGAAACTTGATAAGATCCTAAACTCGGTTAGACACCATAAAATCCATATCTTCTTTCATAGCATCGTACCATAAGTTCAAAATCTTAGAACTCATGGCCTATAAAAACATCTTAGGATCATTTTTGGCTCCAACATTATAGTCACACTCTTATAAATACACAACATAATCACTAGGAATCATTGATTTCCATACCCTAGTATATCTTCAAAATGTTTCTTCAAAATTTTCCTAAGAAGTAGGATCATGTTATTCAGCTGGTTGTTCAATAGCTTCAGGCATATGTTGAACTTCATCATCTACTGGATCAAGATCAATAGCTTGTGGTACTTTCAGGACTAGTTTTTCAACACACGTTTGTACTCGAAACACATTATTAACAATAACGATCAATTTATTACTTGAAATGGAACACTGAGCATCTGAATGATATTCTCAAGAGCAATGCCCTGGGATCAATTGCTCTCACTAATCAAGTCATTCTCAAGAAATTTTTCATTTCTTGATTCCATAAACCTAGTGCTATGAGATGGACGATAAAACTTATATCCCTTAGACCTTTCGGCATATCCAATGAAATACCCACTAATGGTCCTTGTGTCTAGCTTCTTCTCTTGTGATTATAAATCCTCACTTTAGACAAGCATCCCCAAATGCACATATGTCGTAATCTTAGTTTCCAACCTTTCCATAATTCAAATGGCGTCTTTGAGACAGCCTTGGTTGGAACTTGGTTTAATATATACACAATCGTCTTTAAAGCTTCCTTCCATAAGAATTTAGGAAGATTGAAGTAGTTAAGAATACTCCATACCATGTCTAATAATGCTCGGTTTCTCCTTTCTTGTACATCATTCTGGTCTGGTAAACCAAGCATAGTGTATTGGGAAATTTTCTCATGCTCTTGAAAAAACTTAGCAAATAGACCTGGCGCTTTTCTATTCTTAATATATCTATCATATATTCACCACCTCTATCTGATTTCACAAGGTTTATTTTCTTTCCACATTGTTTCTCTACTTCAACCTTAAAGCTCTTGAAGGCATCTAATGCTTTTCTCTTATTATGAAGCATGTATAGATACATATATCGAGAAAAATCATCAATAAAGGCGATGAAATATTTCTGACCTTGAATGTCCATGTTTGGTCAACATATATCAGTATGTATGATTTCTAATCTACTTGAACTACAATTAGCACCTTTTTGTGACTTTTTAGTCTGCTTTCCCATAATGCAGTTCACACATGTTTCAAAATTAGTAAAATATAGAGTACTAAGTACCCCATTTTCACTAATATTTTAATTCTTTCTATGGAGATATGTCCTAATCTCCTATGTCATAATGTAGAAGAGTCCTTATCAATAACACACTTTTTAGTGCCAACTTGAACATATATAGAGTTATAAGTGGAATTATTTCGTAAATTAATGCAGTAAAGACCATAAAACAAAATATCATTCCTAACACAATCAAATTTATTAAATAAACTAAAAGATGTTTCTAAAAAGTAAAAGGAATAACCAGAAGGTACAAGTCTTGAAATCAAAATTAATTTTCTAGAGAAACTTGGAACATAAAAGATATTTTTTAATTTTAAAACAAAACCACTTAAAATCAAACTACATGCTTCTACAACCTCTACATGTGAGCCCATCTTGTTTTGGATAATATGTGTTGCTCACTTCCCACTGGCTTCCTTAGGTTTCACATACCATGTAAGGAGTTTGCAACATGGATTATAGATCCAAAATCAATCCACCAAGTGTTAATATTAAACTTTCTACAGCCTCCACATGGATTGTATAATTTTTTTTTTTAGTTTTAAATTTTAAAGTTCTTCTCTTTTGAGAAAAACTAGCTATGTTTTTATAGATTTTTAGTTTTTGATTCAATAACCAAAAATGCAAATCCGTTTGGAGGTTTTTCAACAAAAGAATTAACATCAAAGTTTTGTAAAGATTTTTTTGAGGTATAATTTTAAAATGATTTTTTACGGTTATTTTTTATAATTTATTCTTATATGTTATGTTTAATTTGTGTGTAATTAAATTTAACATGGTTGACTGTTTGTAAATATGATATAATAATGATGTTGGTATGCTTGCAAAATATTAAATAGGTAAAATATTTCTATAAAATAAATTGATTTTTTTTATTCAAGATTTTATATTAAGGTTTAATTCTGAAAATTAGATTTTAAGGTTTAATTATCCGATCTGATTTAGAGTAGTGCTCTTTTATTTGTTGGTACAATCGCCCAATAGTTAGAGTGAAACTCTATTTCAAAAGTTTTTATAAGAATTATTATTCAAAAATGTATTGACGATATATTTTCAGTAATGGTTTTAAAACTTAAAAACTAGTACTCGAATAATTAAAATCTTAGGTTTAATTTGAACACATTGAATAAAGTTTAAAATGTCTAACCCCACCCAAGGTGACATTTAAATGGTTCATTTTCAATCTCTTAAAAAAATAAATTAATTTAATTAGCCAAATTAATTATCGACAACACCTTAATTGATTTGTTTAATTAACAAAGAATATCTAACCCTACCAAAGGTGGTATTCATATAAAAAAGAGAGAATCAATAAATATCAATTTATATCTTTAAACCTAATTAATATGAACAAGTGTAATTAACTTAATTATTATACCCATAAATACTTCACTATTATGAATGATAAAACTTTGCATAATTATTTATTGAATCATATCTATGTTTATTTTTTTATGTCATTAGATTAGGAAACAAAAGTTAAAATATCTTGACAGGATGTTTAAGATTTAATTTCGTTTTTAAGATTTTGAATAATAAATTAAAAATCATATATATTTCTTCCTTAGATCGACCTTTAGAATATACTTGTCATTTTCTATAAAATGATTCATACACTTGTGAAAGTTTTACAAATATAAAAAAAAAGTATTTGCAAGATCGGCAATGCCAGTTTTAATCATCAGATTGAAATTGTGATATTCACCTAGTAGGGGGCTTAATAGAACAATGTCTTCGTATCACTTTTCAGGAAACTAATAATGTGGTTGAATATGAGGCGTTGCTATTGGCTTTACACCAATTGAAAACTTTGGGAGCTAAAAAGGTGTTGATTCATAACGACTCATGACTAGTAGTAAACCAAGTGAATAATGAATTCGAGGCTAAGAAAAGATGAAGCTTTATATGCAATAGGTGAAGAAAGTAAGGGCTAAACTTGAGAGTCAAGACTTGACCTAAGTAAACCGCCTAGTACAACGTCGTAATGCTTGGATCACATCTAAATATAGGACCTTAAGCAGCATATGTATAACAATATATTTATGTAACATATGTGACGATCTTATTTAATATGAATTATTTTATATGTATTATTATGTTTGTTTGTACGAGAACTCTAATTTATGTAATCTCAAGACTTGTCTAATAGGTGTTATATATACTTCTTAGTGAGAAAAATAATATATTTATTTCATATCAATATTTTATACATATCTCTAGCTAAAAAATACTAAAATCTTAAGAGACTCAATTCTCTCCCAAATATTCTATTACTTTGGTATCTATTTAGAGGATGTGTTATGATATAAGCCAAATGACATGAAATATTTGATACTTATACATGAGAGTAATTTACATTGAAGTTAGAATAGATGTTAAGAATCACAAATTAACGATTTATAACTAGTGCAGCTGTAGTATTTAATATGTAATAGACGTTGTCATGATCAACGCGTAGATCAAATCTTTGTTGCCAATGCTAGTATAGAAATTATTTACTATCTTTTTTCCACTTATAATAAAAATTTCAATATTTTTTTTATTTTTCTTATAATAAATTATTAAAAAATAATAAAAAAATATTTTTAAAACTTGTAATCACAAAATAAAATAAAAAATATTATATTATTTTATATTGAATTTATTCGTTTAAATTAAATTATAATAATTTAAATTTATTTAATATTAAATGTTATATAATTATATTTCATTGAATTACGATATTATTTTTATTATTATAAAATATAAGAATTCTTTTTTTATCTCCCTGAACTCTTTAATTCATGTATTAAGCTTGCTTTTAGGGTGTCTAGCTAGCAAAAGGTATTGCTTGACGGACACTTTAACGCGCTTCTGAAGTCGCTGGAACCAGAATTTGTGAATTTATTTTGACCATCAATTTCCCTTCCCCTTCTGTTTCGTCTCCTCAAGTCAGTCCTCTGTCCCAACACAACTCTTCCCTTCTTAGTCCCACTCCCTCTCAACATAACCATTTTATTTTAATTAAAAAACATAATAATTAAATGAATGATGAATGATCGTGAACTCACACACATATCATCATATGCGACAGGATTATTAATAGTAATTTTATACATAGTTTATTATATAATCACATCTGAAAGTTAAAATTTTAAATAATAGGAAGAAAAAAAAAAGCATTCTTTTTAATCTAATTTTAAGATACAATGTTATAATAAATTATTACAAACTAATCTCATCTCATATTAATATATTATATATACTTTTCTAAACAACACAAATATTTCTTAAATTTTAAAAAAATTACAAAATATAACATTCAAAACTTATAATATCAAAAATAATATATCTAAATATTAAGCAGTATCTAATTGAATGACGTTTAATGTAAAATAATATATCATAATTTTTTTAATAATAAAAATATATGAATTTTATATAAAAAAATATTATTTTTATAATTATAATTAAAAGTTTAAGGGATATTATTTTCGTTATTTTTTACATGTTTATGTGTTAGGCTCTTATTTTAATTTTTATACTTTTAAAGTTTAATTTTAAATTAGTATTAAATTTTAGACTACATACGTGAAATTAAAAAAATAAATGAATTAAATTATAAGGTAAAAATAAGGTTGTCATAGTGTGAAGATTAAAAAATAAATACACCAAATTACAAGAAAAATAATACATAAGTTAAAGTGTAGAACATTAAAAAATATAGACAACATTTATATAATACAACCTATATGTTCACATGAAATCATTTAAAAACCATTTATAGCATGCATATTCGGTTGGAATGAGTAGACTTAGTAATAAAATAAATTTTTCAAAATTTCTTTTTATTACACTATTTAAGATGGAAAAAATATGATTGTGCGAGTAATTAGCTTTTAGAATATATATAGATTCATATTTAATTTTATAGAATGAGTATTTGTTATCTTAAAAGGTTAAAATTTAATAGATTTTTTTTTACATAAGAACTTAGGTGATGGTGATACAATTTAATATTTTATTTTAAATAATTATGCAATTTACACACCTATAAAAACTTAACTTTGTCTTTTTATATACTATTTAGCTATAGTAAATATTACAATTCATATTCTTTAATTTTTTTTTATTAAAAAACATACTATATATTTTGAAATTCCATGTACCAAATATCCTCTAGTGGTAATAAAAATTCTAAATAATCAATTCTCAATCCCATGCATTTCAATGCATATATCTATACACATGATATCTCACATATATATATATATTAACATGATATGATATAGAATAATTAGATATAATAAAAATATACATGTTAGAAGACATATTCCCATTGTTAATGATACTAGAGAGAACCACTCGTTTACATAATTTATTTGGTGAGAGACAGAGACACCTACAATCAAGCAAATCACATGGGGCTGTTTAAAATCAAAGATATATGATCAGACGGTGAAGATTAAATCCCTAGAGAATCAAAAGACAGTGATATATAGCCTTAGGATGTGTCCCATATCAAACTTATAAATTAGGTGCTTGCCTTTATTAGTGAATATATTATATAAAGGGAGACAATTAGTCCCCACATTTTTGCCTCTCTTATAACCGACCATAATCGTACTCTTGACCTGTCTATGCTTCCACTATGTCTTCCTTTTCCCTATTAATTTTCTATAATTAGTACATGACCTACGACGAAGACGACGACGACCCTAATAAGCAGTTTAATAACCCTAGCTAGCTACCACTTCCTATATATCATCCCCTTTATATTAAACTTCCTCAACAATTTTCTTCATAAACGTCCCAATAGTACTACTAGCTAGCTAAATACTCAAACATACATAAACTCAACTTAGCTAGACGTTCTTGATAATTAATCATCATGATGATCATGGAAAAAGAAGATTTGGGACTTGAGATTACAGAACTGAGGTTGGGGCAACCCGGAGTGGAGAAGAATGAGAAGAAAAGAATGTTCTCGGAGATGGACGGAGACGGCGGTAGAGAGGACTGCGAAACCGATGAGAATGGGAAATGTGAAACAAATTATAAGAGTCAACTAGTGGGGTGGCCACCGGTTTGTTCATATAGAAGGAAGAATAACTTTAGTGATAAAGATAGTAAGATGTCCAAAATGTACGTTAAGGTTAGCATGGATGGTGCACCTTTTCTTCGTAAATTGGATTTGAATATGCATAAGAGTTATGTGGATCTTTCTTTGTCTTTGGACAATCTCTTTGGTTATTTTGGCATTGGTAAGTACATATACATTCAACTTCTATTCCCAATTAATTATATTTTTAATTTCTAGCTAGCTTGCTTTCTCTTTCTTTCCTAGTTTCTCTCTATGTTATGAGTTCTATTTTTTTTAAGTTAATTAAAAATTAATGACATTCAATTTTGTACGTTGTTTTATAAATGATACAATACTTTATAAAAAAAATTGCTTGGATTAGGTACATTTAGGGTTTTAAAATTCTATTCCTTTCAATTAAAATTTGGAAACTTATTATGTGAAAAATATTTTAAAAAATGCTAAAAAGCTAAATCTTGTTAGTCAAGCCATATATATATTCCAATTAATACTAATATCATTTAGATCTTAAACAAAACGAAGACTCCTAATTTAAAATGCTAGAGTTTCATGCCTATAATATCTATCTAGTTATTTAAATTTTAATTAAGAAAATTAGAAGACTTGTCCCAACGAATTCTGAGGCTAATTAAGCTAAATTTAGAATAACACTCGCGTCATATTTAATGGAATTTTTTCCATACTTCAAGAGTATATACTCGATCTCTTAAGAAAAAATCAGGAAGAAAATTAAAAAGAATAGATAAGAGTGAAAAGTTGATGGAATCAACGATATATGGATAGATCTCAAGTTATAAGTCTATATCTCTTTTAAGAATAACGATTTTTTATTATTTAAAATATATTGAAAAAAAAAATTCATATATAAAAATAGATGTCTTTGGTTGTGTACTTGTGTTAGAGTAAAATTTGCATGATGGGGGCTTGATTAAGTATAAATTAAATATAAATTTATAGAGACTTATGTATTGTATATTTATAATAATTAAAGAAAGATAGCATGATATATTAAGTAATTAATTAACAAAGTTTGAATTAATGTTAATTAAAAAATCAGGGGAAGCATTGAAGGATGGAAACAGCTGCGAATTTATTCCAATTTATGAAGACAAAGATGGAGACTGGATGCTAGTGGGAGACGTCCCTTGGGAGTAAGTCTTTCTAACTTATAATTAAACCTCCTCAACCCCACCATTTTTATTTTTATTTTACAAATTTTCTTTAATAGAAATTAAAATACGTAAATACTAATACTTTGTATTTTAATTCTATTTATTAATTAATTAACTCACCATCCACGATCTTGACTTCATGACTTGGCTAAGAATCTAATTGATTTATTGGAAATTAATATACCTCAAATATATGTTTTGAGAAGAATATGAGTGATTCTAAGTAAATTAGTGAAATCATAATTATATATGTTCAGCTTTGGACCATATATATATCGTACCGACAATATTGAACAAATTTCTCATGATAATGTTGGGGAGGACTTCAAATTTGTGCTCAAAATACCATTGATTTCTATGTCTGGTATGGTCCAGTACTCACCTGTTTATTTGAATGAAAATAGTTCCCTTGTGCCCACACAATTATTTTCTCGAGTCAATTTTGATGCCTTGTGTTTTCAGTTCCTTTTCTTCTTTTTTAAATAATAAAAAAAATATGTACTTTTATTAATATATATATATATATATATATATATGAAAATAATACATTTTTTATATATATATATATAAACTCAGAACATCTTATTAGAATATCAAAACCAAATACAAGTGTATTTTACCAAAAAGTAGTAACTAAATTAAAATTTTCTTCAAATCTATTACTTAAAAGAATATATTCTAACTTGACTTAGACATAATCCTCTTGCAACATTTTCTTTTTCTTTTCAAAAAGAGAATATTCCTTTTATAGGATGATAGATGTATGAATTAAATGAGTAGTTACACTTTTTTACTATAACTTAATTTATGTTGATACTTATTCAAATAATTTAAATTTTTTAAAAAATTAATTTTTTAATAATTTTTAATATGATATCAAAGTTAAAATTCATACCATCAAATTTCAATAATTTTAAATGTTTAATGTAAATGTTTAATATAGTTTACGGAGAAATTAAGTTTATTTCTTTAATTCATGGATATATACGTGAGAGTCTTTCATGTATTCCTTCCGCTTGTTGTATTATTTGATAAAAAATAATTGAAGTTTCTTAAATGATATGATATAAACGTGAGAAACAATATGATAAGAAAATAAAGGGAAATTTTGAATATAAGATTAAATGTGGGATTCCAATTAAAGCATAAAGTAAAATTAAAAAAAAATAGAATGATTAATTTACAAAGTTATGCATGCATCCCACAAGATCTAGATGATCATGATGCTGATTAATTTGTTGGCAGGTAATCAGCTAATTAAGTATTTTATTTAAATTTTATTTAAAGACAAATTTGTTTTTGATATATTTATATTGATTGTAGGATGTTTATTGAGTCATGCAAAAGGCTGAGAATCATGAAAAAATCAGAGGCAAAGGGTTTTGAGCTGCAGCCTAAAGGATTCCTTCTCAAGAGAAGTGATGAGAATTATTAATTAGCTAACAACCTACGCTTGGCTTGTACTACTCAACAGTCATCCATCAATATGAACCTATACATTTATTAATTTGCTTAGTTCTTTCATCGTACGTACGTGCATCTCCATTTTCAGTATTTTTATCATTGTTGTCTCTGCTTCTTGATTAATTATATTAATATAATTAATTAGTAAGAGCAAACCAGTTTTCATTTTATTTTATTTGTACTAGAGCTATTGTAAGACTTTGATTTACTGTTTAAGGTTGAATTACACCTTATATATATATATATATATATACATTATATACTTGCATGGATGCTGAGAATCCTCTGTTTTTCTTTTCTTTTCTTTTTTCTATGCTTGTTTTTGCTTGACTTTTTATCTTATGTCCATACTTTTGTGGTCTAATTGTTAAGAATATGATGAACTTGTCAAACAATTAACATTAATTTAAATCCCAACTCTTACGTTTATTTAGTTAAAATGACTGATTATCATTCAAACTAAAAAAAATTTATAATTATATTAACATATAATATTCTTTTAAATATATATTTAATTATTTGAATACTTTACTTTTAAAACGATTAATCAATAAAAATAAACATAGAAAAAAAATACACAAACAAATAACGTTTAATTTGATACTTTGGTTAAAATAAATGATACTAATCCATACCTACGAGCCAAAATCTATAAATTTTTATTTTGACATCATTTTTATTCTCAATTTTTGAATTGTTTGCCCTTGTAATCTTTTTGTTAGATTGACATTTTGTATGACGATTGCACGATACGATCATAGGTATATATAAAGTTCAGTATTGGAGATGAGCATGCAACATGTTTTGCATGTATTGACGGAATCTTTATTCATGTCTATACTTCATACCTGTTAGGTCTATGACTTTGAATTAGATAATTTGGTGTTTTTAGTGATTTGAATACCACAACCCGATTTTCAATTATTCTCTCCTAATTATATGGCTCTTATGCTATTCAAAATTGTGACATATGATACTCTACCTCTTATTACAATCTTGTGGTTAGTGATTATTGCAAGGTTTTTTTAAGTGCGAAAGAAATGCTACGTTAATATTATTTTTGAGTATATTCTATCTCTTATTACAAATCATTTTGGATTTATATTAAGTTGAATCACTTTATTTAAATAACATTGAAATAAACGAGAGGAAAGAACTCTGTCAACTTTAGGTTACCCACAAAATGTAACATGTTTTATCTACATATATTTTTATATGTAAAATGTTATATCTGTCGTAATCACGATAGCCTACTAAATATAACATGTTGTATCCACCTATATATTTGTATGTAACATTTTACATCTATGTTTACCTTTACATGTTACATCCACCATCAACAATGTTGTCGATGGTCACTACTGAAGCATCGATGAGATTGCTAACTATCGAAGTACCATTGAAACTAAGAAAATAAGAGAAAATAAGAAAATAAAAACAAAAGATATTATAATCCTTTACTTTTGATATAAATAAGAGGAAATAAGAAAATATTTTCACTCCACAAAAGCTTAGGAGATGGAAAATATATATTATATTGTCTAACATTCTTTACATATGTGTCATTTTTCAAGTGATTTTCTACTTAACTATTAGTGAGAGATTAATAAGTCTCAAGACTCTCCAAAATCTCTTATGATTTTTAATTGGAACTATTTTACTTATTGAAACGGTTAATAATCGTTCAAAAAATGCATATTTTTTTTTATGAAAACTTCAAAACGAAAGGTTGTAATTAAAAAAACAATTTTGTAGTAGTGATAATTATATTTTGATAGCTTTATCAATTTGTTTAAATTTTATTTTTAAATTGGGCACCTTTATCACTTGTATAAATATAATCAAATATATGATGTCGATTTTTATCAATATAAGATAAAACTGTTCTATGTGGATCTACGAAATGAACAAACTATTAAGACCTCAAATCTTCATAAAGGGGATAATTTTTAGCCTTCTAATGTTTAAATCACTAGATGATGAAGCTTACTTAGAGGAAGTCTATGGTCTCGCTATATGATTATGAGGAAAGATAATATTTGGTTCTGATTCTATGTTATAAGATTCAACTTATGTTCTCTTGTGAATGTATATATATGTGAGTATATATAGGGAAGATTGTTAACTTGATAGTTATTCTATATTGAAAAATAATTGATTTGTTATAGCATTGTAGATATATATCTGTAACTTTTTTTCAAGATAATAAAGAGAGAATTATATTTTTATCTCTTTATTGAGATTTTCTTACTATTATACTTATTTGATGACTTGTTACTTATTAAGCTTATTCTGTAAAGCTCTTTATCGACTTAAACAACTCTTTACTTGTCATATAAGATGCATAAAATTACACTCAATACCATGTAATCAACTCTATTATGGAAACAAATAAGATATTTATGGAAGTTTTAAATTAATACTAATATTTTAGTTTTAGAATATGTATGTTAAAAATCGATTTCACTGCCTAACATAATTCCTTAAAAATAAGAGTTTCATTTTTAATTAACCTCTCAAAGAAGTATACATATATTTTTTATAATGTAAAAATATATATGTTTAGAGCATAAAAATATTTATATGTGGTGTACATATATTTTTTAATGATATAAAAAACATGTTTTTATGGATTAAAATGAAACTAGTTGAACAACTGAATTTATAAAATCGGAGGGTAAAATTATGAGTAATTAAGTAATTTTCTTGGAGATCAAGATTATATTATGGAGAAAAGGTAGTAATGATACATCAACTATTATCAAAGTGTACAAAAATTTTATAACTTTTGGGTGGGCACTATAAATTCATACATTATTAAAAAGTATACCATAAATTTTGGATTTTTTATCCACTTTTCAATAATTAATGGACTTATAATATCCCACCTAAAAGTAAGTGAATTTTTGTAAACTTTATTTATGGTTAGTGAATCAATCTTACCTTCCATCCTTATAATATCTATATTTTTTTTATAATGATTATATATTTATAAAAAAACTACAACTCTTACACCCATAACCGTAACTTCAATCTCATACCTTTAACATTTATGTTAGATTGAGAATGAGTCCTACATTAAAAAATATGGAGAGAAAATAAGATGTATATTAGAGATGGACTACTCCTATTAAGTTAATCTTTTGAGTTGGAATCCCGACCTAATAAGTTGTATCAAAGGATAGTCCCAATTTAGCACAAAACAATTGGACCCATATAGGAAGCATATGTGATTCAATTTCATATAGGAAGTGTAAGGACTATAAGTGTTGGTTATTTTCGTGGACAAAATATTTATCTGTAAATTTATTTTTAGGCCTACTATCAAATCTATCAAGAAAAATCAAACAAATGTTCGAGTTCCAAATAATTATACTTCAGGTATATCTTTGATAACTACAACACATAGGATTACATTTATGCATTTAATAGCACATGCTTATAAATCTAAAATTATTTTTAGTGCTAAAATATAGAATAAGATATGCTAAAATATTAGATAAGATATACTCTAAATTATAACTGGAATCTTTAGCATAAAAGATAACATAAAATCTATTTTAAAAGAAATCTATTTTATATAAGAGTTATCTTAATTAATGAGTAATACTAATCATATTTGTAATAGAAAATATATTTATTAATCATATATGAGTTATTTTAATTAATGAGTAATATTAATCCTATTTATAATAGAAAAGATATTTATTAATCATATATGAGTTATCTTAATTAATGAGTAATATTAATCCTATTTGTAATAGAAAAGATGTTTATCAATCATATATGAGTTATCTTAATTAATGAGTATTATTAATCCTATTTGTAATAGTAAAGATATCTATCAATTACATAGGATTAAGGGTTTTAATTTTTCCTATAAATAAAACTCATTACTCATTATTTCAATTAACCACACAAAAACATTCTTCTAATCTTCTTAATTTCTCTCTCTTATTTTACAAATATAAGATCATAATTCTTTAGGCCTTTTTATTTAGTTAATCTATCAAATATTGGTGGTTATATTTGATTGATTAATAAGCCTAATTATTTTTATGATATTTTGATAATATGTTCTTATGGCTTCTTCTTTATTTTTGTTTTTAAATTGTTAGATCAAATAATTATTTTTGTCATATCATATTTATTTGATTTGATTATTAATATTTAAAGAAGCTATTTTTATTGAACTTATGCTTGACCTTTTTGCTCTAGGATTTACTAGTTGATTTGATTTAATTGATATATGTTTTGAATCATCTAGTTAGGATTATTCATTATTAAATCTGTTCTAGAACACACACGGGTACTTGTGTTTTTGTGTTAACTATTTTGCAGTTACTTTGGGAACGTATCTGATTGGTGGGAAGCTTATTGGAACATTGGTCTGAAAACTACTCACGCTAATATTGGAAATTATGATAGCGAGGGTAGCATAAGACCGAGTTTGTACTTGAACATTTGATTTTCATAGTAGAAAGTTAGATGGTCCGATGGATCGGTGGTTTTCCTCTTAGGTCATGGTTATGGCCTAGGTTGTTTCCACCTAAAAATATCGTGTGTTATTATTTATTTTCGTACTTATTTTTACACATGATTGCATGTCTGACTGCTTTGTTTAGGTTATTAAATCATAAATTAGTATAAATTAAAAATAACATATTCACCCCCTCTAGGTTAATTAGGTCCATAATTTATAAACTTTCAGGAAGCATATGTGGTTCAAGTACGAATGAGTGGTAGGCTTCATGTTGGATCATGATGAAAGTTCTATGATGGTGTACATTCTACACTCATATGAACTCTTCACATATGATTATATTAGCATAGGTTATTTGATCCTCCAACTAAGTAATATGTAGCTAAATAATTATCATTTGATATAGATGATGGTTAGAGTCTAAGTGAGCTACCCAAGAATGAATAATAAGAGCTATTTTTTCTTTTTATTTTGAGGAACCCAAAAAGACCCATGTGGCTTAATGACCCATGGAGAAAGAAGGGTCAATTTTTTCCATTGTATTACTTCATTAGTAAATCCATTTAGGGTTGGTAGAGAATTAATTAGAGCTACAACAGCAAGGGTAGCAACAAGGGCAGCAACTAGTAGAAAAAGAGAGTAGTTTTTCCTTCTCCAGCAAGCCTTCATCAAGTGCTCAGATGGAAGGTTATTTTTGGTCCTATTGAGCTAAAATTTTGCAGGAAGGTTCATGACTCAAGACTATTCAATTTGAACGATGGGATTTGGATTTGGCTCACCTATTTGGAAAAATCTGAGCTGTGAACAGTGACTACGAAATTGGGTTAGATCTCTCAATTTTCTTGAAATAATTATTAGTTTCCAATAATTTGTATTCTTGATAATATTTTTGATTGTTTTGACTCTATTTTTATCTAGAGAGAACTTTTGTACAATTTTTTCTTGATTGTGGAAGTTTTGAAAAGGAGTATCATTGTTGTTTTCTTCCTACATCGGAAAGGTTTTTCCACGTAAATTGGTTATGTTGGTGTTGTGTATGTTTCATTTTGAGCTCTATTTATTTGTTCCAAAAAGATTCACACAAATAAGGAGAATAGGTTTCATTCCTCTATTTATAGCTTAATTAATATTGTGATTCTCCTAACAAAGTGTTATCATAGCTGTGGTTAATATTGTTGAATTTCTTGTGTTGAATAATGGAAGAAAATTTGAGTAGAATGATTACTTTGAATGGTTCTAATTATCGCACTTGAAAAGGAAAAATAGAAGATCTCCTTTATGTCAATCAGTTTCATTTACCGGTGTTTGCCTCTGAGAAACCAGAAAAGTTGTCTAAATAAGAATGGACTTTGTTACATCGACAAGTCTGTGGGTATATAAAGAAGTGGGTAGGTGATAATTTTTTGAATCATATTAGTAGAAAAATACATGCATGGTTACTCTGGAATAAACTTGAGGAGTTGTATGCTCAGAAAATAGGAAATGATAAAATGTTTCTCATAAAGCAGTTGATGGCTTTTAAGTACCAAGATGGAACTCCGTTGACAAATCACTTGAATATGTTCCATGAAATAATCAATCAGTTAGCTGGAATGAGTATCAATTTTGATGATGAGATTCAGGGGTTGTATTTATTGGGTATATTGCCGGACTCTTGGGAAACATTTAGAATGTCATTAAGTAACTCAACTCCAAATGGTGTAATCAACATGGATTTGGCTAAGAATTATGTTTTGAATGAAGAAATGAGAAGAAAATCACATGGGTCTTCTCAATAGTCAGATATTTTGGTTACAGAAAGAAGAGAGAGGAGTAAAAGCAAAGGTTTTAAGAGAAAAGAAAAAGGAAGAAGCAAGTCCAACAGGTTTGCTAATGTTGAGTGTCATCATTGTGGCATGAAAGGGCACATCAAGAAATATTGTAGACAGTTGAAGTGGGATAACAAGAAGAAAGACAAAGAACAAGAGGGTGATGTTGGCAAGGAAAATGATCGAGTTGCCACCGTTAGTTCAGAAGACTTTCTCATTGTTTATGATGAAGATGTTGTCAATATTACATGTCACAAGATCAATTGGGTTATTGATAGTGGAGCCTTCATTCATGCTATATCTTGAGATGACTTCTTTACATCCTATACAGCAGGTGACTTTAGGACAGTGAAGTGGGTAATGATGGCTTGGTTAAAGTCATTGGTATTGTAGATGTGTGTTTGGAGATGAATAATGTCATGCGGCTACTTCTTATACAGGTAAACTTGATGATGAAGGATATTGCAATACCTTTAGTAATGGTCTATTAAAACTTACTAAAGGTGTTATGGTTGTTGCTCGTGGGAACAAACATTCTAGTTTGTATATACTATAGAAAAGACTCTTCAAATGTGTTATTAATGTTGTGACAAATGAGCTCATGGCATAATTGTGGCATAAGAGACTTGATCACATGAGTAAGAAAGGATTGGCAGTATTAACTAAAAATAATCTTCTTTCTGGAATGAATGATGTTTGTTTAAGAAGATGTACTCATTGTTTGGCAGGGAAGCAAAATAGAGTTTCTTTCAAGAGTTTCCTTCCTTCAAGAAAACAATACATACTTGATTTGGTACATTCAGATGTATGTGGTCCTATGAAGACAAGAACTTTGGGTGATGCTAGTTATATTATGACCTTCATAGATGATTGTTCAAGAAAGTTATGGGTGTACACTATGAAGAGCGTAAAGTATTAGATGTGTTTAAACAATTTCAAGCTTTAGTTGAGAGACAGATTAGGAAGAAATTGTGGTACATCAAAATAGATAATGGGGGAAAGTATTCAGGTCCTTTTGGTGAGTATTGCAGGTGTCACGGCATTCGACATCAAAATACACCTCCTAAGACTCCTCAGTTAAATGGGTTGGCTGAGAGAATGAAAACGATTTGGTTGAAAGAGTAAGATGTCTTCTTTCGTAGGCTCAATTGCCAAGATCTTTCTGGGGAGAGGCTTTGAATACAGTTGTACATGTTCTTCATCTCACACCATGTGTTCCTCTTCAGTTTGATGTACCAAACAAAGTTTGGACTGGCAAAGATGTTTCTTATGATCATCTCCACGTTTTTGGTTGCAAGGCATTTATGCATATACCAAAAGATGAGAGATCTAAGCTCGATATGAAGACACGACAGTGTATCTTTGTTGGTTATGGTCTGGATGAATTTGGTTATAGATTTTATGATCCAGTTGAGAAGAAATTGGTAAGGAGTCGTGATGTTGTGTTTATAGAAGATCAAAATATACAAGATGTTGAGAAGATAGAAAAAGGAGTCCATCAGTATAGCAATGATTTGATTGACCTAACTAGATCTTATTCCTTTACCAATACATATGGAACAAAATGTTCAAGATGACCAACAAGGTTCAGATGATACAGATGCTCCTATACAAGCTGAAACAGATCACCAGACTACTTATCAGTTGCCAAAACCAAAAATTTCACTCAGGAGATCTACCAGAGAACGACGTCCTTCCATATGGTATAATACAGATAAGTATATGTTATTGACAGATGAGTATATGTTATTCACAGATGAGGGAACACCTCAATGTTATACAGAAGTGATGGAAGATGGAAATAGGGCACACTAGGTTAGTGCTATGGAAGATGAGATGTAGTCACTATATGACAATCACACATTTGAGCTGGTAAAGTTGCCTAAGAGTAAGAAAACTCTGAAGAAAAAGTGGGTCTCTAGGGTGAAGCAAGAAAAACACAGTTCACAACCACGATACAAAGCTAGATTGGTCGTCAAGGGATTCAATCAAAGAAAAGGTATTGATTTTGATAATATTTTCTCTCATGTTGTGAAGATATTTTCCATACGTGTTGTTATAGGTCTAGCAGCAAGCTTGGATTTTGAAATTGAGCAAATGATGTGAAAACTACCTTTCTTCATGGTAAGTCGGAGAAAGAGATCTATATGGAGCAGCCAGAGGGTTTTGAGGTAAAAGGAAAAGAGGATTATGTATGCCGATTAAAGAAAAGCCTCTACAGGTTGAAGCAAGCACCTAGACAATGGTATAAGAAGTTTGAGTCAATTATGGGGGAGCATGGTTACAAGAAGACTACTTCTGATCATTGTGTTTTTGTGCAAAAATTCTATGATGATGATTTTATCATTTTATTACTCTATGTTGATGACATGTTGATTATTGACAGAAATTCTTCAAGAATTGATAATTTGAAGAAGCAGTTGAGTAATTCCTTTGCCATGAAGGACTTAGAGCTAACAAAATAAATTATTGGTATTCGAATTTATCGAGACAAGAGAGGAAATAAGTTGTACATGTCATAGGGATGGTACATTACCAAAGTACTTGAAAGGTTTCATATGGATAAAGCTAAAGTGGTTTCTTCTCCTTTATCTAACCACTTTAAGTTGAGATCGAGTCAGGGCCCTTCAATAGATAAAGAGAAGAAAGATATGGAAAAGGTTTCATATGCCTCAGTAGTAGGAAGCTTAATGTATGCAATGGTGTGTATGAGGCCAGACATAGCTCACACAGTTGGAGTTGTTAGTCGTTTTTTTTAATCCAGGAAGAGAGCATTAAGATGTAGTAAAATGGATTATGAGATATCTTCGAGGTAATTTCAAGTTAACACTTAGCTTTGAAAGTGGAAAACCAATGTTATTTGGATACACTAATTCAGATTTGGCAAGAGATGAAGATTCTCGTAAGTCTACTTCAAGTTATCTAATTACTTTCTCTAGTGGACAATTTCTTGGCAATCAACATTGCAAAAGTGTGTTGCACTTTCTACAGTAGAGGCGGAGTTTATTGCTGCAATGGAAGCTTGTGAGGAGTTGTGGATGAAACAGTTCTTGAGAGAACTTGGTTTCAAGCAGCAGAAATATGTGTTGTTTTGTGATAATCAGAGTTCTATTCACCTAGCGAAAAACTCAGTGTTTTCACTCAAGATCAAAGCATATTGATGTGAAGTATCATTGGATAAGGGATACTCTTAACAATAAATTGCTTGAACTTGAGAAAATTCATACTGATGAGAATTGATCTGACATGCTGACAAGAGAAATGTCAAGGGAAAAACTTAAAGTTTATTGTTCAATTGTCGGGATGACGGATCCTTCCATCTAATTGGAAAAGAGGGAGATTTGTTGGGTTTTTCCTCTTATTTAGAGGAGCCCAAAAAGGCTCATGTGGCTTAATGGCCCATGGATAAAGAAGGGGAAATTTTGTCCATTCTATTGCTTCATTAATAAATTCATTTAGGGTTGGTAGAGAATGAATTATAGTAGCAGTAGCAAGGGCAGTAGCTAGTAGAAAAAGAGAACAGTTTTTCATTCTCCAGCAAGCCTTCATCAAGTGCTCCAATGGAAAGTCGTTTGTGGTTCAATTGAGCTGAAATTTTGCATGAAGGTTCACGACTCAAGGTTCTTCAATCTGAACGGTGGGATTTGGATTTGGCTCATTGATTTGGGAAAATCTAGATTGTGAACAGTGAGTACGAAATTGGATTAGATTTCTCTATTTTCTTGAAATAATTATTAGTTTTCAAGAATTTGTATTCTTGATGATATTGTTTATTGTTTGACTTTAGTTTTATCTAGAGAAAACTTTTATACAATTTTTTCTGGATAATAGAAGTTTTAAAGAGAAGTATTCTAGTTGTTTCCTTCTTACACCAAGAAAGTTTTTATACGTAAATTAATTATGTTGATTTTATATATATTTTATTTTGAGTTTTATTTATTTATTTCTTAAAAGATTCATAAAAAGAAAAAAAATATGTTTTATTTTACTATTTAGAGTTTGATTAAATTGATATTCTGATTTTCTTATAATATTATGTAAATAATAATAAGCCAAAGAAAAAAAGTTACTGATGAGTAACGTAGGCATCAGACATGTCTTGGGAAATTGGTTTGGCGTTTTAGGTGCATTGAGAGAAGAGAAAACATCGAATCGTTTAAAGCTTGAAAAACAAATTGTAAATAAAAGTTGCTAGCATTAGTAATACAATAATTGCAGTTAGAATTAAAAAACGAAGATATTGGTGGCCAAGATAAGGTAATAAGGTATTATTTATTCAAGTCACTTTTTTTCTCTGTCTCGCTCCTTGTTTGCTAATGGGTTCAACAACGAGAGAAACCTGCAACGGCATATGCGTGGCAAACAACATTAGCAAATGGGGAGGAGACAAGCACACAGAAATTCTTGATGGATGTAAATTACAAAAACAACCTTATGTACTCGCACAACAGCTGACACTCCAAGATGGCTTTTTATTTTTATTTTTTTATTCCAGATAGAACAAATATTTCAAGACATTACCCAACACAAAGGAAAATGATCATTTAAGTTTCATAATATTACAAATACTTTCTTTTTATTATATTAATCTCACTTCGTAGATAACTAGACGTGAAAACATCTTTCTGTTCATATACTATTCTTTGATATTTTTAAAAAAATAGAAATTTTCTGTTAAGACTAACTTTACAGCAACTTATCTTTCTGTTTTTAATTAGAAAGTAGAAAAACTGGTTCAGAAAAAAAAAGCCGTTGTGGTTTGTTTTCCTGTGAACAGTATTGAATTGAAAATTTAAAAGTCCTTTCTCCCCCCTCTTTCTTTGTCTTTTAACAAAAAAAACTCTTTATTATATGAAAATAGTTTAGTAGATAAAGGATAATAATAATTCATTAATTATAATTAAAATGTATAAAAAGTTAATAATTTTTAGGTGAGATATTATAATTTATTAATTATGATTAAAATGTATAAAAAATTAATAATTTTTATGTTAAATATTGTAAATCTATTAACTATTAAAAAGTATACTACAAATCCAAATTTTCAAAAAATGTTAAAAATTAAGTATATAAATATACATGTGTATATTTTTTTAAGTTATATGTTTTTTAAATCAATTATAACTCAAAAAATATAAAATTTGATAGGTTTAAACATATAACCATTAATTTAGGAATACATAACAACTTAAAAATAGACATATATGTGTTTACGAATTCAATTTTTGAAATTTTTTTAAAGTTTTAAATTTCTAATATATTTTTTAATAATTAATGATAGTTTTAGATTTTTCTGACAAGACAAATTACTGTGAGAATTATTTGATTGGAGGTAAAGATGTGAATAACAAAATAAAAAGTGGAAAATCGTGAACAAGAATCCATATTTTATAATATGAGACAGGACAAAAACAAGATTGTATTTCCCGCCCCGTTCTTCGAAATTATATATCTTGTTTTAATAAATATATAAAAATTTAATATTTTTTATTTTTTTATAAATTTAATTAATTTAAATTCAAACTAATCATAAATCATGCATTATATATTTTATTCTATAAAATATCAACTATTTTCCTTTTATAGAAATTATTTAAACTTTAAAAATCTAAAATCTTAAAATTATCTTATAATTTATTGTTATTATTTAAAACTAGTTTATAACAAAATTATTATATATTTTTTATTGTAAAGGATTGTGTATTGATTGTTATATATTTTATTTTTCTCTTTTTCACATAAATATTGTTTTTTTTATTGACTCAAAATTTTATCTTTCTCTTTACAAATTGTTTATTATTTATTTCTATTATAAATTTTTTTAAATAAAAATTAAAAATAAATAATAATATTTAAAATATTACATGGATCCTCATTCTCCATTTGACGATGCACGTTTCCCACTAAAATTTTTAAATATATTCTCGTAAGGATTTTAAGTAGAGATGGAGGATAAATTCTGAATCGTAAACGAGAGTAAAGAAAATAGATCTTTAATCCTATTAGTTTCGTGACAACCTTAGTCAATGGACTTGTAATATCTCGTTTAAAAATTAATTCATTGTTGTATACTTTGATTATAAATACTTTATTATTATTACCCTTTTTAAATGTAAGGAAAGTAGAGAAACAAAATCAGAAATGTTTTTTTTCACATAATTTAATAGGCAAAATATTCAAACCTTTATTTTCCTTTAACGTGGGATGCATAGCTTCTTTTTTTTAAGGATCATTTAAATCCCAGTTTTTTGAATTAAATAAATAAAATATTACCATATTAAAATTCGAATTTAAGTTTACAGTGATAAGGATTATAAATCATACCACCATAGCTCATCTGCTGATTATTGGGCCAATCACTGCATATATAATATAATAATGTATAGATGGAAATAGAACTAAAGTAACAACACAGAGACAAGAGGATTCAAAAACAAATATAGTAGTACATTGAATTGAGGCTCTTTAAAAGCTGCCAAAGTTTACATTCATATAGTTATGGTCTCCTTTGTAAACTTTACAACCTAGCAGATAAACTCCAACGTGCTAGTTTAAATGATCTTTCTGACAATAGTTAACAATTTACAATTTTGAATTCGAACCTCTGAACATACGTCCTTCAAACAATTACAAAGACGGGGCAAAGAACATGGGAACAAAGGTTAAGATATGAATTATAACGTTTGAACCAACTGGCAGAAATGAATGAAATGATATTAGGATTGAGACTAAACAAATGACTCTTCATTAACTACAAGCCTCTCATGGACCAAGTGATAAAATCCAGAGGAAACTCCGTGCCCAAAGTTATGCCCGTCTCGGTTACAGTTAGCAGTAGAAACATAAGGCTTCTCATCTTCAAAATAGTGTATCAAGCAGAGTTGGGGAAGACAATGCCGCCACAGACTTGAACTGTTAAAACAACAATCATGTAGTTACCTATACAAATTTTTGCATGTAAAGCTTAAATAATGATCTTATACACCTAACTAAAGAATGCAATTGAAATTATATGCAGAATCAAAGGCAGAATATATGCTATTATATTGTACTCTTAGAATTTGGTACCTTTTCTTGTTTATACTTCATTCGTATAGCACTCAGAAAACAGCCCTTGGTGTTTAACTGTAAATCTTGTAATGCAAAAACTGTACTTTTCAGATCCGGAGCTTTGTAAGATGTATAATATTCTAGCGTTGGATTCTGCTAGACATGCAGATAAAGCCTTACTTTCACCTCCTATTTGAACTTAAAGAACAGGGAAAAAAGAAAAAAGATGAGAAGACAAACCCATGGATGGCTTGACTGATCTAAGGTCCATCTTGAAAAGAAAACAGCTGATGCAGCGATCACTGAAGGCAGGAAGTTCAAGAAACTATAATCTACAAGTGTCAGTTCCACGAGATAATTGGCCAAATATTCCAGTTCAAGACTAGGGCTCTGCAAATTTATAACCACATATGCCAAGCTTTAATAAAAGTTCTAATAAAGGTGTCAATATCTCATAAACCAAGGGCAGTAAATACTTGAATACACTATATTACATTATAAGAAGCTTGAGCTGCCCGAAGAAATCTCCTGAAAGAAAAAGTGTGAGAGAGGGCACTAATAACATCAATAAGAACTCAAGTATATCTCTAGAGCAGATGCTAGAAAATCAGATAAATTAGGTACCTGAGAAAAGATTTTGCAGTAGGAGCAAAAAGCTGAAATCTGCAACAGTTCAGTACTTGACTCTCCATTTTCAGTACCTGCCATTGGTATTTATTTAGGAAGGCAACCAACAGAAATTTTAACAGGTTGAGTATAACATTCACATTATATCAAACAAAATAGAACTTAGACCTAGCAGTAATTAGTATTTGGTGCTTTTTTCATCCTTATCGTATCTCTCTAGATAGATCACAGGCTAAATAAATGCTTAAGATTCTTTATATTGCAAGATTTTGTGTTTAATCTAGAATATCATTCTAACATCATGTGTCTATAGTATAGATTATAAGTTTATCTGTCAGTTTTTGCTGCCATGCAGAGTATAAAGAATGAAGTAAGAGTCTTTCTACATTATTTCTATCTCGAGTGTTGAGGGCTACAAACGAAGTAACCACCACATACCTCCTCTTTCGTGTAAGTGTTGTCAGTGATGAAGCAAAACTCTTCCACGCGTGGTGCACAAATTTCTTCATATTTCCTACAAGCCTCAAAAGAAAAGCAACTTCAAGCTCCCAACCCACAAACCAAATTTCTAAACAACGAAAAGGAAAAAGAGCATATGGCACACACGCATGCAACCACATTTGTTACAATACAATCCAATAACCATTTATACCCATTCATCCTAATCCAAAACTGGAAAAGATATTGCACAAGTAAGAATGAAAATAAAATTCATTGAGATTTTTGGGTGTTAAGCATTATGCAACCATCTTAACAGTTAATATCAACCTTAGCTCCAGTATGGTTACACATAATAATGTTAAAAGTTCAAAATTTTAGAAGTAGTTGCAAAGTCAACTTCGCCAATATGGAAGCTTACGAGGAAATTAGCAAGCAAGTGACTCCTAGAAGTTGCAGTCTATGTCTTTCTATGTACGTTTGAGAGAGAAACCAATCAATGAGATATACTGTGAGATAAAGTGTATCTGGCACCAGCTTATATTCCTCCGATACCTGAAAACAAAAGCACCTTGGTTAGCTGTTATGTCTTCTAGAATTTAGGCTCCATGAGAAACTAAGAAAGATGCCACATTTAGTCATGTTCAAAGGAAAATAAACAACTAGGAAACTTTAATGAGATAGAATGGTTATGACCTAAAAATGAAATTGCATGTGACACATGCCATTTCACATGCTTGATGTTTTCATGTGCAGTAATGAACATCAATAGCTTCATATCTTAAACCCTACTTTTGCATTCTTGCAAAATATTAATATTTTAAAACTACTAAAAGGAAGAATTGGTGTATCCTAACCTCCACAAGCCAATCCACCAGAATTCCTCGCATGCTTGGTGTGACATCTCGCTGTGTGGTTTCGATAAAAGTAGGAAGTGGCCGTCGAGCAAGCTGCACAAGAAGAAAACTTGTGAACCATTGAAGACTAATTTTATTCTAATGAATTCTTAAAGAAATTCATGGCTCAAACCTCTGCAACATGTAAATTGTTATATATATCAGGAGCATAGGAGGAACACATTTGTGGATCTTTCTGATATGCATCAATATTAATAATGTCTGGACATCTTGATGTGATGACATCAGAAGAAAGCTTCTCGTTATCTGCTTAACATTTGATGGTAAACTTGATAATTAGCTTAACATGCTGTCAACAATACAATTCAAAGCATACTCGGATTGATATATAGTTATTTACTATCTTCAATCGTCACAAGCTTGCAGGCAACAAACAAGTAGAACATAATTGACATGATTGAAGGTCAGAAACATGTAATAAATAGCCAACCTTTCTTTGAAGGACTTTTAACTTCTGTGGTCATCTGAAAACATCGACTCTCGAACTGAAAATCATACTTGGCCGAGCTCTTCAAAGTAGTTAAGCAAAGAGGTAAATTCTCTTCCCTTATAATCGTAGATAAAACCCCCCTTAATTTGATTTCTTTCTTGACTTCTTGGGTGCACTTCCTTTTCAAATCAGCTTTAACATTAGTTAATTCTGACCGAACTGAAGGGTTCACTTTAATCTTATTTGCCTGATCTTTCTTGGCCAACTTGCCACTTTTAGTCTGACAATTATAAAAATGAAATAAACTCATACTCTTTCAACAAAGAATTAAAGTTTTTTTGAAAGAGATGATAATTCATGAGACTTGTGAACATAGATAGATATCATGAAGCAGAAATCGTATCCAAGGCAATTAGGATTCCGTTATGCATACAATAAAATGAATTGATATTAATGCTTGACAGGATATCTATAATCATTAAAACCTGAATTTTAGATGCATTATAACAACTTCTATATGTTTTTTGACAGCAAACATTGGTCACGTCCTGAAACACTGCCCTCCTTTTACGCTGGACACATGCTTCATTTGCATTAATGCCGTTCTCATCGGTGGAAACTCTATTTGGTTTTGGATTTGGGTGTGAGACCTGCTTCTTATTCTGTTTACTTGGCACTTTTGATTGGGATATCAGTCCAGGGGCATGTAAGGCTGCAGCTCGAGCACGTGTTAATCGAGCTGGAGGCTCTACAACATTAGCAGCCATCGAATTTTGTCTCATGCTTATAGAGCTTCAAGAAGCTAGCATAGAGAATTTAGTTAAAACTAGTTCATGACACCTGCAAGAAATCAAATAACAAGTTCCAAATCAACATATTGCTACCAAAGAATTGATGAAAAGAAATCCAATAACAAAAATGAACAACAAATTCTTGCAAAAATAAATTTTGCAGATAATAATGTCTGACTTGCAGTATACCAGTATCTATGGAAGATCACAGGCTATCTTAGAAAGATGACCTCAATAATGTAACTTAACCAGAATGCAGCGAGCACACCAAAACATAAACAGATTTGGCTTTTCTCAGCCATCAACTCATCATGATGCATAATGAATATACTTAACTAGTATAAGGAACAAGATAGAGCATACATCTTGAGTGGAATTGAATGTTTTTATTCGTAATACTTTTATAAGTGACATTCAAATGCATGAAATTTTAGAATAGATATATTTATCTGAGTGTGAATTTTTAGTAGGCTGATAAAAAAAATGCCAATACAGGTTAATTCTTGCAAAAG
Source organism: Hippophae gyantsensis (assembly GCA_030763125.1). Lineage (NCBI taxonomy): Eukaryota > Viridiplantae > Streptophyta > Magnoliopsida > Rosales > Elaeagnaceae > Hippophae > Hippophae gyantsensis. The sequence goes on from CM061028.1 coordinate 29,790,149, forward strand.
AAAAAAATATTTCTATACACGCCAAATTATACCAAGAACTGTTCTAGGGATCTTCTGAAAATTTTGGCGACTTATATATAAGTGAATTTTTGAGCTCAATAAAAAGTTCAATTGGCCCAAAAAATTATTATGCCCGTAAAATTTCATTAAAGGTTTCATACATGAAACAAAAAGAGTCCCGACAGACATCAAAGAAAACAACTGATGATAGAAAGCAATGCCAATGTGTTAATAGCATTAGATCAAACAAGCATCAAGAACCTAGCACACAGAAACAACTTCACAACAAAGTTGATTCGGTGATGCATCCAGAACTACGTACCGATTGACTGTAATAAAATACCAGGAATTGCACTACCATCTAAAGAAAAGAAAAGAAAAAAAGTTAACCCCATCAGTTTGTTGCTAAGCAAAAAACTTGCATTTTGAATACTTAAAACCTTTCACAAATTTAAACACAATTAAGAGCCAAATCTTCAAAAGAAAAGATTTATGCGCTTAGCCTTCTTTTTCCACCCTCAGAAACAAAACGGAGCATCAAGCTCGGTACAAGATTAAGCAAAATCATATATCTTATTCATAATTTAACTACTCAGAAGAAATTTTGACAAAGATCGACTAAACTCAAAATCGGGGACAGTATGGCTTCCAAGAAATGGAAATAAATCTTTTAAAAAATCGAAAATAAAGAATCCGAACTCACTAAAGGAAAAGTTTAAGGTCATAGTGGAGCATTTATTTTTCTTTCTTTCCCCATATGAACATCAACCCAAATGCTTAAAATCACATTTATATCCCCAATGTTCAAGAATTTAATATATTACCAAAATCCACTGAACCATAATCAATGTTTCATCCATATCTACCAAAATCCAAACTTTCAAACACATCCGAAAGCAAAACAAACCACATTGTTCTAAAAATAAGTATTACGAACTAAATGATTGACCTGAGAATCTCTCATCTGAGTTCCGAATACCTTCATTGAAAAAAAAATGAAGGTTAGGACACACAGAGAGAAAGAGGAGCTAGGAGCGGGATGGTATGGAATTTGAAACTCTGGGTCTGAGAGGAAGCAATTGAGAGTGGAGATTTTTAAAAAAGAAGATAAAGAAAAGGAAAAAGACAAAACAAAATTCGAGCAAGAATATTATAATGTTGTTTTATTTTTTCATATTTAGAATATGGAAAATATATAGGTTGACTTGTTGACTAAAAAGTAGTAGAAGGCGAGAGCGGAGAGAGTTCATTCAGTGCTTGTTTTTGGCTCTTTGAGTTTGATTTTACGGTAAGATCGCGCCTAAGATTAGGAATAAAATATGAGAGTCTAGATTTGCCCTTAGTTTTGCTAATTAATTACGCCAGCTTTGAGTTGAGTTGTTAATTGTATTTTAGGGATATAAAAGGAAATTTTGTTGTCACTGCGATAGTTCAGGTTTAATTTGTTAGATGAGGGTAGTAGTATGACTTTTTTATCCAAAGCAATAAACCCTACGTTTTAGGAAAATTAAACGAGTCATAAAACGACACGTCTCTGCTTTGGTAACAACAACAAAAGTGCATTATTTTTGGGCTAAAAATTAAGAGAAATAATATGCAAAATTACTTCTCACAAGTTGGCTACTTTAGTATTAGGTTTGATTTTATATTAATCTATTTTTTGTATTATTATTCTTAATTTAATAATAATTTAAATTAATAGTAATATAAAACATAATTCTAAAATCGTCTTCCCTTACATTACTAAAAAAATTTGATAGTTTGACATTGTTTTATCGGTAAAGTTTACTTCATTTGAATGCTTCCACAGCTGTCAACACTGATATATATATATATAAGTATGACCTCGAAGTAAAAGGGGTAGAGAGGAGTGATGGTGACTTTTCAAGTTCAAAATGGAATTTAAATACAACTTTTTTGAGTTTTTGGCTCTTAGAAAGTCAAATTTGTTAACGTACGTACCTCTTAGTAGGTAAATTTTAGTTTTGGTATCAATTTTTGATTAATTGGTGCAGTTGTCGATTGCCCATAAGAAAGAGAAACAAACTTGACATATAACATTAAAACGTTGCATTACATTTAAGTTTTGGTATCAAGGCATCTCCAACCCACTACTTTGATACAATTTTATTTTGGTGCAAAAGTTGTATCATATTTTTTCTTATCTTTAATTTACAACACCAAATATTATATTAGAAAATTTTTATTAATTTTTTTGTTTTAATTTATATCATATTTTTAATTCTATATTGTAATTATTTATTTTTTACTAATCTTATATCATATATTTAATTTTAATTTATTATATATAATAAAATTTAAACAATATTATTTACTAATAAAATAGACTAAATATAATAAATTTTAATCAAACATATATAATTAAGATGAAATATAAATATAAATAATATTTTTATTTTTTATCTTTTATTAAAAAATAACGTTCAAATAGTATTGTGTCAAAGAAATAGTATCACATTAAATTTAATACTATATTATTCATCATATTATATTTGGTGTCTCTTTATAGTAACTTTTATTACAAAAGTTGTACCATTTTGGTGCAACTTTGAAGGGTTGGAGATGGTGCATGTTACAAATATATCAATTTTTCCTTCGCCCAATAAGTAATCTTATGATAAGATGAAGGTAATATGTTCAAATTATGTTTGGAGATAAAAAATATCTTAGAAAAAAATCAAATTTTATCTTGTCTCCTTGAAATGTTCATATTTTTTTAAAGAGCTTAATTGATGTAGATTAAAAAAGAAATAGAATTGTGTAAAGAAAAAAATTAGAGTTAAAATTGAAGAATTAGGATTCACTTAGAATAATTGAGAAATTAGAATGAGAGATATGTAGTAAAAAAAATGATATATTAATTCATATTCTAATTTAAAAATAAACTTACAAGTTAAATTTCTATTTATACGATAACAAATTAATCTTAAATATAATTTAAATTTTAATATAAATATCAAGTTAATAAATAGTAGATAAATAAAATCCCAAAATTATTTCAAGTTTTAAAATTGAAAGAATATCTAATTATCTTATTCTTGATTTCCTTGTAGAACAGATCTTAATTCCATTGCTTTATATAGGTACGTACATGATAATAAAATAATTTAAATAGAAATTACTTATATTTTTTAGAAGTTTCTTCTAATTATTTAGTAAAAATAGTAGCTAGCTAGTAGTGCTACATCAGCTATTTTCTCCATACGGGACAAAAGCCACAAAAAAAAATCTATTTTTTTTTCAAAGATACCAAAATAAATAGTTTGTTAATTAACCTCGTTCCTGAGAAGCCGATACAAAATCTACGTTTACCTTAATTAAATGTTAATCATATTGGATTTATCGTTAATTTAAGTGACCATTTAGCAGGAAAAAAAATAAACTAATTAATGTTAAGTGACCTACGCGCGGCTGAAAATAATACAAAACATGCATCCTTCGTTATAGTTGTCATATGTTAGAACTTAGGTCGATCAAAACTCTTTATCAAGAGGTACTCTAATTTTGTATTTATTTATTTATTACCTTAATAAGGTCCTCGAAAACAAAATTATTTAACTCGGTAAGATTCATACGCTAATTAAGAGCTGTTTTGTTACTAAAAAAGGATTTTTATGTTAATTATTCTTTTTGCAAAGTTCCTTTTACTCTTCCTATCATATGAGGTATGGGCCTTCTAGTTATATGCCATGCTTATTATCATTGCACTTTTTTTTTTTTGTCCATAATGAACACCAACTTAAAGAATGATGACCTTGATGCATGGTCTCAAATTTCTAACCGGAGATGGGTGATTTTTCAAATCACGAACAAAATCAAATTACTTTGTGCAAAGCCGTCAATTTTCAACATGACATGCAAACTGTAATTAGGTTCTTAAATGAATTTGTGTTTAAGGTAAATTGAGTTGGGTTTAAAGTGATGTTAAATAAATTGTGTCGTAAACGGATTGGGATATATATATATATACATATGAATCCATTAATAAAATTGCATTACAATACATAACCTAGCTAGAAGACTTTTTAATTGTAAAGAACTTAACCCACTTATTTTATAAGTTTGAGTCATAATTGATTCAACTTTTCACGACCCATTTATTAAATATGTTAAGTTTTGATTTCCTTTTTAATATTCTTTATGGGTGACCAGCGTCATTGGTTTTTTTTTTCCTTCTTCCTTCATTCTTCTTTCTTCTTTTGATAAATTGCATTTTAATTTCTTCTAAATAACTCGATGGAAAAAGAGAAAGAGAGAAATGAAAAAAAAAACAACTTAATCAAAAAAAGAAAATTTTTAATTTTATTTTTTAAAAATATAAAGTTAGTTTCTTTCGATAGAGTTTAAACATTTGTAAATTCATAAATAATAAACTGTGAGATAAATTTTTATCATTCTTAATAAGTAGAAAAATTATTTTAAGAATACTGTGTGATATACAAGCTTCGATTTTTTTATTTAAATTATATATATTATTTAAATTTTATATTTATATATTTATATATTTTTAATTTTAATAAAATAATTTTATACTTAAAATGTGTTTCGGTGTGTTATTTTCAATAATTTCTTTTTTCCTCTCAACTTTTTGGAGAAATAAATATAAATTTATTTTTAACAAATAGTTTATTTATAATTTTTTATATTTATATGTCTGTTATCTTATATATATTATTGTTCAGTTTTTATATCCCTTTATCGTTAATTAACATTGTTATTTATTGACAAATTAAAATTGCTCTTTTCTATGAATTGTTACCACCGTATTGATGTTTTAATAGAGCAAACTTTTATTTTTAAACTGTTCATCATCATCATCATTTGGTTCAACACGTTTCCAATGGCACAATTTTCACTTTTCTCTCTCTTCCAACCATTAACATCTTCGGTTTTTTTTTCTTCTCATTTTTTAGATAGCATAAAAATTTTAAACCTAAAGTTCATTCATGTGTTAAATCATTTTATTTAAAATCGATTCAGTAAAATTAGTTCGTTGAACGATTTTAAATTAATTTAAAATCAATTTTTAATAGATTTAAATATTTTTTTTTATAACATTGGCTTTAAAATCAACAATTTTGCTACCGAAGATGAAACGATAATACATTAAAAAAATCTGTGGTAAAGATTTTGGATCAATTTTTTTTAGTTGTTAAAACGGTTTTGTTACTGTTTTATTTTTGTATCAATTCGTGATACAAATTACTTACATATATTTTATGTTATTCTTTAAGAAAAAATAATGATGATAATTTGTATGATATTATCTGATATTATATGTGTGTTTATTAATTAACTTTTTATTTATATTGAGCTTAATTATTTTAACGAAAATCATTAACAACGAATAATTAATGGTGTTTGATTTTGTTAGCCAATATTCACTTTTGAATTTTATCTCCCTTTTAGATGGCAAGTGGAGAATTGTTAAATTAATTTAATATTTAAATTTATTAATTTTAAAGACTAATGTGTCAGTTTTTGCATACTTAATTGCATTTATGTTGAAATCAAATGCTTAATTGGTTAATTCATATATGAATGTGATTACGTAGTTTCTTTAACTTTGGGTTTTTTCTTCGAAACTTTACTAGTAAATGTTATTTTGCCATATAAGGTTAATGCTTTATATTGAATTAACCGATATAAAGCTTTATGCTTGTGAGCTAACCTTGCAAACTGATTTACTGATTTGAATTTATAATCTTTTTGTAAAGATTAGATATAATTAATTATAATTCGTAATAGTTTGGAGATAAAAGGTTTTATGCTTGTGAGCTAACCTTGCAAACTTATTTTGTTCTGATATTAAAAGTGAAGTTTTCACAATTGATGTTTAGTATAGTTTTTTAATTGAAAAATTGTGTGTATTTTAATTGAAAAATATCTTATAACTTCGTAATCTATGAATTGTGGTATTTTAAATTGATGAATTACTTGATTTTTTAATCACGAAGGATTAGAGTTTTACATTTGGTAAAGTCGTTTGAATTTAGATTTTAAAATATTTAATTTTATAAATTTATAAATTGTTGAATTTTGTATTTATTGAATTACGAATCGAAATTAGGTTCTAAAGAAAATTAATTTTTGGTGTTAAGAAAATTAATTTTTAAATTGAATTAATTAATTTTGGATTAATTGTATTAAATTAAAATTTTAAAATTATTTTTTGTATTTTAAAATTTAATTTTGATTCTTTTTGGATAATAATGCATTTAAAAACATAAATTTGTTTTTGAGATAACAACAAATATGATAGATGATATTGCCATGTTGGTAATTGTTTTCGGATGTGAATTCGTTGGGTCTAATTCAAAAGAGTAATGGATCGACAGTGGTGTTATTAGACACATATGCTCAAATAATGAGTTATTCACTTTTTCCAAACCATTTGAGAATGGGAAAAAGCTATGAACGAGCAACTTTTCAACCTCTATGAATGATGGTGAGGCAAAGTGATCTTATAGATGACATTTAGAAAAGAGATTATTCTAAACAACGTACTATACATGCTAGAGATTCAGAAGAACCTTGAGAAGTTTGTTGTTTGAGAAGCATTGATTCTAGATGAACGTAAAATTGTACTTGAAAGAAATGATGAATGCAATGTTATTAAGTTCTGGGTTGCCACAAAACTTGTGGGAGGAAGCTATTTTATCAACTAACTATCTTTTAAATAAGGTATCCCAGAAAAAGACACATAAGACACCATATGAATTATTTAAAGAAGGATATCTTCCTATAAATATTTATGAGTGTGGAGGTGTCTTGTAAAAATGGTTGTACCTATACCTAAGAAGGTGAAGATAGGTCCAAAAACAATAGATTACATCTTCATTGGATATGCGCATAATAGTAGTGCTTATCATTTTCTTGTGCATGAGTCAAAGATCTCAAATATACACAAGAACATAATAATGAAATCAAGGAATGCATCATTCTTTGAACATGTATTTCTAGGTAAATCTTAAGAAGAATCCAATTTGTCTAAACGAACATATGAGAGTATGAATGAAGATAATCAAAACAAAAAACCTAAACAAGAGGTTGAGGTTGAACTCAGACGTAGCAAGAGGGCTAGGACAGAAACATCCTATGGTCCAGATTTTTTGACCTATTTGCTAGAAAGTGAACCTCAAACATATGAAGAGGCTGTGAATTCTTCTGAAGGTCCCCAATGACAAGAAGCTATTAATAGTGAAATTGAGTCCATTCTACAAAATCACACTTGAGAACTAGTTGATCTACCTTTAAGTAGTAAAATAATAGGGTTTGAGTGGATTTTCACAAGAAAACGTAAATCAGATGGATCAATTGATAAGTACAAGGCCAGACTTGTAATTGAGGGATACAAACAATGACATGGCCTTGATTACTTTGTATTTATTCTCTTGTGATGAGAATAACATCTATAAGAATGATAATTGTTATCGTAGCTCTACCAAATCTTGAAATACATCAAATGAATGTAAAGACAGCCTTTTTAAATGGAGAGTTCGATGAAGAAATCTATATGGACCAATCCAAGGGTATTTCATGCCTAGGGAAAGTTCTATAAATTGGTGAAGTCTTCATATGGCTTGAAACAAGCACCAAAACAATGACATGAAAAGTTTGATAATGTCATAAGGACAAATGACATTAAAATCAATGAATGTGAATAATATGTATATATCAAGGACAAAGATCATTATATTATCTTGTGTCTTTATGTTGATGACATGCTAATTGTGGGTAGTAATGATCAAATGATCAAATCTACTAAGTCTATGTTGAATTCAAGGTTTGGTATGAAAGACATGAGACTTGCTGATATAATTCTGGGAATTAAGATATCAAGAATATCTAGCAGTCTCATTATAAATCAATGTCATTATATTGATAAAATACTTGAGAAATTCAACAAAGGATGATTATGGAATTGTGAGAACATCGGTAGATGTAAATCTACACCTATCTAAGAATAAAAGTGAGAATGTGTCTCAACTAGAATATTCTAGAGTGATAGGAAGTCTTATGTACTTGATGAGTTGTACGAGATCAGATATAGCTTATGTTGTAAGCAAAGTAAATAGATATACTAGTAATCTAGGATCTGATCACTGAAAATGTATTACAAGATGATCGGGGCAGAACCGACATCGCCGATCCTGCCCGTTAATTTGGTTTTATTTATTTATAAAACTCTCGCAAGTGCACGAATCATTTCGTAGAAAATGATAAGTATACTCCCAAGGTCGATCTAAGGAAGGAATGTATGTGGTTTTTAATTTATTATTCAAACTTTTAAAAACGAAATTAAATCCTAAACATCCTGTCACGATATTTTGGGGTTTTGTGTTTTTAATCTACTTACATAAAAATAAACATAGATTCAATAAACATTTATGCAAATTTTATCATTTATAATGGTGGAGTATTTATAAATATAATAATTAAGTTAATTATGCTTGCTCATATTAATTAGGTTATTAAAGATATGAATTGATATTTATTGATTCTCTTTTTTTTGTATGAATACCACCTTTGGTGCGGTTAGATATTCTTTGTTAACTAAACAAATCAATTAACACCTATGGGTGAGGTTGATAACTAATTTGGTTAATTAAATTAATTCCTTTTTCTAAGAGATTGAAAATGAACCATTTAAATGCCACCTTTGGTGGGGTTAGACAGTTTAAACTTTATTCAAGGTGTCCAAATTAAACCTAAGAATTTAATTATCCGAGTACTAACTTTCAAGTTTTAAAACCACTACTGAAAACATGTTGTCAATACATTTTCAGATAATAATTCTTATAAAAACTTTTGAAATAGAGCTTCACTCTAACTAGGGCATTTGTACCAACAAATAAAAGAGCACTACTCTAAATCGAATGGATAACTACACCTTAAAATGTAATTTCCAGATTTAAGTTTGTAATGAAAAATCATCTATTCCTCTCTAACATTCTTAATATAAATCTTGACTAAAAATAAAAATCAATCCATTTTAGAGATTTTTACCTATTTAATATTTTATGGCATAACAACGTTATTATTACATCATGTTTATAAACAGCCAGCAGAGTTAAATTTAATCATAGACAAATTAAATATAACATGTAAGAATAAAGCATAAAAAATAACTGTAAAGAAATTAAAATCCTTACAGAACTTCGATGCTATTCCCGTTGCTGGAAAACCTCCTAGTGGAATTTGCACTCCCATTTATTGAATCAAAAAAGCTAATAAATTACAAAAACATAACTAGTTCTTCCCAAAAAGGGAAGAACTTTAAAACTAAGAGAAATTAACTAAGAAAAACTAAAAAATCTAAGAAAAGAGAGAAAGAAAGAGAGAAGAGAATGTGTTTTTAGGTGTGGTATGAAGTGAAGAGAAGGGGTGTATTTATAGGTGAGGATGGAGAGAAAAATGAGTGAAAAATGTTTAAAAAATGTGAAAACGCGGAGTGCAAATGCTGAGGTCATTGATGACGTCAACATGACGTCATGGGGCGGCTGCACGTGAAAAATGGGGCGAAATGGGTGTCGGCGCGCGTGGAGGGTAGCTGGGCGCGCAGGGGGGCGCGCGTGAACAGTAATGGCGCGCGCGGCTGGGCGCCTGCGCGCTGAAGCGTGCTCTGTGACGGCGCGGCGCGGTGGCGTTTGACTGCACGATTTTCTCCTTTTTGACATTTTTGACCTTTTTGACCCATTTTGTCCAATTTTTCCATATTTATTGACCTTTCCCCATTTATTTATTAATATATTTGTGATGTATTGCTTCCAGTATTCTTCTTTGAGTCTTTAAGTTACGTTTTTAAGCCAAAATACCTGAAAAACAATAAAAATACCCGTGATTCCGAAAAAGACAAATATATATAAATATATGATAAAACATATAAATATATATATATATATTAATCAATTAATGTACATAAAATCATGGTTATTTTAGTGTTTTTTAAGCACTCATCACAAGACTACTTAGATACTTAAGATATACACGTAGCTATGGATTACACTATACAAGATATCCAGCTATATTAGAAGGATACAGACTCAAAGTCTACCAGTGGATATGTATTCATATTGAGTGGTGCAGTTGTTTCATGGAAGTCCTCTAAACAGACATGCATTTATAAATCCACGATGGAATTTGAGTTCATCACTTTGGATAAATATGGCACAAAATCCAAATGGCTACGTAATTTTGTAAAGGATATTCCTAAGTGGGTAAAGCATGTACCTATAATATGCATTCATTGTGATATCAATCTACTATTGGTAGGGCACATAACAATATGTATAATAGTAAGTCTCGACATATACATCGTATACATAATATCATTAGACAACTACTCTCAACTAGACTATGTGAAGTCAAGGGATAACATAACTAATCCCTTAACTAAAGAGTTAAATCAAGAGTTAGTTGATAAGTCATTGAGAGGAATGAGGCTGAAGCCCATGAATGAATAAGGATTTCTAAAGGAAACCTAACCTATTTGACTAGAGATCCGAAGATCTAGGTTTAAAGGGACAACCTAATTGTAAGGACTTAGTAAGGTTATTGTGGGTGTTTATCGTCAAGTCCATTCCTATGATGAAAATAGTGATACCCGTAAAATACAGGATAAGATAAGACTTTTAATGATTCTTATGAAGAGAATACTGAGATGAGTATGGGGGTTACTCTTTGTGAATTACTTTTAAAGATAAGAGATCATCTATGTGAAGGAGAAGTGAGGCCACTTCGAAAGAGAATTGTATAGGGCTCAATTCTTTAGAGACTCTCACAAAACGAGGCATATATTCACGGCCAAAACAAACATAACAATGAGAACTAAATTGTGTCAAGACAGACTCTTGTGTGAAGTATGTCATTGCTTACATAAACGGTAGAACAATTCAAAGACATCGCGTCTAATAGTCAGCTAGTAAGGTAAATATATTTTCACAATGGAACGTTCAAAGGGTAACACCTACCTATCCTATGTAGGTTTCGATCCGTTGAATTCTATTTTCGTGTCAAAAATTTGATTAAAAATCTGTCAATTTTTATTTATGTGAGGGATTGTTAGAAATTATGAATTAAAATTTGTAAACGGTTTTGTATTCAATTTCCCTTCAGTTTCCATTTCATTTTCTTCAGTTTCAAATTTTGAAATTTTTCGTTTCTTTCCGTTTCATTTCTTGTTTTAATAGAATTTTCAACTCTCTTTTTCCCTCATCTATTTTTTAAAACAGTTCTGTCTTTCTTTTAATTTTGTTTCCCCGTTGAGTTTTTTTTATGTGTTTAATTCTTCTCTGTTGAGCTCCTTATAAAATGAGAAGAAAAATAAAGCACATCGGAAAGAAAAAAAAAGAAGAGAAAAGAATAGGGAAAGAGAAAGAGAAAGAAAAATGAAAAAAAGAAAGGGAAAAAGAAAAATGAAAAAATGAAAAAAAGGTAGCTAAATCAAAAAGAGTAATTTTTTTTTAATCTAGAATTAGGTTACTTCAATAAAGTTCAGACATTTGGAAGTTCATATAATAATAAACTGTGATGTAGGTTTATTATTATTTAATTATTGTATCATAAAAGATAAGTTTTTATCGTTCTCATAAATACATGGTGAACAAAAAAATTATTTTAAGGATACTGTGTGATATATAGGCCTTGATTTTTTTTCATTTAAATTATATATATATATATATATATATATATATTTCTAAATTTAATAAAATAATTTTATTTTAAAATTATTTGTCCGTATATTATTTTCAACAATAAGTACACTTTAGTTATATGTACATATTTCAAAAAGAGTTATTTCGCTCCCATACCTAGGTGTGTATGGTTGCTAGAGTTAAAGTTTTTTCAATAAAACATTTATCTTTTTATTTTTAAAAAATTAAATTTATTCATAACGCATAGAATTTTTAAAATCACAACTTAAATAACTTGATTTTAGATTAGTGAAACAAATAACAACTATGCCTCGTGAGAAACTCTAACATACAACTTTCTTATGAGATACTCTATTTACCAACTCGATTGAAGGACTTGTAACTCAGTAAATTTTTTATCTAGTATATATTACCCAAACATGAGCTTATGATAGAAGAGTATGCTTAGAGATGTCAGATAGGTAGAGGTGTTAAATAGACTAAGTTGGTTCAATTCATTCAAGTTTAGTTATCTTAAGTGAATTGTAATTTAGTTTAACTTATCTAATTTTTAAATAAGTTGCAATGAGAAACTGGGCGGTCCATGAGCTTATAGACAGCTCATTTATTTTTTTATTAAACAAATTTAATTAATTTAAATATCTAGACTATGCTTGATATCCATTTGAATTTTTAATTTTGAATTGTTAAGTTTTAGAATTAAATTTTCAATTTTAAAATATTTTTGGAAAAAAGTTATTTGAAATTAATTTCTAATTTTAATTTTGAAAAGTATAAATTAAAAATTGGATATTACTTGTTTAATAACTAATTTCTAATTTTCAAATTTTAATCTTTTAAGTTGAGATAGACTAAACTAAGCTGAGTTATAACTTTCTATATAAAACTTGAAATCAAAAATAATAATTTAAAAAAAAAACTAGATTTCTAGGATTTTCTAATAATATATTAAATGATTCATAACATTTGAGGTAGTACATTTTATATTTCAAAAATAAGTCAAAAATATACTATCAAATTTAAACAATCATTAATAAAATGAATATAACTTTCTATAAAAACACTTAAAATCATAAACTATAAAATTTATTAAAAATTAGACGTCTATAACTTTCTAATTATCTATAAAATGATTCATAAAATTTATTAATTAGTATAGTTTATATTTTAAAAATTAGTAAAAAAATATTCTTTTAATTTGAACAATTATTAGTAAAATGTAAGTAACTTTTTATAAAAAAAAACTTGAAATCATAAACAGTATAAGTTATTAGAAACTAGACTTTCTATAAATTTATAATGGTTCATGAATTGATTCATAAAATTTTGTGCATAGAGTTTATATTTTAAAATGACTATAAAATATTCTTTTAAATCTAAACAATCATTAACAAAATGTGCGTAATTTTTTATACAAAAACTCAAAATCATAAATCGTAAATTTTTTTTAAAAACTACATTTCTAAAGATTTCTAATGATATATGAAATGAATCATAATATTTTATGAATTTGTATAATTTATATTTTAAAAATATTTAATAGAATATCAACAATATTCAATAAAATGAGTATAACTTTTATAAAAAAACTCTAAAATTTAAAATGTTGTATTTCTTATAAAATAGACTATTTGATATTTCAATGATATATACATTTAATTATAAATTATTGTAAAATTAATAAAATTCAAATTTAAAAACTGAGTTAATAATCATATCTTTAACCTCATTCATATTGTGTATTTTTTTTCGAAGTTACCAATTCTCTTAAAATTTTATATTTATTGAAATATTTTAATATAAATTTAATTTAATTTTATATTTTATTTTATTTTTAAAAAATTAATTTTTATTTTTTCTATTTATTAACTCAATTAATATTAGTAATTTATAATTATATTTTGATAACTTCTTTATTTTTTCTTGTTTTTTAATTTAACGAGTCTTTTTCAAAAGTGCTAACGAGGTACTTATAAGTCAACTTTTAATAAGTTGAGTTACACTAAATAACTAATTTAACATCTCTGTATACGGGGAGGAATCTTCTTTGTAAGTTTGAAGATTTTTATGGGTATTTTAGATTCTAAAAAACTTAAAATCAATTTATTTTAAATATCATAAATTAATGTGAAACTCAATTTCTTTTATTATGCAATTGAATATAAAAAAAATTAAAATTTGGAATAGAAATCATACTTATACTGAATAATTTTATTTTATTAATTTTACATAATTTTCATTATTTTATATATATATATATATCATATTCTTGTATTTTAAATATTAAAGTATTAATTTAATTATAGAAATATTATTTGTAACCAAAATCTTAATCAAGATAAATATATAAAAGATTTAGAAGTATAGGAAAACGAAGATTATAAATAAAAATGGAGAACAAAGGTCATCTTCAACCCCACTTCATTTTTGTATAGAGCCATAGACACATTTTCTCGCTCCTAACTACGTGAGCGTTCAGTTTTATTTATTTATTTATTATTATTATTATTATTATTATTATTATTATTATTATTATATAAGTAAATAAAATAATTACTATTAAGAAGTTTAAAATTGAGTTTTATTTTTAATAATTTTGACACAGTGCATGCATGTTTTCGTATAATAAAATTATATTTTTTATATATTCAAAAATATAATACATATATATATATATATATAACGTGAATAGGATTATTATGTTATTGTGTTTTACGTATGAATCGATCACCTCTCGTTGATTTTATCACGTTGTTATGAAAGTTCATAAACAATATATTAGCAAGTACGCAATACGTATGACAGTTGACAGTGTACGAAGGAAATAACATATGTACAGATGTCCTACATTAATCCAAAGAAAAATCTATATAATACCGTCGATTGCGGATACACCTCTACGTATGTATATTTATATGCTTTAAAAAATCAATGGTATCTAAAAAAAAAGTAGTTACTGTTCATCTGTGTTGTAGTGGTCAACTTGCTTTTCTTGTTTTCTTTTCCTCCCTTCCTTTTGTTATTTCTTAAAAATCAAATTTATATTATAATATAAATATATATATATATATATTTTTTTTTAAATATCATTTTTAATAAAAATATACATAATAATAATATTATTAAAATTATGTATTATTATAATATTAATACTTATACTTTTTTTGTATATAACACTTTAGACTTATTATAAGATTATATGATTTTTACTAATGGCATATATAAAAAAAAATTAAATAGGATGGATCATGTAATATATAAAATCCATAAAATAGATATAACAATCACATTGAGCTCATTTGTTATTAAATGAGTTTAATCAATTCTTAATCTTCAAATGTTAAAAAAAAAATTATAGTTGTTTTCTATATAATTAATGTATAGCATAAATTTTTAGTGATTTTACTTTCATAAATTAAATATATTAGTCAATTTTTTTTAAAATTAATACACTTTATTTATATTATTATTACATTTTGAACGTTTTAATTATTTCTTGTAAATTTTATTTGTTTGGATACTATTTTGTTGAAAAAATTTAAATTGAATTGAAATAAACCTAACAAGCAGGGACTTACTAAGATATGTTTGAATATAAAAATGTCTTAAAAATTGAAAAAAAAGTAAACTAAAATATCAATTTTTTCCTAAAATGAATAAAATATCCATAAATGTAAAAGTAAAATAAAATACATTGATTTAAAGTAAAATTACTAATATATCTAATTTGTGAAACTAAAGTAATATAAATATAACACTTTTAATGAATTAAATTTTATTAAAAATAAATAAAAATATATATTATTAATATATAAACTAGAAATTGATAAATTATTTTGGATAAAATATTGAACGAGATTAAAACAAGGTCTAACTTTCAAGTGATTGTGCCATTAGTTATGACTCTGTTATTTAAAAGTACAAATTTCTAATAAAAATACACACAATAATGTAAAAAATAAATTTTTAAAGCACATTTTTTTAATAAAAATACACATAATAATAATATCAAAATTATTTATTATAATAATATAAATACCTGAACTTTTTTTTTATAAATGATATTTTACACTTACTACGAGATTATATAAATAATGACTATGTAATTAAAAAATAGATTTTTAAGTACAATTTTATAATAAAAATATACATAATAATAATATTAAAATTATGTATTATGATGATATCAATACTTAAATTTTTAATTTTTTTGTATAATGTACTTTATATTTACCACTAAATTATGTAATTATGACTATATTACTTATATATGCATAATATAAGTACACATAATAATAATATTAAAATTATATATTATAAATAGGAATAATATTTAGACTCTTAAATTTATACTATAAATTTAAAAATTATATTTTTAAATATAATATGCGTAATAATAATACCAAGACTTAATCTTATGCTTTTAAATGCGATAGTCTACATTTACTACATGGTTATGAAATTATGAGTAAATTTTTTAAGTTAATAAATTTGAAAAATTGAATTTTTAAAGCACCATATATATAAAAATTTGATTTTTAATGCACCATATAATGATAACATTAATATTTTTAAATTTATTTTATAAACTTGTAAAATTAAATTTTTAAATATAATGAATATTTGGTCAAAATATATAATGCATATAATGATAATATCGAGATTTAAATTTATGCTTTTAAATGTGTTAGTCTACACTTACCACTTCACTATAAATTATATTTAAAAAATTCTTTTATTTGTTTATTTTCATTATCTTTGTTGATACCCTTGCATTTTTTTTTACTTTTTCACGTACCAATTGTTAATGAATAAAATGTGTATAATGATAATATCAATACTTAAACTTAGATTTTATATAGAACACTTTACACCTATTACATCACTTGAAATTATGATTATTTTTTGTCTAACTTATACATTAATTAAATTATAAATTACACTTAAAGTAAGTTTTTTTCATCGTTGTAGTCTTTTTTTCCAAAATTAATTTATATTATAAATTTTTAAAGCATTGTTTGTACTTAATAATAATATAAAAACTCTTAAATTTAGATTACGACGAATTTAAAAAAATTGAATTTTAAATGTAATGGTATAATGACAACATCAAAGTTTAAACTTTACGTTTTATATAAGTCACTCTCCACTTATCACGTCACTATAAAGTTATAACTATGATACAAATATAAATCAACTTTATTAAATAATTATCCAAAAATAAATTATATAAATTAACTTATAAGTTTATTTCTTATTTTTTTCTCACAACATAAATGTGTCTAAAATATTATATTTTATTTATAAATATTAAAAATATAATTTTTTTTTACATTATACATATAATACATTTTTTTACTCCATTAAATATGGGCCTAATCTCGTGCATTACCATTAGTAATAGGCCCGGGAACAGATAGAGATAACTATGCTAATAACCATAACTATTATGTATCAATTTGGATACATTTAGGTAATAACTATTGGTTATTAGTGAGTAACAATTTCCACACAGTTTAATCACGTTTCTTATTTTTTAATTTTTAATATAATTCTTATTTTATTACATTAGTTTTCATCTTTTAACTATTTAATACGTGTTTTTAAGTAAAATAAAAAATATTGAAAAATAAGAGTAAATGAAATTCAATCTAATTATTAAAAGTATTATGTGTTTTATTATTAAAAATATATTTTTCTATGTAATTATATATATAATAATAATATTAATATATATTTAATTTCGATTAATAATAGTTTCGATATTATAATAACTATTCACGTCACACGATTTATCAATTATAGTTATTTTTAGAAAAAAATGTTAGATATTTACAAATAATCACAATTGAAATACTCATCCTTAATCAACACGAGCCAACCATTCTAGTTAAAAAAAAACACATCACTCATGTATGCTATTTTTTTTAAATAAAAAATTCCATTCATGAAAGTTGAAAGATATAAAAAAAGTTTAATTACATAATTAATAGTAATAGATATGCATGATATAACACTAGCATTGTTTTGGATTGTTTAGGTAGCACTAATAATATTCAACTCATTTAATGCTTTTTGTTTGCCTTGATTGTTATAATAAATGTATCAATATCTTCAATCAATTTCATGATTCCATCGTTTTGATCTCCAAAATATTATAATCTCTAATAAATAAAATAGCATATTTACTTATAAGAGTAGATAAGAAAAACTTGCATAACCAATAACCAAATCATGTCGGAAAATTACTCTAGAAAATATTTTTAGAAAAAAGCCACTATAAATATATATTTAGATAAAAAAAGACTAAAATATAAAAAGTCCTTAAAAACTAATACAAAGTCATGCTATTGCTTTATAAAATTGTTCTTTTGTTTGTTTTAGATCGATCTGCGCTGGGTCTATTTTCGTATTTTTATAATTAGTGGGTATATTATATGTATGAGAAATTAATAATAGATTATAAAATAATCAATCACACCTGTCGTGCACTTAGAGCATAGGGGATGGGTAAATTAGGACTTTAGGAGTCAAATAAAAAAAATTAATCTCGTAAGGCTTGCAACAAAAAATAATTAACCTCGTAAACCTCAATGATTATGTTATTAAAATGGTACAGAACGCTTCCACCCGGATCAAGATCTAGAGTTTGGTCAAAGAGACTTTGTTTCCTCTTATCACAATAGAGTGCAATATTTTTTTTCATTCATTTAATTTAAATTTTCAAACAATGGATTCACGTTCCATATATTTTTTATTTTGTAATTATTTGACTCGTCAATTAAAATACGATGTGTTGAGACGATAAGGCTTATCTATAGAGATATTAGAGAGATTAATACAAAAGAATGAAATGTGTGGATTTTTATAAGTGATCCATATATTTATAGCACATAAATGGTACAAATGTCAGATAAATAAATGTGTAAATGTAAATACATGTCAATAGGATGTGATTTGACATAAAATATAATGCGTCAGGGATCCAGGTCGAATTAAACTGTGCTTTCCACGAGGTCGTGTTGTTACCAAACTCGAGATCGTGTTGTGACCGAGCTCGAGATGACCTTGGGTTCGGTCTTTCTTGGACTCAAGAGACGTCCAGATCGATCTTTCTAGGCTCGAGACATAGAGCTCGGTCTTCCTAGGCTCGAGACATAGAGCTCGGTCTTTGGGCTTAGTTTGTCCCATGGGTGGGATGTTTAGAGTGCTTCATCTTTCGTCTTGGGCTGGATTTGGGCTTGGTCTGTATAAAGCTTGATATTTGGGCCGGTTCAGATGTCCAAACATTAACTCCCCCACTATTTTAGCTCAGGCTTTAGTCTGAGGTGGAAGAGTAGATACTGGTCACCAGATATGAACCGTTTCGATTTCCACCATAAACGTTTGTCAGTTGATTGGAGAGAGAAATCCAGTGTACCTATATAAAGAGGTGCATGGGCTAGGACTTTTTTATTTGTTCACCTGTAAAAATAAAAAAATAGTGAAAAAATGCTCTTTCATTTCTCCTCGAGTTATGAGAGATTTTTAGTTCAGTGGTAAGATTTCAGCTCATATTACCATATTCTTTGTTCGGCTTTTTTAGAACTCAAGCGAAGATTTCCTAACGATTTGCTACTTTCTTTTCAGGTCGGTTGCGTCCTAACATTTTCTTTAATTTTCATATCGTCTCTAGGTAATCTCTTTTTTTGTATCTTACTACCTGCTACTGTTTAGTCTTTATATTTTCATTGCTTTTATCAAAAAATGCAAAGGGAAGAGACATCAATTTCTAGCTCAGGCTCATGGGAGAGTCCCTAGTATGCCAGTATAAGTGGAGACTCAGGGTCCTCTAGCCCGGGTTCTTCTAATGTAACGAGTCGGTCTTTATCACAGCCATCTACCTCTCTCCATCATCCCCAAATCATTCCAACCATGAGATTGAGCGTGCCTCAAACTTAGATTTCAGTATGTAGGACATGGAGGAAGAAAAAACAGAAAAATAAGGTTTGGTGAACCGATAGGTCGTGTTAGGGGTTAGGCAGTCGCTCCAAAAACTTACGTGTTATTGCTTGATGATGAAGAGAGGATAAAGAGGACCTATGACATCTCCTCAACCGTTTAGATAATGATTCCTCCCGAGGGTGCTTGTGATGGTGATGCACCTCCAACTGGGTGGATCATTTTTCATGAGAAGACCTTGTGGCTGGGAGTAAGGTTTCCTTTGTATCCCCTTATTAGGAGATTTTTAATTAGGATGCAGCTTGCACCGGGGAAATTGATGCCTAATGAGTGGAGATATCTTCTTTGCCTAACGTTGATATGCCAAGAGCTTGGGGTGAATTTGGAGATGATCGAGTTCAATGAGGCGTATGTCCTTAAACAGAACCCCATAGACCCAAAGAGGATGTATATGTATGTTAAGTAGGATCGTGGGGTGAATGTATCCCTTCTTGAAAATGAAAAAAATTGAAAGGAGTATTTTTTCTATGTATCGAGTTGGTGGGAGTCCCCTACTAATGACACGAGGTTGACTAGGAGTGTCTAGAATGACACTAAGGTCGTGATTAAAAATATGGCCTCTCCTATCACGACCTTGAGCCTTGATGTGAAGTAGAGGTTGGCTAATATCTAGAACTATTTGCCTGGGAAGACAAACTGGAGGGCTCTGTTGAACACTCCGTGTTTTGTTTCATGCAAGTTAATGAGGCTAGGTGCTGTAGAGCCTCCTCTTAGGGTGAATCATAAACACTGATCTCTTCTTAAAGCCCGGGCTATGTTTAAACGTAGAACTTCTTATGTAGATTTTGGGGGTGGATTCGAGGTGGTGTTGGATGATGGTGACCCTTTTGTTCCTACCCTATAATATTTTGCCCCTTCTCTTATTAATATTTTAAATATGTATTATGATTTTTTAAGGGCTGGCTAACATGGATAATTTTTTATTTTGCAGCTTATATGGAATTAATCGTTGATCAACTTTTTGCTCGCATGAAGAGCAAGGTTGCGCTAGGGGGCACAAGCTCACCCACGGGGTGCCACTCCTAATCCTATGGGAAGGGTTTCCTCGGTGAGTAAAAAGAGGGGGAAATCCTTACATGAAGGTCGTACCTCGTCCCTTAAGAAAAAAAAGAATAAGGTTGGTGCTGATGAGGCTGGTCGTGATCCTGAGCCTTTGAATGTTTGTCCTTCTTTATCGCCTACGTGTGGGCAGGGCAGGTCCTTCACTCCTCGTACCTGATCCAAAGAATTTGGAAAATCCCTGAAGGATTTAAGGAAGGGGAAGGCTATTGTGGAGGATCTTACCGCTGATGTGGATAGGATTGTACTGAATAGAGGCTTAGCACCAGAATATCTTGACCGTTGTATGAGCCATGTATCTGTGGATGCATGCAAGGAGTAGCTCACAGCTATTTGTCAGGGAGCTGATGCTGGCGAGTTTATTCGACGTCAGATGTATCAAGTGATGCTAATTTTTGATTTTGATCGAGCTCAAAACGTGGGCTATTTGAAGTTCGAGCTTGTGAAGGAGAAACAGGCTCACGCATCGTTGCATTCCAAATATGCTGCTTTGTTGGTGAAAACAATGAAGTGTGAGAATGAAGTAGTTGATAAAGAGGAAAAGCTGAAGTCGGCTGCGGTTGAGCTAAATTTTTATGCCCAGCGTGTGATTGAGCTCAAGAAGGGGATGAGGGACGTGTAGAGACAAGCTGAGGCTTCAGTTGAAGAAGTGCAACGTCAAGCGAAAACCGATGTGGATGATATGGCCTAGAAGCTAGAGTCTAGCATCGAGCGGGCTTATGAGATGGCGATGGAGACTTTCAAGATAGAGGCCAAGAAGAAAGGTTTAGGCGAATACTATTATCGCATTTTGGATATACCTATTACGTTGGTTTACAGCCAAGCTCCGTCAGTTGAGGAGGAGGGAGGAGGATTGGGCTCCTCCAATGGGAAGGATGGCCCAAAAGTTCCAGACGAAGGGAGAGCTAATCTTTAGTTATTTTTTATTTATGTTATATTTTGTTTTTGAGCTCGACGATATTTTGGTTTGTATAGTCACGAGTTGGTACTTAGATTTTATACCTATGGATTTATTGTTAATAAATATAGTAATTTTGTATATATATATATATATATTTAGTTTCTTCTTCCTTATAAAAGGGTTGGAGAAGGTTAATCTCATTCATGTGTTTGAGAAGTGTTCCCAATTAGTCTAACATTTTAGCTAGAGTATTATGGATGTTGATCAGACCAATAGGCGCTTACTTTGATCCTTTCGTGTTACAAGTGATAGGCTTGAGGATGAGATTAGGTTGCTGAAAGTTGAGGTTGCGAGGCTTGAATGTATTACAAAAGAGACCAAGTGTGAGCTCGCTACTTGTAGGGAGCAATTATCTCAAACGAAATCTCGTGAAAAGAAAACATTAATTAGGATGGCCAGTCTTGTTAGTAGAGAGTCGTATTGGGCAGGTTTTTATATGAAGCGATCTGAAAGAATTTTTCTTAAAGTTATTGAGGTTATTGAAGATTTGGAGCGGGGGTTGCTTGCAATGATGACGACATACCCTGAACCTATCACTTATACTTGTGAGAGGGTGGTTGAAATTCAGGTCGAACTTTTGCCTTTGGTTGAAGAAACTGATGATCCAGATATTGGACGTGTGTCCAAACGTTTAAAGAGTGTTTAAATGTCTGTGTTGAGTAATGGATCATGTGAAAGATGTATAGTGATTGACGTGTAATGATTGATGTTTAAATAAATGAATAATTGGATCGGCATGTATTTATGTAAAATGGATATATGTTGTATTTGTAAAAATAGTAATATATATATATAGGCTGGTTAAAGTGCCGTCCTGGTTCTTGACTTCCTTCATTTGTTGGGGTACTCTACCAGATTTATAGATCTAGGTGAAGACCCTTGATGCCCATTTTAAGGGAGAGCTTGACCTAGTTTCTGACCGAGGTGCTCTTAGTGCAAACCTGGTTATTTACTGAGGTACAAAACTCGACTTCTTTCATTGTTGGGGTGCTCTACCAGATTTATAGATCTAGGTGATGAGCCCTTGATGCCCATTTTAAGGTAAAGCTTGACCTGGTTTATGATGAGGTTTTCTTAGTGCCGACTTGGTTATTGACCGAGGTGGGAAACTCGACTTCTTTCATTGTTGGGGTGCTCTACCAGATTTATAGATCTAGGTGATGAGCCTCTGATGCCTATATTAAGGGAGAGAGATTTAAGTAAATAATCAGTTGTTGAGGTGTTTTATTTCATAGATTTAGGTGCATCGTTGTTTACAAAAGAAAAGAGAGAGATGGGTAGGTTAATACATATATTTTTTAGAAATACTATCTTTTTAAGTGTTTGGCATTCCAGCTTGCGCCTTCCTCAATACCTTCAATGCTTTTCAATACGTATACCCATTCTAATGTTATTTCAATTATTTGATAAGGTCCCTCCCAACTAGCACCCATTTTACCTACCATCCATTCTTTTTTGTTAGGGAAAACCTTCCTCAGAACCCAATCACTTAGGGAAAAAGTCTTGAAGTGCACAGTTTTGTTGTAATATTATGCAATTGTTCTTTTCTGCTCGATCATCCATCTTAATAGCTTCATCCCTTCTTTCTTCGGCTAAGGTTAGTTTGGTTACTCTATTTACCTCGTTTTTCTCTTCTGTCATGCTCGATCTATGGGTAGGGATCGTAACTTCAGTGGTTATTACCGCCTCGGTTCCATATACTAGGGAGAAAGGGGTTTCATTGGTGCTCCCTCAGGGGCTTGTTCTAACAGCCTAGTGCGTACTGGGTAATTC
Source organism: Hippophae gyantsensis (assembly GCA_030763125.1). Classification (NCBI taxonomy): domain Eukaryota; kingdom Viridiplantae; phylum Streptophyta; class Magnoliopsida; order Rosales; family Elaeagnaceae; genus Hippophae; species Hippophae gyantsensis. The sequence goes on from CM061028.1 coordinate 29,813,621, forward strand.
CTCAACCCATTTCCCTTTGGTTCTTTCCAGTTTTTTTCTTTAAAAGGTTGATGATTAATTTGTTGGAGGACTCTGCCTGACCATTGGCCTGGGGGTAGTATGGTGTTGAGTGGTCGATCTTAATATTGTATTTGAGAGTGAATGCCTTGAGCTTTCGATAGGTGAAGTGGCGCCCGTTATCCGTAACGAGCTCTTTGGGGAGGCTGAATCGAGAAATTATGGACCTTCATATGAACTTGATTATCTCCTCCTCTCGTATTTTGGCTAGAGCTTCTATTTCTATCCATTTGGAAAAATAGTGAGTGGCAACGAGGAGAAAATTTTTCTGGCCCGTGCCTATGGGCAGAGGTCCTACGATGTCCAAACCCCATTTGTAGAAAGGCCAGGGACTTACTACTCTCTGCATATCATTAGGCGGTGTGTGAGTTAGGGGGCCAAATCTTTGGCATTTGTTGCACCTTTGAGCGTATTTAACGCAATCAGCAAGCATAGTGGGCCAATAATAACCCTGTCTCATAATTCGTTGGGATAATATTTTACCCTCAGAATGCATGCCGCAATCCCCCTCGTGTGTTTCATATATTATTTTTTTGGCTCCCTCTGCATTTATGCATAAGAGGCCTAGGCCGAGTGGCGTTTTTCGATACAATTTTTCCACCTCGATCATGTACCAGCATGCTCTGGCTACAATTTGTTTTGCAGCCGTGCGGTTTTCGGGTAGGTCCCCTTTATTCAAGAATTTATAAATCGATGCGAACCATGTTGTAGATGGATTGTTGTCCACGCATCCAACCCTTTTTTTCAAATTTCTTCGGGAGATGCTTCTTTCAGTACCGTTACTGATACCACTAGGTCGTATTTGGTTTCTCTAATTGACGCTAGGGTGGCCAGGGCGTCAGCGTGACTATTTTCGTTTCGAGTTATCTGCTTGATCTTGAACATTGAAAATTTTTTGCATTCTTGTTTTAGTCTTTCCAAGTACTTTTTCATCTTTCCATCTCGCACCTCAAATGTTCCCAGGAACGTATTGACCACGAGCTGGGAGTTGCTATGTAGGGCGATGCTATCTACTCCTAGTTTTTTGGCGGTCATGCCTCCGAATATGGCAGCTTCATATTCTATGATGTTATTGGTCGCTTGGAAGTCAAGCCTGACAACATATTTAAATCAATTGTCCTTTTCGTCCTTATAACCACCCCTACTCTTGAGCCATTAAAGTTTTGAGCGTCATCCATAAATACCTGCCAGGTTAGTGCATTCCTTGGGTCAACTATCCATACCTCCTCAGTTTCTGTGTTGGTAACGACCTTAGGGCATTCAGTGAACTCGGCCACGAATTTAACTATAACCTGTCCTTTGATGGCAATCCTAGCCATGTATTTGATGTCGTACTCCCCCAATTACACAGATATCTGGGACAACCTTCCTATAACCTCTAGTTTTGTTAGTATATTTTTAAGGGATGTGAGGTGAGTACTACGATGGTGTGTGAGCCATAGTAGTGCCTAAGTTTTCTTACAGTAATTTTAAGGGCAAAAACAAGTTTGTTTATGGTGGGATATTTTCTTTGGGCCTCAGTAAAAATTTGGCTGACATAGTAGATGAGGTGTTGGATTTTGAGTCTTTATGTTATGAGTATGGCGCTGCATGTTTGGGGTGTAACATCTAGATATGGATAAAGAACCTCTCCTGATAGTGGGTTGATTAGGACTGGAGGGTTGCCAAGGTATTTCTTGATATCCTCAAAGGCCATACCGCAATCCTCATTCCAAAAGATAGTATTATTCTTTCTTAACATCTTGAAGAATGGCATGCACTTATCTGTGCATTTAGTTATGAATCTGCCCAACGCTCCAGTTCTTTCATTTAACTATTGTATACCCCTGAGACTATTGGGCGGCCGCATGCTACCGATACTTGTATTTTATCTGGATTGGCCTCGATTCCTCTTACTGATATGAGGTATCCTAGGAATTTTCTTGCAGTTACACCAAAAATGCATTTTTTGGGGTTAAGTTTCATGCCATACCTTTGTATCACTTCGAATATCTCCTACAGGTCTTTGATATGGTTCAGGGGTTGAAATGTCTTGACCACCATGTCATCGATGTATGCTTCCATGTTCCTGCCCAACTTTTTATGGAACATTTTGTTGACAAGGCGTTGGTACGTTATACCTACGTTTTTCAATCCGAATGGCATTCTTGTGTAGCAAAATGTTCCTTCTTCAGTTATGAAAGAAGTTTTCTCTTCGTCCTCATGATGCATTTTGATTTGATGATTTGATGATACCCAGAATATGTGTCTAAGAAACTCATCAATGCAAACCCAGAAAAGGCGTCCACCAATTGATCAATACTTGGGAAGGGGAAGCAGTCTTTGGGGCAAGCCTTATTTAAATCGGTGAAGGCTACGCACATGCAAGATACTTCGTAAGCTTTTTTTACGAGTACCACATTTAAGAGCCATGAGGGATACTTAACCTTCTTGATGACTCCGGCCTCTTGGAGGGTTGGTACATGATATTTGATTGCCTCATTCTTTTCTCTAGGGAATTTTCTCTTCTTTTGTTGAATGGGTCTATCCTTTGTTTCGATGTTTAGCCGGTACATTATTACTCGTGAATCAATTATTGATATGCCTGTGGTGGTCCATGTGAAGACGTCTACATTGGCTTTGAGAAATAATGAGAGTTGCTCCTCGAGCTCTGTTATTAGGTCGTCGCCTATTTTATGGGGTGGCCCTTTCCCTCTATGTCTGTTGGGAATTCTTTTACTTTGTTTAGAAACAATGGCCTCGCTGTACTTTTATTCCTTTGTTTCATTGGAAGGAAACCTTTCGATGATTGCTATTTAGGGGCAGATCCTTTCATTGTGGCATTATAACAACTTCTGGCATTTTCCTGATCTTCTTTTATCTCCTCGGGGCCTTTAGGTGTAGGAAAGTTTACCACCTGGTGGAAGGTAGATGGAACTACCTTCATCTTGTGTATCCAGGGTCTTCCCAGAATTGCATTATAATGAGCCGGGGCGTCAATGATGACAAAATTAGTCATTATTATTACCCCTTTTGTCATGACCGGAAGGATCACCATTCCTATTGCATAGGTGGTGCTGTTATTGAATCCTGCAAGGGGAAGCTCGGCCTTGATAATGTCCATGTATTCAAGTCCTAGGGCAATGGCCGTGGTTTGAAAAAAGAGGTCTACTAAACTCCCAGTGTCAATCATTATTCATCGGACATCATAAGACCCGATATTCAAGGTAATCACCAATGGGTCCTCGTGATGAGATGTTGTTTCATCTTTCTCCGTGAAAGTTATTCTAGTAGGGGGGTCTCGCTTTATCCAATGTGTAGATGTGGGGTGCGTTGTGCATCTCCCTTGCAAATCTTTTGCGGGCGTTGTTAGACACCCCACTGACCCCTGGTTCTCCATGTATGGTGTGTATGATTTTAATGTCGGGCCCATTTTGATGTAGTTTATCACTGTTTGACGAGAATGTTGGTCGAAATGTTCCTCGTTCTCCCTGGTAGATTCTTCTATCATCATTTCCTGCGACAAGGTCTTTAAAGTATCCTCTCGCCAGTAATGTGTCCAACTCTCTTTTTAGGTCTCTACAGTTTCTTGTGTCGTGGCTAACATCTTTGTGAAAAGTGCACCATTTGGATATATTTCTTCCCGGGGTATTCATCCTAGGTGGCCATCTGGTCTCGAGCTCTTGCTCCATTCTTTTTATTACCTCAGTTAAATCCTCTTTTAAAAGATTCTACAATCGTGGGGGACTCTTGGAGGAGGATTCTATTCTTCCTCATGTTTCCATGTTTCCCAGCCAATTTTTATTCACTGCCCAGTTTCTATTGACCGGCCAATGTCTGTTCCCCGAATCAGTAAATCCCTTGTTTTTGTAATTGTGGTGTGTTTGCTCTGGGCTTGTTCTTTTTTTTCTCTACTTGGGGTTGGGATCATCTCCACCCCTATTCGACGATCCTTGGCCAAGCTAAGCTTTCTTTCTAAATTAACAAACTTCCTAGCCTCCCCATAATCTTCCTCCAAAGTACGTGGCACTGATTTAGTTAGTTCCATGAATGGGGCAGAATTTTTTAACAAGCCTTGCCTGAAAACCTCTATAGCGATAGAGCTAGGACAGTCAGTGATTTCTAATTTTCCTTCCTTGAAATGCTTCATGTGTTCTTCGATGGGCTCTTTTTCCCCTTGTCTAATAGAAAAAAAGGTGATGTGATTCTTTTCGCAAGGGTTTATTGCAGGCGTAGTTGGTGATGAATAACTTGGCGAATTATGGGAAAGAGGATATGGACTGGGGGGATAGGTTGTTAAATCATTTTTGCGCGCCTTCGCACAGAGTGGCAGCGAACAATTTACACATCATTGCATCTCTCTTTTCCTAGGTGAGGCTTATGGGCGCCATGGTTGTTTTGAAATGTTGGACATGAGTTACTGGATCTTTTGTCCCAAAATAGCCCGGGCATTTAGGAGCATTGAATTTGGGTGGGGTTTCATCATTTTCGATTGTATCTGCAAATGGTGAGATGTACAACTGTTCGCAATCTCTGTCCACTTCGAAAGGGGCTTTTCCCTTTTTTCTATCTCTTGTTTGTTGCTTTAAGGGCCTCCTCTTGTTTCTTGTTGTTATTTTCTAAAGCTTGTAGTCGTGTTTCCCAACTTCTCTTTTCTTGGAGCCATTGCTCCTCATCGGGGCGAGCCGAGTTGGAAAAAGGATGTCTTTCAACCTTATGCTCGGTATAACGGGGTTCGAACAGACCACGTCCCTTTGCCTCCCCTGTGGTTGGTTCGGCAGTAGGATTTTCCGAGGTCCTTCCGTCTGCCAAGGGTGTGATCTTCATAAGTACAATGTGTGGATACTCATAAGTGATTCATATATTTATAGCACATAAATGGTACATGTGTCAGATAAGCAAATGTGTAAATGTAAATACATGTCAGTAGGGTGTGATTTGACATAAAGTATAATGTGTTAGGGATCCAGGTTGGGTTAAATCGTGCTTTCCACGAAGTTGTGCTGTTACCGAACTCGAGATTGTGTTGTGACCGAGCTTGAGATGACCTTGGGTTCGGTCTTTCTTGGACTTAGGAGACGTCCAACTCGATCTTCCTAGGCTCGGGACATAGAGTTCGATCTTTGGGTTTTGTTTGTCCCATAAGTGAGATGTCTAGAGTGCTTCATCTTTCGTCTTGAACTGAATTTAGACTTGATCTGTATAAAGCTCGATATTTAGACCGGTTCAGATATCCAAATATGATGCATATATAATAATTTTCTTTTATTTTCTAGACGTTTTTCACTCTCCCTCACTTTTTGTTTAAACCATATTTTCGCATATTATTAGTAACAATTGCAATGATATAAAAGAATTGGACTATTTCAACCAAATAATATTTAAATATATTTTATTTTAATTATATAACTATTAACAAAAATAATTTAATTATATTAATTATAGGATGATGTAATTCATTTTATAATATTATAACACTTTAGTTATATAATTTTCGCACATCATTAAAAATTTAAAATTATGATATTTAAGTCATTTAACTAACAATTAAGAATTATTATATTATTAAAATGTCTCGAGAGGAAATAAAACTATCTTTTAACATGTTTTCCTCCATTGTTATGGACTGATACTCTATTAATATGTTTTCCACTATTAAAACTGTCTTTCCTCCGTTAAAACTAATCATAAAATGAGTGCCCATCTTTATACCTTGCATTTTGACAATTGATGACACTCTCAACATTAATTCTCCCCACTGCACCCTCATTCTTGTTCAAATTCTCACCTCCCTTCAACTTGAGAGAGTCATGGGACATGGTTACGGCAATCATGGACTCGCTGCTGGTTGCAACAACGACGGTAGTAGCAACATCATTGATGATATCCTTATGGTTTCGATGGAGAATAGAGCGTGAGAGCTATTGTTTAGAGGCTTGAAAAGCATTAGAATCAGAGGCTGTGTGGAAATTAAAGAAATTGGTGTTATTGTTACCGCTACTGCTATGGTTATTAGTGTGAAGGAAGCTAAAAAATGAGTCTACTAGTTAATTTTTCTTAAATATCAATTCTACCCTATAGTATTTACATGCTTAAACTTCATGCATTAAACATACATTATTTTAATCAATTTTATGTGTCATGCTTTTAAAGTTTTAATAATACAAATTAGATGATCAAAGTATTTAAATAACATAAAATAAATGATTAATAGAAAAATTTACTCTTAATTATACACATTATTCCTACGTACCTTATATTTCATATTTATAAAAATTATCAAATTATCTTAATTTTTCGAACTATAAAACTTGTTGATTTTTAACATCATGAAAGCCATAATTAAACACATTTTTTTTGTTTAATGAGAAAGCTTCGATCCTCACAAATCTTGCAAACTCTGGTGGATAACCATGACCCATCCCTTAAACATTTAGCATGGACATGGAGCTCTTATATCCCTTCCATGGTGACAACACTACCTGCAATTATGTATAACTATTTTGTGTTTGTCTTCTCTTTATTAATTGCTTATTCATTGTTTTATTCAAATGAAAAATCTTGGCCTTTTTTTAGTTCTGCATCACTTAAAACTCTTCCCCTGTACTTATATGTGAAGTAAAAAAAGTTATGAAATCATCCCATTTAAGGTTCAATTTTAACATATATCACAAAGAATGATGAGGTAAATTAAACGTGTATAGTGAAAGTTCCACGTAAACTTGTAACATGTTGTAAGTGTGAAATTTTCACATATACATATATGTCTAATTGTATGAAAATAAAGATTAAAAAATGAACTATAAAATAAATAATGAACAAAATATATTATATGATAGAGTAAACTTGTGTCAATATTATATAACTCAGACTTATATATATATAAAAGTTTTGCTAAAGTTTTTTTTACTGATTGTTGTGTGAATTTAAATAAAAAAAATAGTAAGAAAATTGCATAATTTTATTTTCTCAAAAGGTACATCTCTTAGGAGGTGGTTATATAAAAAATGATTTATAATTAGGATTGAATTACAAGGGACATCTACTTTTGTGAAAAGAGAGAGAACATAGGTAATTTTGGGTCCATACACGTACGTGCCTGCTGCCGTTTGTCCGACGGAGTGCGAGCATGTGTATAAAGTGAGATGATACTTTATTTTTTGAAAATATTTTCATTATTAAAATTATTTTTTCCAACAATTAAAAATTTCGTTATTATTCAAACTAAGTCACCTAAATTATGACTGTTATTTTTTTATCGTTATGTTCCATTATTATGACTGCTATTTTTTTTTACTATTCTGTTCCGTTTCCATCCACCTTGATTGAGTCTTATGGAACGTTATTATTGTGTGAACGTTGCATGCATGTTCATTTTTTTACTATAAAAAGAAGGTCATAACTATCAGTTTTACACGACTCAAAAACTGCTCTTCATAGCAAACCTAAGAAAAGAATATAAAAATTATTTTTTCAATTTTTTGAGTAACATAAAAATTTTAGGGGTGCAGCATTCCGAACTCCATTAGTGTAGTGAAGTTTCGAGATAGAAAAAAGATTATGGGCTATTTTATTTTGGAGACATCGAGGTTGTGTTTGCTTGTACAACTTGGGACAAAACCACAAAACGTCTTAAAGAGAACGACCTAATTCGCAACTCAACTCAAATAATATTTTTTAGTATATTAGTAATAATATTCATATCCTATTTTTACATACCAGTTTCGACAAATTTAAGATGCTTTTTTATCTACCATGCCTACTGAAATAATAATTGTTGATCTCAACAAACCATTTTGTTTCAAGATACTACACTTTAAAAGATGAAAACAAAAGATGTTATTTTTCTTAACCATGAAAAATGTTGCTTTTTTTTACTGTTGAAAAACCATCATTGCTTAATCCTCCTACTGAGGCTACAACTAAGGACTTAGACACCTAGATGGAAAATGATTTTCTATGTAAAAAATTTAAGTGGTTTAACTGATGATTTGTGTGACTATTATAATTCTGATAAGTCAGCTAAGAATATTTAGGATGTACTTCAAAAGAAGTATGACACTGAGAAAGTTGGAACAAAAAAGTATGTTGTTAGTTGATACATGAAGTACCAAATGACTGATGACAAATCTGTAGAAGCTTAATCACATGAATTGCAGAAGATAACACATGAAATAACTTTTGAAGGAATGACTTTAGATGAATAATTTTAAGTTGCAGTTATTATAGATAAATTACCCCTGCATGGAAAATTTTTAAGAATGCACTTAAACGTAAAACTAAGTAATTTTCTTTACAGAGTCTCATAACTGTCTACGAATAGAAGAAGAAGCCCAAAAACAAGATAAAAAAAATGAAGTACTCTTTGCCTTAAAATACAGTGCCAATAAGAAATCCTCCTCTGTAATTTTGAAACTTAAAGGAATAAATATGAAAACTCAGAATTGCAATAATAACCAGAACCATAACAACCAAAATAGAAACAAAAATACTCCAAGGAATGGACCTCAACCCCCTTAAGAAATAACACATTCATGTGTTATAATTGTAACAAGGCACCCATTTGGCTAGAAACTATCGAAACATGAATCATCTTGCCCCGCAAGCAAACCTTACTGAAGATCAACTTATTGCGATGATATCTGAAATCAACTTTGTTGGTGGATCTGAAGAGTAGTGGGTGGACACTAGTGCTTCTCACTATGTTTGCTATGAGCGTGATATCTGAAATCAACTTTGTTGGTGGATCTGAAGATCAACTTTGTTGGGAAAGGTTACGCCACTGAAGGCATGTTTAAATTGAATGTTGAAATTAATAAAGTTTCTTCTTCTGCTTATATGTTAAGTTCTTTTAATATTTTCCATGTTAAACTTTGTCATGTTAATAAATGCATAATCAGGAATATGAGTACTTTATAACTAATTCCTAAATTATCTATGAATGATTTTGAAAAAAATGACTTTTGTAGTCAAGCTAAAATAATCAAAATTTCACATAAATCAATAGTTAGAAAATCTGAACATTTAGACTCAATACACTCTGACATATGTGAACTTGATGGTATTTTAACAAGAAATGAAAAATGATATTTTATAACTTTTATTAATGACTATTCAGATTATGCTTATGTATATCTAATGAAAAACAAAGGTGAAGTGTTTGACATGATTAAAATATTTATGATTGAAATTGAAAATCAACTTAGCAAAAAATAAAAAGATTTTCGAAGTGATAGAAGCACTAAATATGATTCAAATATTTTCAATGTTTTTTACAAAACTTATGGAATCATTCATGAAAAAATTGCACCTTATTCTCCTGAAATGAATCGTAAAACTGAAAGAAAAAATAATTTTTTTACTGAATCAGTTGTTGCAATTTTATTAAACTCTAGTGATGTTTCCCATTGATGATGAGAAATTTTATTAACTGTTTATTGTTTGCTAAATAGAATGCCTAAATCTACTAGTAAAATTTCACCATATGAAATTTTAAAAAATAGGAAACCTAACTTAACTTATTTTAAAATTTGGGGTTTTTTAGCCTATATTAGGATCCTTGATCCTAAAAGAATTAAACTTGCTAGTAGAGCATAAAAATGTGTGTTTATAGGATATGCTATGAATTATAAAGCTTATAAATTCTATGACTTAAATAATCATCTAGTTATAGAATCAAATGATGCTGACTTCTATGAACATAGGTTTCCATTTAAATTGAAGAATAGTGAGGGCTCGACTTCTAGTAGTTTACCCATGACTAGAACTAGTGAAAAAATGAGTAATTAGACATTGAGATTAAGAGAAGTAAATGAGCTCGAACCTCTAAGGATTTTGTGTCTGATTTTTATGCTTATACCTTAGAGGAAGATCATCAAACTCTTCAAGAAGCTTTATCTTCTTTAGATGCTAACTTATGGGAAAAAGCCACAAATGATGAAATAGATTCTTTTGAGTATAATAGAACTTAGAATTTAGATGACTTACTTCCTGGTTTCCAAACTATAAGATGTAAGTGGATACTAAAGTAAAAATTAAAACCCGATGGTACTATTGAAAAGTACAAAGCTCGTCTTGTAACCAAAGGGTACAAACAAAGAGAAAATGTAGATTTCTTTGATACATTTTCACCAATCAAACGAATAACTTTCATATGTGTGCTTTTCTCTCTTGTTGTTATCCATGATTTAGTAGTACACTAAATGGATGTTAAAACTACATTCTTAAATAATGACATAGAAGAAGAGATTTATATAGACCAACTTGAGGGCTTTGTTGGCCCAAGTTAAGAAAATAAAGTTTGTAAACTAGATAAATTTCTTTATGGTCTAAAATAAGCACCCAAGAAATGACACAGAAATTTGATAATCTATTTATCTCACATGGAATCAACGTGAATGAAAGTGACAAATGCAATTATTATAAATTAGAAAATGAAATTTGCAGTATTATATGTTTATATATGGATGACATGCTTATTTTTAGGACAAATATTCATGTTGTGAATAATGTTAAAATTTTGTTGTGTGCTAAATTTGATATGAAAGACCTCTGAGAAGCGAGTGTAATCCTTGGTATAAAGATTACTAGCTCTGAAAATGAACTTTCTCTAGATCAATCTCATTACATCGAGAAGATCTTAAAAAATATAATTACTTTAACTACAAACCTATATGTACTCCTTATAATCCTAGTGTAAAGTTGTTCAAAAGCACCAGAGTCAATGTTAGACTGACTGAGTATGCGAGCATCATTAATAGCTTACGTTATGCTACTAAATGCATTAGGCTAGACATAGCTTATGTTGTGGGACTACTATGTAGGTGTACCAGTAACCTAGTTTAGAGCATTGTAATGAAATTGAAAGAGTTATGAGATATCTTAAGAAAACTATGAATCTTGGATTACATTATAAGAGGTTTCTAGTTGTTCTAGAAAGATACAATGATGCTGATTGGAACACCCTATTAGATGATTCCAAAGCAACTAGCGGCTATATATTTAGCATTGTTGATGGAGCTATTTCTTGGAAGTCTAAGAAACAGAAAATTTTGGCTCAATCTATGATGAAGTCTAAAATGATAGCACTAGCTACTGCTAGTGAAGAAGTAGGTTGGTTAAGAAGTTTGTTAGCTGAGATCCCTTTATGGGAAAAACTGATACAAATTGTCTTGATTCACTGTGATATTATCGCAACTATTGCAAAGATTCAAAACCATTATTATAATGGCAAGAGACGATAGATATGTCATAAGCATAATACTATTTGAGAATTTCTCTCTACAGGAGCTATAAGAGTGGATCATGTACGTAGTGATAAAAATTTGGCTAATCCTTTGACTAAAGAATTAGCAAGAGAGATGGTTTTCAAAACCTTGAAAGTAATGAGATTGATGTCATTAGAATAAAGAGTCACTTATGATGGAAACACAACTCATAGACTAGAGATCCCAAGAAATAAGTTCAATGGGTAATAATAAGTCATAAAGTGATATGCGATGAATCATGCTATTATGAAGTCCTATTCTATATTGTTAGAAGCATGAAATCTTGTCTAACATGAAGTCTTGAAGCGACATAAATGATGAGTTAATTAGTAATTCATAATGAGTTATATACTCTATGTGGAATGAAGTACATAATTATAGGAATACTCTTGATTGACTCACCTATGTAACTGTGGTCACTTCCTATGAAACATTTGGGCAAAATTTACTAAAGCGTTCACTATACTGGGATACACGTGAATGGCCGTAAAACATGAGCTTTTTTAACTACACCTTGGAAAGGTTATGTGTGTAATATTGTTAGAGATATAGTTCAAAACTATGAGATACTCTAGTATATTCTAAAGCATCAACACTATGTAAAGGTTCAAGTCGATAGACACCTTTTGTTAATGCACAATCTTATATTCTTAATTGATCAATTGCTCGATAAAAAATATTTTTATATAAAATTTAAGTGGGGGATTGTTGTGTGAATTTAAATAAAAAAATTGATGAGAAAAGTGCATATTTTTACTCTCTCAAAAGGTTTATCTCGTATTGCTTTTCTATATCTCTTAGGAGGTGTTTATATAGAAAAGATTTACAATTGAGATTGGGTCCCAAGGGACACCCACTTTTGTAGAAGGAGAGAGGACCTAGGCAATTGTGTGTTCACATACACATGTGCACACATTGTAACCGCTGTTGGTTCTACCGGTCGTGCCGTACAAGTACGAGTGCAAGTGCGAGTACGAGTACGAGTACGAGTACGAGTATGTGTGTGTGTGAGGTGAGGTGACACTTTATTTTTTGAAAAAGTTTTCATTATTAAAATTATTCTTTCCAACCATCATAAATTCCATTCTTATTCAACTGAGTCACCCATATTGTGACTATTATTTTTTTGATGGTTTCGTTCCATTATTGTGATCACTATTTTTTTAACCATTATGTTCCATTATTGTGATCGTTCCGTTCTGTTTTCATCCATCCAAACTGAGTCTTACGGAATATTATTATTGTGTAAAAAGAGGATCCGTTTTACATAACTTAGAAAGTGTTCTTAGTAGCAAACCCAAGAAAAGAATATACATAATTGCTTTTTCAGTTTGACGAGCATCATAAATATTTTAGAGGTGTAGCATTCCAGACTTAATTAGTTCAATGAGGTTTCGAGATAGAAAAATAATTCTAGGTTGTTTTATCCAGGAAACGACGAGACTGTATTTACTTGCACAACTTTAGGTAGAATCACAAAACGTCTTAAAGAAAACGACTTAATTCACGACTCAATTTAAACAGTATTTTTTAATATATTAATAATATTATTCATATCTTATTTTTATGTACTAGTTTCAACACTTATATATTTGTGATATCAAATTCAAATTACTTTATGTACATTTTACGACGGTGATTACTTTAAAAATTTTAAATCACAATATTGAAATAATATCAATTATGATAACATACAAGGTGATTTGAAGTTTAACCTTATGGAAACAAATTTAATATAACATCACCAAATATTATACTTATAATTTAAGGAAAAAAAATAAAAAAACCTCGAAGAACTGATCCACCCAACTTAAATTAAATTAAAACTTTAGGATTGGTTGAGATCGAATTTACACTTGTAGTTGACTGGATTTAACTCCAAAAATTAAAAAAAAATAATAACTAAATTAATTTGTTTCAAATAGTTGGTTCGAATTTAAAATATATATAAATGCAACACATAATTCAATAAATTCACTTCTCGCAAACCCCAATTTCTTCGAGTAATAACATAGTGCTCAAAAAGTAGAGTACAAAGTTTATAATTATTTTGATTTTTTTTTTTTTGGAAAAAAGAAGAAGAATAACAATCTATTCCGTGTTACCTTTTTTTAATCAGGTGATGAAGATTTCAACTTCAGGAATTTTTTCATAATCAATGTTGTCGCCATTTTTATTTTTTAACTTCTATTCATTTTATAAATCATCATGTAAATTAACTTTTTAAATTTACATAAGAATTTGTGTTTAGATTAACAAGTTCACCTCTTTATTTATTTTTCATATACGTGTAAAAGATTTAATCTCTCTTTTTTTTTATCTTGAAATTAAGTAAATAATTTATATATAAATTTATTTTCATGGTGTTAATATGCTCTGAAACTATGATTAATATTTCTTTAAATTAACAAGTTTTATCAGCCAATAAAGTATTTAGTGCTTCATCGACCTCGTCAATTTTCTATGTTCATCCATGTATTCATTCACCTAGCTAGGACACATTATGGCCGCCACAAGACATGTAGGGTGTTAAATGACATTAAACATTTTTCATAATAACTTTTTCATCTAACTATATATCAATATAGGGGAGTCTAACCATATATTTCATAACACATGTAATTAACTTTTGCCACTCTAGTAGATGGTAGTTGCAGATTTTTTCATACAAAAAATTATTTTTTAAATAACCTTAATGAATTTTGCATCATCGCATGTACATGGTGAGGCTTTAAATTATTAGTCCATTGGTTTTGTAGTTTTTATGTAATACATCATGGTTTCCCTAAATTTAAATGATGCATATGATGACTTCAATATTAGAGGTGTTAATTTGAAAAGCTCTTAGCATTTGAAGTTTGATGGTGATTTAATTTGATGTCATAAAATCTAAAGTCAAAACGTAAGTGAAAAATATTTATTGTTCAAATACTAAATTCTCATAAAACTAACCATCACCAAACTCCAAAGTTTTTCAACACCAAATGGTAGAACCTAGCTAAAATTATTATTATTTCATAACTAACACATGACAGTAGGTGATATATATATATTATAATAAGTGTTAAATTTTTATTTTATGGTTAATAAGAAGTGATATATTTTATAAATGAAATAGATTAATTTGATTATATCTCTTAGAAACCCAGGCCTAACTCTTAACCCAAAAGCCAGCTTGTGAGTTAGAGGATTGCCTAGACTTATAAGGAGCATTATTGCTTTACTCTTAGCCAATGTGGGACTTAACATCCCCCCTCCACATCGGCTAGAGTCCGGATTCTGACACGGTCAGGATTACTGACACGAGGGCCAATGGGAGTACGAGGAAGCCAAGAGCCTAGCTCTGATACCATCTTAGAAACCCAGGCCTAACTCTTAACCCAAAAGCCAGCTTGTGAGTTAGAGGATTACCTAGACTTATAAGGAGCATTATTGCTTTACTCTTAGCCAATGTGGGACTTAACAATATCACGATAATAATGAAAATATTTTAAGATGATAAATATATAAAAAAGATTCAATTATATTTAAATAAATGATCTGGGGATGATAATTGAAAAAAATTATGAAAAGTTTTTGAGACAATTGAAAGTTCAATTCTTAGGACAATCGTTAACAATTATTAAAAATTTAATGAATTTTTTAAGACGATTAATAATTTAAAATTTTTTCACACTTAAACAATCAACTTTATTATTTAAATTATAGAGTTTGAAAATGACAAGATAGATAAAATTGTAATATTTAATTTAAATATTTTCAAATTTTAACTTGTCCAATACCAATAAAGAATTTGGACCTAACATGAAAGGGAAAGAAGGAAACCCTAATACGTGATAAATAATTTGGCCCTAGCAGTAGGTCACTGAAAGTCCGATAATTTAGGTATTTAACCCTATAGTCGTATCAATTTAGTAGATAGCATGTGATGATCCTTCTTGTTTTCTCACTAATTCAATAATGTTTTGATTGATTAATGATAAAAATATATAATATGTTTTTACTTTTAATTCTTTTAGTAAAAAATATATATATATTTTTATAAAACGTTAAAAAATATATTAAAAATAAAACTCTAAATGAGGATAAATTAAATCTTCAATAAGTTGCTTCTAATCCCTGTTTAAACTTTAATCCACTTAAAATAATCTGTTATAACTTTGATCAACAAATATGGATCCCATCGGATCTGCTTCCGTTTATTTTTTAAGTGGATCAGATCCAATTCCATATATTTTTTAATTTTCCTTATACTTAACTTTTCTTTTTACACTTAATTTTGTATGATTTGATTATTTTACTTTTTAAATTTTACATTTTATTTCATTTTAATAATTAATTTGATTAATTTATATATTTTTAGTTTTCACCCATCACAGTTGCATTTTTACAGTAGGATGACTCGGAGTGATTGGGGAGAAAGCCATGGCCACCCCTCGGTAAAAACAAGAAAATTAATATTAATAATTTTAGAAAAATTCTATATATTTAAGATAAATTTCAAAAAAAATATGATTTAAATTTATTGATAAATATAATCGAATATAATATATATTTAAATAGATTTAAATTTATACCCTATTTAAATTTAAATTTCTATTTTCGTCTCTAAACTCTCGTATCTTCTTTGTAGAATTTTGATGGTACAAAAAAGTTTTGCATGAAATAAATGCTTTGATGATATGAATAATTATTTCATTTACAATTTGACTTATTTGCATAAATAAAATCATTTTAATTAAAGGAAAAATAATATTATATTGAAAATATAAAAAATACATTATCTATACCTACATCCTGACTTCGGTTTAAAAAAAAAAAACTACATGGATACCATGTTATATACATGTGGCCCCTTATGGGCTTTATTTATTGTTTATTAATAATGATACAAGGATCTTGCTTCTTACCAGTAACAAAACATAATTTTGTTCAAATTTTTCTTTCTTTTTTATATTCAGAATAACTTCCTGTGTGCTCTCCTCAATTTTTTATAATAATATATTTTATATTCAAAGATCCTTAAATATCAAATGCTTGTATTAGAAGGATCTAAATTACGACGTCAAACTTGATTAGTCTTATAATAAGACGACGCACAAAAGTCATAAATTACAAACAACGTGTATAATTAATGAAAATTTTGAAAGTTATTTATTCAGTTTTATTTTTAATATATATATATATATATATATATATATAAGATTTTAGTGGTTTTTTTAAAAGTCTACATAATTTGAAATACAATATTATAATGTTTTCTTTTACTCTTTTTTGCAATATTAATACATAGGGATTCGATTCAAATACAATTTTAGAAGGAATGAATAATGATTGATACACAACCACATCAATTATTATAAATATTATTAATTTTAAATCGGTTGATATATAATGGCTCAATGCAGTGACTAGTTAAAAAATCAATATCATTTGTATTTTATTCACAAATATTTTTAACATTTTAAAAAATATCTTTAATAACCCTAAAATTAAATATATTAATTACCAAAAATAACCCCAACGTTGTTGACTTTTTCGTACATTATCTCTTACATTTTTTTTCAATTTTTTTTTTCTAAATTACTAAAATATCATTTAAAAATAATAATGAAATAAAAAATCTATCTTTACTTATTTACTATCTTCATTTATGATTAAAAAGAATTCTAAAATATCATTTAATGTTTTTTCTACATTGTCCAAAAAATTTCTTATTGTTGATATTTAATAATAATGTGCAAATTAATTAACTGATTAGTAAAATTTAAAACAAATATTTTTAATTTTATTATTTGTTTAACTTATATTAACTAAGTTTAACTAATTATTAATGAGAAAATTAATTAACTAATTAGGAAAAAAAATGTTTGCAATGAACCATCAACTACACGTTTCAAACAATACGCTAAAATATAGATGATATAATTATTATCATCCAATTTGATAAATAAACAAACATTCATAGGAGGAGAAACAAATATATTTGGAGCAAGTTTGATCAATCAAACTTTTAGAAAGAACTAGACTTTGAGATTCATTAAGGTGGCGTTTGGTTCGTGGAATGGAATCAGAATCGGAATCGGAATCGGAATCGGAATGGAATGGAATGGAAAGGAAACAATTTTGTTTGGTTTGACCACTGGAATCAAGCTCAGAATCAGAATTATAGTGTTTGGTTTGCCACTGGAATGGAATGAAAAAAGCTGTAAATGACCTTAATACCCCTACATGCTGTAAAGTTCAAATAATGTCATTTAATTACTATTTTTTCGTCACACAAAATACATTATTGAAATCATTATTTTTCTAAATAAGTATTACTTAATTAAAAAGAAATATATTATTAAAATTATTATTTTTCTAAATAGGGTTTAGGGTTTTGAGGTTTGGGATGTGTGATTTAGGGTTTAGGGATTTAGGATTTGGGGTTATATTTGTAGGTTAAGGTTTAGGGTTTATGGTTTTAGGATTTGGAATTTGGGGTTTTGGGTTTTGGGATTTATGTTTTAGGGTTTTGGGATTTATGTTTTAAGGTTTAGGGTTTAGGGTTTAGAGATTTGGGGATTTGGGTTTTAGGGTTTAGAGATTTGGGGATTTGGGGTTTAGGGTTTAAAATTTAGGGTTTAGGGATTTAGGGTTTAGGGTTTTAGGATTTGGAATTTGGGGTTTAGGGTTTTAGGATTTGGAATTTGGGGTTTAGGGTTTTGGGATTTATGTTTTAGGGTTTTGGGTTTTGGGATTTATGTTTTAAGGTTTAGGGTTTTAGGGTTTAGGGTTTAGGGATTTGGGATTTGGGGTTTATGGTTTAGGGATTTGGGATTTAGGGATTTGGGGATTTGGGGTTTAGGATTTAGGGTTTTAGGATTTGGAATTTGGGATTTAGGGTTTAGGGTTTAGGGATTTAGGATTTATGTTTTAGGGTTTTGGGATTTATGTTTTAAGGTTTAGGGTTTTAGGGTTTAGGGATTTGAGGTTTAGGGTTTAAGGTTTTAGGATTTTAGGATTTGGATTTAGGGTTTTGAAATTTTGGGTTTAGGGTTTAGGGTTTTAGAATTTTGGGTTTAGGGTTTAGGGTTTTGGAATTTTGGGTTTGAGAATTTGGGATTTGAATTTAAGGTTATATTTTAGGTGAGGGTAAAATTGGAAAAAAAAGTTTAGATGAGAATGGAATAATGATTACCAAAGGTGGGAGAAGGAATTGTGATTCCCTCCCTTTTTTCTATTCAGATTCCATTCCGCCCTCCATTCCGTCCAACCAAGCACACAAAATGAAAGGAATCAATTCTGATTCTATTCCATTCCCTCCAACCAAACGTGGGGTAAGATGTGTGGAAGAAAACTGAACACTTATACACTTACACCTAGGTGGCAGTTGGTTCGTGGAATGAAATCGGAATCAAAATGAAATAGAATGAAAAGGAAATAATTTTGTTTGGTTTGATCATTGGAATCAAGCTCGGAATCAGGATTACAGTGTTTGGTTTGCCACTGGAATGGAATGAAAAAAGCTGTAATGACCTTAATACCCCTACATGTTGTAAAGTTCAAATAATGTCATTTAATTACTATTTTTCGTCAGACAAAATACATTATTAAAATCATTATTTTTTTAAATAATTATTACTTAATTAAAAAGAAATATATTATTAAAATTATTATTTTTCTAAATAGGGTTTAGGGTTTTGAGGTTTGGGATGTGGGATTTAGGGTTTAGGGATTTAGGATTTGGGGTTATATTTGTAGGTTAAAGTTTAGGGTTAAAATTATTATTTTTCTAAAAATGGTTTAGGGTTTTAGAATTTTGGATTTGGGGTTTAGGGTTTTAGGATTTGGAATTTGGGGTTTAGGGTTTTAGGATTTATGTTTTAGGGTTTTGGGTTTTGGGATTTATGTTTTAAGGTTTAAGGTTTTAGGGTTTAGGGGTTTAGGGTTTAGGGTTTTAGGATTTTGATTTAGGGTTTTGCGATTTATCTTTTAGGGTTTTAGGTTTTGCGATTTATGTTTTAAGATTTAGGGTTTTAGGGTTTAGGGATTTGGGGTTTAGGGATTTAGGGTTTAGGGTTTAGGGTTTAAGGTTTTAGGATTTTGATTTAGGGTTTAGGGTTTTGAAATTTTGGGTTTAAGGTTTAGGATTTTGGAATTTTGGGTTTGAGAATTTGGGATTTGAGTTTAAGGTTATATTTTAGGTGAAGGTAAAATTGGGAAAAAAAAGTTTAGATGGGAATGAAATTATGATTACTAAGGAGGGGAGAAGTAATTGTAATTCCTTCTCTTTTAATAATCTGATTCCATTCCGCCATTTATTCCGTCCAACCAAACACACAAAATGAAAGGAATCAATTCTGATTCCATTCTATTCTATTCCCTCCTACCAAACATAGGGTTAGTGTAGATAAATGGTGAGCGGGTGATAACATCTTTGTAACTAAGAAGATTAACAATTTTAGTTATCAAACTAAACTAACTTATATATAAATTTTTAAAAATTTAAGAATTAAATTATAGAATTTAATAGTTCAAAGATATATGTGTAAAATTTTAAAAATTTAAAGACTAAATTGTAAATATTTTTAAAAATAATGAAATAGTTAAACCTATTATAAAATATCTTATCTAAGTTTTCGGTAATTCTATCGACGATGTTAAACCTATTATAAACATGGTTAAAATCTCAATTATGGGTGTAAGAGTAGTATAGTTTTTTTAAAAAAATTATGCTAATTTTTTTTATAAACACAAATTATGGGACACTTTTTTTAAATTTTAATCAAGATATTTGTAATCTTGAATTGAAAAAAAAAAAATCATAGAACGGCCTAAGAATTGGGCCAACTGGGTTTCAACTTCCATGGCACCCATGCATTTGTTTTTCTGGGCTAACTTTAGCATATAACGTGATTGTGATTAGCCTAATACGTGGACCTAGGTTTCTACCGGCCGACATACCTTTTTGAACTATAATCAAAGTCCAACACCAAGATTCAAACTTATATGGGCAACATGGTCAATGTATCATTCCCTTACCTTACCTCCCCAAGAACGTTTTAACGTTGCCGTCAAACTGAAATTTACCTGCTCCCTTGATTCAACTTAAAGAGGAAGCTTGTCTGACACTCAATACTGGCTTTTCACGGTATGAAATAATACATAAATAAAAAAATTAAGAATAAAATTTAAAATATATAAATATAAATATATGTATAAATTATAAATATAAATTTTAAATAACATAAAATTTAAATTGAATAAATGATCGAGATATATGTATTAAACAGTACATTTAAGATAATTTTTTTTACTTATTGTGAGTGTTAAAGAATTATGAAAACTTATATTTCAAAATACACCGATTATCATCATTGTTGAATTTTTAAAGTATTTTGTCAACATAATAACATTGACTTAGAATAAGACTATTTGATATCCTTAATATCTTAATTTCTATAATTATATCATCAAATCTCATGTCTTTCACATCAAACCTTGAATTCAACATAGTTTTAGTAGATTTGATCATTTGATCATTACTATCCACCATTAATATGTCATCAACGTAAAGACATAAGATAATATAACAATCTTCTTTGTCCTTAAGATATTAACATTTGTTATATTTATTGATTTTAAAGTCATTTGTCTTAATGACATTATCAAACTTTTTATGCCACTGTTTTAGTGCTTGTTTTAAGTCATATAAAGACTTCACCAATTTACAGACCTTTCCTTCTTGTCCTAGGTATGAAAAACCCTTGGGTTGATCCATGTAGATTTCTTCATCTAACTCTATATTTGATGTATTTTAAGATTTTGTAGAGTGACGATAGTAATTATCATCCTTATGAATGTTATTCTCATCACAGAAGAATAAGTATCAAAGTAATCAAGGCTATGTCATTGTTTGTATCCCTTAATTAGAAGCCTGGCCATGTACTTTTCAATTGATTCATCTGATTTATGTTTTCTCGTGAAAATTCACTTGGAACTTGATGTTTTACTACTTTGAGGTAAATCAACTAGTTCCTAAATGTGATTTTGTAGAATGGACTCAATTTCACTATTAATGGTTTCTTGCCATTGAGGATATTCCAAAAAATTCACAGCCTCTTCATAGGTTTGACATTCACTTTCTAGTAAGTAAGTCAAAAAATCTAGACCATAGGACGTTTTTGTCATAGCCTTCTTGCAACGTCTGAGTTCAATCTCAACTTTATCCTCAACCTCTTGTTCAAGTTCTTTGTTTTTACTACCTTCATTCATAGTCTCATATGTTTGTTTAGATGAACTTGATTCTCCTTGAGATTTACTAGGAAATACATGATCAAAGAATGATGCATTCCTTGATTCCATTGTTGTGTTCTTGTATATGTTTGAGATCTTTGACTCATGTAAAAGAAATTGATAAGCACTATTATTATATGCATATCCAATGAAGATGCAATCTATCATTTTTGGACCTATTTTCACCTTCTTAGGTATATGTATGACTACTTTAGCAAGACATCTCCATGCTCGTGATTATTTATAGGAAGATACCCTTCTTTTAAATAATTTATATTGTGTCTTATGTGTCTTTTTTCGGGGTACCTTATTTAAAATGTAATTAGCTGACAAAATAGTTTCCCCCCACAAGTTTTGTGACAGCCTAGAACTTAATAGCATTGCATTCATCATTTCTTTCAAGGTACAGTTCTTACGTTCAACAACTCTATTTTGCTAAGGTGAATAAGACACTGTAGTTTCATGGATAACTCTGTGTTGTGCATAGAATTCACTAAACAATGCTTTTTTTCACCACCATGATCACTGCACAATACCTTGATCTTCTTATTGAGTTGATTCTTAACTTCTTTTTTATAAAGAATAAATTTCTCTACAGTTTCATCTTTTTTTTTAATCAAATACATATAGTAATATTTCGTGCTATCATCAACAAAAGTTATAACATACTTATTGCCATCCTTTGTTTGAAAAAATTTCAAATCACATAGATCACTATAGATTAAGTCAAGGGATTCAATGTTCCTTTCAATCGAATGAAACAATCAACAAAGGTCTTACACTTATGCTTTGAATCTACTTGAAATGTGAGTATGTGTTCCTTATTAATTAGTCGACGCAATGTAATGTAATTAACATGACTTAGTTTACCATGTCACAAGTTGGAAGACTAAAAAAAAATAAGTAGAATCATTAATCTTATTAATATTCTTAGCTTTTATAGTCATTACATTGAGCTTAAATAACCCATCAAATATATACACATTACCTACAAACATCCAATTTTTGGTGCAAACGATTTTATTAGATTCAAACACTATCCAAAAGTCATGCTTGTTTAGCAATGAGCCAGAAATAAGATTCTTACAAATGTTTGGCACATAGAGTACATTTTTTAATATAAGATCTTTCCTATAGGTCATCTTCAATTTGACCTGACCTTGCCCTTAAATGGTTGATGTGGTAGAATTTTTCATGAATAACTTGTCTTCATATTTCACTAGTTCAAAAGTAGTGAATAGATCTTTATTTGAGCATATGTGCCTTGTTGCACTAGTATCAATCCACTACTTCTTAGGGTTTGATCTCACCAAGTTCACCTAAGAAACAACTGCACACAAGTCAATATCAAAGACATCATGAGTGATGTCATCAACTATATTTACCTCACGGTTCCTGTTTCTTTTTGGAACCTTACAGTCTGGGGCTTTACGCCATGTCTTATAACAGTTAAAGTAAATCCCTCTAAAGCTTGACTTCTTAAAAGTTGCTTATCTAGGTCCCAATTTAGACTATTTACCTAGCTTGGCATTGATCTTATTCTTATTGTGCTTAGAACTTTGACTATGCTCCATCACATTAACCTTGGGTGCTGATGGAATTACCTTCTTTTAGAAGAAGTCTTGTTGTCTTATTCCACTTTGAATATTATCAGTAAGTCTTTCAAAGACACTTCCCTTAAACCCTATCCATAAAGAGGGCAACTTTTCAATAATAGTTGTAACTTGAAAGGTTTCACTAAGTACCATCCCTTCATCATACTCTCTCTCAAGATATTTTAGATTTCACATACTTGACTGCATATAGATTTAGAGTCCACCATCTTATAATCAAGAAAGCAGCCAACCAACCAAAAAATTCTTGGCACTGGTATTTTCAATTTCACACTTTTAGTCTAATGATTCCCACAAGTCTTTAGTCGTCTTCTCCTTATTGTACTCATTGTACAAGAAATCGATTAGACTATTCAGAACCTAGTTTCGATATAGATCATCAAAATGCTTCCATGCTTCAATAGCACTAGCAGACTAAAAATCTTGTTCACCTTTAGGTTGATTGAGAGCTTCTTCAATCAAGAATCTTGTCAAATTCAAGGTGGTGAGATAAAACATTATCTTACTCATCCATCTCTTGAAGTTCAAGCCATTAAACTTCTCTAGTTTCTTTGCCAATGTTTCAATAGCATTAACAGACTAAAAATCTTATTCATCTTCAGGTTGATTGAAAACTTCTTTAGTCAAAAATCTTGTTAAATTTAAAATAGTGAGATAAAACATCATCTTACTCTTCCAACTCTTGAAACTCAAGCTATTAAACCTTTTTAGTTTCTCAACCAAAACATGATTCATATGAATAAAAATCGGTAACATTGGGATAATCCTATGAGCCACGTAAGGTTTCATTTTTTGGTTTATATTAGAACTATTTATAATAATATCAATAACATTAACAACTGACTTCTCAGTTCATGACAAAGGAGTGATAATTTTAAATGTCATAATTTGTTTTTACTGAATAAAGTTAATTAAAATTTATAAGAAAATAGTTTGTATAGATAAATATATTTATCATATTATTCTCGTAATGAAATAAATTGTAATTAATTTGTGTAAAATAAAATAAAAGGTATAATATGACCATCCATAAATAAAATGTTAAATATAAAAAATAATAACAAATACTTCAAAAAAATAATTATTAGTAGCTGTAAAAATATTGTAAAACTGAAAAAATGGAACAATTAAAGCAAGTATAATATGATATCATTAGATTATCAAGTACAATCTAGAAAACAATATCACAGAGAAAATAAAAAATCAATTAATAAACAAATTAAAAGCTTATCTCCAAAAACACAGTAGTAAAAAGAACGATTAAACTGAGATTACTAAATTCAGGAAAAATAATATTTAATTCCACAAAACTGTTTGTCCAAGAAAATTGGGAAAATGAAAGTGGGTAAATTATCTTAAGATTATAATAAATAATACGCTAATAAATAAGTTAAAAATAATTTTTTCACTTGTTAAACAATTATAAAAATTTATCTTTTAAAATATAATGATTAAATAATAAATAGTTATAAAAAATTATAAAAATTTAGTTCTTAAAATATAATGATTAAATAATAAATAGTGATAATTTTTTTTTTCTTAAAATATAATTATTAAATAATAATAAATTTATACCAACTTTAACTTTCCATTGAAAATACAATATTTTTTCTTTTCCCCTTTCCTTTTTCGCTCTCGCTCTGTTATGTTCTGTCTGTTTTTTTCTTTCTCTTTTCTTCCTCTTTCTCTATGTATATTTCCTTTTCTTTCTCTCTTCTCTTCTTTTTTATTTTTTCCGACAATGAACAGGTATATATATACCCATGAGCAAGGCAAAGTAATTAGGAGCTCAGAATTAATTTAGAAACGGAAATTAAAAGAAAAAATATACAGAAAATTACAGAATTAATTCTTGACGTATAATCCGTTTTTTAATAAAAGAAATTTAAATCATCAGTTTTTTTATTTTAAAGCAATTTTAATTCATAAAAATTTCAACAGCATTCCATATTCGTTTTGTTCTCTTCATCTTTCACTTGAACCCTATTTATAAGGGTTGTTAGGGTTATTAGGGTTTTAGATTTGGGTATTTGGAAAAGCTGAGGAAATCCGAGGTAATATAAAGAATGGTGGGGTCTTCCCTCATGGGTCTTCACTCTTTAGGACCATCTTAAGCTGGTGTATGCTATGGAGGGACTCTATGATACTTCTATTATCTTCTTCGATGGTGCCATTGCTCAGATCAACAAGTAACTCTCTCTAGCTCTTCTAGAAGTTCTTTTTGATTTTATAGGTCATGTTTAGTAATTTAATTGTAATTTTTGTATAGTTTATTTCATTGTTATAGAAAATGCTGGCCTTCTCTCCATTGAGTTGTGAGTTTTCTATTCTTCGATTACTTTGTTGTCAATAACATATTGGTTGGTTGATAGTCACTGATTTTGCTTGATCTGTTGACTTTTAATTTCATAAAAAATATTCATAAAAAAGTAATTTCCTTCCTTCTAGGTTCCTTTCTTTTCAAAGAAAATATAGCATAATAATTGACACAAAGAAATTCGGGTATTTATCTTAAAGGGTCAAAAGCTGTGGAAAGCATTACTTGAGGTCCCATTGGTATTTTTATTAAAAATAAATTCTTATTAGGTTGTGACTGGTTAAAAGAAGATCACTTATAGTGGACGAGCGGATAAAAATCGATACTATCAAAATGTTAAAAATAGATGAAAAATGATAGTCAACAAAAGGTTGATATTTTGTTGATCGGTTATTATAGGAAACACAACCTATTGAAAGCCCCCCTTTTAATAAAAAAAAAAACTACGAATAGGCCTTCAAGTGATATTTTCCATCACTTTTAGCCCATTTTAGATAAGTACCCTTAAAATTAGGATCAGAAAAAAAGTTCATTCTGTTAAAATTGACATTTTTTTGCTCTAAATTTGGACTTAGAACCAATAAATTTTGACTTCTGAACCTATCGTCTATAAAATCTGGTGCTGACTATAATGAATACAACTTTAATGATAATGTAATTTTCATACATTTATTTTTTCCTCTTTCCTAGATGACTAATTTGACTATATAACACTATCTAACTGTATTTTATTTAGATTTTAAACAGATAATTGGTCTTTAAAGTTTTAGCAATATTTGTTTTTTCAAATAAAATTGTTATCGGAATTTTCTCCCTTATAGATCTGTGCACGTTTTTCATACACTACTACAAATTATATTGAATTATAAATGGTAGAGAACATTAGTTTTATAGTGTTATGATTCATCTATTAATTTAATGATAAAATTTATTCTCTTTATATTAGGTCACAGTTTGAATCATAATAAATATCTATTCATCTTTAAAAAAAAAATTTAGATCAAATAATACTTTGATTTGTTTCAAATCTATAAATTAAAACAAAATGGTGAGTTTTACCTCCAAATCACTAGATGTGTTAAGTCCCTTCAAATCACTAGATGTGTTAAGTCTCACATTTGTTAAGAGTAAGACACCAGTATTACTTATAAGTTTGGACAACCCTCTAACTCACAAACTGACTTTTGGGTTCATAGTTAGGCTTGAGTTTCTAAGTTGGTATCAAAGCTAGGCTTTTGGCTTCTTCGTACTCCTATCGGCCCTCGTGCCGTAAATCCGGACTCTAGTCGATGTGGAGAGGGGATGTTAAGTCTCACATTGGCTAAGAGTAAGGCAACAGTGCTGCTTATAAGTTTGGATAACACTCTAACTCACAAGCTGATTTTTGGGTTCAAAGTTAGGCCTGAGTTTCTAAGTAGATGAATTATAAAAATAAAATAAAAAAGATTTATTGAAATGATTGTGTGCCAAAGTTTGTAACTTTTTTTTTGTTGTTGTTGTTGCCGTAGGCACCTATTAATGTTGGATGATCCCATGATTCGTACGAAATGGATAAATGTGAAAAAAAATATATTTATGAGGAAATAGGAGTTGTAAAGCAGCTAGATGCAGAGAGGAGGGAATTTAAAGAAATCCCTATTGCTCGGCGTCCTCCTCCTCCAATAAATTCCAAATCTTCATTTGTTTTTCAAGCGTTAGATGATTATCCTACTTCTTTGGGAGCATTGTTTAGAATGCTATTAGCGTATGCTAGTTTTAGTCTTTTGTCTTTTCATATTTATGTTTATGAGATAATCTCTCTCGTAAACAGACAACATTTTTTTTCTACCGAGAAATCGACTGTCTAGATTGAATGTAATATTTTTAGAATTTTTGTAGACCATTTCGAAAATGAGCATTTAAAAAATATATGATCATATGAGACTTGACTCTTTTCATCTTGTGCACCTGCAATATACCGTGAATCCAAGTAGCCTTATAAGTTAAAGCTTAAAAGCAAAAAAAAGAAACTTGTTTATATAACTACAATATTGAGCTATTTGTCTTCCATGTGTATGTGGGAAAAAAACAAGAAATAACTCTACACAAAAGAGTTCTCTAGTTTGTATTATTTTCTTCATATTTTCATTACAATTGTATAGCTATTTATAAGAAAATTTTACTCCTTTAATTACTCTTTAAATTAAGCATTTCTTGTTTTATTCCTTAAATTAAGGTCCTTGTTTTATTCCTTGAATTAAGATCCTTGTTTTATTCCTTGAATTAAGATCCTTGTTTTATTCCTTGAATTAAGATCCTTGTTTTATTCCTTGAATTAAGGACTAATATCCAATACTCCCCCTCAAGCTGGATCCAGAAGGTTTATGGATCCAAGCTTGGACAAAAGTCGTTGAAATTGATGAGAAGCCAAGGGCTTGGTGAAGATGTCAGCCAGTTGGTCGAAGCTTCTTGTATAATGTGTCTGAATCACCTGTGATTGAACTTGTTCACGAACGTAATGAGAATCAACTTCAATGTGTTTCGTCCTCTCGTGAAATACTGGGTTTGATGCTATATGTATGGCTACCTGATTGTCACAAAATAAGGACATAGGAAGATTGTAGGAACACCTAAATCATACAAAATACCTTTAAGCCATATCAACTCACACGCAGTTGAAGCCATTGCATGATACTCAGCTTCGGCACTTGATCTGGCGATGACAGTTTGCTTCTTACTCTTCCATGTGACTAAGTTTCCACTGACAAATGTACAGTAGCTAGTGGTAGACTTGCGATGGATTGCATTCCCTGCCCAATCAGCATCACAATACCCCATGATTTGTGTGTTGTCATTCTTCTTCATGATGATACCACAACCCACTGATCCTTTTAAGTAGCCTAAGATCCTTTTAACAAGGGTAAAATGCTCAAGTGTCGGGGAGTGCATGAATTGGCTCACAATACTTACAGAATATGTGATGTCAGGCCTAGTGATTGTTAGGTAGATCAACTTACCAACCAGTCGCTGGTAATAACTTATATCCGTGAGTGGCATGCCCTTCAAGCTAGGTATGAGCTTGCTGTCAAAAGGGGTAATGGCTGGTTTAGCATCGCTCATGTTAGCTTCCTTGAGCAAATCTAGGAAATATTTCCTTTGGTTAAGAAAGAGTCCCTTGTGCGAGGTTTCCATTTCTATACCAAGAAAGTACTTCAATATCCCAAGGTCTTTAATTGCAAACCTTTATCTGAGGGACTGTTTGAGGTTGAAAATCTCGTCAGCATTATCACCTGTAATTATCAGATCATATACATAAATTAGCACAACCAATTTGCCCATAGCTCTTGTGCGAACAAATAGTGAGGAATTGGCATTGCTGCTTTTGAAACCAACACTAGTGATAACTGAGCTTAGCTTGGCATACCAAGCTCGTGGGGACTGTTTCAAACCATAAATGGATTTGTGCAATTTGCACACTAAATCCAATTCATTGCTTTGAGGATGCCTGGGTGGCAATTTCATATAGACTTCTTCTTTGAGATCACCATGCAAGAATGCATTCTTCAAATCCATTTGGTACATGGACCACCCCTTATTTACAGCCACGGACAGTAGCACTCTTATTGTGTTCATTTTTGCAACAGGTGCAAATGTTTCTTTGTAATCCACCTTGAATGTTTGAGTGAATCCCTGAGCTACCAATCTTGCTTTATACCTCTCAATTGATCCATCTGACTTGAATTTGAGCTTATAGATCCATTTGCAACCCACGACTTTCTTTCCTTTTGGAAGTTTGGTGATGCTCCATGTGTTGTGTTGATATAGGGCTTTAAGTTCTTCTTGGATGGCTTCCTTCCACACCTTTTGGTTGTTGGCCTCATAAAAGTTTTGAGGCTCATTGTAATTCGATATAGTGTTGAGGAATGCGGCATGGGTTGGTGTCACTCTCTTATATGACACATAATTTGAGATGGGATGTGTGGGTTTGTAGGTGACAAAGTCTTGAAGTCTTGTGGGAGGTTGCCTAACACACATTGGATTACGTCGTGGAGCAGGAGAAGTTATCTCACACTCGTTCATATCTTGTACCATATTGTGAGGATCATCTTGATTATCACTATCTTCATGCAGTGTACCATTAAGACGAGATCCTTCATTGTTACTTTCAGTGAGAGATGCATCAATGTTGACATGGCTGAGATCTTGTTGTTGTGGAACCTCAAGTTCGATTCTTGGTAATGAAAACATATCCAAGATGCCATCCCCTTGACTTGTGATTTCATGTGACTTGTTGAAAAAAGGGTTAGTTTCATAAAATCGAACATCTTTAGACACAATTAATCTCCTAAGTTGGGGATCATAACACTTATATCCCTTTTGTGTAGATAAATAACCAAGAAAAATACATTTAACAGCTCTAGGATCTAATTTATCTCAATGATGAGATTGAATATGTACAAAACAGATGCAGCCAAAGACTCTAAGATGTGAGAGGTTAGTTTTCCTTCCTTTCATGACCTCTAGGGGAGACTTGAAATCCAAGACTCGGCTGGGTAATCTATTGATGATGTAAGCAGCTGCCATAACCCCTTGGGACCAGAATCTCTTTGGTACATTCATTTGTAGCATTAATGCTCTAGTTTTTTCAAGTAAGTCCTGGTTTTTGCGTTCAGTTACACCATTTTGTTGAGGTGTGCCAACACAACTTGTTTGATGCATAATGCCATGAATGCTCAAATATTGTTTCATGATATGAGACATGTATTCAGTGCTATTGTGAGACCTTAAGGTTTGAATTTTAGAGGAGAAGTGATTTTTAACAAGATTATGAAAGTCCTTAAATACTTCCATAACTTCATTCTTAGACTTTAAAAGATATAACCATGTAACTCGAGAGAAATCATCAACAAAAATCACAAAATACTTATAACCATTAAAAGATTCATTAGTTGGTCCCCATATATCTGAATGACCTAGTTCAAAACACTTACTAGCCCTAAACAAGGAAGAATTAAAAGGCAATCTAGTGGCTTTAGACAAGTGACAAGTTTCATATGCAATTGCATCATTTCTTAAGCTTGGAAATAAAGTTGACAAAATTGGTGGAGAAGGGTGAGCTAAACGTTGATGCCACAATTGATTATCTTGGATAGGGTTAAACTTGGCTTGAAAACCTCTGGGATTGCTCTTGGATATGTAATAGAGACCATCTAAGTAAAGCCTTTCACCAATCGTCTTTTTGGTGGCACAATCCTAAAAAATGACATTGTGAGGAGAAAAAATTGCTAAGCAATTCAAGGTATTTGTGATTTTTCCTATAGACAGAAATTGGAAGGAAAAGGAAGGTACATATAAAACCACCGACTCGATTTCATCTGACATTAATTTTATTTTTTCCTTTCCTGAAACCTTTACATTCTCACCATTTGCAATAGAAACTTGAGAAGGATTTGCTAATTTTTCAAACTTATGAGACTTTGACACATGGTTTGTCATATGATCTGTGGCACCTGAATCTACAATCCAAAAATCATGCAACATATTTATTTTAAGAGCAGTTTTAAAGGCTTTTATGATACCTTGCATGTCCTCTTGTGGTATGAGTTTTGTATCTACCAAGAAACCCGCAAACTTGCCTAACAATGCTGTCGAGTTTCCTTCTTCTATGTTATCCACATAGTCAATTCTAGCTCCTCTTGTCTTGCTTTGAAGATACAAAATAAACTCATTCATGAGTTCAGCTGGATTCGCTGTGAAGTTATTGAATGGATCAGACCCATTAGAGGTAGAGGCAAAAGCATGATTTGCACGGTGTGCTGTACGCTTCACTTTCTATAAACCCTTATCCTTTATAAAATCAGGTTTTAATTCTGGATGTAGAATCCAACATGTGTCCTTAACATGGCCCGTATAGTTGTAGTGTTGACACTTCAAGTTTAGATGCTTCCCTTTGTACTTCCTCTCATTGGTTAGATAGGCTCTTGCCTCAGGTGTACTAGACATTGTACCCTTGTTCATGACTTTCCTCCTTACTTCTTCACGTTGAATTGTCGCACATACATTAGTGAAGGAAGGAAGTTTAGTATTCATGAGTATGTGGCATCGTATATCTTCATATGTTGAATCGAGACTGGACAGAAGTTGAAATATCTTATCTTCTTCCGCTCTCTTTCGTAGCAGAGCTACATCGGTTGTATGAGGATGATATATTTCCAACTCATTCCACATGCTTTTCATGCTTCCTAAGAGTTGTACAAAAGACTTGCCATCTTGTTGCAGATTTGAGATGTCCTTCTTTAATTGAAAAACTCGTGCAACATTGTTTTGACTTCCATACATTTCCTTGACCGTCTCCCATAGTTGGTATGTAGATTCAAAGTAACTAAATATTTCATCTAATTTACGTTCCATAGAATTTAGGAGCCATGACATAACCAACTGATCCTTACTAAGCCATGATTCATAAGTTGATGAAGAAACATCAGGTACTTTGATGCTTCCATTTATGAACCCCAACTTGGACCTTCCACCTAGAGCCAGAGACACTGCTCTTGACCAAGGCAAGTAAATAAACTCATTCAATAAAACTGAGCTTAATCTTTGATTTGGGTTGACATCCACCTCATGCATATTCATGAAGGAAAGCACCGATAAACTTTCAGCTTCTGATCCTAGTGGCTTGTCTTTAGCCATTTCAAAGATTGAAGATGCTAAGATAATAATAAAGCAGAAGCAAGTTAATTTTCCTGCTTTGATACCATGTGGAAAAAACAAGAAATAACTCTAGACAAAAGAGTTCTCTAGTTTGTATTAATTTCTTCATATTTTCATTACAATTGTATAGCTATTTATAAGAAAATTTTACTCCTTCAATTACTCTTTAAATTAAGCATTCCTTGTTTTACTCCTTGAATTAAGCTTCTTGTTTTATTTCTTGAATTAAGGACTAATATCCAATAGTATGTGATGTTGCTCTAGATTAAAGTTTTTCTTACTCATTATCTCATTGATACAATAATAATAGTACTTGTAGAGATTGAGGATTTATTTCTATTTACAAATTAGTTTGGTTCTTGTTCTCATTGGTTTTGTCTAATCTTCAGGTGGCGCCTGATGTAGGATGTCGAGATACTTCCTTAAATGGGATGAGGTGAAAAATAGCTGGAAAGACACACAATGAGATTAAGAAGATGCCTAAGGACGAGATTTCAAAGGATCTTATTGCCATGTGTGAGTTTGAAAAATCCTTGGCGAAGGTCCAACAAAGTTTTTTTAGAGTCTAACCCGAGCTCAAATAACAGCTCGAGCCGTAAGATGAGTCACCCCCAAAAACCTTCCTCTGTCTGCATCCATGAATACACTCATGGGATAGGCCTCTTTTATTGAGTTTTGGCATCTAGAGGGTCGACCACCAACCCGAGCTATGGGGTGGTTGACCTCAATTTATAAATATGTTTTTTTACATTTATACCCCCTGACACACTTATACGTGTATACCCTATGTAATCGATATCTATACATGTAAAACTCTATATATACATGGAATCCCTAAGATATTCACACATTCCATCAATTACTTTGACTTCTCTTTAGTTTCTCTCTCTATAAATCGGATCAATCCTAACATTTTAGTACCCATCGTAGGGTTCAGATTCTAAGGTCGAGATTTGATTTATAACCCTATACTTTTAAGGATTCATTCCAAATTTTAAGAGAGACTTAAGAGACTTAATGCCTATCCTACACATCCTCAGAAGCACATTCATCATGGTAGGACCACACGCTGAATGACAACTAAAAGAAGAAAATGAAGAATTGATAGTGGTAATGGATAACGCCTCTCAAACCTATGACGAAGATAGAACGAAGACCGACCCCCATCAAGGCTTAGCTCGTCAACTTCTCGAGTTAAGAAGAGAGCTCGAGGAGACTAGAAAATAAAACAAAATGCTATATTTATAGTCTGGTTTGAGACTCTCTAATGGTCACACAACTAACTTGGTTGGTAGAAACAAAGCTGATTGTGTTCCATCTTCTAGTTTAGTGGGACCTAGTAACGAGCAGTTGTTGCTGAAAAGAAAAGACTATGAGGCACCGTTCTAGGCTTTGGCAGAGGCCAACATAAAGTAAGACTAGACTTTGAGAAAGACCAATGAAAGACAAATAAAAGGTAAGGCCTCATATGATGTAGAAAGGGAATATGACCAATTGTGTGTCTCTCCATTCTTTAATGAAATAGAGAATGAAAAACCACCAGCCAAGTTCAATGCTTCCAAGTGTCCTAACTATAAAGGAACTAAGGACCCTGTGATTCACATGCACCATTTCAAGATGACCATGGCCTTTATGAGCCTTACAGAGGGCAAAAGAGACGCCATAATGTGCAAATTGTTTGTTGCTACCTTCTATGATGGTGGCCAAAAATGGTTTAACAACCTAGTACCCCACACCATAACCTTATTCTCACAGTTTTCAAGTTTGTTTATCACTAATTAGGCTTGTAATAATCCACTAAGAAAAGAGTCTCACCACTTATTTTCAATCATTCAGGAAAATGGTGAGTCTATCGAAGCATTTATGAAACGATTCAAAGAAGAGAAGTTAAAAATCTATGACTGCCCTAGCTTTATCGCTATAGAAGCTTTTAAGTGAGGTCTTCTAAAGAACTCTAATTTATTTCTAGAGCTAACTAAGATGGTTCCTCAAACCTTGGAGAAGGCATAAGGAAAGGTAAGAAAATTTGTCAATCTTGAAAGAGAGTTAGGCCTAGTCAAGAATGGCCAAGCCAATGTGGAAATTGAAATGGAAAAAGAAAAAAGAAGGATAAATCCTAATAGGACAAGTTAGGGTAACAGAATCAACAAAAAACAAGCGCTTCATACCAAACAATTGGGTAACAAGCCAATGGTCAGAGCACAGGGGACTTTGAGAGAGGTCGTTGTCTCCCTTTAAGGGTCCACCCTTAAGAGTGGATCTGGCTCAAGTAGTGTTAAGGATAAAGGATGAGCCAAATGTTAAATGGCTCCCAAAAATGAAGTCTTCCTTTAGAGACACATCCAAATGGTGTGTTTTCGTAATGATGTGGATTATGAGACAAGAGACTATAGAAACCTAAAAAAGGAAATGGAGGAGCTGTTGGCCAGAGGATATTTAAAGGACCTTGTAGAAAGAAAAAATGGAGGAAGTGGGCATCAAGATGGACGTGAAGCACCGAGGACACCACCTCCCTCAAATATTGAGAAAAACCCCCACGATGAGCCCAACAATAGAACTATCCATACCATACATAGAAGCCCCGAGATCAATGGGACCTCTAGTAACTTGCATAAGAGGTACACCAGAAACCTATGCAGTGCCCTACATATATTCACCTTGGAAAAGGTGAGGTCCCCTGTGGAAATCACCTTGACTGAGAAGGAGGAGACCTTATCTCATCACGAAGATCCCTTAGTGATCACTTTGAGAATAAGGTTCTATGATGTTTTTCGAATCATGGTTGACACTGGAAGCTTTATAGATCTTCACTTTTTTCCACAACATAAGCCCTAAGCGTAAAAGAAATTGATATTATAAGGAGAGAGCTACCCTT
Source organism: Hippophae gyantsensis (assembly GCA_030763125.1). Classification (NCBI taxonomy): domain Eukaryota; kingdom Viridiplantae; phylum Streptophyta; class Magnoliopsida; order Rosales; family Elaeagnaceae; genus Hippophae; species Hippophae gyantsensis. The sequence goes on from CM061028.1 coordinate 29,848,703, forward strand.
GGTGGGATTCAATAGTAGCATTACTTACGTAATTGGGACCGTGGGACTACCTGTCATGGCCAAAGGGATAATAATGATGACTAACTTCATAGTAATTGATGTCCTAACTCATTATAAAGCCATTTTAGGTAGGCCATGAATACACAAGATGAAGGCGGTCTCATCCACCTTCCACCAAGTGAAAAAAAATTTGGTTGAGGAAGGTATAGAGAAGATAAAAGGAGACCAAGAAAAGGCCAAAAGCTGTTACAATACCACTATGAAAGGGGCCACACCCAAGTAGCAACCACAATGGGGCCTTTTTAGAAAAAAGCCAAAGGGTAAAAGTCTAGCATGATCTATCAACACAAATGAAGTACAAGACTTGTCAATGGGAGATAAGGAGGAGAATCACCCTTTAAAACTAAGTGTAGATTTGACAACAAAGATGAAGGACCAACTGGATTAATTCTTCAAAGAAAACTCCGATGTTTTCACATGTACCCCTATAAATATGCTTGGGATTGACACAAGAGTTATAAACTACTAGTTAAATGTTGATCTGAAGGCTAGACTTATCCAACAAAGAAATAGGAAGTTTCCCAAGGATAAAAATGAGGTGATTAAAAGTCAGGTCAACACCCTCAAGAAGGTAGAGATTGTAAGGGAAGCCAGCTACCTTACTTGGTTATCAAACGTGGTACTGGTGAAGAAGGTGAGCGTATGTGTGTGGTCTTTATAGACTTGAACGAGGCATGCCCAAAAAATTGTTTCCCCCTCCCAAGTATCGATCACCTAGTTGACGCTACCGTTGCTTTTAGATTAATGAGATTTTTGGATGCCTATTTTGGTTACCATCAAATTAGGTTGCGTCTGAAAGATGAGAAGAAAACATATTTTATCACCGAAGAGGAAACATTCTACTATACCATAATTCCATTTGAGTTAAAAAAATACGGGTGTTACATATAAATGCCTTGTCAACAAAATTTTTGTAAATTAGTTGTGAAAAAACTGTGAAAAAACTGGGAGGCATATATGGATGATATGGTGGTAAATTCAATATAGCCATTAAACCACGTCAAATACTTGGAGGAGATATTTGCTGTAATTCAAAGGTACAATATAAGGTTCAATCCTAAGAAGTGTGTCTGTTGTGTTTCCTCTGGAAAATTCTTAGACTACCTCGTATCTGTCCGAGGAATTGAGGCTAACCCAAAAAAGATACAAGCCCTAGTAAGTATAAGATCTCTTACCAATCTAAAAGGGACCCAATAATTGAATGGAAAGATAGTGGCACTAAATAGGTTCATCTCTAAATATACAGACAAATGCTTATCATTCTTCAAAATGTTGAGGAAAAGCATGACATTTTTCTAAGACAAAGATTGTGACAAAGCTTTTGAAGGAATCAAACAATACCTTAGCAAACCTTCAATCCTTGCTAGCCCTTTCCCAGGAGAGACACTCTATTTATACTTGATTGTGCCCCCTAGACTTACAATGTCGTCCTCATAGTCGAAAGAGATATAGTCCAACACCTCATCTATTACATTAGCCAAATCCTGACAAAAGCCCAAAAAAAGATACCCATTGATTGCCAAGTTAGCCTTTACCCTGAAAATCAGCATACAGAAGCTCATGCATTACCTTGGCTCATACATAGTGATAGTACTCACCTCTTATTCACTCAAAAGCATTTTGACAAGGCCAAAAGTTTTAAGAAGATCGACACAAATCATTATAGAGTTGGGAGAGTATGACATTAAGTACATGACTAAAACAACCATCAAAGGTCAAACAATGGCTGATTTTGTGGCAGTCTAATCCATGCTCAAGCCATATCCACCCTCAAATTAATTATTAAAATTTTAAGTGTTAGGATTTTAAAAGTGCATAGAACCCATAATATGTAAATGAATTATTGGCTAATCTCTCAATTAAAAATATTAAAACTAAAATTCTACAATTAATTAAAGGGTAGAAGGATAATTCAGTACTTTTATTTATACAAAATATATAATTTAATCTCCTAAGTTAGAAATTGTGTTATTTATTTATTTTTATTTTAAAAAATTATAAAAAAAATGTTTAATAATTTTAAAATTATTATATATATATAAATTATCTAAGGTATCCACTTTATTTCACTATTTATTATGTAAAATTATATAATTATTTTTTTTGAAATTTTTTATCAATAAAATATTTATTAATATTGATAAAAATCTTTATATGACTTATTTTTTATAGGTAAAAAGATTAATAATCATATTTTTTATATTTTTTATAAATAAAAGTGCTAATAAGTATATTTCTTAATTTGAAAGAATAAAAAATACTTTTATTGAAACAAAAAGAAACAAATACATTTATCCTTTAATTAAAGTGACAAATAAGCTCTCGCAATTCAACTTTTTCTGATTAAAAAATATCAAGCACATCCTTATATGTCTAGATTTGCAATTCAACCTCGATCACATCTTTGTAAAAAAATATCATTCTCTATACATTGTTAGCATAAGCTGTAACTGATTAAGACGAGTTAAGTGTGCTTAAAATGACAATCTAATCCATGTTCAAGCCATATCAACACTCAAACTAATTGTTAAAATTTTAAGCGTTGGGTTTTAAAAGTGTATAGAACACATAATATGTAAATCAATTATCGGCTAATCTCTCAATTAAAAGTACTAACGACTAAAGTACAATTAATTAAAAGGTTAAAGAATAACTTGGTACCTTTATTTATATAAAATATTTCATTTAATTCCTTAAATTAAAAAAATGTCATTTAGTCATTTTTGTTTTAAAAAATATATAAAAAAATTTAATAATTTTAAAATTATTTTATATAAAAAGAAAATTATCAAGAATATCTCGTCATTTCATTGTTTATTTTGTAAAATTTGTAAAATTATATAACGTAAAATTATATATTTTATTATTTCTCAGTACACTTTTTTAACAAGTAAATCTAGTTCAATGATATTTTTATGGACAAATACTTAAAGAAAATTATTAAAACTTAAAATTTATAAATAATAATAAAGTTTTTTATAGGTTATTAGTTTCTTAGGTTTGAAAGAAAATGTAAAGCCTTATATGGCACGTATAAGAATTTTTTTCCCTTAAAAAGAAATTATTATCGAATGCTTAATTATTATATATATCTTTTATAAAATAATTAAAAATTAAAAAATTATTTATTTAATTATAAAATAAATAAAAATTACTAATCATAAACGAAGCATAAGAAATGACACACCGGCGCAACATGTTCCAAATATATGGACGGAGCTGCTAACAAAGAAGTAACATAAATTGGCAATGGAACAAACGAAATGATGATATAAACTAGGTAAGCAGGTCGTTTTCATAACAACATTTACTTAACCGTCTTCATTAGCTAATTAAACGAGAAATTGTTATTTATTTAATAGTAATGATAACTTATCTAATATTGGGAAAATAAAGCTTACATTTTATCGATTTAAAATCACATATTTAAATTACATTAAATATTATTTACTTAAAAAAAATAAGAAATTTCTTGATTGCGGTGAGACTTATATATGACAGTGCTTAGTAATTCCATGTCTTGTATGAAAGTTATTCTTTTTTTCTTTCTTTCTGGAATTATAAAAATCCATGACGTACGACATGTTTATGTACAATGATTGAGACAAATCTAAGAACAGTTCTTACGAACACAAATGATTTAAGTGTTAAAAGCATATTGCATAGTTTGTCTCTGCGACATCCTTCATCCAGAACTCGAATAAATGATGGACTAGTACACTATTGCTTAGTGATATATAGCATTAAATCACTTTGTATATATTCCCAACTATTTGTATTCGTTGTACTCTCTTGGTTTTTTATTATAATAATAATAAAAGTGAGAAATTTCAAGAATACATGCATGCATGGTTACAAGTTAAACTTGTTATGTGTCTTATTAGTTTTGGAATACAACATGAACAATGCACTCTTCAACAAATTAAAAGTAAAAGAAGATAGTAAAAAAATAAACAAAAGTCTCGAACCCAAAAATAAAAAAAAAGGAAAATTTATTATAAAAAAAACAATTTATTTTATTTTTAGCAAAATAAGTGTGTATTCTTATTTAACAATTTCGTTATATTTATAGTCAGAATAATCATAATTACGTTAAATTATTAATTTATATCAAATTAATTTTATCATAAAATGTATATGAATTAACATTATCATACTAGTTATTATATATATATGTTTTACAAGAGTGTTTTTTTTTGTAAGAAAAAAAACTAGATAAGAAAAATTTCTCAATTAAAACTATACTGTATAATTTATTTTGGTGTTTAAGATTATAAATGAGTGATGTGCATATTGAAAGCCTGTATTAGAGTCGAATGTATGAATTTAAGTTGTATAAACTTAGAAATTTAGACTTAATTTTGAACCTAAAAGCTAGTTTGTGAGTTAGAGAGTTGTCCAAACTTATAAATAATACTGGTATCTTACTCTTGGCCAATGTGAGACTTAACATCCCTTCCACATCGGCTAGAGTTCAGATTTATGGTACAGTCTGAATTTACGACACAAGGACCGATGGAAGGTGAAGAAGCCAAAAGCTTAACTTTGATACCAACTTAGAAATTTAATCTTAACTCTAAAACCACAATTCAACTTATGAATTAGAAAGTTATCCAAATTTATAAGCAGTAGTGTTACTTTAATCTTCAACAACGTGAGACTTAATATATAAAAAAACTATATAAATAAGTTAAGCAAAAATATATATTATTTATTATCTATATGAAAAAAAATATATATATATATCAATATATCTATACTAGCTCAATCTTTTACTCCTATATAAATGCTCTGTATTCAATTAAACATTGTTTCATCAACGAAGACGAACCAAACAAGTAGCAAAGAACATGAGACGTCTCAATATTAGTTTGAAATTGAGTTGTATACCTTTATATCTTGTTGTCTTTACCATTTTTTCTTCCTTCAAAATCACTTCTACCCAGTTAATCTCAACCATTTTACAAGGTACAAGACATGTATTATAAGTTTATTTGCATATATAATTCAGGTCATATAAATTCAATATATATAAGAGGATATATATATATATATATATATATATAATACATACACGTGTATATATGTATTTTTTTTAAAATTATATATTAATTTAAATGGGTTGCAGATGTGGTATGCACAGCTATAAACTGTGGTCAAGGAACTTGCAAGGCTTCAAATACATCAATGGTTGGGTTTGACTGTGAATGCCATCCTGGTTGGAAGAAGTTTCAGATTGGTCCCTGGAGCTTGCCCTCCTGTCTTCTTCCTAACTGTAAGCCACTCTATTTTTTTCTTTTTAATAAATATTTCTCCTGTGCATTTGACTATGTTTTTTGAATTTAAAATTTTGATTATATAAAGAATTTGTTTTATAATCAATTATGTTTTTAAGTTATAGTTTTTGAATCCAAAGTTTTCAAAATGAATATGGTAGATAATTAATTCTATTTTAAAGTTTAAAATCAAGTTATTAAAATTCAGTTTTATTGTTTTAAAAACTAAAAAAGTTATTAAAAATCATAGAACAAATTCAATTTTTTTATAATTAATTTTATATATTTTTTTGTTATGACTTTAGAGAAAATGAAACAAGAATATATAAATTTTTTTCTTCATACATGAATTTAAACAAAATAAAAAATTTACATACAATAGAATATAAGTCGTTACTAAGCAGTCCTATAACTGATAATTGAGCTAGCTATTTTCGGTGTATTTAAATATTGCATAAAGATATAAATTTAAACATTATTGAGAAAAATATATATATACGATTCCTTAATGTATATATATATTTCAATTTACTTGCAGGCACGCTTGATTTTAACTGCAACGGCCCTTCCCCACCACTGCCTATTTTGTCCCCACTTCTAAACTTTTCAGATCGTAAGTAAACTAAGAAAAAAAAAATTTATGTTAATACAAGAATATATTAGGTTTAATTTTGTAGTATAATTCTAGTTTATAGATAGAGTTTTATTTTTGACTGACATAAAAATATATCTTTTTAAAATAATTAAAAAGAAAATTATGTTAATACAAGAATAAAAGGTAGGTATAAGTTATGTTTGAAAAATATCTAAAAGCGAATTTTACAGCTTGTGAATTGATTTGGTGTGGGGATGGAACATGCGTGACCAATGGAAATGGGTACAGCTGCCAATGTTCTGAAGGCTCCAACAATTTGCTGAACACCAAAGGCTTCGCTTGCTTTAAAGAGTGTAATAATTAAGCTAGCCTTTTTTTGCTTTTTGCTCAGGGTAAACTCGTCCTGATCGAATTTTTACATTTAATTTAGACCCAAATTAAGAAACAAAAAATATATTAAAAATGAAAAATTAAGATAATAAAATAAATGAAAGAGTGAAAAAAAAAACTAGTTTATTGTTAATGTTGTTTCGATATGACCAGGTTATCTTGGAGACGACTGCAATAAGGTTGAATTGATACCATCGTCACCACCCTCTAAAAGTACATCTGCTTTACGAGGAAATGGTATGTTGTAGATTCATTTTATAATCGGGCTAGCTAGTGGTGTTAAAAAAGCTAGTTAATTAGCATTAGTGTCAGTCCGAGGTCTATTAGCTAACAGACTAGTGTCGGATTAATCTCTTTGACACCCCTAATTCCAACTTTAAGCAATGACAGCAAATTAACAATATCTTAAGATATATTTTGTAATCAATTCTGTTAAATTCAATTTTAAACTCTGTTTGATAATTAATTCAATTTTTCACTTTAAACTCATATTGAAACTTAAAAAAGGACACATATTTTCAAATCATTTTTTATGGTTTTTAAAACTTTAAAAAAAAATTTATAAGTTTAATTTTTATTTTATTAATTAACTTTACTTGTTTTTTTTATAGTGACTTAAGATCTAATAAGAGGAAAAACAATTTTTTTTATTATTACAAACGTATTTTTTTAAATGAAAGTATAGAAATAAAAAATTAATTTTAAATACAAGAAAACTCAACATATTATAAAATAAATATGGCACCGATAATCTAGCTGAAAAGGACTAGCAATACCTTTGATACCTTCAATTATAAGCATCCCGGTTTTCATGAATAAATTAAGTTTGCGTTATTGTTGCAATTTAAATTATGGGTATAAAGATATTGTGATAATTATTTTTATTATTGTAATAATAAAATTATATAAAATAATTATTATATTTTTAAAATTAATACATTATAATATCACTATTAATAAACAAAATTATTATTAATATAAAATAATTATATAATAATGATTTATATTATGAAAACATCGACACCCTAAATTAATTATCACATATATTCTTCATTGATGACAATATAGTCATATTTTAATTTTGAAAAAATATTCATTATTTTTAAAATATATGATAATATTGTATTTTTAATCAATAAAATTTAAGATTAATGTAATTTTTAAAAAAAATACCCGATTAGAGTTAGAGAAAAAACGATTTAATTGATGAATAATATATTATAAAAATAATGAATAATACATATTTTACTTTTAAATATAATAAAATATAATTAATTTAAGTGATAAAATAGGTAAATTTCATGCTTAGTTAAAGTAATAGCTAATATTATTAAAGTAATTTTTATGCGCTGATAGGATGGTCGGATGTAGCCAATTCCACAAGGATTCTCCTCACCATGATGGTGTTTGCTGTTATTCTTCTTACCTTGGGGACGTAGTAGCCAAGCATTTCAACCGGCCGGGATTATTATGTCATTTACTATATACTAGTTTTGAAACCGTGTAAATGTAAAAATTAATTATTTAAATTTGATAAATATATAATTATATTAATTAAAAAATAATAATAATTATCCTAAATTTTATTATTTAAAAAAAATCTTTAAATATATTCTCTCTTTAAGTTACTTTCTGTAATAAGATGAAAATTGATTTAATTCTTTTTATATATAAAGGTTTGAAAAAAAAATTCTTAAAATAAATAATTAATTAATTTGTTATTTCAATAAAAAATATATTCATAATAATAATTATTTTACGAATAATATGCGTGACACTTTGTAACATTATCATACAATATAAATAAAAGTGATATTTTATTTAATAAATAAATTAAATCTAAGATAATAACACATATGTATTTGATAGATAGACAAAATTTGTTTGAACTTAATAAGAATTTTTATGAACATTTTTGCTTAGAAACAATGTAGATTAGTTGATTATTTTTAGTTGACATTGGATATAATAAAATTTCAACATGAAAAAACTTGATTAGATCAACACCATTATGAATTTTAAAATAATAATTCAAGGTTCATAAAATGTAAAGTTATTACAAATAAAATTATCAAATATAAATTATATAATTATTATTTATTATAAAAATATTTTGATATTTATTAATATATAATAGAGAAAAAATAAGTACAGGTATAAAAAAATAAAATAAAAAACACTAAAAAGAGATATATAGAAAAGAGGAAGAATAAAAAGAAAACAATGAAAGGGATTCCAAAATAATAATTCAAGGTTAATAAAATAAAAACTCAATACAAATAAAATGATCAAATATTAGTTATATAATTATTATTTAAATAAAAATATTTTAATATTTATTAATGTACAACAGAGAAAAAAGAAGTAGGTTAAAGCTAAAAAGAAAAAAAAGAACATATATAGAAAGGAAGAAGAAAATCATTAGAAGAAATTTGCACGAGTTCATAATTTAAATTTAATAAATAAATAGTAATATTAATTATCAAGAAATAATTATCATTATTTTAAATTTTTTATTTTATAAAATAAAATAAAAAGTAAGTTTTTGAATATAAATTTTTAAGTTAAGTTTTTGAACATAAATTTTTAAAATACTTTTATTATAATTAAAAAAATGATGTTAAAATGTTATATAAAGTTGTTTGTAAAAATACTTTTAAAAAAATGATAAATTAATTTGTTACGTTAATGATGAATAAATATATAATAGTAGTTATTTTATGAGGAATAGAATTCAAATACAATATAAACATGAATGATTTATTATGATGTTTATAATAATTGCATAACTTTATTTAATAAAAAAATAAAATATAAATATTTAATTAATATTTTTACTATCTAAAAAGTTAATCCTACGTCACTTAATTGAATTTAATAAATATATTTTTTAAAATTAATTGACTGTTTTTTAATTGATATAAGATATGATATAATATCGACATAAAAATATTAGTTCAACAGAAATATAATATGTTTATAAGTGAATTGATCAAACTCATTAAATATGTAATTATAAATTATCACCCTTAATGCAATAAAAATAATTGTATGATATAAAATATCTATTCATAAAAAAAATATTTATTATATGGATATTAAACAAAAGTGTGATATCCTTACAAGTAAATTGATAGAGCACTTATTAAATGGCTAACCATTATCTTTATAAATCGTTACACTTAATATTATAAAAATAATTACATTATACAAAATAATTATTCAGAAAAATATATTTTTATTACATGGACATTTTGGTATTTATTATTCTAAAATATATATAAAAAGATAAAATGTATTTAATATATAGATATTTTGATATTTATTAGTGTAAAAAATAACAAAAAGAAAAAAATCACAATATATATTATATGATTATAGTAAATTGATCGAACACTCATTAATTAGATAAGCATTAACTATATGAATTTTTACCCTTAATGTAATGAAAAGAATTATATTATATAAAATAACTTTTTATAAAAATATATTTATTACATAGATATTCCGTGACTTAAAGAAAACGACATATTCCGTGACTCAACCTAAACAGTACATTTCAATATATCAGTAATATTATTCTTACATTGTTTTTCACATACTTATACCAACATGAGCCATTAAAGCCATCATGCGTGTAGCCTTAGTCTTGCCAAGACTAAAGAATTCCTTCTTAATCTTATTTATTGTGAGAGTTCTAATGAGCTTCTAATTCATGGTCTCAATAACCACTAGTTGAACAACCTCCAAAACCTCCTCCAATCCTTGACATCCCTCGATTTGAAAAACCACATTTAGAAAAATGATCATGAATTGACCTAGCAATCACATCAGGATCACTATGCCACACACTCCCATCAGCACACAATTTTGCAACCCTATTATAATTCGTGTGAAAAGTCGTAGTTTGGTGGAAGAATTTTGTGTTCCTATCCCCATAGTTGAGCCATTTTACCCTAGCTCTTTGTCCCCACTATATTTCTTTTTTTTTCTCCACAAATTGCAAATCTCATTCTTTACTTGTTTTCGCTCTTCTTAACCAGTTACTCCCTGAGCCTCTAGTAAACCTTAGCTTTTAGACAGGTCAAAAATCCCATTTTAGGGTTCCATGCAAAGCTTTACTCCAAACTCTCAACCTTCTTCTTGTGCTTCCCAATTTCCTTAGTAAATTTCCCATAGGTCTACCATACTCGATGAAATTTCATTCCTCCCTCACAGTCTCTTCATAATCTTCATCTCATGCCACTTCATTTCATACTTAAACATCCTCCTTTTCGTATTCTCAAATTTGGTTCAAAATCACAAATAAGCATGCTGTGATCAGACCCTGTATTAGGAGGCACCTCAACAGCCAGATTAGGAAGTTTCTACATAGTGGATGAGTTTACCAATACCCTATCCCACCTCTCTTGAACAAAATCCCCATCACCCTGTCATTCCTCCAAGTGTAGAAGCATCCCTTCGCTTTGATATCAAACACATCACAACCATTGATAAATTCTCTGAACTTCGTTGATTTTCTAAAATCAAAACCAGCCTCTCCTTCTTTCTCAGTGCCACACAATATAGCTCATTAAAATCCCCAGCAATCACCCAAGGATGAGGCTCAGATCCTTAAGATCTTGCAATTCCATTAAACTCCTCATGCTTCAACCTCTCATCTCTAACACCATATATACAAATTTCATACTATCAAAGCCACCAATCTCCACATCCACAGTACTATCATTGTTAAACACAGAAATTACATCAACATTATCAAGCCACATTACAAAAATTCCAACAGAAAGTTTAGCATCGCCTACAGGTTGAACAACCATATAATTCGAAAATCCAAGCCTTCTACACAGCCTAGTTGCACGTTTCCACAGTTTGCCTTTGTCTCCATTAAACAGACAATATCAGGACAATAGGTTTGCCGTGCACGCATCAAATAATGCATTGACAGTGTCAGATTGTCTAATTCCTTGAGCATTCCAAGTTAACACCATCATTCTTAGCAAATCACTAGTTCAATAGATTGATCCTCAAACAAACAACCATAAAGAAAAGCAATATCCTAAAAAGGTAGAACGACTTCTATGGAGAAAAACTACCTGGTTAATTAGAGACTCAAAGCACCTATATATTCTCACTACAAAGCAGAAATTAATGAGATGGCACAAGATTGTCCCTATCGCAGCTCAAACAAATTCAAGAATATTGAATAGAACAGTGAAATTGACAAGAAGATAAGCGAGAAAACATCATGATTACATTACCTTGCTTCTTATCATCTGCTATAGCTTTGATCAATTGAGCTTCTAGACTTGAATCAATAAACTAACACAACTAAAACGAGAGAATTATTGCACCTAGATTTCAAACTAATCGATAGTAGAAGATGAATTTGATCACTGGATTAGAACAGGTGTTGAAAATTGTAGAAAGATAATTTTTTCATGAATTTTTTTTATTTATATGGTCTTCCTATTTAAGTATGCCAGAACTCTGTACGTGCTTATGTTAAAAGTACGTAGTTTTAATTGGTTTGAATAAAAGTAGCATGGCTAGAATTATTTTTGATTACCTAAAATATAAACTAAGTGGAAGACGATTCTTTCAAGAATTTTTTAAAAATTTAGATTACTCGAAAACTTTTAGTATATAGGTATGTAAATTTTGGTAAAATAAATACACAATTTATCAATTAATATTGTTACAAGTTTAACTCAAAACAAATAATTTCATAATATACGAAGTCAATCATCAGTTTTTTTTATATTACATTAATTTTATATATTTATTTATTGTACTTGAACATATAAGTTTACTATTATCTTAAATTAATTATTTAAAAATTTAAATACATTATTTATCTCAAATTTAATAATTGTGAGTAGAACTTCAAAATTAATTATGTGATTTAGAATATATTTTATATCATATACATTATACTATAGCTAATGCAATCTTTTAATTTACTTACATTTTTGTTTGTTATACATTATGTTACTAGGATAATGAAACCAAAACCAAAATTTTCACATAAAAATTCTTTTAAATTTTCTAATTTAAAAATACATTTCTATGATTTTTTAAAATATCGCCCATATAAAATGAAACCAAAACCAAAATTTTTATCAAAAGTTTTGTAAAATTAAAGTACCAAAATATGGATTGTTACCAAAATTTTCACAGTTTGGAATTTTCATGTGAAGGCAACTAGAGAGATTGAATATTTCCATCCTATTTAGATTAATCTAAATTTTTAATTTTAAAAATAAATTTATATTGTTTTTTAAAATCTCACCCATATAAAATGAAACCAAAACCATAATTTTTTATCAAAAAATTTGTATAATTAAAGTACCAAAATATGCACTGTTTGTATCTGAATATTAACTGTTATCAAATAGTATATTATTTTGGTGGTATAGCTTTTTTGTGGGATATATAAATTCTTTAATTTTTAAAATTATAATATTTTAATCTCATAATTTTAAAATCATATAATTTTTTCATTATAAAAATTAAATATATTAATTATATAATTTGTATAACTTTTAAATTATATAATTAAAATATTATAATTTTAAAAATTAAATAATTTATGTATCATTTGCTTAATAAATTTATGATTAAAATATCTTATCAATACAAACATAATCGCTTAAAATTACCGCAGATTTAACTTTTCAGGTATTCTGATACCGAGAGTTCCTAGATATTAATATGTACTTGTCTAAGCTGTCTTTTGTCTCCTTTCTTGGGTGATTGGGTCCTCGGCTACTCCAATTATATCATTTATTTTCCAATTTTAGCTAAAATATTTAGAAGTAAAAAAACAGTTCTTACTTTTTATCACTCCATATTTTAATTATTTTAATATATAAATATATAAATGATTTTTAATTTTTATATTTTAATTTCCAATTTGAAAATAAAAAAAGAGAGTAAATTATGAAAAACAAAAGTAAAGATATTAAAGTTTAAAAATTAAAAAAATAAAATGATTAAATCAAAATCAAAATAATAACGGTATCAAACTATATAATATAAAAATATATATAAATTATTTGTATAATTTAACATTAAAAAATAAATAAAAAGAAAAACAAAGTGTAAAAAAAAATAAAAAAACTAAATTATAAAAATAATTAAGGATACTAATGTATGAAAACTAAAAAAAAAAAAATGAACAAATTCACAAGAAAAAAGATCAAAATATAAAATATATAAAAAAACATAATAACTATTTATATAGATCACCCTCTTTAACTTTTTGACTAGCAACAATTATTTGCTACACAATTTATAAAAACTACTAAACTTTGACACAATTAATATATTGATTCATAAATTTTTTTAAGACAAAAGCTCAAATTTTAAACTCAATAATATATAAATTTGAAATAGATATTTAAGCAACAAATGATTAATAACCCATTTTTAAGGCAATTTTCATTTTAAAAATGTTTGGTTAGAAAAAATTAATGACAACCGTTTAGTTAATTTGTTAAATATTTATATAATATTTAGGTTTAAAGTTTAGTAAGTTTGTGTTAAGAAAAAAGTTTCTGTGTGTTAAATTTTGATTAGCTTTTAAAATTGATTAAATTTTATTGATGATTATCTGTAAAATTAATATTCCATGATAGAAAGTGTGGTGGAGTGGGTTATGCAAAAATTAGTAGCTAGCTAGCTATTTTAGCTAAAAATTAGAGAATCACATTGAAATGTTAGATATACAAAATGAAGGGGCAATTTGGTCATAATAGTTAGCGGGGTATGACAGTAGTGTCATGTAGGACTGTCGCAAACAGAGACTAGCACAAATAAAATAATTGGGGGAGCAAAGCTGACGGGTTTTGTTGGATACTGTTTTTGTTAGGAAACTACAAAAGCATATGTATAGAGCAGGCCCCTCTTCTTTCGTGCAAGAAATTGGATTTTGTTGTGTGCTTTTATCTGACATTGTTTGATACTAATAATAATAATAATAATAATAATAATAATTTTTTTTATTTTCTCGTTTAAAAGTTAAAAGAATTCATTTTTAAAATTTTGATTCTCTTATAATTTTATAAATTTATTTATTTTTATTTTAACTATACAATTTAAATAAGTATTAATAATAATATTTTAAAATTAAACAAACATGATATATAAATAATTATCCAAGAAACATTTTAATTCATTTATTTTCACCTTACACTGTATTATCTTTTGTACCCACTTTAAAAAATAATAATAAAAAATAAATTTAAATATCCAAATCCTCGAACTTGCTTTCTAAATGGAAAGATAATGAGAATAAAAAATGCAACTTGTCACCATGTAGTCAATCATCTCTCTATATATACGTTCACAATAATGCACCAAAACATTTCATATCTCGTAATCTTTATCTTAGTTTGGTTCATCCTATATTAATTTTTATTCTAATTAACTAGTAGTGTAGTACCAATTAAGCACCACCACACTAAACCCAGCTACTACAAATACTACTACGTACTCTATTGACCTATAGCTAATTAATAATACCTATCAAGCAAAGCTACATATCTCGTAATCTTATCTTAGCTAATTAATAATACCTATCCAGCAAAGCTACACTAAATAAAGTCCAAAAACAACTAGCTAAGTAGTTCTTGGTTTCTTGGTCTTTTCAGTACTATGGCTTCAAGACTTTCCGAAGCCTTTAGATCCCATCCGGTCAATCTAACCCACAAGCAACTTGACTTCAGCTCATTGATCAATGAGTTGCCCGAGTCCCATGCATGGACTAAACCGGACGAGTATCCATCCCGAGAGGCGTTTAGCTCGGACGAGACAGTACCAATTTTTGATCTAAAGGACCCAAATGCACTCAATCTCATAAGCTATGCATGCAAAACTTGGGGAATTTTCCAAGTCACAAACCATGGGGTACCAATTAAACTTCTTCATGATGTAGAAAGTGTTGGTTCGACCCTTTTCTCTCTTCCGGCTCAACTCAAGCTAAAAGCGGCTCGATCACCAGATGGTGCTTCTGGCTATGGTTTGGCTCGGATTTCTTCATTTTTCCCAAAGCTTATGTGGTCTGAAGGGTTCACTATTGTCGGCTCTCCACTTGAACATTTTCACCAACTCTGGCCCCAAAATTATCGCAAATACTGGTATTTTTCTACACGTGTGATTATATCTCATTTTATTTATTTATTTATTTAATCTTTTTGTCCTTTTTATTTAGGTATAAATAAATAAATAAATAAAATTCCTCTAGACAATATGAATAAATAAAGAGAAGTGATATAGCTGTGAAAAAGGTGGAAGACAAAAAGGTTATATCAATACGGATACGGTTCGTTTCCATAAAAAATAAATAATATTAATAAAAAATATAAATATATAAATTTAATTACTAAATGATTCTTAAAATTAAACAAAATATTTAATTATAATTAAAATACATATATTATTAGATTTTTTTTATTCAAAAATAAAAATCATGTGTATTGAAAACGATCATGAATATATATATATAAATTTTAAGATCACGTAATTTAAATTTTATCACCTATAAATAATATATAAAAACTGGGTTTATTGAGAGTCAATTGGCCAGGCATAAGTCAACATATACGAGAAATAAAATAAATTAGTTTACGAGAAGTGTTACATCTTATATGTGGTCTAATTTTATATGTGGGAAGATTTTTCCGTGGACAATTCTTAATCATCCATTGAGTTCGTTAACATAGCAAATACTATCGAATTTTTTTTCCTCCGTGTGCATGATGCGTCCACATATTATATGTGGTCTATTTAAATTTTGTGAAAATTGGTTACTATATCATACATTTTGACACAAATGTATATCAAAATAAGTTTATATGTTAAAATTTTGAATCATAAATATTAAATTTAAAAGTAATAGTGTGTAGTCTCCTAGTCGAGAGGTCGAGTACTCAAGAGAATACACGCTATTACTTTTAAAAATGATATGTAAATTAGACTATTTTGATCGACTTAAATTTTTAAGTTATTGGTATTTGTTTTTTTGAAATAATATGTATCCAGATCTACTTTGATCAACTTAAATTTTTAAAGGGAAAAATAATGTAACATGCAAATATGTTATGATATAACATTGGCTGTTATTATAACATATGACATGTTTATTTTCAACTAAAAAAATTATCTGTTGTTTAATAATATTGCATAATCTTTTTATAGATGAAATTTATTTTTAACTTTTATTCATGTGTTTTACATTTTTTTATTTATATAAACCTAAAATAGTTAAAAGTGAAACAATCACATAAAAATTGGATAGATTACTTGTTTTGTTTATTTTTTTTTCAAAAAATTTATTAAAAAATAACAAAAATAATACCCTTAAAATTTATTACTATAAAAATAAAAACTTTTATATTTAATTTATATATTTTAAATATTAAAAAAAATATGATAAATCATTTCATTTTTAATTCATTTCAAATTGAATATAATCGTTTAGATTTGTTTAATATTAATATCATTAAAATGTTATATTTATTGTTGTTTGTTCTAAGAGTATTATTTTTTTTAATTTCTCAAAATAATTTTTTTTTGTATCAAGTTACGTGCACCTATAAAATAACAACTTATTATAAGTTAAAAAAAAATAAATTTAAATAATTTAACCATTAATAGGTCAATTATTTCAAAACAATTTAATAAGTATAAAATTATTTTTCACATCTAAATTAGTAATTTTCAAAAAATATATATACTAATAATTAAACATTAACCTAATAAATTAATTTCATCTGGATTCCAGAGTACCCGTCAGACATGCATATTTGAGCCTAATAAATGAATTTGGGAATAAATGTTGGTAACAATCACAACCATGATAAGTTGTTTTTGGACCCACTTGGAAGATATTGGAGAATCAAATTTATTTGAAGATGGAAGATCAATCAAATATATATATATATATATATATATATATATATATATTCCCCTTGTAATTAATTAATCACACGTACTACTGGGTTGTAATTTAACTTTGATCTTTCTTTAATGGATATATAGTGATATAATTGAAGAGTACCAAATGGAGATGAAGAATCTAGCAGGGAGATTAATGTGGTTAATGTTAAGCGCATTAGGTGTATCTGAATCAGACATCAAATGGGGTGGCCAAACCCATGAAGGTGAAACTAAAAGCGCAGCCTTACAATTAAACTACTATCCAATATGTCCGGATCCGGATCGGGCCATGGGTTTAGCTGCTCACACCGATTCAACACTCCTTACAATACTATACCAAAATAGCATAAGTGGATTGCAAGTCCTTAAGGAAGACATTGGGTGGGTCACAGTTCCACCAGTTGATGGTGCACTTATTATAAATGTAGGTGATCTCCTCCACATTTTGTCAAATGGGTTGTATACAAGTGTTTTACACCGAGCTATAGTGAATCGGACCCAATGTCGGTTATCTGTTGCTTATCTTCATGGCCCACCCGATAGTGCTCAAATTTCACCAATTTCCAGATTAGTAGATCCAACACATCCTCCTTTATATAAGCCAGTTACTTGGAATGAGTATTTAGGAACCAAAGCTATACATTTCAATAAGGCACTTTCATCTGTTAGGCTATTTTCTCTTAATAATGGATTGTGTGTGATGTAAATTAACCATGAAATACGTACGAGTAAATTAATTTCATTTTTTTTTCTCTCTTCCTTAATTCCATAAAAAATTATTATTTATTATACTTTCATCAAATTCGTTAAAAGCATATTTAATATATGCACATAACTAAAATAAAAACGGTGAGAACCTTTTTTTAATAATTAATTAGATACTTATACTAATAGATCTTTTTAATTAGTATTAATTTGGGGTAGTGAGATTCACTTCCTAATATTGAAAAAAACTTAAATATATGTATGATGCTAAGATGATGTGGATATGAATATGATGAATATCTACGTCTTAAAAAATCAATTTTGTCAAAGATTCAATTTGTTAGTTTAATTTAATTTTATAGTTTTTTTATTTAAAGATAATAATATATGAAAAATACATTAAAACCAATTCTAATTATTATTAGTGAATGAGATCGTAAATATCATATATATATAAAAAATACACTAGTTTTTACTTTAATTTTATAGTTTTTACAAATTTAGTCTTATGAAAAATTCACTATACAAAAATAATTATAATTTTATATATATATATATAGCTTGAAGAAACGAATATGTAGTTTATAAGTTTATCTGAAAATGAGGCATCGTAGGAAAATTATAAAAATTATGGCATTTAAAGCAATTTGTAAAAGTTACTAGTGAGGCTGTTATTTAATTTCTTAATTGTTTGTCATAAATAGATTTTTTTTTTATTTGAGACGATAATAAACAGAATTTGAAATAGTAATTTCAACCCACCACTCAATGGAAAGCGTCACTCATAGATTTTTGAAATAAATAAGATAAGATTTTGTCGATTATTCCAAGTGAGAATAAACCTAATCGGGAATCAAACGAAATTAATTAAATTTTATTAAAATAAAAATAATGTTTGAATATTTATGAAATATAAATAATATTGAAATATATTTTAATGCTTTCAAAGGTTTTTCATGATGAAAAAGATGGCCAATATATATAGTTAGGGGTGTTCCAAGTATATATAATTAGGTTGATTTTTTTAAAATTATTTAAGATTTGATCGGATAGTTAAAATTTTTGAAGTCACATGGGTAAAACGGAATTGATATTTGAAGAGTAGAAAATATTAATATTAAAATAATTTAATATTTTATATCATAATTTAATATTTTAAATTTTTTTTTAAAATAAATATTATTTTCAAGAAAAATCTTACAATCTAGTCCGATTTTAAAAGTAAACTGCTAGTGCTAAAAAATATAATAAATATATATTTAATTATTGTTCATGATATTCCTTTCTCAACCTTATCATTCTCTCTTTTGTTTTTCTGTTTGTCTTCATCTTTTAGATTTAGTCGACCAGAGAGAGATATATCGTTTTGCTTAATTAAGTTGGCTTTCTCTCCCAAAGTTTTATTTATTTTTTATTTTAATAAATATATAAAATCAACTAAAATTTGTGATTTTTTCTCTTCGAAATCTAGATTTAAATCACATTTCTTTTCCTAAGTTTTCGTTTATTGATTTAGTTAAACAAAAAAAGATTTTTTTTAGTGTAATGTTTCGACATGTTGTTGTATTTATCTATGCCCTTTTTTTTTTGTTTAGATATAATCTTAGAGTGGTAAAAATTTACTACACCAAAATTAGGTATTTGCTACTGTTTTAAAAATGGATGTAAATCATAACGTGTCAATATTACGCTGATTTTTAAAAAAATCAACGCAAAGTTCCAATTTTCAACCAAGCTCATGAAATCAACGGAGTTAGTCAATATCATTGGAGCACTTTTTTTTAGCAATCGAGCTAAATAAAAAACCATTAAATTAAATGAATATTATTATTATTAATATCAAAACAATCCAAAAGGGTGATTATGGTGTAATATATATATCTATTGTAATTGATTATTTAATGAATTCTATGTATCTTCAATTTCAATAAATAAATTTTTTATTTTTTTAAAAAATAATTACTAAACATTAATATATATGTTAAAATCTATAAAAATCATATATTCTTTAATCTTAAAAGATTAATTTAATGAGTAAACGATACTAATAATTCTTATAAACTTACAAAACCCATTATTTTATCTTTTTAACCTATTTTATTTTAGTGTTACTTTTATTTTTATTTGTAATGCCCATTTAATTTATTGTTGTGAGCGAAGATCTAAGGTTTTTATTTGACCCAATCAATTAAAAATTTGATACCTTATAAAAATCCATAATAATCATACATATCTCAATCTTAAAAAATTAACTCAATGAATAAAAACAT
Organism: Hippophae gyantsensis; assembly: GCA_030763125.1. Lineage (NCBI taxonomy): Eukaryota > Viridiplantae > Streptophyta > Magnoliopsida > Rosales > Elaeagnaceae > Hippophae > Hippophae gyantsensis. The sequence goes on from CM061028.1 coordinate 29,868,940, forward strand.
TTAATTATTGAATTAATAATTTGAAATATAAAAACTCATAGCTTTTGAATTTTTGTAGACATTAACATGAAATTAGAGTACCCAAAAACCTTGAACCTTTTTTCACAAAAATATAAAAATTGAATAGATTTTGAAAAAAGAAAAAAAACTTAAAAATATAATAAAATATGTTTTGAAATATAAAATGATTGGCTTCCTAAAAGATAAAGATTGGATTATACGTTATTACAAAACATACATATGATCTCGATTTTTAACCGTGGTCGTAGGTCTATGACAACGGTTATAAGAATCAAGGTCTAAGTGAGAGAGACCATAGATAATGACCTATGGTTTCGGTTTTCAATCGAGGTGATAGGGTATACATAAATTACAAAAAAAAAATACAATTAGTAATTATAATATTAAAAATTAATATAAATTATAATAAATTTATTAATTACAATATTAAAAATCATATTATATTAAAATTAAAAATATAATTATATTTGAGAGTTTATTATACACAAAAAAACTTAGTATTACAAACTAACTTTTTAGTATTAATTACAAACATGAAAAAAACTTAGTATTACCAACACCAAAGAATCCGGACACCAAATAAGATCACACCGTAACCAACACCAGATATTAAGACAACACCAAAGACCAAGACTAGCAATACCAAGACCGAAGACCAAAGACAACACAACACCAAAGACCAGAAGACTAACACAACACAACACCAACATAACTTAGCACCAGCACAGCGCCATCAACAACACCATCAACAACACCATCAAGACAAAGACTAAGAGAGCACAAGAAGACCAAAGACAATATCAAGAATAATTCACCAGAGCTGCCAGCAGTAGTAGTACCAGCACCAACGTTGCGCAACAGTAGTAGCGCCAATACCAACAGGGTAGCACCAACACCAGCGTCGCGCAACAGCGCCAATAGCAGTATAACCAATAGCGCAACACCAAAAGTAGGGAGATTTAAATCAATTTAACAACAATAGTACCAACAACAATCAAAAGAGGAATAAGTAAAAGAAAAGAATATAGCCATACATGAAAAGATGACAGATTTTAAAATCAATAGTACCTCTGAAAAAGTAATCATGCAGGCTTTGATTTGGAACATATTCATAAACAAGAAGGATTTCAGTGCCTATAATGTTGCATCCTAACAATTCTACCAGGACACTGATATTTTGATCAACACTGTTTCAATAACAAGTTAAGCTTGCTAGAAAAGAGGGACGGATGCATAAATACACATGTAAACAGAGACAAAGAAGAGTCAATTGAAATTGAATGAAAAGAAGACAAAAAAGCGTTAGCCAGCACATTACTTAGATCCAAAAGCATAAATTGTTGTCATTTATGCTTTCAAACTAGTCATAAGTGTAGGTAAGAAAAAACCCTTGGCTGATTTTTCAAAGTTACTTTATTTCCCAAAATATGGATAAAATATGCTAAAAGAGAATGTCTAGGTTAACTATTTTCAGCTAGATGTAGGGGTGTGCAAAAAATCTGATCATTTGATCCGATCCGATCCGTTGATTTTTCATCCGATCCGTTGATTTTTCATCCGATCCGATCCAATTCGATGGTCTGATCGAATGGCGGATTTTACTATGATTCATCCGATCCGAACCGACCGAAATTAATTATATATATATATTTAATTAATATATATTTATTAAATTAAATATATATATATATATAATTAATATTTAAATCCATATAATCCATCAATATATTTAATATATTATTTAAAAATATATATATAATAATTAATAAACCTAATTATTATTCTAACCTAACCTTAGCCATATATCTGATTCTTAACCTAATATATTTTCCCAGCTGCCTCCCTGCCTCCATCTCTCTTTCTCCCTCCCTTCCTCCATTGCTAGTTTCAGACTTGAAAGATTCTCTGCTTCTCTGCTGCTACTGCTTGTGATTCTCTGCTTCGTTGCTGCTTCTCCTTCTCTGCTTCTTTGCTCGTTGCTGCTACTCCCTACCACTACTGTTGCTCGTTGCCACTGCTACTGCTTTTTGATTTTATGTTATGATTTATGTAAAAATTTAATTTTTTAATTCAAAAGTATAATTAATTAAGTTTATTGGTCGGATTGATCAGATTGATTGGATGCTATCTGAATATTTTACAGATCGGATTGATCGGATGTAAAAGTTGATCGGATCGGTTGCGGATTAGGATGTTTCAATCCGATCGGATCGGATGAGCATAAACTTAGAAATTTTGATCCGATGAACACCCCTAGCTAGATGCAGTCGAAGATCACAAAAACCGATTATTCGCTGTAGATAGAACCCTAAATCTCACCTAACAAATTACAAATCAACTTCAGATCATGAACTTAAAACACCAACCCAAATGTTATCACACAAAATATTAACTGATCTTTTAAAATAATCACATCAACAAATAGATCAAGACAAAAGCAAAAGAGCTAAAAACTACCTTAAATAAGAAACTTCAAAGATTTGATAAATTAAGAATGAGTCTGCTGATAGGAACAACAATTATAAGGTTAGAGAACCCTTTCAGATTCTAGAATTTTCTCTCCTTTTATACCTGTATCAGCATCAACACCAGGCACCATGGACTAGGGCAGCGCACCAATACCAACGTACCACATCAGCACCAGCACAACACACCAACACCAGCGCAGAGCACCATCAATAGCACTAGCGTAGAGCACCAGCACTAGCACCAGTGCAGCACAACATACCAACGTCAGCACAACGCACCAGTACCAACACAAAGACACCAAAGACTAAAGACATCACACCAAGCAGGGCACCAAAGACCAAGACTACTCATTGCAACGCACCAACGCCAACGCAGCGCACCATCACTAGTACCAATGTAGCCCACCAGGACCAACGCACCATCACTAGTACCAATGTAGCGCACCAGTACCAGTGTAGCGCACCAATACCAATACTAGTGTAGCACACCAACACTAGTACCAACGACCAGCGTCTAGCGGCCAGCGAACCAATGAACAATGAACCAGCGAACAACGACCACCAAACCAATGAGTTAGGAAGAAGAGGAAGAGGAAGAAGATACGAGAAGATGAGGAAGAATCACGAGAGGGGAAGAGGAAGAATCAAATCTGGAAAAATAAAATTTCAGATCTCGGAGAAAAAGGAAGAAAGAAAAAAAGGAAAAAAGAAAAAGAGAGGGAGTGGACGTGGGTGTGGGAGAAGGAAAAAAAAGAAAAAGAGAGTGAAAGAGAGAGAAGTAAAGAAAAAAAAAAGAAAAAACATGAAGAAAAAAATTAATATAATTTATGATCACAATTATTAATAAAAATCGAGACTATAAATATATTTTATAGTCTCGATTTTTATTACAACGTAACCAAAATCTTATGGTCTTAATTTTTATAAAAATCGAAAACATATGTAGTTTTTTAACAGTGATAACATTAATTAACTACAATATATCGGTAGAATTTATAAAATTTATGGGTGGATAGAACTTTTTTTATTGAAAAACTCATCTAATATGTTATAAAATTTATGGGTGGGTAGAACTTTTTTTATTGAAAAACTCATCTAATATGTAACAAAGTGATATGATTATTTTATGATTTAGATATGATTTTTTATTCAATCATTATATAATTAAGTTCAAATCTACTCGTTATAATATTTTATTTATTTAATATAAAAAATTTAAATGTACCTTGGGAAAAAATGACAGTGCTTTTGGTAACCCATCTGTGACATCAAGATAAAGTCTTGTTCATATCTATATATATATATTCGACTTATACCCTATCTGTTTTTTTTTTTTGCATACTATTTAAACAAAAACTCATAATGCTGCTTAAATTAAAATAGTAGGAAATAAGTAGTCAAAAACTATAATTATATCTGAAAAATAAATTAAAAAAATCAAAATTACACAATTAAAATAAATTATTAATTACTAATGAAAGAAAAATTTAAGAGATTATCAATGCCTATATTATACCATGTCCTTCCAATAATTTTTTCTCTCTCATAAATATATTTGAGAATAAAAGAAAAAATATTTCTCAAAATACAATTATCAATACATTATTTAAATAACACCAAATACTGCTCAAAGTTGTTTTATGCATGTTCTTTATCGTAATGAACTTAGGTTTAGAGTAAGAATTTAAAAAAAAAATTATGGTAGGGAAATTTTAGAAAAGTAGTTACTGTTTTCCCTATCTATTTTCTTCCACTGCGGAGTTAATTTATAAGCTCATTTTTGTAGTTGTTAGATGACAATCGTGTCCACAGGACATGTGGGCACGCGAATGGAGTTCTAGATTTTTAGATCGAGGATTCGCATTCCATATGTGTGCACATAAAAAGAATAAAATACTATATAAAATCTATAATGTGTTCCTAATTTTTTTATATAGAACAAATATAAAACAATCACATTTTTTTTTTAAACTTATAAGATATGGACTTAATTAACCAATAATGGGATGAATAGGTTATTTTTAATTTTTATCGATTTATAACTTAATTTAAACAAAACCACCAGACATGTAATCACGTGTAAGAATAAAATGTAAAAATAAAATAATAACATATGATATTTTTAGGTGAACCTAAGCCACAACTATGACCTAAGAGGAAAATCATTGATCCATCGAACCACCTAACTTTATATTATAAAAAACAAATGTTCAAGTACAAACTCGATCTTATGTTACCCTTCCTACGATACTGCCCCAATGTACTTTACTTATGAACCTTTGTTTTATTTTCACAGTTTCTAATATTAACATGAATGATTTCCAGACCAATATTCTAATAAATTTCTCGATAATCAGATACGTTCCCGAATTAACTGTAAAATGGTTAACAAAAAAATACAAGTACTCGTGTGCGTTCTAGAATGGATTTAATAATGAATAATCTTAACTAGATGATTCAAAGTATATGTCACTTAAATCAAATCAACTAACAAATTTTAGACCAAATAGATTAAGCACAAATTCACTAAAAATAATACATTTAATAATAAAATAAAATAATCATAATCACACATAAAATTATTTAATTTAAATATATAAAATTTTAATTAAAAATAAGCTATATAAAAATTAAAATATCAAATAAATTTACTAATAAATACTTTTGATATAATATGTATTAACCAACTTGTTTAACAATCAAAACCGAATTAAAAAAAATTGGCCAGACATAACACACATCTTCTTTGTGAACGAAGTACCGCAATTAAACATACATACTCATGAGAACAAATCTGAATCAGTTTACTCCATCTGATACGCAAAAGAAAAACTCACCAACTTCTAAGTAATGTAGAGAATTAAATATATATCTATATATATGATTCCTGCATAAATATATATATTACCTTTATGATTCCTAATTAATATATATATTTATCATCAACTCTTGCTCTTGTTTTTTTTTCTCTTCGGCAACTTGCAGTTTTTCTGCAGGATTTTCTTCTAGTGTAGGTGTGTATACCCATTATCAAACCGACCTTAAGGAATCACACTTAAATAATGTAAAACAAATCATCGAGTATATCTCAAGAACAAGTAATTAAAGTCGATTAGGCAGACAACTAAAATGATAGGAAAAACATATCAGGTGGTTGCTTCTACGTTGGGAAGAACTTAGTATCCTGACACAATAAAAAGAAAAACTCTATCTCACTCTCTACAGCCGAGGAGGAATATATTGTTGCAGGAAGCTTTTGTACATAAAGGCTTTGGATGAAAAACATGCTCAAAGACTATGGTCAACCACAAGGTAGAATGCCTTTATATTGTGATGACTCTAGTGCTATATGTATTTCTAAGAACCCAGTTTAACATTCTAGAACTAAGCATATTGACATTAGGTATCACTTTTTTCGAGAATTAGTTGAAGAGAAAGTAGTGATACTTGCGTTTATACCTACTGAGAAACAACTAGTTCATATATTCACCAAAGCCATAGACACTCAAAGATTTGAGTATCTCAGGAGTGCCTTGGGAATTTCTCCCTCAAATTGAATTTAAAAAAAATATAAGTAGAATCCTTATCTGGCCAACACGGTATTGGACTTATTTAATACTTACATATACATAACCTCATTTTTAGTGACTCAAACACATTTTGATATTTATTGTTTAAATTATTCAACAATTTTGACTTATGCACACACATATTCTTGTACATGTGATTATCGATGTTGACATAAACTTATTCACACACTCACGAACACGCATATATGATATGATTGAAGTTTATGAATTTTCTTGAAAGACTCTAGGACTTCAACTAATCTTGACTGTAAAATTTTGTTGAGTTCTATTTCTTACTTTTTAAAAACTTTAGCGTATGGAGACACCTAGTATTGGGAGAGCTACTTACTGTGATGTGCGAAGCTACCGCACTGAGCAAATATGGTTACCTCACAAATAATGTGAAAGTCATCATGCTATGTTTATGGCTCGTGCAAAAAAAAAAAGGAAAGATTGTGCAAAAAGCTACTACTTATAAAACTTGTACTTAGAATGCACAAAAAAAGCCAATAGAGGTTTAAAAAAAAGTTTCATATGCGTCATTTATAAAATAAAGAAAAATTTAAGAAAACTTTTGGTAGATATATTTTATTTTGTGAGATTGAAGACTCGATTATAATTTTATATGATAGGTGGTATTTTTTTTAGTCTTTCTTGATAGGTCATAAATGAATTAATTGACATATTTGTGGAGTTTAAACATATATACTATTTTAAATAAATGTCAATATGTCATTATATGTGTGAACTGTGTTTGTGTACCTTTTCTACTATACTTGCTTATTTATATGATAAAAATCAAATTTTGAGTTATAAAAGATGATGAGTTCTTAATTGGTTGTGTGCTCGTTTGTAATTAAATGAGTTTAATATCTTATGTGATTATTTATGAAACTTTAAAATGTCATATTTTTATTCATTTACATCTTCTTATTTATTAACTTTTTAATTGGTTTCTAAGTTAAAGAGTGGTAGAACTAGGGGGAGTTTAATCACATTACACTTCTGCATTAATCTTTTTTTACATTACTCTATCTTTAAAGAAAGTTTAGCTTTATTTCTTTGTCCAATGCTTTATCCTTTTCGTATGTCAAAAAGAGGGAGAGGATTTCATTTCACTTCCATATTTTATTTTGATTGGTGCATATAGGGGGAGAACATATTTAGTTAAGCTTATGTTAAGCTTAATTGGTATGAATGCATACTACATGACTATTCTTTACACTTTGCTCATTTATATATAAACTAAACTAATGTAAAATGAGGTTTTCAAGCCAAATTGTCGTATTCTTTGTCTATGTCATTTTAGTTACTTAACAAGCTTGTCAAGTTGTACCGAAGATGGATTCACCGAATCATAGGATAGTTCCACTATGGAGTCTAAGACATCATTTTATTTTTATAAGTGTCATGTAGTGAGTGAGGGGTTTTACAACAGGAAAATGCCAAAGGTAGACTTTGTAAGGACTATAAGTGTTAGTTATTTTCATTGACAAAATATTTACTTGTAAACTTATTTTTAAGCTTGCTATCAAGTTTATCAAGAAAATCCAAACAAATACTCGAGTTTCACATAATCGTATGTCAGGTATATATTTTATAACTATGACACATATTGACATTTACTTAAAATATTATATATGTTTAAACTCCACAAATATGTCAATTAATTCATTTATGACCTATCAAGAAAGACTCAAAAGAAAAAAAAATAACACTTACCATATAAAATTATAATCGAGTCTTCAATCTCACAAAAAAATATATATCTACCAAAAGATATCTTAAATTTTTCTTTATTTTATAAATGAGGCACATGAAACTTTTTTAAAACCTTTATTGGCCTTTTCTTTTTATGCATTCCAAGTACAAGTTTTATAAGTAGTAGTTTTTTGCACAATATTTCCTCTCTCTTTTTTTGCACAAGCCATAAACATAGCATGATGAATTTCACATTATTTGTGAGGTAGCCATCTCTGCTCACCATGGTAGCTTCACACATCACAGTAGGTAGCCCTCTTGATACTAGGTGTCTCCATGTAGTAAAGTTTTTAAAAAAGTAAGAAATAGAACTCAACAAAATTTTACAGTCAAGATTTGTTGAAGTCCTAGAGTCTTTCAGGAAAATTCATAAACTTCAAGCATATCATATATGTGTATTTCTGAGTATGTGAATAAGTTTATGTCAACATTGATAATCACATGTACAAGAATATATGTGTGTATAAGTCAAATTTTTTGAATAATTTAAACAATAAATATCAAAATGTGTTGAGTCACTAAAAATGAGGTTATGTATATGTAAGTATTAAATAAGTCCAATACCGTGTTGGCCAGATAAGGATTCTACTTCTATTTTGTTTTAAATTCAATTTGAGGGAGAAATTCCCAAGGCACTCCTTAGATACTCAAATCTTTGAGTGTCTATGGCTTTGGTGAATATATCAACTAGTTGTTTCTCAATAGATACAAACTCAAGTGTCATTACTTTCTCTTCAACTAATTCTCGAATAAAATGATGCCTAATGTCAATATGCTTAGTTCTAGAATGTTAAACTGGGTTCTTAGAAATACATATAGCATTATAGTTATCATAATATAAAGGCATCCTACCTTCTGGTTGACCATAGTCCTTGAGCATGTTTTTCATCCAAATCATTTATATGCAAGAGCTTCCTACATCAATGTATTCCTCCTCAACTGTAGAGAGTGAGATAGAGTTTTTCTTTTTACTATTCCAGGATACCAAGTTGTTCCCAACGTAAAAGCAACCACCTGATATGCTCTTCCTATAATTTTGGTTGCCTGCCCAGTCGGCATATGTGAAACCACTTATTTTACAAGTAGTGTTAGTAGTAAAATATAGACCTTACTTACTTGTTCCTGAGATGTACTCAATGATTCTCTTTACATTATCTAAGTATGATTCCTTAGGGTCAGCTTGATAATGGGTATACACACCCACATAAAAATATATGTTTGGCTTACTTGTAGTGAGGTAGAGTAAACTACCTATCATACTCTTATAAAGGGTTTGATCAACATTTTTACCTTGAGTTTCCTTTTTAATTTTTGCATTGGTACCTAAAGAAGTCCTTAATAACTTGCTAGTTTCAAGACCAAACCTTTTAACAAGGTTACAAGCATACTTGGTTTGAGAAATAAATATATTATCATGAGATTGTTTGATTTGCAAACAAAGAAAGAAAGTAATTTCACCTACCATGGACATTTCAAATTCATTTATCATAACATGCACAAAATCATCCACTAGTGTACTAGATGTGGATCCAAAAACTATATCATCCACATAAATTTGAGCAATAAAGATCTTATCACTACTTTTTTTATTGAATAGAGTCTTATTAACTTCCCCTCGAATAAATCCCTTGTTTAAGATATAGTTGGTAAGTTTCTCATACCATGCTTGTGGAGCTTGTTTCAAACCATAAAGAGCTTTGTTAAGTTTGTAAACATGATTTGGAAATTTTGGATCAACAAATCTTTTTGATTGTTCCACGTATACCTCCTCATTCAGAAATCCATTCAAAATGGAAAACTTAATATCCATTTGACTCAATTTGAATTTCATATGACAAGTAATGACAAGTAAAATCCTAATTGACTCTAGTCTAGCTATAGGTGTAAATCTTTCATTAAAGTCAACTCCTTCTAATTGCGTATAACTTTGAGCTACTAACCTAGCCTTATTTCTAACAACAATGTCATGCTCATCAGATTTATTTTTGAACACCCATTTTGTTCCAATAACCTTTTTATTTTTAGGCTTAGGTATTAATATCCACAGATGATTTATTTCAAATTGAACTAACTCATCTTGTATGGCGTTTATCCAAAATTCATCCCTAAGGGCTTCATTCACATTTTTTGGTTCAAATTGAGAAATATAGAATAAATAGGTTACCTCATTATTTGTCTTCTTCTTGTTACCATGCTTGCATTAGGATTTCCAATTGTATTCTTAATAGGATGATTTTTTGAAGTTCCAGTTGGATTTATCATTGATGAGGTTGATGCTTCTTCCTTCTTTTCTTTTCTTTTCTCTAACTCCTCTTCTTTTATTTCAATTGTGTCACTGGTCATTGTTAATTGAGGTGTTGTGAAATTTTCTTCATTAAAAACTTCTTCACTTGTAATCTGCTTACCTATATCATCTATAATGATATTTATGGATTCCATAACAACATTAGTTCTATAGTTAAAGACTCTGTAGTATCTACTATTTAGGGAATGACCAAGAAATATACTTTCATCACTTCTTGAATCAAACTTACCCAACTATTCTCGATCCCTAAGTATGTACCATTTACACTTGAAAACATACATGAATTTCAAATTGGGTTTTTTTACCTGTCTATATCTCATAGGGAGTTTGGTTTGTACCTGGGCAAAGATATACACGATTTATAATGTGACATACGGTATTTATAGCTTTAGCTCAAAACCTTTTTGAGACTCCCTTGGCATACAACATTACTCTTATCATCTCTTGAAGTATCCTATTTTTCCTTTCAATTACTGTATTTTGTTGAGGTGCGATGGGAGTAGAGAATTCATGAAAGATACCATGTTCTTTGCAGAAGTTAGCATACTTGGTATTTTCAAACTCTTTTCCATGGTATGTTTTCAGTCTCTTGATGGTTACTATTTTGGCACCTGTTTCAACCTACATTCTTGTACAATATGAGATGAAGAACGCAAAAGCATTTGACTTGTCTTTAAGAAATTCTACCCAAGTGTAGCGAGAAAAAGTCATCTACTACAGCTATGATATATTTCTTACCTCTAATAATTTATGTTCTCATAGGACCCATGTGGTCAATATGTATCAATTCCAATACTCTATTTGTATTGATACTCTTGATCTTCTTATAAGCGATCCTAGTTTGTTTACCCAATTGACATGGTCGACATAAAGGTGTTTCAATTTTTGAGAGAACAGGTAAACCACGCACAATCTTAGTTTTACTTAATCTAACCAGATTTTTAAAATTCATATGACCTAGCTTTTCGTGCCACAAGGTAGTTGAGTCATTGCTAGCTAGGTTACATGTTACTGTGGGTGATGTATCAATACAATAACAATTTTCATATGATCTGATTCCTTTAATCATACATTCACCTTTTAATTTGTTACAATACAATGATTGTTTGTAAATTGTACATTAAAATCATTGTCATATATTTGACTTATGCTAATCAAGTTTTCCTTGAGTCCTTCCACATATGAAAATTCATCAAGTTTTCCTTAAGTTCTTCCATATATGAAACTTCATCAAGTTTAAGGATACCCTCTATTTCAACAGAGCCTTTTTCCAATAAATTTAGATGTTTTACCATTACCAAAGGTAAATGTTCCTTCATTGTATTTCTCAAAGATTTTAAACAAAAAACGGTTCCCAGTTATATGTCTAGAGCATTCACTATCAAAATACCAAGCGGCATTTGATTTAGCTTTAAATGCTATATGAGTCATAAATTAGTGCAACTCATATTTCTTAACCCATCCTCTTTTAATATTGGACATTTGAGTTACTAGTTTCTTAGGTTCCTTTTTTGTGTAGTTCTTGTAGTAAAAACTTATATTTTGAAAATTTTTGAGGTGTCCTAGGAACATTTGTACTTCTGATAGAATCATAAGCATAAAGAAATCTATATTTAGGTCTAATGTGTCCTTTCCTACCACAATGATGACAGATGAGAACAAATCAAATTTTCGTAGAATGATCACGTGCAGAAATTACCTTCCCTGCTTGAGCAATAATGGGTTTTACAAATTGAGTTTTGGATGATGAAGGTGTTGACTATTCATCTATATATCCAAAACCTTTCTTATCTCCATGTGGCTTTACATAGTCTAAGAATTTGGTCAATTTTTGAGCACCCATGGTGAGATTCCTCATCGTCTCTATAGTAATACTAAGTTCTTGCCTAAGTTTTTTTGTTTTTCTCATTGGTTCTACAAGACTCAGATTCAGGGCACTAATATGTTAAGACAATTCCTTTTTATCTTTCTCTAGGCTAGAGGAATTTGTTTTGTGGACATTAATGATATCACTAAGTTTAGTTACTTCAACAAGTAGTTTATCTCTTTCTTTCTTGGCATCTAGACAATCCATGAATAGTTCATCATAATTTGATACATTAAACATAGACAGTAAGAGAGAAGATGCTACTTCCTTATTTTCTTCATCTAAGTTAGAGTCGGAGTCATTGTGCTGTGCTTTTTTTCTTGTTTTTCTCTCTTCAATAACTTGTAGTTTCTCTACAAGTTATTCTTCTATTCGTCTACTTAAACAGGTTTTTTTGGTAGCTAGCTTTTTCTTTTTTCTAACGTCTAACCCTAATGTATGTATATATATAGATAATAATAATAATAACTACCTAATACTATTAAGACTAAATGTATTTTGGGTTTAATTTTTCAAAGCTCATTAAAAATTTTAATATTATAAAAAATCATTTATTAAAACACATCTTAAAAATATTAAAACACATATAAAAATATTTAATTAATAATTTTATAAACTGATTCAAGTTTAAATAAATATTTAGTACAAAAAATAATTTCAGATTTATGAACATGTGTTGTTAAATGCATGAATGCAATCTTATGTGTAATAATTATAAAAGATATATTTGAAATACGATTATCTGAAACTCGAGCATTTATTCAATTTTTCTTGATAGACTTGATAGCATACCTAAAAATAGGTTTATAGGTAAATATTTTTGTATACGAAAATAGCCAACACTTATAATCCTTACACTTTTCTATGAGTGAACTTTAAGATTCAATCTATCATATACCCTATTATCATTTTGAGTATGTAAATATATGATTTTGAAGTCATCATGGAAAAAAACTCTAATCAATCATGACTACACAATCGTACTAAATGTATATTATTCAAAATAATGACTCACATTTACTTATAGGTCAAAATCCTATTTCTTCAAACAAAAGTGTCACAAAACAAGAACATTACATGATTTTATATAGTTGAACCCCTGACGTGTGAGAAGAGATTGAAATTTGATTTGACGAATTGGGGCCTTGAGGGTACCTGACCTATTCAGGTCAAATCGAGGCATAAATAGGATGAGATATTATCTATTTCATTATAAATAATTTGGGACATAAATAGATTGATTCAGTAAACAAACGGGTCAATTTGAGGCATCATTCGAGTACCTACTTTCTTTTTATTTCTACTATTACTTTTTTTAGGTTAATAACTTAATCTAAAATTTATTAATTATACAATAAATGTTTTGGATTATAATGTGTTTTTTTATTCAAAGAGACTTGTGGAGAATATTTTATATATTTTTTTAATTTTACCTAAAAGATTATTAAAAGTAATATTACAAGTAATAATATCAAAGAATATTTTTGTAAGTATCATTATGATTTTACTAGCATGTTTGCTTAAGAAATTTAATTTTATTAACTATTACCATTTTAAATAATTATATGGATTAATATGTTTAATTATATGTAGTTTACATAGTGGGTTAGGATAAAATTTATATGTTCCATTTAACTCTTTCTCAATTATATAAAAATATAATACCCAAATGGAATTGAACCCTAATGGCATGAAACGATTCAATTTAAATTATAACGCATGTCAATTAAATTTGATTTCATTAAGATCTAACCCAAATTAAACCCTTGTCATCTCTATGTGTGAGTCGTATACTTCCAAAGTTCTGCTAGACCTATCGAGAATGTTATCACTTATGTACCAATATTACATACAAGAATAACCTCGTTAATTCTCTCTCATACATATTTAAATTAAGATAAGATATTATTAAGATTTATCAAATAATTCATTAAAGTTTTAAAATATATCTCATCTGACTCACTTAATTTTTAGTAAGTTGATATGATAATGAAATGATATTAATTAAGATATCTCATTTGACCATAAAAATTCAGATAAGATAACTAAAAATATAAAAATAATAATAAAAATTATAAATGGTAATTTATAATTTAAATTTAATAAAAAAAATGATATAATATAAGAGCTTGATCCATTAATATTAAAATATAAATAAGATGATATTATATTTAAATAAATTTAAATAATATTATACTATAAATATATTAAAAACATTAAATAAGATATGAAATTAGAGAACGTGAACCACTTTATATATGTTTACGTAAAATATATCTTAAATTATATCAAGGTTATTTAATTGTAACTGAATTTAATCACCTAGTTTGTTTTTATTTTTTCTAAGGTAGATGTAACACGATCCAATCAATGCAATGTATTACTTTTACCAACCAAAATAAACGTTTATCTATTTAATTAATTTTTTAGTTCAATATATATACTAGTACAGTGATACAACTTATATAGCATTTGTTAAGTACAGAATTCATTATTACAATACATATATATGGTCTTAGAAATTTAGCCTCGATTATTTAAAAAATCGAGACCATAGACATACTTTATGAGCTTGGTTATTTAAAAATCGAAGCCATAAACATACCCTATCATTTTTTTATACGACATGTCAAATTTTTTATTTTTCTCTCCTAATTTTTCTTTCCTTTTTTTTTCCTTTTCCCTTGTTTTTTTCCTTTTCTTTCTCCCTCCTTGATCTCTTTTTATTTTCCTTTCTTTTCATTTCCCCCATCTCCTTTTCTTTTCCTTTATTTTCCCAACGTTGAAAATCCCAAGCGTGAACCATTCCTTCCTTTTCTTTTCTCTTTTCCTAGGCCAATGTGTACCATTCCCTTTCGTGACCAAACTCTGGCCATATCGCTCACCCTCTCTACTGCTCTGCGTGTGTCTCCATCAATGGTAACGAAATTGGCCTTTCACTTCTCGAATCAGTTGAGAAATCCCAAAATGCAGTAGAGATTCTCGACCTACTCTAAAGAAGCTTATGATATCCTTCGAATCTGTTACAAGTTGCTACCAGAGAAGTCGCAAAGAATAGAGGTTTAGGAGAGTTTAATGGTATAGTCTGGCAATAGAGATCAATCATCACCAACGAATATAAAATAAGTGCGCTTTATGAGGGAGGACCTAACCCTAATGACCTTTCAGCCATAAAAGTCAGAATGTTAGGTTGGAATGTGCTTTGAAGGATCTAGATAGCCCTTTTGAGTTTCAAGCATGTTAAGGATCATACGATTTCATTAGGTGTTTATGGGATAAAATTGGTAGAAAAGAGATAGAGGAGTTTTAGGTCATAATGTTTTGGTTTAAATTATTTTACAGGAACAGACTTGCTAATTCCTTACCTCCAGAGCCCAAAACCTTATCTTTGCCTACTCCATTGCCTAACTGGCCTGAAGGTATTTGAATTTCTTTTACAAATTTGCAATGTTTTTTAAAAGAAATTTCTTTTATGATTTTGATGTTTGTTTGAAGAATGATCTGGTGAGAGTGTTGAATTATGAACTTTTGTTTGATGGGTACGTTCTTATATGTATTAGCTATTATGGGGAGTTGTTGGATTTTTATTTTTTAGACTAATGAGTGAATGGCTCGAGCTTGCTTAGTAAAGGCAAGATGTTAAGACATGGTTCGTGTTTCTTCAAATATGATGTCTATGGTTTAGTTGTTCTTATAATTTATGGGTATCTCTTGACAAATTCAAACTGATCTGCGATTGATATTTCCGTGTATGAAGTACTTAGAAGTTGGAACTAGTCAGATGTTTGGGTTTCTTTTAGGAGCCATAATGAAGCTCTTTTTATCTTTAGTTATTTATTTATTTTTAAATCTTGCTTTGTATCCATTAGAACTTGGTACTTTTTATTTTTGTCTTCTGGCTAGTCTATCCTGGTTTGTTACATTAACAAGTTGCTTAGGGTGCTTTACCTTGCATTGTAGTGAGGTCTTTTGTATAACAAATTGCTTAGGGTGCTTTACCTTACATAAGCGTTAGATTTCAAGGAATTTGTGACATGTGATGCATGACTCCAAAGTGTGAAATGGGTTATAACATTCTATTCACCTTGTTATATTGAGTAATTTTGGTACTAAGAATATTTCTCCTACATGAACTCTGAAAATATTAAAGCATCAATATTCTCCCAATATTTCTTTGTGTATCTATCTATTGACTACATTTCCATAATTTTTTATAGTGATTGGGATCTCAAAATACCAATACGACAAGGTTTCCTGGAATTATAAAAGTCAACAATTTTTAAGCAGGTGAGGTATATTGTTAAACATGGAGGCTCATTTACTATTCAAACCATTTAGCAGGCAACAAAATCTTTGTTCTTTATTTTTTCTCCTTTCCCTCTTAGCAATTTTGTTATATTTGGATTGCTAAAACTTTCTTGGTATACAATTTAGAATGCCAAACCATTTTCTGAATTTAATTATCCATTGTCTACAGCTTATTGTAGAGGGACCAATAAACAATGTCATCCATTATTTGCAACATATTTGTAAGCCTGGTTGTGAGGTCTCTGTTTCCATATACGAGGTAAGTACTAGTACATATTTATGAAATTAGGAACTTTAGTTGAGAAAAAAATAACTGCATTATTTTTATGATTGTGAAGGATTTTTCTCACTATAAATCAAATGTTTATAAGAACATTACTAGAGATGAAATAGGAGGTCATGCAATCAAGTTAATTAGATGGGGAACTATTAATTATGGAGAGGACTACTGGGTAAATCTTCTCCCAACTATCTGTTTCAGTTTTTTTAGCAAAGTTTTTTTTAAATTGTATGTATTGACATTTCATTTTCTATAAATTTGTGGTAGCTTCTTGCTAATCAATGGAACAAAAATTGGGGTGAAGTATGCCAATACCAGTACCAGGCGCACTAGCACACGAACGCACCAACCCACTTGCAATAACAAAATCTAAGCATGGAATACCTAACATCCTTAAGCATCCTGAATTGTATTTGAAAATGTAACATTACAAGCTTATTATAATTCAATTGGATGGCTTAGAACAAAAATGTCAACTATTATATGTATACGTAGGACTTTGTATAATTATAATATAAATATTTTTTTATTTCAGATAGGTATGACTTATAATGAATATGTGGTTATAATAAGGATAACTGGCTGTCCAAATGGTTGTGCTTGACCATACATGGTTGAAGTTGGACTGGTTGGAGATGACCTTAATAGTTATCAGGTAATTCTATTGCGCTATTCTTGCCCATCCTTCTTGGAATGAAGTAGCATCAATTCATGCTGATTTATGATTTTTTTTAAATGAAATAGGGTTGGCTTGGAGGAAAACCTAATCAAACCTTTTTGGCAATATGCTTTATGAACAAGGTCAAGGTTCAAGATCTTGAGAAAGTGTTTGAGCCATTTTTTTATCATTGGAAACACAAACGACAATCTGGGTATATCATTTGGTGACTTTACAAAGTGCAACGTAAGCAGTGGAACTACTATGTCATCCTTCTCACCTTCTATTTTACTTATTTTAAAAAATTAGATACATTGCAAAAATCCAGTTAGACCATATGGCTGTGACTAACATTAGTTGCAAAAATCCAGTTGGACCCAACGCTAAGCACGAGTACTAACATTAGGCACTAGTAGGAACCAACAGGTATCAGCACCAGTACCAGTACCAGCATAATATAATTCTGCTAAAGTCATTATGGACTTGATTATGTTGATTTGAAGTACACTTATAAATACTTTGAAGAAATATACTTGTAAATGATTATAATAGTAAAAATTTATTTTTTAATAGTAAGGCTATTCTTTATAGTCATTGTAAATATTAGAATTAGCTAGTCAGGTTTTATTATGTTTTAGTGTATAAACTTTGAAATGTAATTACACTTTTAATTTTAATATAATATGATTTTTAATATTGTAATTAATAATTTCATTTTTATTAAAATTTATGACCATAGGGTATGTCTATGATCTATTCTATGTAACAAATCGAGGTCATAGACATACCTTATGGCTTCGGTTATTAAAAACCTGAGGCCATAGACATACGCTATAATTTTGGTTAAAAAATCGAGAACATAGATAATAGTTTATGGTCTCTCTCACTTAGGCCTCGATACTTATAACTATGGCCATAAATTTATGGTCACGGTTAAAAACCGAGACCATATGCATGTATTGTAGTAGTGGTTGTTAATGTTAGATTAGGAGAGTATCTTTTGAAGGCTAAATGCAGAGTTGGATAGCAATATAATAAAAAAGATTGAATCTGTTAGCTTGGTTCGCCTATCGTGTATAAGACATTCACTACTCATTTTAAATTACACATTGATACCAATATAAAACACCATATTCTGTTATAAAAAAAACGTGACGTGATATACATGATAACGTTGTAATGAGATTGGTTTTAAAAAAAATTATCTCATTTATATATTTTATTTCTCTAATTTTTTATATGAGTTTTATTAATTTTATAATTGAAAAATATAATTAATTAAGTTAAAAATTTATGAAATTTTTTAAAAGTAAAATAAAAATAATATATTATTTTATTAATAAAAAATATTAAAAAAATTTCTTTATCTATTCTTTTTCTTTCTCTCATTCAATGTTTCTCTTCTTAATTCTTGTATTTATTTTCCTCTTATCCATTCTTTGTATTTCTTAATTTTTTTAATACAATAAGGTTTAGAGAGAAAATATAGAAGGAGAGAGACAAAGAGTTTAGAGGGAGGACAGTCGGATAATATGTTAAATACTCCTAAGGTTTAGCATATTTTTATTTGTGTCTTTGAAGTTTCTAAAAATATCTAAAATGATTTTAGATTTCATGGTTAATACTATTGGTGTCCTTAATTTCTAATAGTGTTAATTTTCCATCCATTACTATTCATAGTACTATTCTTTGGTTTTGATACTAGTTTTTGCGGATCGAAATAAATTTTTATAAATTTTTAATCGAGGGTTAATATTGACATAATTGATGGTCTTTGTATATTTATGGAAAGTAATAATTTTTCTAAAAAACTTATTATTTGTTGATATAATTATAGTTTTCTTCTATATTCATTTCAATTACAATGTATATTATGTTCTTCATTATGTTGATTACTTATTTCTAATCCTGAATATATTAATTGTCTTTTAAAATTTAAAATTATTTATTCAATTATTAAATCTAATAATTTTAATTTATGTACTAATGATTCAATATTCATAGAGTATTCTCCTCATAAGTCATATATGTTGAATGCATATTATTTGTCCTATTCATAGTATCCGAAAATTAAGTTATTGAATTCATCTTCCTTCATTCGTACATATTTTTTACTAAAATAATCTCTTAATATCTTTGAAACAAGATGATCTATGATGCTTGTTATAACTTTAATATAATTTGTATAGATGTCTACCAAAGTATTAAATCTGTTAATTTTTTTAAGACAAGTTGCATAATCCTCATTTTTAAAAATATTCGTTTAAATGATAGAGATAGCTCTTATCAAAATTTTCTAATAGAATTAAATTTTTTTCTTTAATTTTATTTTAAATTAGTTGTTTATTTTTAAAATAGTTTCCATTTTCCTATCTATCAGTATTATGACTTGATGTAAGCAAATATTTAAACATTCAAATTCTTAACTGGCTTATAGTTATAATTATTATACCTGAATTTAATGGGTCCACCATAGTCTTCTCTTTTGTTACACTAGTTATGCCTCAACTTTGCTCAAACCTCAACGCCTTCTTAGCAATGGTAAGCCTTTTACATCCGTACATAAATGGTGTCCAATATTTGACTTAATAGGAAAGAGTAACATAACTCTATTTTATTCATAGGATAATAATTATTACAATTTAAGACCAACTAAGAACCTTGAAGGGATTCTTAGCCACTCATACTTACTAGGTATAACATTGCTAATTTTGGAATTTTTAGATAGAGGGGATTTTTATGCTAAAGTTTTTTTTTCTCAAGTAGAGAGCTCTAGATTTGTGTGTTCGTGTATTTTGAAATGAGCATAAGGGCTCCTTTCATAGCACAAGGAATCCCTATTTACAAAACTAGAATTATTATTTTACTCTTGCTTTAATAATTCGTCTACTTTTTCCTTAACTCATGTTGCCGACTAAGATGTGAGGTATACATCTTTATTTTCTTTATCGTATTCTGTCAATAGTTCCTTTCTTTATTCTTCTTTGTTGTTTTCTACCAACAGTTCTTTTGATGACATTGATGATGATGCATCTTCATCTTCTTGATCTTTAATGCAGAGAATGCATCTTTGGTCTTTGGTAGCTTTTTTGGTATAGAAGCAAAATACTTTCCTTGTTTCTTGACCAATTTCCAAGTTATTGTTGTTAAAATTGGCTTCATATTTGGAAAAAAATTCACCATCTTCTTCCAGTAAAGCCATGCTGCTATGAAAAATAATTATGACTTTCCAAGTTGAATAATTTATTTTGATCTTAGTAGAGTTGTCAGTCTTCCTGAATTTATAGTAAAGTTGGCCTAACATTTGACTTAACATTTGACCTCTTAATACACAAAGTTCTTTTGTGTTGAATTCTTTTTCTGGAAGTGCCCTTGGTTTGAAAACTTCTCTATTTATGTTGGAAATCCCTATCTTGAAGAAGTGGTAGGGATTGATACATCTTTCCTCCTTCCAGTCCATTAATGAACTAAAAAATATAAGATAAATAGATTTGTCACCTGTTTTAATCTTCCTTATGAAGTTCTTGATTGCTCTTTTAAATTTTTTTGAGAAATAATTAAATTCATTTAAATTAATCCCTAGATATATATTTTTCTACTAATCCTACATGGAAAGTTTTATAAACAAATATTGGATCAGCTCCTTCTAAGATATTGAATTTACTTCCTGCAAGAAATTCCATGTTTGTGGTATAGAACTATATATCTTCAATATGTTTCATGGTATACTCCTTGGCTAAGTTATGGAGACTCAACCATTGTGGTTTGCTGAGGTTTCTATATTGGTCCTTCTCATCTTCAATGATTGGAACATTTCTGGGGGATGTCTCCGTGAACAACATTTAATGTATTACTATTTTTGGTGTTTCTGTAAGAGATTCCTCTCTAAATATCATTGAATGCCTTGCTATCTTTCCTAGATTTTTCAATCTGCTTAGAGTTGTTGGTTGTTGTTGTAATGCTGCAGAATAATTTCTTACTATCTCTTCTGGGGTTATTAGTTTTGGTATTTTATAGTTGGCATAACTACTTTTAGCTTCTGTTATATTGGTGAAGGCTCTATGAGTTACTATACTAATTCCTAGAATATATTTACTAGTTTCTACCCAGTTGTTATAGATTCTTAGTTTTAGGCCATTATAGACCATATAAACTTTTTTATGTTCTTTTTCTACCTCATCTGCCTAATTTAGCCTTTTTGTTTCAAGAGTATCTCTTTCTTGTGAACTTTTAGGTTCTTCTTTTTCATATTGAATTATTTATTTAAAAGTTTCACCCTCTTTAGATTGAATTTTTAATGATTTCCTCTTTTGAGATTTTGGACTCTAGAGATTGTTTTGAACAATTAAGTTCTTCCTGTTTTTTTCCTGTCTCCATAAGAGATTTCTCGAGATATAAGAGCTCGAGTTGTTCTTGTAGGATTTTTATCTTCATTCCCTTTATCTTGATTTTGATGTTAAGGTGTTCCATTCCTGAAAACATAAAAATAGCTAGATGTGCTAATTCTATGGTAAAAGCATCTTCTAGGTTATTCTTATGTTCTACATCAAAATTGTAATGGTTGAACCATTATTTCCATTTGACTAATCTTCCTTGTTTGTAATCACCTGTAATATTAATTCTTTAGAAATAACCAAAATTCTTGTTATCTGTTATAACAATGAATCTGGAGCTTATAACATATATTGCAAATTTCTTAATGGTTTTTTAACAGCTAAATATTATTTTTTATTACTGTGATAATTTAATTTTGGACCTTGGAAAGATGCTGATGTATATCTACAAAAGATATTCGTCTTATGAAATATTTATTTCAATTATCATTTTATCATCTAGCCATGGATGGTATAAAGTTGGCAAATTTTCTACCTTCGTTTTAAATTTATCCATATACAAAGTATCTTCTTCTGTCCATTTTTAGATATGATGTTTTTTTTTTCAATTTTGCTTGTACCTGGTTTCTACATATGTTAAACATCCTAAAAATCTTTGTAATTGCTTTGTATTTATTAATTCACTTGGGAAACCTTGAATATTATTTAGTATATGAGGTTGTCGATTATGTTTTTTATTTTCAATTTCTAACCCTTAGTATTTAATTTTTCGCTGTGCAAGTAATGCTTTCTTTTCAGGGAGTACAATGCCTTATTTTCTACGTTCTTGTAAAATATTGATAATGTGTAAATAGTGTTTATTTAATTCATTATTGAAAACTAAAATATCCTCTATGTAAACACAACATATATCTTGTAATTTCCTGAAGATGTTATCCATATATCTTTGAAAGATACCTGAGTTTTTATCAATCCAAATGATATACTTGTCTATTGGAATTGTCCTTGGGGGCAACTAAATGCTGTTAATTTTTTATATTCTTCATCCAATCTTATTTGCCAAAATCTATTTTTACAATTAAAACTTGAGAAGTATTTCTTTCCTTTTATTAATCATAATAGTTCTTGTTTCTTTGGAATGAAGTACCCATCGTCAATGGTTTCTTTATTTAATTTTTTAAAGTTTATTACCATTCTATTTTCCTATTCTTTTCTCAACTTATTTTCAACTAAGGATATTAGACTAGAGTGAGGTGAATTACTTGGTATTATGACTTTTAATTCCAAAAGTTCATGAATTTGTTTTCCAAATTCAATCATATATTTGGAAGTACAAATAATTAGTTTTACTCTTATGATCTTGTTAAGATCCCTTAATTTTATGTTTACTATTGCCTTAGATTTATTTATTTTTGGATCGAGAGGATTTTTTGAATTGACTATTTTTAATAGTTTTTTGATACCTCTTACGGCTTTGTCTTATTGTATTTCATTAAAAAAAGAGTTTTGTTTTTCTTTTGTATCTAATGAATTTTTTTTCTAAATAAGGTCTTTTCTAGTCATCTATCTCACTACATTTTTGATTTTTATGTTGTTACATAAAAGTGGGGTTTAAGACATTTAAAGCTTTTCTTATTTTTGAGACACAGATGGTATCACCGTCTAGGGTTGTGACACTTATTCTGTCGAAATATTGTGTGAAAGTTTGATATAGATTTAGGAAATTATTTCCTATTAATAAATCAACTCATGTTTCCTGTTGATATATGGTAGGAATGTAAAACTTTTCTCCTCCTATCATTGTATATGTATCTTTTGATACCTTATTAAGATTTATGATAGTATTATTAGCAATTCTTACAATTAAATATTTTGGCACTTGTTTTCAGTATTCTTTTGGAAATACATATTTACTGGCTATACACATACTAGTTCCTGTATCTATATATGCATGTAAATGATAACTGGTATAGCCTTTAAATTTTAGTTCTACTTTAATGTAAGTACTATTTGGATTTGTAATATTGTATATATCATTCATTTTCTGATGAAAAATATATATAATTTGAGTGTTCATATTCTAAATCAATTATTTCTTCCTCAGTTTCTTCCAATAGATAGATACTATAAGTATCATCTATATTAGATTCCTTAATTGGTTCTAATTCCATTTCGAAATCTTCCTCCAAGATTTTTGCTTTCTATGTAAATTCCTTTTTAAATTCCTTTCTATGTTGAAGTTTATTTGGAACTTCGTTGGCATAATGTCATTCTTTATTACAGATCCAATATCTATATTTTTTCTTTCATACAAGGTAATAATTCCTATTTTCAGAAGGCTTATACCTCTTTCTTATAAAATATCTTTTCTTATAGGTTTTTATATTAAATTTCTTTTTATATTTTTGGAAATCTTGTTTTTTGAATTTATATTTTTAAAATCTTTTATATTTTTTATATTTTTGTTTATAAGATTTTATATTACATCTATATTTTTCTAGTGTTCTAAGATCTTTTGTATGACAACATATTTTATCATTTTCTCTTATATGTTTATATCATTTTATTTCTTAACATTTAATAATTATCTACTTTTTAGGCTCTTTATTTTTTCTCCTAGAATATCTGGTATAATTTCTCTATTTCTTTTTTCTCAACGTTCTGTTAGGGTTTTATGTGGTGTTCCAGGTAATTTTTGAAAAAGAATTTCTTTATAAGTTGTTTGCATAAAGGGTGGTAATTTATGGTAATATATTTCATATGCACAAATAAAAGAATCTGTGTAACACATGTTACAAATCTCCACATTTGTTATATGCCATTTAGCTTCATTGATTTCATTTTCACTAGATTCAATGATAATTCTTTCTTTATCTTCTCCAATAAATTCCTTGTATATTTCATTTATTACTCCAAGTATTTCCTTCTTGTGGAAGCACTTCATTGCATTAATAAAATGTTATTGATATGTTAAGTTTGAAAACCAAACTTTAACATTTCTTGTCATTTTATGTGCTATAAGTACCCTACAAATTGAAGAGTTTGTTTTGGTAATTTGAGAGGTTTGTATGAGCACACTTATACCACTAGCCTATTCATCTAAGGCTTTCTTCCTATCTCTTATATGGTATAAATTTAAAAGATCATACTTATAATTATCATGGAGTTTGAATTATAGTGGAATACTTCATGTAGTTGCCCAATGCAAATCATCCTCCATTTTAGGTGGTTGTCTTCTTCTATTTATGGCGTGAGGTTGTTTTGTCATTTACCTATGTCCCCAATGCAAATCATCCTCCATTTTAGGTGGTTGTCTTCTTCTATTTATGGCGTGAGGTTGTTTTGTCATTTACCTATGTCTTTCTCCCCTATGTGAGTCAGATGTTCCTTCTTGATAAGAAACTGGTAATAAAATTGGTTTCATATGACCCTTATAGGGTCATGTTTTCTGGTTTAGAATCAGTCTCATTGATTATTATCATATCTTCTTTTTTGTTTATACAAAGTTTTCTGTTATAATGTTCTTATATTTCTTCATTAGTTAGTGTTAATAAACTAACAAATTTTTCTATATCCCTATTTTTAGGGTTCATGACTTTTTCTCTAATTTCTTTTTATATTCCATTAAATTGAAATTATATCTTTTTTCTTAGATCTTTCTTCACTTTTTTTTCATTTTTAGGAATGAGGGTATCTGATCTCTTAGGTGATTCTTTTTTTAGTCCTTTTAAGGGATCATATTTATGACTTATAATTTCACTATTTATATGTATGTTGTATACATTTTTTCTTAGTTATGAAAATTACTTGTGTATATCTTGTTATAGTTTATTATAACCACATTTCTTTATTTTATTTAATAATTCTTTTTGTGTGTCTATTATTTCTTATAGATATTTTGTGTTTGATTCTTGGACTAAACAATTTCCTCTGCTAATAGTTGCACAGTTTTAAATAATGTTGCTTGATTTTTTACTACACCTAATAGGCTTATTTTTACTTTTAAATGCATATTTTTTATTTTATCTTTAAACATTATTATTTTCCTAATATACAATCATGAACTAATTCCTTCATTATTTGGACTTCATCTTTTAATTTTTTAACTTCTTCTTGGTTAGAGTTTTCTCCTTCATAATCTATGAAAGTAAACCTTGACATATTATTATTCTTAACAACATTACTTTTTCTTCATATTATGAGGAGTTTTTCTTTGATATCTAATTGTCATTTTTTTGGTATTTCAAAATCTGTTAATACTTCTCGTTTTATTATTTGTCCAAGTTCCTTATAAGTTTTTTTCTATTTCTATAAATTTATTTTGTTTATATATTTATCTATTGTGATTATTTATTAAAGAACATGCTACTAGATAATGTATTGAACAATTATAATTTTCTTCTTTCATTAATTATCCTTTTTCAAATTCATAAGATAGACTTAATACTTGGTTTGGTTTTTATCATGGATATTAACAGTAAATCTAAGATATGCTGTAAATTTTAACTTTTGTTATCCCAAGTTACCATGGATAATTCATTGTAAGACATTTTTTCTATTTATTATTCTGTTATCTATTAATGTTATTTTTATTGATATATTTATTCTTTCTCTTAAATGAGTTGTTATTAATATGTATCTAATTTTCTTTATCTTTACGGGGAATTTTAGATGATTTGTTTAATTTAATTTCTTTATCAATTAATGATATATTATATATTCCTTTCGCATATGTAATTTTAATGCTAATTTCTTTCTATTTATTATTCTGTTATCTATTAATGTTATTTTTATTGATATATTTTTTCTTTATCTTTACGGGGAATTTTAGATGGTTTGTTTAGTTTAATTTAATTTCTTTATCAATTAATGATATATTATATATTCCTTTTGCATATGTAATCTTAATGCTAATGTTTTTATTATTTATGTTATAATAAATTATGTTTTTCCTAAGGAATAATTTTTTTAACAAGAATGATCGATCTTTAAATCTATCTCATTTTCTTTAAGATTTAATTTTTCTTTTTTAATTTTTTCATTTTTTTTTACTTATTACAATTTTTTGTTAAAAATATCTGGAGATGTTTTATGTTTTTATGTCTATTATTTTTTGATTTATTTATTTTTCTTCTGTTTTAGGAATATTTTTATTAATTTCGATTAGATTTAATTTTCGTTATATTTCAATATTATAGAAATAATAAAATTTATTTAAAAAATTATAAAATTAAAATATATATATCACGTAAATATATGAATAAAATCAACACGCACCTTTTGAAAAACAAAGAATAATAAAGTAACAGCTGACGAGCATGTGGTTGTGGCTTTGTTGTTTTAAAAATTCCAAGTTTGAGTCAGAGTTATAAATTTTAGGTTATATAAGTAGTACATTTATTTGTAAAATTTAATTAATAAAATAACAAACTATGATTTACGAATATATTAACAGTGTAATTATGTTAAAAATAATTAGGAAACTAACAAACTAACAATGTAAAGAGAGAGAATACAATGTAAGCTACTGAGGTATCAAGAGTTGGATAGGTTAAAATGGTACATCTTTACACTCTGTACTTTCTAAATCATGTGGAGCCCAGCGAATATATATAATGCTCCACAGAACAAGCTAACAATGCCAAGAGAATTACAACGTACGCCACTGAGTAGAAACGGGAGGGAGATATTTATATTAATAATCAATTTGTTTTATAAATTTTAAATATATTTAAATAATAATTATTATTATAAACAGATAATTTTTTTTATAATTTAATTATATTTTTTAATATTTATTTAAAAAATTAAATGATAACATAATTTTTATTTTATTATAATATTTAAAATATTAACATTAATTTTAATATTTTAATATTTTAATATTTTAATTATTTAGTATATATTTTTAAATAAATTAAAAATATAAAAATAATAATAAATAAAATTTAATTTAATTGTTTAAAATATTGTGTGTTTTTTAATATATTAGTTAGAGTTAGTAAAAATGGTATTTTTCAATGACAAATGTATAAAAGTGATGTTGATTTTTTTTCTTCTAATAACTTAAGTTTTTAAGAGAGTTAGTTTCTTAATTATTTTTGACATAGTATCAGAATTAAAATTTCTATGTACAAGACCTAACAACTTTAATTATTAAATTATAAGTATTTAATATGTATGATGTATAGAAACAACACAATGTAATAGTTATATAAAGATAATATTGATCATTATTCTAATAGTTTAAGCTTTTAAGAAATTTGTTTTTTTTCATCTTTTAACATGTTTTATTATTAGAATTATATTTTTTATATAATATATATAATATTAATATATGTTTATTTTTATTTAACCATCATTTTTATATTGTAATAATCATCTCATTTTATGCTTTATTGATTATGGTTATTTAAAAAAAATAATAGTAATCAATAAATAATAATAATATTAATTGTCGGCATCTCTATTATCTAAGAATTAAGATTTGATTAGTTAAAATGGTTACATCTTAACACCTAATTGCCAATTCATGTGGTGCTGAGCCAATATATAAAATGTTCCACGGAACAAAAGAAACGACACATCCAATTTGTTCCATCACCAATATATAATATCAAGTAGAGGACAAGAGCTTCAAGTGGCTGACATTAATTGATAAATGCATATAAGAACAAATCTTTAGTTATGTATTTTCCCATTATTACTTGTTTCCTCTTCTTTTTTTTTTCTTAAATGGATAATATATGTGGATTGATATGAACAATATCAAAATCAAATCCCCTGAACTGAACTTCAAGGTCTTAGTACGTAATTAGCTTATTGCTCCATCAATTTACGATTGACAAAAAGAGAGAACTTAGATGTTATGTTTTACCAAACCCCTTTTGATCACAAACTTGTTTTATTTAAAATGTATATTTTCACACCAACACATACAAAAAAGGAGAAAGATGAAAATATAATAAAATGACAGTGAAATTTATTTAAAGATCCGTACTAGCAGATGTATATAGATTCAGATGCCACAATAAGTCTTCAAAGCAGAGGGAACTCTCTGACCTTGGTCTGAGTAGTAAAATTGGAGGAATTCAACATGATCAAAGGGCTTAAACAATAAAGGGTGCTCTTCATCCACCAACTCTTGGGGTGCTTTTACTATGTAACCTGCCTTTGGGATAGAGAATAGTCCTGCAGAATACCTTGCCTCATTTCCACTCATCATTACTCTATGATTTGCTGAATGTAGCCGTCCATTTGTCCATGCCTAGTCATTCATTTCACTACTTTCAAAATTTACATACTAAATTGCTCCTACGTACGTAATTAAATTCGATCTCTAGTAGTAGTATAGTATAAACGACGTGGTAATGCCAACTAATTCCAATGCAAATATATATATATACATATATAATTTGTTATCTTTATATATAAATTCAAAAAACAAACAAGATGATTTTGCTAAGAATACACAAATTGCAAATTTTAGCACTGCGTGAATGATAATAGTAAAAATGTATGATTTCTTCGATCAAGTCATTGTAAAATAATTTGAAAAAATAGTGATATTTATTGCAAAATTTCAATATTTTTAAATAATATAGACCACTAATGTTACCTTTCAAATATGTATTTGTATCTAATTTAATAAAAAATTAACTACATAAATTAAATTAAAATAAGATGAAATAATATAATTCAATATATATCTAAATTAATAAAAAAAATTAAAGGAATTAAACAATAATAACTATAATAAACACGTAAATATTTTTAAGTATACGAAAAAAAATATATGAAAATAATATTATATAATATAAATAATAATAAATAGTTTTATAATTATATATGATGTAACAAAGAATAACTAAATTGTAAAAGAGATAAATATTTATAAAAAGATGTTAAACGTTACTTTCTACAAGAATCTATTTAATAAAAATTATATCGTAAAAGAGACAAATATTTATAAAAAGATGTGAAACGTTAAGAATCTATTTAATAAAAATTATATAATATTATAATAAAAGTTAAAAATATACGTAGATTGTTAAGATCGTTAAATGAGTATGACAAAAGAAAATAAAAAATATTCAAGTAATAAATAGGAAAGATAACCTATTGTATATTTTTATAAAATAAAATATTCACGATTATAAATATAATACGTGAAAAAGTTTATCTAAAAGTTGAGGGAGTTAGTGACCGGCCCATATCTAAAATCTCAATACATAATATTGTTATTAAATAATAAAGACGATAAAAAGGAAGAATAAATTAACTTACATAAAGAGAATCACCGATCATGACGATGAAATTATGTGGGGATGGAGTGACATTAATCCATTGACCATCTTTTGTCTGAACCTCTAATCCCTCAACTTGGTTTTGATGTAAAATGGTCACAATGTTCTTATCAGTGTGAGAGTTGAGTCCTAATTTGGTCTCTTTGGTTTCAGGACCTTTATATTTCATCACTCTAAGAAGATAGTTGGTTGATTCCATATGTTCCTCTAAGTATTTATCAACTCCCAAGCTCTCCAAAATCATCCTCCTCACTATTTGGTCTAACTCCGACAGATCTTCTGAATAGGATTTTATTGTTTCGCTGAATATTTGCCAAAATAAATAAAATAATTAAATAAAATAAATAATAAACCATGTTTTAGTTTTAAATCCCAAGCCATTAAACATATGTTTTTCTTTTCTTTTCATAAAGTTATGAACACCTATTTTTAAATCATTTTCATAAATACATCAAATATGTGTATATTTTTTATAAGGTAATTAACGTATATTTTTTAAGTGATGAAAGATGAAATCATTATAATAAATTAGTTATATATAAAACAGAACCAAAAATCATAAAGAAAGGTGAAAATGACCAAAAACTTGTGTTTCCATGAGGCCACAAGACATTAGCAAAGGTTTCAACTTTTTCCGAGATATTTGAATCATCAATGCCCATGCTTTCATATAAAGGAACCATAGGGTATTGCCCAACATAACCATGAAATGGTTTTTTGGAAACATTTCTTAGTTTGGTTTCTAAAGGGAGGTCAAATAGCTCTTGTAACTTATCAAAGATTGCCTTCCGAATGTCTAGAGGCACTTTGTTAAAAATTGCCTCGAAGCAACCAAACTCTGCAAGTTCTTGTTTGACTTGGGCTCTCACTGATTCCCACTCGATGGTTCCTGGCTTAAGGTTTGGGGAGGAAAAGTCAATTAAGGGAAGTTTTAGAGGGTTTTGATTAGAACCCATTTTAACAATGTCTTGCTTGCTAACAAGTTCGTTTTAGTGAATAGAGTTATTTTGATTAGCAATTGGGCTTACTCTTTGTGCCAATTTATATAGTTTTGAAAATGTAACGTGAAATTTTATATTTCTAATATTATATCTTATCATGATGACAAGAAATTAACTTTTAATAGGTAAGTTTATGAAAATTGGATTCAATATTTTATAAGAATTATAACACATAAAATTACACTCATGTATTTAATAGCACATATTTATAAATCTAGATTTATTTTTGTTGCTAAAATATTTATGCTAAAATATAGAATGAGATATATGTTAAAATATTAGATAAAATATACTCTAAATTATAGTTTAAATCTTAGCCTAAAAAATAACATAAAATATACTTTAAAAGAATTTTTTTTAAATAGGAGTCTACTTTAAAAGAACTCTTCTTTAAATATGAATATTCTTAATTAGTGAATATTACTAATCATATTTGTAATAGAAAAAATATTTATCAATTACATAGGATTAAAAGTTTCAATTTTTTTATAAATAAAATTCATTACTCATTGTTTCAATCAACCACACAAAAACATTATTCTCTTTTTCTTAATCTTTCTCTTATTTTACAAATATAAGATCATAATTGTTTAGACTTCTTTATTTAGTCACCTATCAAATATTGGTGGTTATGTTTGATTGATTAACAAACACTACTACAAAAGGGGTATTTAAGTCAATATGTAAAGTCAATTTTTGAAAAAAACTTACTTATAATGAATTTAAAGTCGATTCGGTGTAGAACCGATGCTACACGTGGACATAACATAGGTTGATGTAGTGAACTGATGCTATCCACGTAGCGTAGCGTCGGTTGACACTTGGAACCGACGCTATCCACATAGTATAGCGTCGGTTGATACTTGGAACTGATGCTACGTCCACGTGTAGCGTCGGTTCTACACGTCAACCGGCGCTACACACGTGGATAAATTCTTCTCTTCTTTCTTCCATAGACAAAAACTATTTCAAGCACTGTATAACTCTCGAAAATCGAAAACCTTCTCCACTCTTTCTCATTTTCCGGCCACCTACGACCACCAATTACAGCGTGGGTTTTGTTCTTCTCTAACTAATCTTTTAGATCCCCTATTTTTTTGAGCAAAATATTCAAAAAATTTATACCCATTTCTCACTTACAAAACAACATTTTTTCTTCATTTTCTTCATTTTCTTCATTTTGTCACTTCATTTACTCTTGTAAGTATTTCTATTAATTTTACACACTTATTATTCATATTTTTTTTATTATTATGTGTTATTATTTATGTGTATAAATTTTTGTATTATATATGTAGGTTTGTATTATAACATCAGGAGAAGAATATGATGATCTTGAATAACATAAAACAACACCATGGTAATTTTTCTGCTATTAATTAATATTTTATTTTTCAATTATTTGAATTATTTAAACTATTTGTTATACAGATTTATTTTCTGCTATTATTTAGTGATCGAATACAGGTTTTAATTTGAGTATAATAGAAAATAAGTAAAATAAATAAATTAAAGTCAGTTCACCGCGTGAACTGAATTTAAACGTAAATTCGGTTCAAGCGTTGAACCGACTTTACGTTTTACGTTTAAAGTCATTTCATTTAAAGTCGGTTTTTAACCGACTTTAATATCCTTTTTTTAGCAGTAAAACCTAATTAGTTTATGATATTTTTGATAATATGTTCTTATAGTTTCTTCTTTATTTTTATTCTTGAATTATTAGATCAAATAATTGTGTTTGTCATATCACAATTATTTGATTTGATTATTAATTTTTAAATAAGTTATTTTTATTGAAATTGTTATTGATTTTTTTATTCTAAGATTTACTAGTTGATTTGATTTAAGTGACATATGTTTTGAATCATCTAGTTAGGATTATTTATTATTAAATTTATTTTAGAACACACACAGACACATGTATTTTTGTGCTAACTATTTTGCAATTAATTTGAAAACATATATAATTGACGAAAAGTTTATTAGAATGTTGGTTTGGAAACTACTCACGTTAATATTAAAAATTGTAAAAATAGAACAAAAACTCGTAAATAAAATACATTGAGACAGTATACTAAGGATAATAACATAAGGTACATTGGGGTAATATATTAGTAATCGTAAGTAAGCTTATTAATGTAATGTTAAATTTTATATTTCGAATATTATATCGGTGACAAAAAAATTAGCTTTTAAAACGTACTTACTTATATGAAAATTGGGTTCAATATCAAAAGATACGCAAGTGCAGTAAACAAAAATGAATTGCTCACTAAGAACAATTCAAGAACACGAGGAATAGATGAAAAAGAAAAAAAAACCTGGGAGAGCTATGAACTAAGACAGAAAATGAGAAGTACTTCTAGAGGCAGATGTATGTTGAGGTAAAGATTTACGCGTGTCTCATCATAATTTTTGATAAATAAAATGTTAAGTATAATATTTATAAAATTATATTCAAATTATATGTATAAAATATATTTGTAACTTACTTAAATTTTTAACTTAAAGTTAATATTCAATTTTTTAAAAAACTCAATAATTTGATTATATTTTATTAAAAAGAGATTTATGTAATACACTCTCTTTATCTTTTTTTTAATTAAAATAATAATTAATATTATTTTTTACTATTTACAGGTTAATTTCCGTGTATAGATCCCAAATCTACCGTTGTATATTTCATTGAGATCTATCAAAACTACCTATTAATTACAAACTGAACATTAAACAATACTTGAGAATTTGGGCTCTTCTTCTTGAGTCGTGTATTATAATCCCTTAGTTCTTACCAATCACCATCAATCATTCTATTATAACATTTGTTTCATGTGGTCCTTTCACTGATAGTTCGTTTTACTTAAAGTAGTCTGAAAAATCTGATATGATTGAGGCCAATGGCGCACAACATTGGACCATATATTAAAATATATTATTAATTTTTATATAAAAATATATATTTTATTTACAAATATATATATATATATATATGTAAAATAATAAATAAAGAAATTCTTTATATTATATGTAAAATCATTTTAAATGTAATACAAAATTTGGAGTCCTGTTGTTGGTTTTCTGGATACGCAAGCTGAATATAAATATGGCAATCATCATAAGATGACAATGGCTATGATATGAAAGCAGAGGAATTTTTTATAATTAACCTTAACTTTTATTTCAATAGGTTACGTTATTGTAATAATATTGTACGTACAATTCATATTCTATTTCGTTTGATTTTATTTGAATAATAAAAGAAAAAAAGTAATTAGGGGAAAGGAGTGGCTATTTATTTATGTGATGGATTCTATCTTTTTTATTAATCGTTAGGAATAACATCCGTTTTAAAATCATTTAGAATTCATAATAATTAATAAAAAAAATTAGTTTATTTTTAAGTGAAATAAGATAATAGTACTAATATTTACAGTTTTTAATAGAAATAGAATTGGGAATTAAAGAATTAATAATAGAACATAGGTATAGAAAGAAAGATAGTAATCGGGAAAAATATAATATTCATGAATGCCAGGGTGAAGAATTTAATACCTAATTTTTTTTAATTTTTTAATTTTTTTTTAAGATTATGATTAATTCCTTTATTTTTTAGTTTAAATATATTTAATAATAATTTTAAATAAATTCAAAATTAAATTTGATTTAACAAAATTAACCACGTGAATTCACTTTAAATTAATCTGATTTTGGTTAAATCATTTAGATAAAAAAACTAATTATTTAACTTAATAAAATTTAAATATAAAATATAATAAAATATAAAAGAGATTCTAAGAAGAGTAATTCATCATTTAGTACCTTGAGTATGTATTGGCGAGGAGAAGAGTTCTTCTAGATTATTTCAAATGGAGCCCAACAATGTCTGTTTTGATCTTGGGTTAAAGGAAATTGTGACGCCCTTACTAATAGTTTAATTTTTTGGTAAAATTAGTTTATTTTTTTTATAGATAATTTAGTTAACTAATTTTAAAAAAGAAAGTTTATTGTAAAGGTATTATATTTATTTTAAAAATAACATTTAATTTTTATATTTATTTTTTATAATAATTTAATTTTATTATTATAAAAAAGTGACTACATAAAGATAAATATTATTTTTAATGTTTTTATTTTATTTTATTTTCGATTATTTTAATATAATTTATTTAAATCATAATAATATCTCTACCTAATAAAATTAATAAATTAAATAAAAATTAGCTTTGATTTTTACGTGGAAATATTTTTATAATAATATAATTAAATTAATATAAAATATATATAATTTAAATATTATTTTTATAATAAATAAAATATCATAAAGATATTTTTCTCTGTAATACTAAATTACTAATTTTTATTTTTTGAAAATATTAAGGGATAATTGCTTCGGCATCTCATCAGTCACTTTTCTCTATTTAAATCGATCCGGGTCAATTTATTAA
Source organism: Hippophae gyantsensis (assembly GCA_030763125.1). Lineage (NCBI taxonomy): Eukaryota > Viridiplantae > Streptophyta > Magnoliopsida > Rosales > Elaeagnaceae > Hippophae > Hippophae gyantsensis. The sequence continues at coordinate 29,904,263 of CM061028.1, forward strand.
CTTAGTGTTAATGATTTTTTTAAGTTTGGTTTACCTTTGCTGATGGGGATCAGGGAGCAAATAATCACATATTGAATTTGTTTAAGGACAACAATAATTGAGTTAGAAATTGCTGGTCCAAGAGTTGGTTAAGGACAGTTATTATTTGTTTTCCTAAACGATGTAAATGTTTCAAATAAAAAAAATACACTAAAAAGTTAATATATTAATATTTTTTATACGTTATATTATTAAAATATTTTATTTTAATATCTAAATTTAAGTATTAATATTTATTTTATTTTATTTTGATTAAAATTTACCATATATACTCTCCGTATAAAATTAGATAAGGATAAAAAAACCATACCATTAATTTTTTTCTCTTACAAGAAATATAAGATATAAAAAATAGCAATGAATTAACTAGAGTAACAATCTCAAAAATATGTGCGTTTTAGATTCACGTAAACGTCCATCATTTAATAATATTGTTGGGTCTACGGTTTTTATCATAAGGTTAAACTTGTGTGCGTAGTAATTTATCTCAATTATAAATTTAATTTATTCTTTATATTTTTTTAATATGAGATTTTTTGTATATCTAATAATTTTCTTTTAAACAAGAACACATGGTTTCTTTTAAACTTAATCATGCCCATATACTAAGAACTAGTCATTTAATTACATCTTTTAAAATTATATATTTATATTCTATCGAGTGAACTAATATGATAAGAAAATATCAAAGAACTCATGTTAACTTAATTACAATTCAATAATTTATTAAATCTAGAACAATATTATAAAATTTTTATCTCGATCGAACCACCATTCATTTGAACTTGGATAACATCCGTCTTATTATACGAATCCACTTTCACCTTAAGATTCACATTATGTAAAAGCCACGTTTACATAATATAAATTAGGTTATTATTTTGATATTAATTTATTATAAATTGATATTAATGCATATAAACAAAATTTAGGTTGAATTTAATTTCAGAAATAAATATTTATAACTAACAATAAAATAAAAAAAATAAGAAATAAATAATATATAAAAATTGAAATGATTCAATATTTTATACTTTATAAATGATGATAAACGAAGAAAAATCTATTATTAAAATTTAAATACAGATACAAGCACTAACATAAAAAAATCTAAAAATTAATTCCCAAAAACCCGGAAAATCTATCGATAATCAGCGTCACCAATTAAACAAATATCACAAATCAAAAGTTGACACATTATTGGCATAAAGAAGAGTGGGTTGCTGTAAGTTTTTATTCAAATCCCCAATCAATAGAAAAGGCATAATTGGTTTTCTTCAATTCCAAATCAAAAGATGTCGGCTTGTGTTTGACAAATAGAAGAAGACGCATTCAAACATCTCACTGTAAATGTATTAAAATATTTGCTGTAAATGATCTTAATTAATCTCCAATTCTTCACATTTAAAGGTGACTCACTCTTTTTTTTATTTATTTAATTACATACTATAATATTTTTATATATATATAATTTTATTTTTAATTCTTAAAAAAAATTTATAAACATATATTTCAGTGAACAAATATATGTTTTTAGTTAAAAAAAATCTTCCATGTGTTTTATTCTTAACGTAAAAAAATTAAAATTAAAAATATATAAATAAATAATCCAGATATCCATTCAAGGTTACTAAATAGCAGTATTGCGTGATATATATGATTACTTTGGGAATTTCAAAAACGGTAAACATGGCCCAATAAGAGGAAACAAGACCAATAAGCATATCAAATGAAGTTATATTTATCAAATTTTCATTCTTTAACTAATATGTCTCACGTTTTTATTTATCAAAGCTAGATAAAAATTGTTTCCAACATTAAATTTCTCAATTTTATATCTTGATATTAGGATAAAAAAATACAATATTAAATAAACAAAAACACAATCCTAAAAAATATATAAACAATTAAATAACTAAAATCTAAAAAAGTAAATTTAATTAGTCCAATAAATAACAAAAGAACCTCACGCTTTGGTTGTTATTAAATGGTGATTATCATGTGACCTTTATATACTTCAGGTTAGCATTGTCATTGATAGTGTTTCAATTTTTTCCTTGTTCGAACAAGATTAAGACAGTACTTGATTGTGGTATTTGTAGTTAGAGTATATGAGTGAAATATGGATGTTTATTTTGAGTAAGCATGATTTGCTTGATGGTAAGAAAATTGAGAAGTTTGATTTTTTGTGAGTATTATGTCTACGAAAACATTGTAGGATCAAGTTCTATATAACCATCCATAAAATGAAAGGTAATGTTTATTATATTCATTCAGATCTTTGTAATTCTTCTCATGTTATGTCTAAAGGTGGTGCTCGATATATGTTGACATTTATCGATTACTTTTCCTATCATGTTTTGGTGTGTTTTCTAAAAAACAAGAATGATGTATTCTCAATATTCTTAAAGTTTAAGGCTATTCTGAGGAATCAAACAACCAAGGAGACTTGAGGATCGAAAATTGCTTTGAATTTTGTGATAATTAGTTTGATAATTTCTAAAAAGAAATGGCATAGTACAACATTATACAACATAACAATTACAACACAATAAAATGGAGTTGCAGAATGTATGAATAAGACTTTATTAGAAAGAGATCATTGTATACTCTTTCAAGCGTGTTTGGATAAATATTTTTGGGTCGAAGCTTTTGACCATGCTTGTTATTTGGAAAATAGGTCATCAACTACAATTGAGTTAAGGACTCAATTTGAGGTATTCTATAGTGTTCCTACTAATTATTCTGATTTGAAAGTTTTTTAGTTGTCCTTCTTATGCTCATGTTAGTGATAGTAAGCTTGAACCTAAGGTGTTTAAATTTATATTTTTGGGGTATCCTTATGAGATGAAGGGTTATATGTTGTGGTATATAGAACCCAATTCATTTAAATTTTTAATTAGTAGAGATATTAAATTTGATAATTTTTACATGTTGGAAAAGAAAAAAAATGAGCTTAATGTTACAGGTAAAGAACCTAGTACTAGTAAGTAGGTAAAGCTTGAGATTGGATCGAGCTCTTAATTAAGTGCAAAAAGGCACTTCAGTTCTATCATTTATGGACGAGATAGATGATTCTACTCCTAATGTAACAGAGGAGTAATATGAGCAACCATACATATCATTAAAGGCAAAGATGAAGCCTCCTAAGGATTAGAAGTTTGTTGGAAACAAATGGATTTCAAGAAAAATGAAGCTAATTGAAGCAGCTAAGTTTAAGGCACTTATTATTGCAAAGGAAAATTGTTATAAAAAGGGTATTGATTTTAATGAAGTATTTTCACTAGTTTTGAAATATAGCTTTATTCGTGTGTTTCCTACTAAAGTTGTATTGTTTGATTTGGAATTAGAATAGCATGATGTCAAGATAAATTTCTTACATGGTGAGCTTGAGGAATAAATTTATATTCATTAACCAAAGGGATTTGTTATTCCAGATAAGGAAGACAATGTTTGTTTATTAAAAAAGTCATTATATGATACGAAGAAATCTCTTACGCGGTAGTATAAATAGTTTGATTATTTTATGATTAATCATGGTTACTCTACGAGTGATTATGATAGTTGTGCTTATAATAAAATGTTTGATGATGGTTCATTGATCTATTTGTTACTATATGTTGATGACATACTTATTGATTCTAAGAATAAGTCTAATATTCAGAAATTAAAATCTTAACTTAGTGGTAAGTTTGAGATGAAAGATTTGTATGCAATAAAGAAATTTTGGGCACAAAAATTTGTAGGGATAAACCAAACAGACAAGCTTTATTTATCTCATCAAATTTATATTGAAAAATTTCTTGAATACTTTGGTATGAAATAATCTAAATCGATGAGTATGCCATTAGTTACGTATTTCAGGCTTTCTTTGGATTCATCAGTATAGTTAGAAGAAAAGGTCAAGTTTCATATGCTATTGCCAATCTTAATATACGTTATTATTTGTAATCATCCAAACATCTCACGTGTTGTTAGTGTTGTTAGTAGGTACATGGGTAATCCTAGAAAGGGTCATTGACAAGTAGTGAAATTGTATTTCAATAGTTGAGAGGCACATCTAATTTTGATTTGGTATATGATGGGAGTTATAATACTAGCTGTAGTGTTATTAGTTATGTAGACTCCAATTATTATGGTGATTTGGATAGAAGAATATATTTGACAAGTCATGTCTTCTTTCTTTCTTATTGTGATATTAGTTTAAAGGCTATTTTACATTCTACAGTTGCTTTGCCCACCACAAAGGTAGAACATATGATAGCAATAAAAGTCGTTAGGAAGTCATTTGGCTTAAATATTTGGTTTGTGATTTGAATTTACAACATAATATTTATATTGTATTCTATGATAACCAATGTGCAATACATTTTACCAAAAATACTATGTATCATGAAAGGACCAAACATATTGATGTCAGATATTACTTCATTCGTGATATTGTGTATTAAGATGTTATTATTGTCAACAAGATAATCACTATAGAGAATAAGTTGATTTGATCAATAAGTCAGTTTCAATTAACAAATTCAAACATTATTTAGACTTGATTAGTGTTTATAGTAAGTAATCACTCTTCGGGGATTTGGGGATGATTATTCAGTATTTTGAGAAATTTCACATTTTTATTTTGTGTCAATGTAAAGATTTATTATTTAGGAATAAAATACCAAATATAATAGTAATCCTCTCTTTATACATCTCAAATTTGTAAGTGATTTTGTATTTTCACCAAAATCCTTTGTTAATTGTTATTCTATACTCTCATTTTATATTTTTCATTTGAAAATCCAACAAAGAACTAGTCCATTAACTTATTAATATATAATGCAAGATTTTTCTCGGTAGCAAATATATTCAATTATTAATCATGAATAAAAGGACCTTAATTTAAAAATTGACTGAAATTTTGAGGTTGTGTTCTTCAAAGGCAAAGCATAAGAATGTAGTGATGTAGTATGAACCTATAAGCAATCTATTGGTTAATTTTCTATTTAACTACTTAACCTCGAGTTAACATTTTTAACATATTTCATTTAACAAGTTCCCATGTTCTATCACAATATTTTAAGTTATTTATTTTGTTGAATTTGTAAGTTATATTAGTATTTGATGATATTTGTGAATAAAATATTTAAATATAAACTAATTTCTAGGGGTTTTTCTTGTCCACCATTCAAGTTGAAGAAGCTTTCGAGCTTTAAGTCAATATGCTTTAGATATAAACTTGTTTTTATGCACGTTAGATTTCATATTAGACATATATGAACATTTAGTATATAAGTTACTTGATCAATCGAGTAATTTATGGATAGATCGAGTATCGCTCTACTATGATCTAAGTCCTCTTGAGTTAATTTTAAAATTAGTATAGGTCGATCAAAGTTCAATCGAGAAATGGATCGATCCAAAATCAATCACATTCGATCCATATGATCTCAGGTTTTTACTTTTTATAGCCTAGATTGATCAAGATTTGTTTAGATTGATCTATCATTTTTTAATTATTATTTGGATTGATCGAAAATGGTTTCGATCAATCAACCTTATTAGTTCGATCAATCGAGCTGTTAGGGCTTCAACTTAACCTAATTGTTTACTCAAGCCAAACATTCAAATTATCATACTATTTCTATTATTTACTATCATATTAATTGTTTCATGGATAGAATTATAATTAAATTTTAACCTAGTATTATGGCTTCAATCTTTCCTATACAAAGAATGTAATGTTCTATATTTTAATCGATCATATTCATTAGAATTTTTTATTGTTTTTGTGCTCTCTCTAAAATTATTTTACAAAAATAAGATCATATTTGTTTATGCTTCTTTCGTTAATTAATCTGTCAAACATTGATAGTAGTATTTGATTGATTAAAAAACCTATTTAATTTAAGATATTTTGATTACATATTCATATAACTTATTCTTTATTATGTTCTTGAATGCTTTGTGTGTGTAATATCATAATTATTTGATTTGATTAATTAACTTTAAAGAAACTGTCTTTATTGAACTTGTAATTAATCTGGTTGTTCTAAAGTTACTAGATGATTTAAAATTAATTGATATATTATTGAATCTTTTAGTTAGAGTTATTCATTATTGAATCCGTTCTAGGATATACTTTGCACTTGTAATATTATGCTAACTTTTCACGTACTGGTTGAACGGTTTTGATTGCTTGTGTGACTTAAGTTATCGAAAAATTGGTCTGGATTCAAACCCCTTTCTTGTGGAAACTATGAGGAAAAACATGGGCTTGTAAGTAGATTACTTGGGAGCATAATCTTGAAGAATAGTTTAAGTCATGGCCTTGTAATTGAACCTTATTTTCATATTGGGTGGTTAAGTGGTTCAATGAACTGATGGTTTTTCTTTTAGGTCATTATTGTGGCATATGTTGTTTTCACATAAAAATATCATGTGTTAAATCTTTATTTATTTTTGCATTATTTTATTTACACACGATTACATGTTTGATTGTTTGTGAAATTTTAATTTGACATAATTTTATTAATTACTTATTCACCCCTCTAGTTAATTAGATTCATAACTAAAAACTTTTAGAATTATATTAATTAATTTCATTTATAAATACATCATTTCATTCAAGAACAAAGGGAATATTGTGAAAACTCTATCAATGTAGTAACACGATTTTTTGATGTGCAAACAAATCCTATATTTGAAAAATATGAAGAGTAAATTTAGTATATAATTGGGATAGACTACTCTATCTAATAGGTTAATATTTTAGGTTGAAACTCCTAGCCCAAAATGTGATATTAAAGTTATGTTCCAATTTGCATTGTGTGAGAGAAAAAATATGGATCTCTAAAGATAAAGTGGATCTATGTATGCAACACATATGGCCTAAGTTAGATTGAATGGTAGGCCTCTTTTGGATTACAAGGAGAATTGTGCGATATTGTCTTATACTCATTGGACTCTCGATGTATAATTAAGTTGTCATAGATTCTTTGACTCTTTCTTACCATGTTAGTGCTCTTGATGGAATATGGATGTCCGATTAAGGAAGATGTAGCTAAATGGTTAGTGTTTGGTATCACTATTACAAAAATGGCTATTTAAGTCGATATGTAAAGTTGGTTTTTGGAAAAAACTGACTTATAATAAATTTAAAGCCAGTTCGGTGTAGAACCAACGCTATCCATATAGGATATAGCATCGGTTAACGTGTCAAATTGACGCTATGCATGGACGTAGCGTCGATTCCAGGTGTCAACCGACGCTACGCTATGTGGATAGCGTCAGTTCACCACGTAAACGATGCTATTATTATAACATTAGGAGAAGAATATGATGATATTGAATAAAATAGAACAAAACCATGGTAATTTTTTTGCTATTAATTAATATTTTATTTTTTAAATATTTGTATTATTTGAACTATTTGTTAAACTGATTTTGGTTTTTTTCTACTATAATACAGGTTTTTATTTGAGTATAATAAGAAAATGAGTAAATTTTTTTTAAAAAAAGTAAAGTCGGTTCACGCGTTGAACCGACTTTACATTTTAAGTCAATTTTTAGCCGACTTTAATACCCCTTTTTGTAGTAGTGTATAGAGATATGATTCGAGTTTAAGGGAGTGAAGTGTTCTTATTCTAAGGGGATTGTTGGGTATGTGTATGAGTCTCACATTGAAAAATTATGAATAGAAAGTTAGGCATATAATTGAGATTAGCCACATTACCTAATATATTACCATTTTGGATTTGACCCTAAGCTCAATAATGATTCATAGTCTTTTAAAGTTTTATAGCTCGTGTGATGAATGTTAAATGTGTATTGTTTAGCTTGTTATGGATGTGCTTAATTGGAATTCAGTTGTATATAAAATATTGATATGGAGTTGTTACTTAGTAATCTGGTTGTAAGATTGGTATTTTTCCTTTTTTAAGTTTAGAGTTTAGGTTGAAACCGTACAAAATACCGTTTAATTAAACAAAATTATATAGAGAGAGCCTAATTGAAAGCATAACTCTTGTTGGTATAGTATTAGGGGTGCTAATTTGTGTAGTAGTTCAATTGATTGAATCAAATTTGAATTGAATTAAATTCAAGTTAGTTCAAATAGTTCGAAAAAAATTGAGCTAGCTTCGAGCCATCCCGTTAGCACGAAATCAAATTAAAAATATTGTAGAAGATATTATGGCTTGAAATTGTTGAAGTTTGAAATGTAGTACAAATTATTTTGATATCTTAATGTATGAATTATATAATAAGATGTCACTACTACAAAAATGGGCATTAAAGTCGGTTCAGCTTAAAATGTAAAGTCGGTTTATCGCGTGAACCGACTTTACACGTATATTTTATGATTTTTTTATTTTTATTTTCATTTTTCGTATTCAATATTCAATATATATAGCATAAAAAAACTAAAATATAAATAATAATACAAATAATTAAAAATTTAAATATAATTAATTACTTAATAATTAAATTTATTACAAAAACAAATAATGTATATACAATACATATAGTTAACTTAAATTATAAATAAAATAATGTCGTCAAAGTGTAATTGGATTATGCGAGCAAACTTGGTTGGCTTAGAATCACCAGCATTATAACAAGAAAACTATACAAAAAATAGCTGATCCATATAACAATTCATTCCCCTACATACATGAGCACGTAAACATCCATCAAACAAGCATTCTAAACTTCAGAGACATACGAATGAAGAAATTAAATTATTATAAATATTACCATAAAAAAGAGATTACCACAGCAACATTCGAGTGATATAACCCTTCGACGAACTCATATTAGCACTTTATTAATCATTTGTATATAAATATGAAGTTATCTGGAATCTCTACTAGTATATTTAATGCTATAATGAGCTCTAAATATGAAATCAAGTGCTAATTATTGTCATAAGAAAAGTAGGCAAGAGAGATGAGATGTAGTTTGGGCCAAAAATAGGTCCATAAAACAATGTATTTCCCTAATTACATGAGTATATAATCATCCATCAAACAAGGGACTTTAGACACAGGAATAGAGAAATTAAATCATTAAAAAATTACCGTTATGTTGTCATATACTATTCAAGATCATCAGAATCTTCTCCTGATTTTTCTCGTGATGATATAATTTGAACCATGTGTTCTACCCATTCCTCTCATAAATCATCAAAAAATTGCTGGTCATAGCCCGTCTTGTTCCAACCAAAGAACTACATGTATTTAAAATCAAAATAAGAATGTAATTTCATTTATTTTCAAAAAATAACTCAAATATGTTATAAACTTTTTTGTATATGGGTAAAAGATATTACCACATCATCAATTGGAATTTTGATATTTGTGATGATTTCGCTCATAAACTTCATTATATAATAACCACACATGACTCCATTATTTTGTTGTGGAACCTACAAAAAATAAGTATACATGATTTTTCATATTCGAACATCTTTATTATTCAATTGTAAAATTAATAAAATTATTAATATTCGTTTGTACATACCATAACTTTTGTCCATATAAGCTTATGAGATTTTTTAAGGGCAATGCTCCTAAACTTATTCCACAACTTCCATGCCCTATCAAGGTTTAAAACGGTTAGTTTTTATTAAATATTACAAAAAAATAGAAGAAACTAATATGTAGCTATAACTCTTACATTTCAACAACTGCTTTTGTATCTTTACTCAGCTCTATGGAACTTGAGTCATAGTACCAAGCATGATTATTGAACATATCAATGATTACCAACATCCAATGATCTTGGCCTTGTCCAAACCTTAATGGCCAAGGGATTATCAACTTTTGATTTCTGTTAAGCGTTAGTGCCATATTACATAATTGTTTTAGCTCTGATGCTAACATCATTCTCTTGATATTGATTGACATATGAAGAATCATAGAACATTGCTAAATGTGATGAGTGATTATGTTGAAGTCAATAATAGCATGCCCTATATAAAAGATATATATATATATATATATATATATATAAATAATTAGATAATATAAATATAATTATATATGTTCTACATAAATGAAAGAAAAATAAATAGATTGAGGACTCACCTTGTCCACACTTGAATTATACTTAAATCAATCATTTGATATTCAAATAGTTGCAATATGTACTCGATTTATATATAAGTTTGGTTGAGGTCTACACCATAAATTTCTATAGGAAGTGGCATAGTCCATCCATCATTTATGCTGGATGCCCTCCCAACAATAGTCATCAAAGTGCCAAGATTTCTGCTGAAGTTTAAAGCATAATCATAACTATACTTTTTCCAAGGCTTCTTCTTGAATGACTTGGCGCACGATGATTGGCCACTAGACATAGATTTAGCATGAGATACTTGCTTCGTATCTCTTAAATGTGCTGCATTTAAGAGTTCTGGTATAATAGACTAAAAAAGTATTATATATGTATTTTAGTAACAATAAAAGATATAATAAAATAATAGTAGTAAACAAGTGTTATATTTTAAGTTAAAAAATAGTACCACTTCAAAATTTAGAACAACTTGAATCGAAGGCCAAGCCACATATTGTCCAACTACCTCTTGGACTGTGGTAGCATCAGAAGACATAAGTAGTGGACAATCATGAAATAATGATTGATCAATTACTATTTTCCAATGATTAGGAAAATATTGATTATGAATCATCCGATCATCGCTCAATTGTTGTACCGTTCCAATAGCAACAAAGTCCGTTGACGAAGGATGTTTCAATAAACATTTCATATTCTATAAAAAATTTAAGTGTTATATATAAAAAATAAAACATATAATAAGAATTTAAAAATAATAGATTATATACACCAAAAATTAAAATCTTACCACATATGATTCATCAAATAGAGGAGGACTCCCATGTGGGGTAGCTATTGGATGTACATTCCCACCAAAATGTTCATCGTGGTTTGATTAATGGTAAGAATGCGCAGATTGCATTGGAGAAAATGAACCACTACTTGATTGCATATACATTCCTGGCATATAGTGAGGACCGATAGGATGACTATATCCCATACTGGATGTAGTTTGAGCACAATGAGATTGCGTGGGTGGCATACCTGGCATGGATGGTGGCCTACCTGTCATGGATGGTAGCATGCCTGGCATAGATTGTGGCATACCTAGCAAGGATGGTTGCATGCTTGGCCAATATGGCATGCCTTGGTTTTATAATGATGTCATGGTTGACATGTGTTGTGATTGATATTCTTTTATAGTGGCAATCTCACTTAACACTGAGGCCTTAAAGGAGTTGAGTTCTTCTTCAATTTTAGTGTACTTCTCCTTATTTACCATCTGAGGCTTTTGTTTTGGAATGTTAAAATACTCCATATAACCATCATATTGGCTACCTCCCCTAACATGACCAGGATGCTCGCGTCCGAATGCGATATAAAGCATCTCTCCCAAGCTCTTCGATTATTTCACCCCTGAAAATTTTTTCTTGAACAGCTCTCTACAAATAATAAAACACACAAACATATCATTCATTATTACATCAATTATTAAAAATCATTAAGACTTTTTATCAACCGAAATTACTAACCAACTTATTTAGTTGTTATTCTCCTTGCTTAGTCATCGGTCTTGAATTCTTCATTTTGAGAGTCTTTTTTTCTATGTATAATTCAGTTCGGGTAATCGGTCTACCCAATTCAGCTTTCTACATAAATTATGAAAAAATTATTAACAATGACATGAAATTAAATTGAGGAAAATAAATATAAAAATATTTATAAATTAAGATAAATTAATAATACCATTCTATATCTAACTTCAGGATTTAAAGACCTCCTAGTACGGTTAGGAAGAATGTTATGCATTTGTATATTTTGATGTTCTTCCCTAATAATTTGAAATTCATTTGAACGTCTATAATCCACAAAGTCTTTCCAAACTTGAGGTGTAATCGAGGGGTGTCCTTCAGGGAATTTGCAGAGCTCTACCTCATCAAGTGGTTCCAAATATGAAAACACATAATTTATTGCCAATCTGGAAGTCTTCTATTCCTTCCACACCTTATTTGCAATCTTATAACAGTTAAGTTTCCAATTGTCATCGACTTTGTAATGATTCTATAAAAACATAGTACAAAAGATTAGATATAATACAAAAAAGATATAATATATATTGATTATAAAATATAAGAGACTTACATAAATGGTTATCCATATTTTGAACTTTTCTCAGCGTCAACCTGAGACCAATCATTTATATTGATTGGTATACTGGACTTCGCAAGTCGACCAATAGAGGATTTCAATTGTTGGCCATTTTCTCCTATTAGATTACCAGTAGCATCAAATAGAATAGGTATTCTATCATCTAGGTTAAGTGGAGCATCAAGTATATTTGCCCAACCCCTTCTTTTCAAATACCCCAATGGATCATTTGGATCTACAAGCTCTGTTATCCGAAAATCCATGAAATATCTACAAACAATGAAGAAATATAAATTAATTGACAATTTTAGGAACATACATATATATAAGAGTTATTACAACAATATAGAACATACGTTATGTTTAATTAGGTTGTTGATCGTATACATATATTCCTTCACAATCACTTCGAGCCCATGATGAAGAATCATCATCATCAATTAGATCATCACATATATTAGGCAATTTATTTGAGAAATTACTAATATTGGCTAATGTATCAAGCATAGAGTCATCATCTTCTACAACATCACAATGGTAAAACTCTTTTTGTGGAGGCGATAACACAACAGACCATCTTGGATCAATTTGATCGCTCACGAAAAATACTTGTTTTGCATGAAGTGCTAACGTGAAAGGATCATCAGTGTGACTTATCTTGAATAAATTTAAAAGGGTAAATCCAAAATCATCTATTTTATATCCAATATTGATAACATCTTCGACCTAATGACACAAGAAATTTTTTTCATGGAAGACCTCATAATCCAATTCCAAATCTCTTGTATTATACCATAATATGTTCCATCATAAAGTACAAGATTAACATCTTTTGAATTGGCAAATTGCATAGTTTGTGCAACCATCTTCACTACACTATTTTGATTTACTCATACTTTGTCCCTAGCTTGAGTCGTAAACCTCGATCCATTTATTGTGAAACTATAAAATGATTTGACATCGAATTTTGGCCCATGTGCAAGCCATTGTAAACTTTATGATATTTTATGATTGGGTTTCTTGAGTTCATCTTGAATCTATGTACACAAAGACATGAAATGTGTTTAGAGCAAAGTTTTAAAACATTGAATAGATCTAGGAACATACATGCATGAATTTTTGTTTGTGACACTTACATGGTTGCGAAACCAATTAATAAGCTCTCGCTTATGTTCATCATACAACCATTTTTCTTCTCTTTTTTTTATAACGAGGATTGATCTTCAACAAGTTTAAATGCATCATGTAATGTTATTAAATATATATCAAGTTATATATCATCATTAATAGTTAAATAAAAAATGATTTTTGCAATCATGAAACAATGAACATGACTTACTCTATGTACGGTTATGCCTCATTATTATTTATCAAAATGATTCGGTGTGTTTTTTCCCATTGAGTGCGATCAATAAAAAATTTCTTACTTCCAACAAACATAGGGTTACCTACTTGGATCATGTGACCTTCTAAGAACAACTTGTGCATAGGATCCCCAATTTCAATGCAACCACTAAAATATTCAGAACAAAACTCAATGGCCTCTTCAGCAATATAGCGTTCCACCATGCATCCTACAGGTCAATTTCTATTATTTACAAATCGTTTAAGGACTTGCATATATCTTTCAAAAGGATACATCCATCTTAAGTAAGTAAGACCACACAATTGAACCTCTCGAACTAAATGAACACACAAGTGAATCATTATATCGAAGAAAGAAGGAGGAAAATATTTTTCAATTAGACACAAAGTCTCTACAACATCTTTCTGTAAAGAATTTAACTCGCCAATTGATATAGATTTCTTGCATATTGTATTGAAGAATGAACAAAGCCAAATTATTGATAATCGAACATGTTTTGAAAGAATTGATCTAATAGAAACTGGTAATAACTGTTGCATTAAGATATGACAGTCATGTGATTTCAATCCATACATTTTCTTATCGATGATAGACACAAAATTTCTTAAGTTGGATGAGTAACCATTAGGAACTTTCACACCCTCCAAACATTTACAAAACATATCCTTCTCTTTTGTTGACATTGTATATAATGTTGGTGGTAAGTATGTTCGATTCTTATCATTTTCCACCCTTGTTTCCAATTCAGGTCGTATGCCTAGTTTCTTTAAATCCAATCTTGCTTTAATTTCATCCTTTGTTTTTCTAGGTATATTAAGTAAAGTACCAATCAAGCTCTCACATACATTTTATCAATGTGCATGACATCTAAGATGTGACGAATGTGTAGGTTTTTCCAATAAGGTAATTCCCAAAATATTGATTTTTTTTCCAACAACCATGGTATGTCGGTTCAAACCCTTTTTCATTTTCACACATTTCATTAGTTGACCTCTTTCATTTCCCTACCTTAGTGAGTTTTTTTTTTCATCTTTCCATATCGTTTGAATGTCATACCATTCAATTGCCTTAATATCTCAACACCTCGCAAAGGTCGAGTTGCATGATTATGATCTTCTTCACCATCGAACGGTTTCTTTTGGTATCTAAACTTGCGTCTAGATGGTAAAAATATTTTATGTCTTCTATAAGACATCTTTCGTCCGTGAACAAGATAAGTTGCAGAAGTTCCATCACTACATATAGGGCATCCCTTGTAACCTTTTGTTGCATGTCTTGATAATTTTCTATACGCAGGAAAATCATTAATTGTCCATAAAAGGACCCCCTTCAAGTTAAAGTGTTCTTCTTTATGTGCATCATAAACATTTACATCATCATTTCACAACGTCTTTAAATCATCTATTAGAGGCTACAAATATACATCAATATCAACACTAGGTTGTTTCGGTCCTGAGATCAATCATGTGAACATCATGAATTTTCTTTTCATACATAACCAGGGAGGAAGGTGGTATGTTACCATAATTACTGACCAACATCTATATCTACTACTAAGGGAACTATGTGGATTAATTTCATCAGTAGCAATGAAAAAACGAAGATTGCGCGGATTAGATGAAAATTGAGGAGATAAATTATCTACTACTTTCCAATTTGGAGAATCATAAGGATGACGTAGCACCCCATCATCAGATCGATTATCTAAATGCCAAGTTAACATCTTTGATGTATCTTTACTATTGAACAACCTTTGAAAGCGAGGAATTAGAGGAAAGTACCAAAGAACCTTTGTAGGCACGCCTTTCTTATGTGTTGTCTCATTTGTACCATGCTTCCATCTCGATTCTTTACACATCGAACAATCATCTAATGTCTCATATTTTTTTCCATAAATAATGCAAGCATTTAGACAAGCGTGAATCTTATGATATTCCATGCCAAATCGACTAAGAGATTTCTTCACTTCATACATTAAAGATGGCAATTCAATACCCTCAGGAAACATATCGACTAGTAGATTTAGTAATTTTGTGAATCCCTTGTCAGAAAAACCATGTTTTGCCTTCACATTTTACAAATGAACCAATCACGACATTTTAGTGTATTTTTTGCATTTTGGATACAATGGTTTTTCGGCATCTTCTATAAGTTTTTTAAAGGTTTTCAGGATCATCCTCGTGTAATTCATCTTTAACACCATGAAACATATTTTCTGTCTGTACATTATGATAAGATGTGTGTAATCCACTCACATTCTTATTTATCTTTTCCCCTTGAGTATTATCAATATTTTCTCCATGATAATATCAACATTTATAGCTCAAAAGAATACAATTACGGATAAGGTGATACTTAACCTCGTCAAATTCATGAAATCACTCATTTTTACATTTAACACATGGGCATCGAATCATACTAGTTCCAGTATTACTATTTCTACAAGCAAATTTCATGAAACTTTCAACTCCAGAAATATAGTATTGCTCAATTCTACACTTTGACATCCAAGATTTGTCCATTTTCTATTAATGATATTAATTAAACATATTAATTAATTATGTATCCAATGAATATATTTCAAGTATTATTATATATAAATTCCCTAATTATTAAAATATATATCAAAACATACATAATACAAAACAGTTATCATTTTAATCATTTTACAAATGTATTACTTTTACTTAATAAAATATAATTATTTATATATAGATAAATTTATGCACGCACGGTAAATATATATAATCCCTAAAACCCACGACATTTTAAATATTAATTATTTCCACAGAAAATAAGTCAAACATATAATAACAAGCAAAATAAAAAACATACATAAATAAAAAATATATACAAAAAATAAAAAAAATTGAATAATAAGTTGCAAAATTAATAGAAATACTTACAAGAATGTTATGAAGTGACTATATGAAGGAAGTGAAGAAGAAAATAGTGTTTTGTAAGTGAGGATAAGTGAAAAAATGGGTATAAACTTTTTGAGTATTTCGCTCAAAAAAAGAGTAGATTTGAAAGATAATAAGAAGAGGAATATAACCCACAAAAAGGCATTGCAAATGGTGGTCGGAGGTGGTCAAAAATTGAGAAAGATGGTAGGTGTGAGCTCGATTTTGGGAGAAATGGAGAAAGAAATGAAGATTTTTGGGTTTCTGCATAGAAGAAATGAGTCGAACGCTAATATTACGTGGCTAGCGTCGATTTTCTACGTCAACCGATGCTAGCCACATGGGTAGCGTCAGTTCGCCACATTAACCGATGCTATCCACGCAATTTAATTTTTTTTTAATTATTATTTTATTTAAACTATGCATACGTATTATAGAAAAAGAAAAAATAATAATTTTACAATAATATTTAAAACAAATACATAAAATTAAATAAAGATATATTGTACGTACGTATATAAATTTAAATATCCAAACAAATAAACAAAATTATATAATGTTAAAAACTAATTTTCTAAAAAAAGAAAAAATTATGTTTGATCAAATTACTTTCAACTACTCAAATTAGATTAAAAATAAAATTTTACCAATAAACTAAATTAATTTTTATCAATTCAAAATATAATCTTTATGAATTGCGACCCATATAGTATTGCTAGTTTACACTTTTCTTCTAGCATCTTTCATGCTTTTAGGATAGTTGACTTTTAAATGGAAAATAAGACATTATCCTTATGTGTATAGCTTTTTTTAACAAAACATAGAAAAAATAATTTATTATAAATTTATAATCATAAAAATAATATATTATCTGTTTAAAAATATTTCTTTATTATTATAAAAAAATATATTCATAATTTTACATTAAAAATTATTTAAATTAAATTACAATTATATAAATTTTTAAATGTTAAATTCTATCTAATTTTATCAATTTATTATAAATAAAATATTATTTTTATTATTATAATTTTTAATATCTTTAATTTATATAATTTTTTTCTTATTTTAATAAGATTACGTAATGAGGATTTGATTAGCAGTAAGTCTTATTTCTACGATAAATAAATAATGATTAAAAAATTGATGTCTGCTTATTAAATAGACAGATTTTGGAGGTTTGTGAGGACGAATGTATCAGAAGTTGGAAAGAGGAGGGAGGGGGAAAGGGAAAAAAAAAAAAAGTGAGGTCGGTTGTCGTGATAGGGAAATTAGGGTAGAAGATCACATTTTGAACTTGCTGGTCCTAAAGTTGGTTAAGGCTAGGACAGTTATTATTTCTTTTCTAATTGATGTAAATGTTTTCAATAAAAAAAATGTGTTTTACTATTGTTTGTAACTTCCTGTCATTATGAATAGTCTAATTATATATCATTATTATTATTAGTTTAATTAATTACCATTAAACAATTAAATATCCGCCATTAATTTAACTGCTTATCTTTATTATAGTTTATAGATGTATAGATTCCTTCGATATTGCATTATCATTTTTTTTAAATAATTTCATCGGTTTTTTCCTCATTCTCCACCAAAAAAATAATATATTCAAGTTCATTATTACATTCACAATTCTTATGTTTCTATTTTTATTTTTATAAAAGTAGAAGATGAAGATGGCTTCATTCCATTACATATTCATACCCCATTGTATATAAATTCTTTCATTTTCAGCCCCATACTCGTAACTCTATTTTTTTTTCGAGCAAAGGACCTAAAATTTCATTTCTTTTGATAAATAAGCATTTAAATCTATTTATTTTTAAATAATAAATCATATATTTAATTAATTTATTTTTAAATAATATCAAACACATTTAACTTTTTAAAAACGATCATCGTAATTCTTTACATTTAAATAAAGCATCTAAAATTATTCTACTTTTTTAAAAATATATGGATTAAAGTAATTCTTTTGAAAAAAATTATGTGATTTTTTTGTGCCTTTTTTTTAAGTTATATAGCTTAAGTTTATCACCTAAAAATAAATAAATTAAAATATATTTTTTAAAATAACTAAGTGACTTTCAATATATCTTTTGAAAGTAAGGGGACTTTTCAATTCTTTTTCAATGTATTTTCTCTTCTCTCCAATATCCTTTGGTATGTTAGACATTAAATCTTAAGTTCTAAAAAAAAATTACATTACTAGAAATCTATTTTATAAATGAATAAATTAATTTATCACTAGTAGGGATGTCCATAAACCGGACCGGATCAGACCAAACCGTAAAATCGGACCGAATCGGACCAAAACGAACGGTTTTACTAATCAAACGGTCCGATCCAGTTTGTACTAATTTTAAATCGTTCGAACCGGACCAGACCGGTTTAATAATATATTAAAATTTTCACATTATTCTTCATTAAATTATAAAAAAATCGGACCAAACCGGATCAAACCGTTTTATAAATCAAACGGTCCGGTCCGGTTTTTATTTCTTAAAACCGTTTCAAACGGTCCGATCCGATCCGAGTAATATGAATGGTCCGATTTGGTTAATTTTTTTTTAAGAAAAACCGGATCGAACCGGACCATGGACACCCCTAATCACTAGTATTTTAACACTTTCTCTTAATATGAGTAGAAAGAATGAAATAAATTTTAGTTTCATCTTACATATATAAAACACCTCATCTCTCTTCTTATAATTTCATTGACATATATTAAATATAAACTTATTAAAATTAAAAGCCGCTTATGTTCAAATGTATATTACATTATTTATTAAAGGGCTACATACAAACAAGGGAGATGAGCAACGAAAAAAAAAAATATTCTATAGAGGAATAATATTTGGAGAGATTTTAATGACATCATTGTTAGACATTGTAGTTACAGTGTGTTAGCAATATTGAATGGAAGCCTGTTTAACCAATAGTAGTTTGTTATTAGTTTTTTACATCGTTTTCATCATTATGATATACATTTTTATATAACAATTCATTATTTGTTAATAATACAATAATCATTTTACATGATCTACATGTAGCTCTCTCTTTCTCTATTCTCTCTTCCTTCATGTTCTTCTTTGATTATTCTTAAGATATCAAAGCCTGATCAAGATCTTGAGAATTCTCAACATTAGGCACACCTAATATGAATCTCACGTGTTTGATGAAACTAGATTACACTAATTATTTAGTGTGGTGAGAGAAAGTTCTCTCTGTAATCATCGTGTATGGTTTGGATACAATCATTGATCCTCATATTACACTCTAGCATAAGTTGTGGATTCTCGTAACAATCCTAAGTTCACACATTAGAATCGACTGAAAAATGTTGTTAAGAGTTGGTTCTATTCGTCAATCTCTCCATCAATGCATCCTCATCTTAGGATGGAACTTCAGTTGATGAGTAATGGAGCTCTTTGAAAAGAGTTCATTTTGCATTTTCTCATGCTCGTATTATGGAGCTTCGAATCTAGTTGTAAAGAATGACTAAAAATGATCTATCTAACGAGGTTATGTAATGCGTCTAAGGTCCTTGGCTAATCATCTAATTCTCTATACTCTTTGTGACTTGACTCGAATTACAATCCTTTTGTACCATCTTTCACCATGCGATATGATTGTATTTCCTTTGATGAGTTCCACAATCAACTATTGACATATGAAAGCATCTTAGGCAATAAAACTCATATGATCTGAGTCATCTAATTTAAGCAAATTTAGCAAAATTTACTAGTTTTACTTTCAAGAACTCTTTAGAGTCACTTGCTACACATAAATCTTCTATTAGTGGAGGCGGTGGTACCTCATGGAACCTACAAGGATTTTCGTAGAAAAGCAATAAAAAATAGCCTAAGAAGGATAGTGGAGATGAAAATTTCAAAAAAAAAAAAGGCAAAGGAAGAGATTTACGAGTTCAGTGCAAAATTTGTGGCAAACCAACCCATCCAATAAATAAATTCTTTAAACTTCATAATATACTTCAAAGAAAAGGTTTCACACCTAATACAATACGGTTGTTGATGGATCTAGCTCCTCAAATGCTTCACAAGTTGATATTCCTTGGATTTTGGACTATAGAGTAACCCATCACTTAACAAGTGACGCATACAATATTGTTAATTATACTAACAGCTTTCTTGGACATGAATATATAACTATTGGTAATGGCTCAACTTTACCTATTGAATGTTTTGGTTCCTCTTCACTAAAACCAATTAGTTCTACTTCTGTCTTTAAACTGAATCAATTATTACACATACCACATATGTCACACAATCTAATGTCAATTCAAAAACTTTGTTTAGATAAATATGTTATCTTTGAGTTTCACGATGACTCTCTGTTTATTAAGGATGTTGTTGGAACAAGTATGTTAAAAATAATGTAAGAACGATGTTACCGATATACTGAAATGTACTTCTTGGGTTGAGTCACGGACTAGGTCGCTCTCTTTAAGATGTTTCACAACTCTGCCCAAACTTGTGCAAGCAAACATAGTCTCGTCGTCCCCAGGATAAAATAGCCCATAATCTTTGTTATCTTTCTCGAAACTTTACTGCACTGGTGAAGACCAAAATGCTACATCTCTAAATTTTATATTGCTCGAAAAACTCAAAATAGTTTAGTATCTTCTTCTTTTCTTTCTAAGAGCTTTTTCTTCTTTTCTTTTGTAAGAGGTATTTTCAATTGATGTGTTTAAACTGAGAGTTGAGACCCTCTATTTATAGGTTTGAGAAAATGTGTGACATTTAAGATAATAATGGTCATGTATGGGTGGAAAGAGTAACGACCATTTATGAGTGGAAAAGTAACAAATATTTCTGAAAGGAAAAGTAACAGCCATTTTTCTGAGTAAAGAAAAATAACAGTCATTTTCTGAGTAAAAAAGTAATGACCATTTTTTCTGAGTGGAAAAGTAATTTAAAATTTTTTTTAAAATAAAATGTCACCTCACCTCACACATACGGACTCGACACGGCTGGCCGGCCGACCAAACTGCGACGGTGGCACTTGTGCGTGTGTGGTATCACATTTTCTTAGGTCTTCTCCCCTTCCACAAAATTGGGTGCCCCTTGACATCATTTTTTTATTAGAATTCACATTTCCAACAATAGCATTTTCCATTTCTTGCCTAAGATGCTTTCAATAAAAGTTATAAATAACGATTTTCATTTCTTGTTAAAATATCATCAAGTTCACATATGTTAGAGTATATTAAGTCTAAAGGTTCAGATTCTCGAACTATTAACTTATGTGAAGTTTTGGTTATTTTAGCTTCACTGTAAAAATCATATTTTTCAAAATTATTCAAATATAGTTTAGGAATTAGTTCTAAGGTACTCATATTCTTGATTATGCATTTATTAACATGACAAAATCTAGCATGCCAAATATTAAAAGAACTCAACATATAAGCATAAGAAGAAACTTTATTAATTTCAACGTTCAATTTAAACATGTTATTAGTGGTGTACCCTTTTCAACAAAAAAATATTATTTTTAGTTATTGTATATAAATCAGTCTCTATAGTTTGAGTAAACCCAGCTTTGTTAAGAAGATAGCCTGAAACTAAGCTTTTTTTTATCTTTGAAATATGCAGGACATCCTTTAAGATGACAGTGAGAGGTAAACTTCAATTCCACCTTACAAGTATCATCAACTTTAGTGGAGTGGGAGTCGTCGAGCAGCACTTTCTTATCCTCAGACTTAAAATAGGACTTGAACATGTCTCTATCATAGAGAACATGGTGAGAAGCACCAATGCCCACCCACCACTCCTCAGATCCACCAACAAAATTGATTTCAGATACCATAGCAATAAGTTGATCTTCGATAAGGTTTGCCTACGGGATAGGATAGTTCTTGTTCGACAAATTATAGCCAAGTGACCAGGTTTGTTACAACTATAACACATGAATATGTCATTTCTTGAGGGGGGTTGAAGTCCATTTTAGGGAGGATAATTTTTGTTTCTATTTTGGTGGTTATGCTTTTGGTTATTATTGTGATTCTGAGTTTTCATGTTTCTTCCTTTAGGTTTCAGAATTGCAAAAGAGGATTTCTTATTGGTATATTGTTTGAGACAATGAGTACTTCATCTCTTTGATCCTTTTTCGGGCTTTTTCTTCTATTCTTAGATGGGTTATAAGACATTCTAAAGAAAATTCTTTAGTTTTATGTCTAAGTGCATTCTTAAAATCTTTCCAAGTAGGGGGTAATTTATGTATAATAACAGCTACTTGAAATTATTCATCTAAAGTCATACCTTCAGAAGTTATTTCGTGTGCTATCTTCTACAGTTCGTGTGATTAAGCTTCCACAGATTTGCCATCAATCATTTAGTACTTTATGTATCTACTGACAACATACTTCTTAGCTCTTGCTTCTTCAGTGTCGTACTTCTTTTGAAGTGCATCCCAAATTTCCTTAGTAGACTTATCAGAATTATAATAGTCATACAAGTCATCAGCTAATCCCTTAAAAATAATTTTTTGCATAAAAAATCATTTTCCATCCAAGTGTCTAAATCCTTTGTTGTAACTTCAATAGGAGGATTAAACGGCGTTGGTTTTTTAGTAGTACGAGCAAAAGACCTTTTTCATGATTAAGAAAAATAACATTTTTTACCTCCATCTTTTAAAGTGTAGCCCATCAAAATGAAACGATTTGTTGAGATCAGCAGCAATTAACATTTTAGTAGACATGGTAGATAGAAATACGTTTTAAAATTGTTGGAACAAGTATGTTAAAAATAGTGTAAGAATGATGTTACCGATATACTCAAATGTACTGCTTGGGTTAAGTCGTGGACTAGATAACTCTCTTTAAGACGTTTCACATCTCTGTCCAAACTTGTGCAAGAAAACACAACCTCGTCGTCCCCAAGATAAAATAGCCTAAAATCTTTATTATTTGTCTTAGAACTTTACTATACTAATGAAGACCAGAATGCTACACCTCTAAAGTTTATGTTGCTAGGAAAACTCAAAACAATTTAGTATCTTCTTCTTTTCTTTCTAAGAGCGTTTTCTTCTTTTCTTTCTAAGAGCGTTTTCTTCTTTTCTTTCTAAGAGCGTTTTCTTCTTTTCTTTTATAAGAGGTATTTTCAATTGATGTATTTAAACTGAAAGCTGAGGATTTCTATTTATAGATTTGAGAAAATGTGTGATATTTAAGATAATAACGGTCATGTCTAGGTAGAAAGAGTAACAGTCATTTATGAGTGAAAAAGTAATGGATATTTCTGAGAGGAAAAATAACTGTCATTTTTCGAGTAAAGAAAAATAACGGTCATTTTCTGAGTAAAAAAGTAACGATCATTTTTTTTGAGTGGAAATTTCTGAGTGGAAAAGTAATTTTAAAAAAAAATTCAAAAAATAAAATGCTACCTCACCTCACACACACGAACTCAGACTCGGCACAACATAACATGACGGGTAGGTCTGATAGATGGTGGAGAGCACACGCGTGTGGTATCACATTTGCCTAGGTCCTCTCTCCTTTCACAAAAGTGGGTGCCCCTTGGGGCCCAAACCCAATAGCCAATCATTTTTTTATACATCTCTTAAGTGATGTAAAATAGCAATGTGGGACAAGACTTAAAATTGGCATCATTTGTTTTTTATTAGAATTCACATTTCCAATAGATGTCATAAGCAAATCTGTCCTAGCCAAAGGTAAAAATCTGTCCTAGCCAAAGGTAAGGCTAATGAAAGGCATCATTCAATCTCCATCTAAAAACTTCACTATTAATACTTATTCAATATCAACATGTGATTCTATTTATACTTTTACTGCAACAAAAACACATGTATGGCATCACAAGTTAGCACATCCTTCAATGGAAGTATTTAACAAGCTTAAACAAACTTCTTGTTGAGATTAGAGAAATTTACTTGTCATGTTGTATGTTATTCTTGCACTATAGCTAAATTTCACAAATTACCTTTCACCTATAAACATACTCCATATGACACTCCTTTTGCATTGTTGTATGTTGATTTATGGACTTAACCTATTGTTGCAAACACATAAGCTTATTATTTCTTGTTAATAGTTGACATTGAGGTTTATATGGATTTCCTTCCTTAAAATTAAAGATGAGGCTTAATATTTTTCATGATTTGTATGAAAGTGGTAGAAAAAATTTTTGACACCAAAATCAAGACTATATAGTTTGATGGAGGGAAGGAATTTCATTTTCTTGCTAAGTTAGGAGCCACATAATTACATGTACACATACTTCATCACAAAATGGTGTTGTAGAGTCAAGAATCGTAAGGTTGTGGAAATAGATTTGGCTCTACTTGTTCATCTTGTTCACTTGAGGTACTAGGTTATGCCTTTAAAACCTCAGTCTTTTTTTCTTAACGGGTTTCCTTTTAAGGGTGTCAATGGTCATATACCATATGTACTTCTATATCATAAATAGTCTGACTTGACATCCTTAAGGTCCTTTGGTTCCCTATGTTTCCATTGCTTTTGTGACTATAATAAACACTAGCTCTAAATTTGTCACTACCAAGTAGTCCACGCTTAGATAGTTCAATGAGTTTAATCTATTGTGCTAAAGGATTGACCAGTCATGATCAACAATTGTAGTTATAGAACCTTTAGTTTTTGTATTTACTTGAAGAATATATAAGCCACTTTGTTTATTGGCCTTTAAGTACAACAAGCAAACCACTAACAATCCTCTTATTTCCATTCTCCACCTTAATTGAATAAACATCACCATCCAATATACCCTTAGAGATTAAATTTTCTTAATGTCAAACTCAACATCAATGATCAACCTAATTGAACCGATTCCTTTTATCTTGCATTGAAAATTTTCATTAAGTAGTATCTTTCTACCATCAAAGTCCCTCGAGTTCACAAACCATTCTTTCTTGGGGCATATGTGAAAAGTATACCTTAAATCAATTATTCAGTATTGATTAGATCTTGTTAAGGATATGGCTAAGATTTCAAGACTGCTTGATCTACCAATAACCGCATCTACATCACCATCTCTAGAATCTTCAAAGCTTTTCTTCAAAATTGGGAAATCACTTCTATAATGACCCTCTCTTTGGCATGCTCAACACCTAAGACTTTAATCTTGACTTGGAAGAGCTCATGTGTTTTTTCTTTGAACCAGTTTCACTCTTACTGATTCTTTCCCTAGTTATTAGTGACTCTCCACCATTAGAGTCTTTCTTATCACCATTACCTATGTCTTTTCTTTCAAGTTTCAATTATGCATCCATGGTTCTTAAAGCAGTAACCACTATGTCAATAGTGAGGCTATCTCTAGCATACTTTAGTGCAGACTTAACTTCTCTAAACATCTCGAGGACTAAGTTCAATAATATCACAATATGGTTTTCATCGGTCAATTCTTCTCATGAGTCAGTCAACTTGACTTCATTCTCTTTAGGTCATCAAGATTAGATTCCAAATTCTTGGTAGTTTCAATTCTAAAACTAAACAGTTGGACTTTTAGTATAATTCTACTTAATAGTGACTTAACAAGATATAATTGATCTATTTTTTGTTTTACAATTCAAGTGTTGTTGTCTCTTTATTAGCCCATCTTATAACATTGTATGCAAGATTTAGGTTTATGCTGGTGTAAGTTTTTTCAAAAACTTTATTCTGGCTCAAAACAATGGTTTCTAAAAGAAATTTTGATGCATCAAATAGTCCCTCAGATACATCTTGTTGAACCATTAAAGAATACATCTTTCCCTATAACCCATAATCTCTTTATCCATCAAATTTATTAATTTCATACTTAGAGCTTCATATCTTTCTTGAACTAATTAGCGACACTTTTTCTTGAAATTCTCAGAGTAACTTTTTTGTTTACTCCAGTAGTTAGGTTGATCAAGCCTAAAGTATTAAGAATCAACAATGAATATGCTCGAAAATACTTTTCCAACGTAGGCACGATACCAGATTGTTAAAGCAATTATTTGTATGCACACCAGTTTGCACTTTTCAAGAAGAAAGAACACTCACATGATGAATTTCATTCATGTTGTTGATCAACGCTACTAGCAACGATGAATAGAAAAATAAGAACAAATCACAAACACAACGATTTAGCTTGGTTCAATCCACAACAGTGAATCCAATCCATAAGAAGGATCATCCTTGCCAAGATTTCACTAAATTCGTCAATAGTATTTGCAAGAACTTTCTTTCACAGCACAATCTCATAACTCTTGTTTTCGCATGCCTCACTAAGATCTCGTCTTTCTCTTTATATATACATGAGATACGAGGGTTCAAATACAAGCAATATTGATTAATTATATTGATATTACAATAAGTTCTTATAAAATTGGTTTAATGTCAGCCATATATATCACCCATACCTTAGTAAGATTTACATAGTTCTTTGATTGTTTGTAAAGGTTACATTGTAAATTATGTTTGAGTCATAGTTTTTGCCACAACGTGATTATTATTTCTTGTATTTGTTTGTTTATTCTTTTGTCAAATTCCAGGAAAAATAAAAGGACCCTAAAAAAGAAATGCAAGTTGGCAATTACTCATGTGTTGTTTAAAAAGGTTTACATTGGGCTTATATAGTATTTTTGATGTAACTTATTAGACATTTATTAACCCGTGCAAATAAGTTATATTTGCAATATTTATTTAGAATTAAAGTTTAAAGACCTTGTGTAGCAACCAAAAAAAAAAAAAAGTTTACATGAAATTCCTAGAAACAAATGGCATTATAGGATGCGAACTCAATTTTTATTTTTAAAGAACCAAAAAAAAAAATAAAAAAAAATGATGATAAGTGAATTAGACGGGTAAAGCAAGTTATACAGGTCTCTCTCTCTCTCTCTCTGTCTCTCTTTCTTTTCTTTTCCTTTTTTTACTATGCAAGTTATACAAATTGACCAGTATATACAAGGATAATAAAATGGTTGGATCCAAATCATGTTTATACGGATGCGTTCGCAAACAAGTCCACAAGGCCACAAATATGACACAATCTGAATATAATATATATTATAATACGTGTTATACTCATATATATAAATTAATGAAAAATATTTTTATTTTTTGAACAAAAATATACGTGTTTTTAATTATACACAAAGTATACTTTTCTTGTATAATAATAATTTTCTCTTACAATAAATTTTTATTATTAAATATGTTTATTATTATTGTTATTATTATCATCTTCTTTATAATGCAATAATATATAATAAAAATAATTATTAATTTTATTTAATTTTTAATTTCTTATAATTTATTAAAATATTAATATTTTTTTTATCGAATCATATAAATAAATTTAAATTTTTTTAATATAAATGAATTAAATATATAGATTAAATATTTAATAATAAAAATATTAATTATAAAACACATATTAAAAGATAAAGAGGTTGAAGATGAATTTTTAAGATTAAATGATAGTAATTGATATAGTTAAAACTTATGATTTAAAATAAGTAAACTAAATCTTATTTGTTAAGTCATTAGGTAAATCATCCTAAGATTAAAAAGATTAAAGTAAGTTTTGTTTTAACTAAATGATTTATCTTTAATTATAATATATTTTTATTAAATCTATTATTAATAATTTATATGATTATGAAAAAAATCAAATAATATTTTAACTTTTTTATTAAAATATATATCTTATTATCATATTTTTAATAATATATTTTTTAAAATTAAACTAATCATATTCGTATTTATATATTTTTGTATTTTTATCTTGTCCTTATTTTTATTTAAAAAGAAACGTATTACACCTTAATGTACGTTTGAATAATACCCGTACCTTATTTTATTAATTATGAATATAATCTTTAAATTTGTATAATATTATTCTTAACCAACAACAACAATAATAATAATAATAATAAATGGGTGATTAAAATAGGTAAAATTAATAAAACTATTTTAGTTTTTTTAGTAACAAGGAGGTCATTTAAAAAAAAACCCTACCAACAATCTAATTCAAGAATAAATCAAATTTACATTTTCTTTTTATAGGTTTATTGATTCTACAATATAATTAGAAAATCGACCAAGTCAATTGGTTGGAGATTTTTATTTCATACAACTAACAAAAACTGAACTCAGAAATTTATATTATAAATATCTTTTAATTTTATTATATTTATACATATTAATTAAAATATTTCATATTTTTATTATTTCTCATTTTTATTAAATTCTAATTTTTATTCATTCTCGTGCTTCCTATATTAATTTGAGAATTTGTGCACGTTTTGAAACAAACAAAAAAGATATATTTTGCTAATGTAGAAAAATTATAGGTCTAAAATGACCAATTAAACTGATAGCCCTCAAATGTATCATCATTTAGGAAGTCGGCTTTTGGATTTATATACCTTCTAAGATTTTGATTTTTCTTCTTCTTCTTCTTTTTTTTTCAAAAATACCTTGGTAAGATTTACTTATAAAATTAATCAATAACCAATCTAACGAAAACTCCACCCTTATTCACCACTATATTCATTTCATCTATATATTCATGGTAAAGTGCAGAAACACATCAGTGCATTCAAGTAACTGATCAGTGAATAAGTTGAAAGCAGTGTCAAGATTAACATGGGATCTAATCAAACAGAATCAAAGCTTCCCAAAATCGAATTGATCAATCTAATCTTGAAACCTGGAACCGATTCATGGGTCCAAATGTGCAAACAAGTCAGACAGGCCTTAGAAGAATACAGCTACATGATGTGTTGAAGTCATTTATGACAAAGTGCCTACAAAAATCCAAAACTATATGTACACTTCAGTTGCAGATCTATTTGATCTTCCAGTTAAAACTAAAAAGCAGAAGACCAGTGATAAGCCATTCCACGGCTATTATGGGCAATACGACTCTCTTCCTCTTTATGAAGCTTTGGCAATTGAAAATTCAACCACTTAAGAAGGAGCCCAACATTTTACCGATGTCATGTGTGGCCTCAAGGACATGATCATTTTTGGTATTACGTTTTCAACCAATGTACATTATATGGTTTTGTTTTTTCTATTTCTTTGTTAATTAACCTCTTTTTTTCTTAAATAACACTTACAGACTCCCACCTTAAAAAACACGTATAGTTGGTATACAATTGAATTATACTCAATATAGTATATCAATTATATATAATACTCTGTACATATATAAATATATATTATATACAAACAACATATTATTTTTGGACCAATTTAGTTATGTATAACTTTTGTATGTTATTACGTAGCTTCAATAAACATGTATACAATGACAGGATTTGAACCTACGGTCTCGTAGTGCCCAAAAAGAGAATATTTTCACTTTTGATTTCTACTGTTTTGTGTATCAGTGAAAGCATGCATTTCTTTGCAAAGTTGATGGAAGAACTGAGTGAGTTGTTGATGAGAATGGTGTTTGATAGTTATGGGGTTTCAAAGAAGCTGTGTGAGTCTCAGGTGGCTGAAACAACTTACCTATTCAGGTGCTTCGGGTACAAAACTTGGCATAAGGATGAGAAAGACTTGGGATTTCACTCTCATACAGATGTTACAGTGACGACAGTACTTCATCAACTTCAAGTTGGTGGTTTGCAGATTAGAGCAAAAGATGGTCAGTGGATTGATGTCATTCCATCTCCTTCATCTTTTCTATTTATAACTGGAGATGTCCTCATGGTATGTATATATATACCTCTCCTTTTTCATCTACTTTAACTTCATTAACACACAAAACTTTGATCCCAATTGGATTCATGTAAGTGCAAAAAATCACTACCACATACTTGTACATTTTTTATAGGGATTATAATTTTTAATTTTCGATTTAATAATTAATTTTGTGATTTTTAAATATTTTTTAAAAATAATTACCAATAATAACAATTTTAATTATTGATAAAAAAGAAAAATCCAATTTATAAGTTGTTTTATAATGCTTATAATTTTTTTTTCCTCCGTAACTTAAATAATTAAGAAACGTTTTTTATTATTATTTATATATTTACAATTTTAATCAATTTTTTCAATATTTATCCATAAGACTTAATTTCCTTTCTAAAAAGAAAATATTATGGAAAAAAATTAAAAATAAGATATTTGATTAAAAAATCTATAAATTATCCTATATTTTAAAAAATTAAAATAGTTCATAAACATATTTTTCGTGTTGTACCATGCATTATAAAGAACACCAACAACTTTTATAAAGCTGTACAATTTGATATAAAGTAAACCCAAATGACGGATTTGTTAAAAGTAGGTAAAGAAGTTGTACACACTAAAATCTAACACAAACAATATTGAAAATGAATTTAAATAAAATATTTTTTATTATTTTATTATCGTTATTTTATAATTATGTCATCGTTATTTTATATCTATTATTTTTATAATTATATGACTCTTATTTTATGATCGTTATTTTCATAATTATATAACCGTTATTTTCATAATTATGTGTCTGTTATTTTCATAATTATATAACCATTACACATCTTTTTTTTAACTATAAATAGAGTGCAATAGTCCTCATTTTAAAACACAACTAAAAATGGTTTTACAGTTTTTTATAGCAAAATCAAAGAAAAGAAAATTCAAAATTGTTTTATCAGATTTCCGAGCAATATAAAATTTGAAAGATGTAGTATTCCGAAATTCATCAGTGCAGTAAAACTCCGAGACAGAAAAAAATATTTTGTGCTGTTTTATCCTAGGGACAACGAGATGGTGTTTTCTTGCACAAGTTTGGATAAAACCGTGAAACGTCTTAAAGAGAGCGACCTAGTCCGTGACTCAATCCAAACAGTATATTTCAATATATCGGTAATATTGTTCTTACATGATTTTTCGCATATTTGTTCCACACTTTTAAGACTTTTTCTATTTGTCATGTCTACTGAAATATTAACTATTGATCTCAACAAACCGTTTCATTTTGAAAAACTACACTTTAAAAAATGGAGATAAAAAATGTTATTTTTCTTAACCATGAAAAATGTCACTTTTATTCTTATTATTGAAAAACCATCACTGCCTAATTCTCATACTTAAGCTACAACAAAATATTTAAACATCTGGATAGAAAATCATTTTCTATACAAAAAATTTATTCTTAATGAATTAGTTGATGACTTATATGATTATTATAATTCTGATAAGTCTGCTAAGGAAATTTGAGATACACTTCAAAAGAAGTATGACACTGAGAAAGTTGGAACAAAGAAGTATGATGTGAGTAGATACATGAAGTACCAAATGGTTGATGGAAAATCTGTGGAAGCTCAATCACACGAACTATATAAGATAGCACGTGAAATAACTTCTGAAGATATAGCTTTAGATGAACAATTTCAAGTTGTTATTATTATAAATAAATTACCCATGCATGAAAATAATTTAAGAATGCACTTAGATATAAAACTAAGGAATTTTCTTTAGAAAGTCTTATAACCCGTCTAAGAATAGAAGAAGAAGCCCGGAAACAATATCAAAGAGATGAAGTACTCTTTGTCTCAAATAACAGTACCAATAAGAAACTCTCCTCTACAATTCTGAAACCTAAAGGAAGAAATATGAAAACTCATAATCACAATAATAACCAAAACTGTAACTACCAAAATAGAAACAGAAAGTATCCTTCCCAGAATGGACCTCAACCCCCTTAAGAAATAACACATTCATGTGTTATAGTTGTAACAAACCTAGCCACTTGGCCAAGAACTACCGAAATAGGAATCGTCTTGCCTTGCAGGCGAACCTCACCGAAGATCAACTTATTGCTATGATATCTGAAATCAATTTTGTTGGTGGATCCGAGGGGTGATAGGTAGACACTGGTACTTCTTACTATGTTTGCTTTGATTGAGACATGTTCAAGTCATATTCTGAGTATGAGGATAAGAAATTGCTACTAGATGACTCCCATTTTACTAAATTTGCTGGTACTAGTGAGGTGGAATTAAAGTTTACCTCTAGAAAGACTGTCATCTTGAAGGATGTCCTGCATACTCCAGAGATGAGAAAGAACTTAGTTTCTGGATATCTTCTTAACAAAATTGGGTTTACTCAAACTATAGGACCTGATTTATTTACAATCACTAAAAATAATATATTTGTTGCGAAAGGGTATGCCACTGATGGCATGTTTAAATTAAATGTTGAAATTAATAAAGCTTCTTATTCTGCTTATATGTTGAGTTCTTTTAATATTTGGCATGCTAGACTTTGTCATGTTAATAAACGCATAATTAAGAACATGAGTACCTTAGAACTAATTCCTAAACTATCTTTGAATGATTTTGAAAAATGTGACTTTTGTAGTCAAGCTAAAATAACCAAAATTTCACATAAGTCAGTAATTAAAGAATCTGAACCTTTAGAATTAGTACACTCTAACATATGTGAACTTGATGAAAATTTAACAAGAAATGGAAAATGCTATTTTATAAATTTTATAGATAACTGTTTAGATTACACTTATGTATATTTAATGAAAAATAAAAGTGAAGCATTTGACATGTTTAAAATATTTATGACTGAAATTGAAAATCAACTTAACAGAAAAATAAAAAGTTTCGAAGTGATAGAGGCACTGAATATGATTCCAATATTTTCAATGATTTTTATAAAACTCATGAAATCATTCATGTAAAAACTGCACCTTATTCTCCTGAAATGAATGGCAAAGCTGAAAGTAAAAATAGAACTTTTACTGAATCAATTGTTACAATTTTATTAAATTTGGGTGATGCTTCCCATTGGTGGGGAGAAATTTTATTAACTGTTTGCTATGTGCTAAATAAAGTGCTTAAATCTACTAGTAAAATTTCACCATATGAAATTTTAAAAAATAAGAAACCTAACTTAACTTATTTTAAAATTTTGGGTTGTTTAGCCTATGTTAGAATCCCTGATCCGAAAAGAAATAAACTTGCAAGTAAAGCATATGAATGTGTATTCATAGGATATATTATGAATAGGAAAGCTTATAAATTCTATGACGTAAATAATCATGTAGTTATAGAATCAAATGATGCTTACTTCTATGAATATAGGTTTCCCTTTAAATTGTAAAATAGTAGGGGCTCATCTTCTAGTAGTTTACCCATAACTAAAAGTAGTGAACAAAATGAGGAATTAAACACTGAAATTAGGATAAGTAAACGAGCTCGAACCCTTAAGGATTTTGGGTTTGATTTTTATGCTTATACCTTAGAGGAAGATCCTCAAACTCTTAAAGAAGCATTATCTTCTTTAGATGCCAACTTATGGGAAGAAGCCATAAATGATGAAATGGACTCTCTTGAGTATAATAAAACTTGGCATTTAGTTGACTTACCTCCTTGTTGCAAAAACATTGGATGTAAATGGATACTAAAGAAGAAATTAAAACCCGATGGTACTATTGAAAAGTACAAAGCTCGTCTTGTAGTTAAAGGGTATAGGCAAAGGGAAAATATAAATTTCTTTAATACCTTTTCACCAGTCACACGAATAACTTCCATACGTGTACTTTTCTCTCTTGCTGCTATTCATGATTTAGTAGTGCACCAAATGGATGTCAAAACTGCTTTCTTAAATGGTGACTTAGAAGAAGAAGTTTATATGGACCAACCTGAAGGTTTTGTTGTCCTGGGTCAAGAAAATAAAGTTTGTAAACTAGATAAATCCCTTTATGGTCTAAAACAAGCACCTAAGCAATGACATGAAAAAATTGATAATCTAGTTATCTCACATGGATTCAAAATAAATGAAAGTGATAAATGCATTTATTATAAATTAGAAAATGACATTTGCTGTATTATATGTTTATATATGGATGACATGCTTATTTTTAGGACAAATATTCATGTTGTGAATAATGTTAAAATTTTGTTGTGTGCTACATTTGATATGAAAAACCTTTGAGAAGCGATTGTAATCCTTGGTATAAAGATTACTAGGTCTGAAAAGGGACTATCTCTAGATCAATCTCACTACATTGAGAAGATCTTAAAAAATATAATTACTTTAACTGCAAACCTACATGTACTCCTTATAATCCTAGTGTAAAGTTATTCAAAAACACCAAAGTCAGTGTTAGACAAATTGAGTATGTGAGCATCATTGGTAACTTATGTTATGCTACTGATTGCACTAGACCAGACAAAGCTTATATTGTGGGTTATGAGATACCTTAAGAGAACTATAAACCTTTGATTACATTATAAAAAGTTTCATGTTGTTCTAGAATGATACAAGGATGTTGATTGGAACACTTTATCAAAAGACTCCAAACCAACTAGCGGCTATATATTTAACATAGCTGAGGGAGTTGTTTCTTAGAAGTCTAAGAAACAGACAATATTGGCTCAATCTATAATAGAGTTTAAAATGATAGCACTAACTACTACTAGTGAAGAAGCAGGCTGATTAAGAAGTCTATTAGTTGAGATCCCTTTATGGGAAAGACTGATACCAACTGTCTTGATCCACTGTGATAGTATCACGGCTATTGCAAATATTCAGAACCGTTACTACAACGGCAAGAGACAATAGATACATCATAAGCATAGTACTGTTAGAGAATTTCTCTTGACAGAAGCTGTAAGAGTGGATCATGTATATTCTGATGAAAATTTGGTAAATCCTTTGACGAAAGGATTACCGAGAGAGAAGGTTTTCAAAACCTCAAAATGAATGAGACTAATGCCCTTAGAATGAAGAGTCACTCGTGATGGTAACCCAACTTATAGATTGAAGATCCCAAGAAATAAGTTCAATGGGTAATAACAAGTCATAAAGTGATATGAGATAAATCATGCTATTATGAAGTCTCATTCTATATTTTTAGAAGCATGAAGTCCTGAAGTGACCGAGAAGGATGAGTTAATTATTAAAACTCTTAATGAGTTCTATACTCTATGTGGAGTGGAGTACATAACTACATGAGTACTCTTGATAGACTCACCTATGTGAATGTGGAAGTGTGGTCGCTTCCTATGTAAATTTTGGGAAAATTTTACTAGAGCATTCACTATACTGGGATACACGTGCATAGCAATAAAGCACAGGCTTTTCGAGCTACACCTTGGAAAAGTTATGTGTATATTGTGGTTAGAGATAGAGTTCAAAATTACGAGTTACTCTAGTATATTCTAAAGCATTAATACTATGCAAAGGTTCAAGTCGATATATACCTTTTGCTTATGCACAATCTTATTCTTTTAATTGATCAGTTGCTCGATGAAACTATTTTTATGTAAATTCAAGTGGGGGATTGTTGGAAATGAATTTAAATAAAAAATATTTTTACTTTTTTATGGCCGTTATTTATTTTATGTCCGTTATTTTCATAATTATATGACCGTTATTTTATGACTGCTATTTTCATAATTATGTGATCGTTATTTTCATAATTATGTGTCTGTTATTTTTTACCATTATTTTCATAATTATATGACCGTTACACATCCTTTTTCAACTATAAATAGAGTGCAATAACTCTCATTTCAAAACACAACTCAACAACTCAAAAATGATTCTACGATTTTTCATAGTAAAATCAAAGAAAAGAAAATTTAGAATTATTTTATCAGATTTTCGAGAAACATAAATATTTGAAAGGTGTAGTATTTTCGACTTTATTAGTGCAATGAAACTTCGAGATAGAAAAAAAGATTCTAAACTGTTTTATCCTGGGGACAACGAGACTGTGTTTGCTTGTACAAATTTTGACAGAGTCGCGAAACGTCTTAAAGAGAGTGACCTAGTCTGTGACTCAATCCAAACAGTATATTTCAATATATTAATAATATTGTTCTTACATAGTTTTTCACATATTTGTTCCAACAAAGAAATACAAGACTTTTCGATACTACTATTGCATTAACTCTTTTTTTTTGTATAATTTTGTGGTTTGGTTACTTTGTATACGTCTATCATACTATATATCCGATAATTTTGTAAATTGGATAATTTATAGTAAGAGACAGAGTGAGTCATATTTTTAAAATTTCTTTAAAAAACTAACGATCAAAACCATGTGATAGGCGTATAATTTTCTTTTCATATGATATTTGTGTAATAAAAAAATTTCTAACTGTTTCAAAGTTGCTCAATAGGTTTTTCATTGTTTTGATGTAATTTGGCTCCAATTTTAATACAATTTCATTATAAATTTTATATTTTAAGTTTTCGAGAATTTGGTATGTAATGAATATATATTGAAATTAAAACACTTTAATACAATTAAATGGTAAAAAAAATTGTAAGTACGACAATATAATTCATTATATATTCTATTTCTTTTTTCCTTTGGCATTTTTTCCCTAATCTCTTTTAATTTATTTAATTTTTTAATTATTTTGGATTATTACAAAAAATTAGAATAGTCCTATTTCTGTAGCAGATTTTACTAATGAGAAATATTTTGCATTTTTTAAAACACTAGAGTATTAAATTATGAGGTAAAATATTTTATTGAACTATTTCTAAAAAATAACATTAAGAGTAAAAGTACATAAAAATCCTTTAATTATCTCACACTTTGATTAATCACCGTTATCATTAAAGGAATAAGCTAATCTCATTAATCTTTTATAACTAATTTAACCGATTAAAGAAAATAATGTAACTTGTAGTATCTATATTAAAAATTTCAGAACTCAAATACCTTTTAAATCACAATTTTAAGACTAATCGATCACTTTTTTCAATTTATATATATAGGCATGGAGTAATGACAGAATACAATCTTGTGAGCACAGAGTGATAATGAAAGAAGAAAACATAAGAAGATACTCGTTGGGTTTATCTTCGTTCAGCAATGGCTTGACAGAAGTGCCTCAAGTTCTTGTAGATGAAGATCATCCTTTGCGTTATAAATCATTCAAACTTTTTGAGATACTCAACTCTTTTCAACAAAACACTAATGCAAATTTTCTGGGTCCTATCAAAACCTATTGTGTAATTTCTGTTTGATACTTCCACTTACATACTCTAAGATGTATGTCACTGTTTTAAAATGTACAAACTTTGTGTGTATCTGTGTGTTTTTTTCTTTGTTTATTATATAATAATTCAGTTGGCAATATGCAACCGAAGTTTAAACGTCCATGTCTTTGTACAGTATTGTTGGTTAATGTGATCACTTCTTACTTGCTTTCTCTAGTACTTATATATCCTACCGGTATTGTATTTATATGAACTTTCATAATTGTAAGTCAGAAAAGATTGCAAATCACTTGCATATCAATATCTTGTGTAGAACGTTGAATCAATTAAATAAAATTATTCTACTACATAATTATATAAATGACATAAAAATGACTAATTTATTGATATGAAGTGTAAACAATTTTTACATTCAAAAGTAATTGTAAGATACAGTAATTATCAATTCCATTCAACCCCAACATAATTACAAAAGATATATATAAAAAACATAATTACAAAAGATATATATAAAAAAAATGTCACGAGTTCTAAGTTAATTTATTCTGTAATGAAAATATTTCTTTCACAATAGAATATCTTAATATTTCATTATAGAGGTGAGCATCGGTACGAAACCGCAAGTTTTAGGTCAATTCGAATCCAATTCGATCCGAAACAAATTATAAATTCTTCAATCTAAATCTGATTCGATGTACATGTCAATTCGAATAAATTCGAATCTGATCCGAAAATTATTCAATCCAAAAATTATTCAATCTGAATCTACTTTAAATGTCAATCCAAATCCGATCCGTTGTACATGTCAATTCGAACAAATCTAAATCCGCCAATTTTAAGTCAATTCAAATTCGATCTAATCCAAAAATTATTCAATCCGAATAGTGAACATGGACAGATTACAGGCGAACACCGAACAACAAGCAGCGACGGTAGAGAAAAGACTGGAGAGTAACGACCGACGAGCTGTGACTGGTGAGCTACGATTGGCGACAACAGAGGTACGACAACAAAGCGGTAATAGCAGAACAACGAGTAGCAGAACCTGAAACCAGTAATGGAGACAGAGAGATAGAGATGAAAGCAGAGAGAAAGATGGAGGAAGTTGGAAAATCTTTTTTGGTTTTGTGTTAAGAGATGACCGGGGACTATATTAAGTTTAATAAGTTAGGTTAGATACTTAGATTTATTAATTATTATATATATATATTAAAATAATATATAAATATATCGAATAGGATTGAATTATTTATATTTGAATATTTTTAATCTGAATCCGAGTAGATTGATAAAATCTAATCCGATTCGACTTAGATCGAAACCATTCAATTTTTTCGGATTTAATCGATTTTTTTGGATTGATCGAATATTTTACTCACCCCTATTTCATTATATGTTATTCCTAAAAGGAAACATATTTCAAAAATTTGACATATAAATCAGGTTATTAAATTAATATTTAAATAATAGTATGATATAAAGTTATAAATTTAGAATATTAAAGTAATTAGGATCAAAAATACGTTTTTCCATAATCATTTGAGAAATATATATATTCTTAATATTTAATATATAATTATAATAATATTTTATTATTAATAGATCTAAATTGTTAACAATGATATATATCTTAATATTTGATATCATATTTATAATTGTAATAAAATATTATTATTAATAGATTGTTAAATTTAAATTAGTGTCAATAATCACTCTCAAATGTATAAATCTTATTTGTAATATTAATTGTAATTTTAGTTGTAACATGAAGAAGGTTTATTGGGATACCAAACATGTACTGTTTTCACATTACAAGTTCAATATAAAAAACAAGTTTACACATGTACTTATAAAAGGAAGAAAAATATAGCCAAAAGGATAAGCAAATATCTTAAGACTACCATAAGAGTAGGAGAGCACAATGTTAAGATTTATTTTTATAATTATATCGTTGGCTTGTTAGAATCTGAACCTTAAGTATTAGATTGTGTTTTTTTAGTGAAAAATAGTTACGGAGAATAGTAGTCTTAAATTTTTTTGTTATTGAAACTTAGTTATGCAAAACAATATTTTGTTATTTTTTTTGTAGCAACAATTCCATTAATATTTTTTCAATTAAAATATAATATAAATTTTAAATATTTCGGTAAAAATATTATTATTAGTATTGAATATTTGTATCATTTATGGCATCGAATGTAACTAAATAATAAAATTAACTAATTTTTTTTTATTAATTTAACATTAAAATACCACTTAAAAGAGAGAGAACAATTAAAAATAAAAATGATCCAATATAACGGAATTGAGTGGAATAAAAATCAGAAAAAAAATGGTCAGAGATATAAAGAATTTCTTTAAATAACCAATGTACTTTTAAATTTCTTTTTATTAATATATAGTAAAATATTATACCATAAATTTAAATTATCCATGGAATTTTTATAAACAAATGAAATAAAAACCATTTTATAAACAGAAATACTAAATAACTCCAACAATTTAAAAAAGAGAGTACCAACTCCATCCGTCACCAATAAATTTAATGTGAGTGTTATTAATAAAATTAGATGAGGAAGGACCATCTGCGATATTTAATCTTTAAAAAAAAAATCTTGATATCTACCAAATGATTAATCTTTTCTTTTATTAAAATTATTAATTACAATTCAACACAAAGCTGTTCCCATAATTTCATTATTATTTTTTAATTCTTTGGAGTTGCTGAAATGACATCAATTTCAGTCTCATCTTTAAGTACATGAAATGCAGACCATATTATCACGATTCATCAACTTGAAAAGAAGAAAAAAATTGAACTTTAAGATTAAAATGAAGGGATCCGAAATGAGGATTCCAACAATTGATTTAACCAAACCAAACCTGAAGCCTGGAACCAATATATGGAACCAAGCATGCAAAGAAGCTCGACAAGCCTTAGAAGAATACGGGTGTTTTGAAGTCATTTATGATAAAGTTTGTCTTCAACTTCACAATTCTGTTTTTGCTGCACTTGAAGACTTATCTGAGCTTCCTTTAGAAACCAAAATGAAGAAGACAAGTGATAAGCCTTATCACAGCTATTTAGGCCAATACAAACCCCTTCCTCTTTATGAATCATCAGCTATTGACAACCCAAACACTTTAGAAGGAGCCCAATGCTTCACTAATACCATGTGGCCTCAAGGAAACAATCGCTTTTGGTGCCATTTCTTCTCTATTTGTAATCTCTGTTTTTTTTTAAAAGACTGCCCTTTTAATTTTGTGATTTTTTTTTTCCCGTTAGTGAAAGCACTTATGAGTTCTCAAAGCTGGTGGCAGAGCTGAATGAATTATTGACTAGAATGGTGTTTGATAGTTATGGTGTGGCAGAGAAGAGTCACGAGTCTCATATAGCCGAAACCACGTACCTACTGCGCTGCTTCAAATACAGAGCAAGGGAAAAAGATGAGACTGAATTGGGATTTCATTCACATACGGACTTGACTTTCACATCCATACTTCATCAAGATGATGTTAAGGGTTTGCAAATCAAATCTAAAGATGGTCAGTGGATTGATGTGGAACCCTCACCTTCTTCTTTTGTGTTCTTGGCTGGAGATGCCCTCATGGTAATTTTTGAAAAAACAACCAAAATATCAGCTTTGAATCACAAATCTTATTTTATTATTTAAAAAATATTCAATCCATTATTTTATATTTTTTAAATTAAATATTATTATATATTATATTTTTTAAATGTATTATTTTATATAAAAAAAATCGATGAAAAAAAAAACTTGTCTCCATTTCTTTGAGAAAAAAGTGGGACCATTGATCTAGATTTTCGTATCTAAGCAGAATATTTTGATCCCAATCTCCACCCTCAAAAGGGAGAACTAGGGATTAGGGTAGGATCATGGTAGTCTTGCCAATTTTTCTACAAGGTGGATAATTATAGATAATACTCAAAAAAAATTTATTGATTGAGAAAATATCTTCATAGTGTAGGGGTTGTGGATCACACTTCCACCCCCATCCATCCCCATCCCCATTTTATTATAATTTTATACAAATTTGTACATATATTTATATATTTAACTATTTTAATTAAAAATATTTTATTTTACAAAACTAATCATTTTTATTACAAAAATACAATATAAAAAATAAAAATACATTTTATTTTAATTACAAAATTTTATTAATATAATTTTAAACATATAAATTATAACGAAACACATCAAATATTAAATTAGGGAGCAATCAAGATTTTTGGTCTCTTACTTTAGTATTTTTTTTTTTAATCTCACAATTGAATCTTATTAACTGGTAATGAACAAACGAGGTTTACTTAGAATCTCAATATTTTTCTCTTGAAATAATACAAGTTGAGTTCGAATTGTTATGATGTCGGATCATAAAAGTCAACGCATATTTTTGACCAGTAAAGAATCTCCAAATTCTCACAAATCTCTAAAACTTTGATTGAAAATTCCCACCCCATCCATGTAAACATTTAGCATGGGGATAGAGAGCTCATCCTCACCTCATTTCCCTCCCGCCCCATTTACAATCAAGATTACCCCTGCCATCCCAACTCTCAGAACGAACTGATATTTTAGCTTTGCTTATAAATATTTGTTATGTAATAATAAATACATTTATTAGGAGTACAATTATCATTTAACACCCTTTAAACTTAAGTTTTTGGATGTTTCTACCCACCCTAATATGATTTGATAAAATAAAATAAAAACCTTTGTCTCTATATATCAATTTAAAAAAAAAAAAAGAAGCACATATGCATCACTTGGTTCTTCGTCAAGGCTTATACGTACAGTGATGTTATTATGTTGGCTTATTTGTTACTTGTTAGGCATGGAGTAATGACAGGTTGAGGTCTTGTGAACATAGAGTGATAATTAAAGAGTACAAAACAAGATGTGCACTTGGATTTTTTGCATTCAGAAATGGGGTTATACATGTGCCAACAGAGCTAGTGGATGAGGATCATCCTTTACAATATAAACCCTTCAATCATTTTGATTTGCTGAGTTCCTACAGATCAGATGCTTCTAACAAATTTCTGTGTCCTATCAAAGCCTATTGTGGTATTTCTCAGCTTTCAGGATCATGAATTCTTGATTAATTAATCCAAATTAAAGTGTGTGTTCATCTCTTGTTATTGTGTTGAATAATAATATATTAAGCAGTACATTGGCAGTTCCCCTGTGGTTATTTACAGTTTGTAAAATAGATCGAGTTCGTTGTGTGTGTTTCTATTCTAAATAAATAAAATGGTGTAAATCAACTCCTTCCTCTTTCTCATCTATGTTTGTTATATACTTCTCACCTATTTCTCTTCCTTCCAATTATATCATCGGATCCGTTCCGATTACTAATAATTTAGAAATAATATTTACAAATTATAGTAGTGTGTAGATAAAATTATTCGAATATATATTTATATAAATATTAAAATTTAAATTAATAAATAATTCTTAAAATAAAAATTATATTTAATTGTAATTAAAAATATACATATATTTTATTTATTGAAAATTTAAAATTATTTGTATAAATCATTTTTACGGGAAACATCGCATTGTATAATATGATTAATTGTTTAATCCCAATGGTCTACCAAATTATCAATACAAATCCTAATTAGCTCTATTTGTTTTGTCATATTTGGATAATTAACTATGACTAATGAGATCCTAATATTGATTTTCCCTTCCAATAATTTGTTTCCCTTGACAAATAGACTTTTATCAGGTGATGGTATATTAATTTATCTTACACAGAAATAGTTTGTTAGCAAATTTTAAAGGGTGTTGGGTACTGACGTGTAACTTAATTTCAAAAAAATAATATAAAAATATTATATTTTTTAAGCATATATATCAGGAATATTTTTTTAATAGGCGTAACTTAATCCAAAAAATTATAAATGGATAAGGGTATCAAATTATATATATCATTCCCCCCATCACTTCTCCTCTTTTATATTTTTATTTATTTTCTTATCATTTTCTCCCACTTACTCGTTTTTGCTTCTTCATCTTTTTTCTTTAAAAAATATTAAAAATATTTAATGATTATATTATATTTTATATGTTAATAAATATACCTGATGTATTTATATAAAAATTACAAATAAACTAGATATAACTAAAGCTCATAACATGATATACATTAACAAATATACATTAATCTGTTAACATATATACATTAGCAATCACCATCAAACTCAAGGTGTATGTGA
Source organism: Hippophae gyantsensis (assembly GCA_030763125.1). Classification (NCBI taxonomy): domain Eukaryota; kingdom Viridiplantae; phylum Streptophyta; class Magnoliopsida; order Rosales; family Elaeagnaceae; genus Hippophae; species Hippophae gyantsensis. The sequence continues at coordinate 29,947,954 of CM061028.1, forward strand.
AACTAACTTGAGATTGTCAACCAAATTACGAGTGTGTCTATTAGAAAATACTTTAGTGAAGATATCTACAAGTTGATCGTTGGAGGAGACGGGGAAAAACTTGAGAGCATTATGGACAAGATGAGAACGAATAAAATTAAGAATTATTCAGTCTTATAAGCAACATTGTTATCTTACTCCTAACTGATGTGAGATAAGGATATTTAACAGTTCTCTTCTACATAAAGGTAGACATAAGCGTCACGGTGAGATTGTGATAGAGCCTAGGGTCCAAACACATAAAGACTAGGAAGAGAGCTCTGATACCATATTAAAAATATTTAATAATTATATTGTATTCTGTATATTAAGGAATATACATGGTGTTTTTATATAAGAGTTACAAGTAAACTAGATATACTTAAAGCTCATAATATGATATATATTAATAAATATGATATACATTAACAGATATGATATACATTAACATATATATACATTAATCTGTTAGTTAACAGATATATATTAACAAAAAAAAATAACTTTTTTGCTGCCTTTATTAAAACTGTTTTAGCACAAAATCTATATAAGCACAGACTGTTTTGCCACTAAAATTGTTTTAGCACAAATTAATTGTTACAGTTATAGCGCCACTAAAACTGTTTATATAGTTTAAATACAACCCATTTTAATATATTTTAAACACAATCTATTTATACAAATTTTCTAAAGAGATTAACACAATTTATATATTAAATGTTTTTTATAAAATCTATATAAAATTAATTGACAATTATGTTTGTATTAAGCCTTAACAAAATCTTTTTTATAAATTACATTCATAATTTTAAGAGAATACTTATAATTAGTCAAAATTTAATTTAAATGACATTAAACTTAATGATATTTGCCTTAAATTTTTTAGATTGTATAATTTTATTTTATTTTTGTAATAAAGATACATGAGTTAAACATAATAAATAATATTTATGTAAATGAGATATTATAAATATTATTTTATATTTTAATCGAAAACAAAATCTTTATAAAAATGATTATATATATATATATATACTAAAAAATAATAGTAATAATAACAACAATAAAAGATTTAAAAAATGAAGAAACAGATTGTTTAGATTAAGGGTAATTTAATAAGAAAAATAATACATTATCACTCCCACCTACAAAACACGGGCTAAAAGTTTTGGTTTTTTTGTTTAAATGTTAAATTTGCATTCTAACCTCTCCAATTCCCATGTGTAATGAATCTTAAACATTTTTATCACTTTTTTATGATATAGGTAAAAAAAAAACTATTGTTATATTTTGTATAAAATAAGATACTAATGATGTATCTCTATATAATTTTGATATTAATATATATATTTATAAAAAAATATTTTACTTATTAATTTTTTTACTAATTTAAAAGGTGTACAAGGCCACTCAATTTAATAATAATTTATGTGCATAAAATAATCATTTATGTTCGATAAGATATATGTAAGTTAATAAATTTGTTAAACACATATTTTTTTTAATATTTTGATTATATGTTTATAACATATTTTTAATATTTTTTTATAATATAAATACTTTTAAATTTATATTTATAAAAATATATTTATATAAAAAATTAAGTTGAAAATTATGTATTTAACATTTGTTAACAAATGTTCACTTATTATAGGGGTAAAAAAAATTAGATAAAAAAGTATATAAAAATAAACATATGTTTCATGTTTTAGAAAGGTAGCTAAAAATAAAATGAGACAAACAAGAGAATTATAAATACAAGTGGACATAATAACCGAAAAAATAACTAATTTTACTTAAATCGAATGGAGTTTTATGTTTTATAAGTCTAAATATATTGCTTTTAGTTTTAAAAATACAAAAATCGATATGTGTCAATTCGGTTGAGATTTTAAAATTTGCAAATCGACGCTTAACTTAATCAACGTAAATATTATTAGTATACATTTATTTTTGAATTTTATATATTTATAATACATATATCATATATGTTTATAATCATCTAATTTTAATTAAAATTTTATATCATTTGAGAAGATAAAACAACTTATATTAATAATAAAAAATCTAAATTATTTTTTCTCAACAATTTATTCATTTTTAAAAATTCATCTACCTGAAAATTGATGTAGAATTATAATTTAAATGTTAATATATAATTTTTAATTAAATTTTTGATTAAATAATAAATTTTATTTATTAATTTAACATTAACAAGAAATAAAATAATTTAAATTTGTTTAAAAAATAAGTAGGCTAAAATCGTACATTTAACCTATAAAACCAACATAAAAGTAATGATAAAATTTTAAAAGATGAATATTTTATAAATTAATTTTAATTTTTAATTTATTAAAATTAATATATATCAATTCAATTAATATTTTACAGATAAAATGAAAGGTTTAATGATATGGTAAAACGATCGTAACAACCACCGGCTCATTACATGTTGACCAAGGGTAGAATATGTAGTTTCGGCGATTCAAGCTGCACAATCACCTAAAAGGTATTATTTATTAATAAAATTTAATTATTAATTTTTTTATTCTTATAAAATAATTAAATTTTCTTAATAAATAAATAAAATAATTAAACATAATTTAATTTTTTTTAATAATTAAAAAAAGTAAAAATAAATTAAAAATTATATATAAATACAAATATCACAACATAACACGATTAATAACCTTAACTATTTACGTTTTATATTTTTTTATATAAAATATTATTATGATTGTAACAATTGATTTTTTATATATTTTTTATATAAATTATTATTATAATTATCCTAATTTGTCATTATATATAAATTCATTGATTAAATAAATCGTGTATATTAATTATAAGATTTATATGCATACTATAATTTAAATGTGTAAATTAACATAGGATGTAATATTAACTCATAATATAATTTATAAATTTTATGAGTCCATTATTTATTATCTCACTTATTTTTTAATAGAGAGCATGATAATAAAATGATATATAATAAAATATTCTATTTATTACGATTAAACATAAATGGGTCAAGTAGTATTACAAAAATAATGAAAAAATAAAACATGATTAGTTATAATAACCATAAGTATAATTTTAAATAGAATGAGATAAGATGAAATTTAAATAAAATATGATAATTTTAATATATAAATCTATTAAAAATATTAAATGAAATATAAGATAGAATGAGATAACTTATTTTATATCTTTAATATAACTCATTTTTTTTTCTTAAATATTGAATATATATTAAATGTATATTTATAAATGTGTTAAATATATTTATACTCGGTACATTTTAACATACACTTAATCACCTTTAACATATGTTAGATATCTAGAAAGGATTAGAATTGAAATCAGACAAAAAGTCTCAAGAATTCGGCAGAGTTGGAATTACGAGAGGCTCAGCCATAATGATCACAGTTAACAACAACAAAAAAACATAGGGTCGGATTAATTATTGGGTATACAAGTATAAGTTATGAAATTAACAAAAATAATTGTACACTTACAGCAACATCTTTATCTAAAGTATAACTTTTTTTTCTTTTTAAGAACAGATGTCTTCAAAGTTCCAATATTGAAAATAAAAATGAAGGTTAATAATGCATAAATTTACATTCATAATTATACCTATATCGTTTATATTAAGGCAAGTTTTAATATTATCTAAAAAAAAATAAATCACTTTTTAATTTTAAAAATAATTCTAGTACATGGTAAAATATAAAAACTATATATGTAAAAATAATTACAAAAGTTAATGATATTAGTATTCTCTCAGAACAAATTTGTTAAAGCCCAATCTGTATTTTCCAATCTACATGCCTACATGGTCCAATATAAAGTTATTAAATTAAGAGGGATAACTTAGTTTAGGCTTTAGAGTACAAAGTAAATACATGCTGTTTTAGGAGTACAAAGTTACTTATGCTGTCAAGGAACCAAACGCTAAAGCTAGCTAATCTGACAATGAAGTGTCTCAGTAGTAGTACACAGTCTTAAGGTTATTGGGGATTCCAGTTACCTAGAACAAGTAGTCCGGTGATATGTCGTCTATAAGTACCAAACCAAAAGTGATTATTTCAGCGTTCATCAAAACAGAGGATTAATCTAAATGCTACGCAATCTAGCACATATTATTTATCTAGTAAGAAGAATATGCAGAGCAACTCAAAACATTAACATTTAAAAGTCTGATTTTCAAATCAAAGCCTGCAGTTTCAAGGAGTTGGTTAAGCTCTCAAAACAAACAACTTTTTCAGAACATCATGTAAAAAAGAAAACCCTTTTGAGGGGTTTATAATCTTATAGTAGTATGTATGTATGATACAATAGCTCTCCTTTACTTTGAAAGACCCAAATCACTCTACATATAGTTCTCTCTCTTTTGTATCATTACCACTGACACCAGAAACAAGCTCAGCCTCAAATGTCCTTGAACTGGAAGGCAACCTCTCGTACATCCTAGAACCAAAAGGAAGAAGCCTGTATTGCCCAAAGGTAAGAGTTTGGCTGAGGCTCTCGTAATTCCATCTTTGCTGAATATAGACTATGACTGCAAGAAGAACTGCTGTAACAGGTATTGCAATATCCCAAAACTTCGAATAAAAATTCAAACTTGGGTTCACTAGCTCATAGTCCTCCGCAAAGTAAGGATTGAGAGTAGGAGCCCTGAAATAATCATAAAAATGAGGAAATAATCTAACCAGTGTGATTCCGGTGAAATATATGTTTCTGAGTGGTTTACAATCAATCTGCCAAATAATATTGCCAATGACTTGGGGTAGTAAGAAAAAGTCTTGCACAAGACCCATGTACTCCTCTAGTTCAGTTTCCCATTGACTTAGCAGATGGGAATTTGACATAGCAATTTGATGACTTCTAACCCGAATAGCTTTCCGGCTGGGATTTATGCTATGAATTATTAGAATAATCATGTAACCCACTGAATGTAACACGAATGTAATCAAAATCACCTTCTTATCGCTTGGCACACGATGTGGTTCAAGAGGAGTTCGTGTTTGTAATCTCTCACGAGCTTTCCAAACCTTTTGGAAGAGCCTTAAGGTCAGTAAAAAAGAGGCCATTACAAGAAGTTTCACTGTGTAATCAATTATATGGAACCACTGGTTGTTCTCAATATCATAAGATTCAGAAGGTACTTTCTTGAAGAGAGCTTCAGCACCTGTGACAAGAGGAATGCTATACCCAATGGCTTGGACACCTAGCATGCCCAGAGAAATATAAGGAACAAAATCCATGTTATGCTTTATGTAAAACAGTTGGCTTGAAATGCAAGCAATAGCCAGCGAAAGAGTCACAATATGGAGTATTCCCTCAATACCCCTTCGAGAAAGGATGGCTTCCCGTTGCTTACGGTACATAATTGGAAAAGTCTGAAGCTTAACTGTTTTAAAATAGAGAGGATCATCTTCGCTCCTTTGGCTGACTATAGAAATGCTGGCTGTTGGGTTTACTAGCCACCTAGCTGTAGTGGGAGGATAAGATACAACCACCTCAATTAAACAATCTAAACCAGATTCAAGATCCATGCTCTCAGATAAGATTTTCCACGAGGCTCGGACATCCCTGCAGCCCACTAGATACATCTTACCCACATGCTGATCATAAAGCCCTTCCAAGAAAAGCACGGAAAAGTTGCTGTATTTTTTCCCAATGATCATGAGCTGTGTTGAAACATTCAGAAGAAGCTGCTTCTCTGTGTATTCAGCCTTTGTGTGGTAAGGAGTCTCTTCTTCTATCTTGGAACTGTTTTGGGCTGACCAGTATCGCCCAAACAAGGGACCAATTGAGACAATCTCCATCTGAATATAAGTTCTTTGAGGATGAGACTTAGGAACAGAATCAGGAACTGCATAGACTTGAAGGGTGAGATCTTCTGCAAGAGAAGAAAGACTAACTTGTAAAGCTACTGTATCTTCCAGTTTGGGGAATTGCAGAAATGATTTCTTTATCATAGTATGAAAACTGAATGCCTCATTTTTCTCTAAGATCCCCCCAGCTGAGGTAATTTTTGTGTAACTGTAGTATGGAAGGGAATCTCTGAAAAGATTCCAGAGCTCTGTAGGCTGCACTAGAGCTTCAAACGACAGAGGAAAGTACGATGGACTGGGCTTATTAATGCTAAAGAAAGTCCCAAAAATGATGCTCCGTTGTCTCATGGAAAACGAGAGAGGTATGTACAAACAGATCCGAGAATTGCAGTTAATCCTGCTAGCCTCAACAAATCCAGTACAACCAACCATGCAAAGCTGCCCACTGGTAGATTTCCATATTCCCTCAGCTGCAACAGTCATGTTGTTAATCCCAGATCTCTTTGCTGCAGGATACAGATTCTCCCGTGGAGAAACAACTCTAAACAGAGCTGAGACTCTTGCAGAACTGGCATTTCCCCCAAGAGTAGCTTGCTCGCACTTAATACCCTGCATGAATAGTTTGACACCTTTAAAACTGCCATCAGTTGAGTTAATCTCTTTATCTGCTGCAAATGGACCCAATTTGCTACAGAAGTCATCTGTGCCACTGCATCTCCAATTTGGCAGAATGGTAAAAGGTTGGCGCGGAGTGATGACGTCAAGGATTCTACAAAATGCAGAACCCTTATAAACACTTATGCCACCACTAAACGTTGTGTCATTAGAGGGATAAGGATCACATGCTTTTGCCACAAGGTTTTCTGAGGCAAACTCATAATTTGATGACTCCAACTGGGATAATATAGTAACTAGATCGAAGTACTTAGGGTTCGATCTTGGATTTAAGCTTCTCATTTCTCCTTGGATTGCTCTACTTGTCAATGTAAATTTCATTGGATAGCGAAGTACAAGAAGAATTCTGTCGTCCTGCAGTAGCGGAGGTTGGTTGTAATTATTTCGATTAATATCCTTAACCCATTGCCATGGGTCAGCAGAATCAGTCTCCCGAGCAGGCAACATTGTACTCCCCAATAAGCACATTACTCTTTCTCCCCCATTTTTCTTAGATTCAGTGTAAATCCCTTGAAAGGAAATTGCAAGTGCAGAATGACCAGGCAATATACGAAACAGAAGATCCCCATCATTCCCAAAGTATTCAAAGGTACCATCTAGAGTTGTGCCCATCATCATGACCCCGATGACACTAATCGACTTCTTAGATCGATGGTCACGATCAATATCCCTAACCCAGAAAGATACCAAGTTAGATGGAGTACGGTTACCCGGGAATTCATTTTCAACATCTCTAGCATCAAATGGCAAAATTGGGGATTTACCATTTACCTCCTTCCAATCCCCATTCACAAAACCCATCTCTTTTTTAATACTATAAACTCTATTATCATCAGGTTTTAGTTCAGAAGCAGAAGATAGAACAGACTTACAATCTCTTTTCACTTCGTCAATACGATCATACTTATAGGTTTTCCGAGATTCACTTCTAGTATCATCAGACTCTAAGCCTGAGAAATACGATTCTGAAAACCCAAATCCCAAACCCAACAACCCGTACGCAGTACATACGAGAACAGCCAAATATGCAATCCTCATGGTTCCAGAAGTTTGAATGTTTTAAATCTCTTCTCAATCCCAATACGCTCAGCTACTCGGCATAAAAAGCCATAAATTTCGAAGTTGGATAATTCTGCCCCAAATTTGCAGTTTTTCTGAAACCCCTCAATGAAAGTTGAAAAATATGAACAAATAAAGCCTAATCCATAAATCACAGTTATGGAAATAGAAAGAAACGATGGCAAGAAGTTTAAACTTTAAAGTCAAGATCATATAAAGTCTTAAATTGAAGCAATCCCGAGAAAGCAATCGATATGAGGAACACTAACCTGAACTTGGTTATTTTCTGGCAACGATTTGTTTAGACCAGAACCTCAACTGCTGAAGTTTGGATCACTGGTTCGATTGATCAATAAAAAAAATTGTACTGCTCTGTTCAGATCTTGGTGGGAAAGTAAGAAAGGAGTCTATTGGTAAAACCAAAAAAAAAAAAAACATTTATAACTAGTAGTCACTAACTAGTCAGTGAAAAAATGACTTTATAAAGTCTTTCCCACAACTCCATAAATCGCGTGAGATAAAACGAGGATAATATTTAGATTGAATTTATATAAATAAAAGTGGGATGAAGTTGTGATATATTAAAAACTAAAAATTAATTAATTATAAAGTTATAATAAATATTTGGTATTATATAATTTTATTTATAAATAAGGTATTATTTTTAATTTTTTTTATATAATATATATTTTTTATAATTAGAAATATAATACACATTTTTTAATAATATAAAAATATATATTTTTAAAATAAAATTATTTAAATAATTATATCATAAACAATCAAACTATAATACATTTTCATTTTCATTGAATCATTGTGTCTACGTCAGAAAATTATAAATAATTTAGGCAATACTAATATCTATGAAAAACAAAACAGAAAAGTACACAAAATAAGAAATTTGGTGGTTTACGGCACGCGGCTTTGTTCGCGTAGTTGCTTGTTTGACGTAATGAACATGGTCTTATGATAAATTGGTAATTTGGTCAATATAACTGGTTTGAGAAGCTTGGAATCTAAGCAATTAATTTTTTTTATTATTAATCAACATTACGATTCAAATCGAATCAAATAGAAAAATTAAATTAAATCAAATCAGATTTAATGATTTTATCGATGTAATCTAATTTATATTAATTAAAATTTCAATCTGATTTGTATTAATTTTTAAACCGATCAAATCGAAACGAACTGGTTTAATAATATATTAAAATTTTCATATTATTTCTCATTAAAGATGTCCAAAAATTAAATCAAATTAGAAATTGGATCAAATCGAACGATTTTATAAATCAAATGGTTCGGTTCGATTTATATTAATTAAAAATTATTTCAAATGATTCAGTTCAATACGAGTAATATAAACGGTCCGATTTTTTCTCCAAAATCGGACTGAACTAGACTGAGGTACACTAGATCCTATCTTTTTAAATTTCTTTAATAATAAAAGTTATTTTAAAAAAATTGAAGAAAAGTTTTGATCTGCTTAATATGTAAAGTAACCATATGTTTTGATTAAATATAAATAACTATTAAATTATTACAATAGTTAATTATATACTTTAAATAAAATAAATTATATATTTATTTTTTAAAAATAAATTTTACGATATAAATATAAAAAAAAAATATAAACGAATTTAATAAAGTATTTTTTACCGAATGATTAATTTTATTTAATAACCAAACATCTTACAAAATTATGAAAAAAAATGATAGAAATTAATGTACTTAAAAGAACATTTGATGCCACTGACACCTAAACATACAAGAAATATGTAATGTTAAGCCACACATCATTATCAAAAAGTATATTATTGAAAATCAAGTAACTGTGACCTTTCCAAATGCATCAAAAAGCAAAGATAATATTTGCAATTATCGCAAATAACAATATGGTGTGAAATCAAGTTATATTAATCCAAATCGCATTGATCAAGTTAAACCACACGTCAATATATATATATATATATATATATATATTATTGAAAATCAAGTCATTGTGACCCTTTCAGATGCATCAAAAAGCAAAGATAATATTTGCAATTATCGCCAATAACAATATGGTGTGACCAATTATAGAACATCTCATAAAATTAAAAAAAAATCATTACAATGTTAAAAAAAGTTAAAATCCAAACAATAGAAAAGAAAGATCGTACTTATTATATGACGCCCAATTAATAGATGAATAACATATTAAACATGAGAATTATAAATGGAGCAAGATGCATGAACCACGTGACATCTACTTCAATGAGTGATAGCCTTACAGTTAAAACTTCATGAAAATATTATCATAAAAAGTGTCTTATCTTAAGTGATACTTTGATTTTTCAAACATTCATATGAACTCTTCTATCGAGTTAGAAACATTTTCAATACATCTTTCCACAAGTGATAGGATATGTTGAGTTTGTTACTAAAGTATCATATCGAACGGTATCTTTAGTGTTTTAGCATAGCTCGCACATTTAGGATATCTGAATGACCACCAGTTTTTAACTATATACATTATTATAAAATGTGGTATTTAAGTCGAGATTTAAAGTCATTTTTTGGAAAAAACTGACTTATAATGAATTTAAAGTACTAAAAAACTAACATTATTCACATATTTTTTATCGTCGGTTAGTGTGTTGAATTGATACTATACGTAGGACGTAGCGTCAATTTTACGTGTTAATCGTTGCTACATATGTAGATAGCGTCGGTTGACACATAGAACCGACGCTACATCCTACGTGTAGCGTCAGTTTAACATATTAATCGATACTACGTAAAATTACTCTTTAATTTTTTTTATTTTAACAGTTTAAAATTGAATTACACAATACAACTTTTTTTTTATTTTTTTGATCAATTATTATTTTATTATAATTGTTTAAAATTGAATTTGGATAGTATAATTTTTTCTTCTTTTTTTTAGTTCATTGATTTTAAAATTTTATAATTTATAGAATTTTTATGTATTTTTTGGATACTTTTATGTATTGTGTTTTTCGTAAGTAGTTACCGAATTTGGATTGCATGAAAAACACAATACAAAAAAATTTTCAAAAAAATGTAAAAGGTCTATAGTTAAAATCTTCAAAAATAATTGACCAAAAAAATAAAAAAAAATTGTATTGTTTAATTTCAATTTTAAATTATAAGAAAAAATTAACGAGTAATTTTACGTAGCGTCGATTGACGTGTTGAATCGACGCTACACGTAAAAATGACGCTACATCCTACGTGTAGCGTCAATTCAACATGTCAACCGATGCTACACATGTGAATATTTTTCTTTTCTCCTTTTTCTTCCCCATCAAACACAACATATTTTATTTGTAGCACCCTAAAAACCCAAAATGACCACACTCCTCCACTCTTTCTCATTTTTCGGCCACCTATGACCACTAATTTTAGCGCTGTTTAGTGGGTTTTCTTCCTCTCTAAATTATCTTCCAAATCACCTATTTTTTTGAGCAAAATACTCAAAAAAATTATATCCATTTTCTCACTTACAAAACATTTTTTTTTTCATTTTCTTCATTTTGTCACTTCATTTACTCTTATAAGTATTTCTATTAATTATACGCACTTATTATTCACTTTGTATTATTTTTTGTATAATTTTTTATATTATATATATTTTTGTATTTTGTATGTTATTATTTGTTTGGCTGATTTTCTAGATGGATCAAGGAAAATAATATCTAGATTTTGTGGGTTTGAGGGACTAGAATAGTTACTGTACGTTATTAAGATAAAGGAAAAGCTACCAAAACTAAATATCCTACTTTTTATGTAGCTATTCTCTGTGATGAATGACAAAAACTTTTATAATTGTTGTCTCTACTTTAAAGAGAGGATTTTCTAGACAGTTTTGCTCCGATATAAATAATAATGTGTTTTTCTTGACTTTTGGAATAAGAGAGAGACTTTTATATTAACTAGTTTCAATAATGTCGTGCAGATTTTTTTTTATTATTAATTATCATACGTGGATAAATTTATTTACATATAAATAATTATATTTTATTTAGTAAAAATAATACAATTTTAAAATGATAAATTTTTATATTATGTATGTTTTGATATATATTCTAATAATTAGGGAATTCATAAATAATAATACCTAAAATATATTAATTTGATACATATTTAATATGCTTAATGTCATTAATAGAAAATAGACAAATCTTGAATATCAAAGTGTAGAATTGAGTAGTACTATATTTCTAGAGTTGAAAGTTTCTTGACATTTGCTTGTAGAAATAATAATAATGAAATTAATATGATTCGATGTCCATGTGTTAAATGTAAAAATTAGTGATTTCATGATGTTGACGAAATTAAGTATCATCTTATCCATAGTGGTATTCTTTTGAGTTATAAATGTTGGTATTATCATGGAAAAAATATTGATAATACTCATGGGAAAGAGATAAATAAGAATGTGAGTGAATTATATACATCTTATCATAATATACAAACAAAAATATGTTTTGTTGGTCTCTTAAGAGAACATGAGCGTGCAAGTATACACGATCACAAGTAATAAGCGATAAATAAGATATCGTTCTCATAGAGATTTATTATTAATATTTGTTAAGTACTAAAATTGTTTCAACCTAATTTTATCCAAACAATCGATAGTTGGAAATAGTTTAACTAAACTAATTTTAAATAACAATATATGAAATTAACACTCGAAGAAAACTCTAGGATTGCAATTTCACCAATTTAATCCACTGGAATCATATTATTTTCTCCTGATTTATGTTTTCGTATTTAATTTGTCAACCAAGAACTTCTAATTTATCCACATGTCTTTTCCGATAACAAATAGACACATCTCACTAAAATAATTTACTATATTCCTATGAGAATTAAATTTACCAAATATTCATTAAGCTCAAAGTTCTTAATAGCTATACATACAATAAAGGTATATTCCTATCCCATATAAATATATGTTATTCTATCCATGAGCAAAACACAAAAATTCTTTTTCCAAGTTCATTAGGGTTAACAGATCAATTGATTAATTTTCTAATAATCAAAAGCATTAAGCACAAATAGAATAAACAAATTAAAAGAAACATCTCATAAATCATTCAAAAATAATTAATTCAAGCTTCATAATGTAAGTTACATTACAACCCTAGAACAAATAATTTAGTTCATAGAAAATATTGAAATTACAATCCGAAAATATTTAGACATTTCATAGAAATTAAACTAAAAGAAAAAAGAGAGTAGAAGAAACTCTTTCACGATTCCTCAATGAAAAAATAAAATTCCTCCGTTTTTCTTTTTCTTTTCTTTCTACATTCTTTGTATATTTTTTACTTAATAGAACCATAACAAAAACCAAAAAAATAGCTTCTATGTGTTCTCCTCATTTTTAGAGACAGAGAACAAAAACAAAAACTTCCTTCTTCTGCCAGTTCTCCAAAAATATACAACAAAAATATTCTACAAACATGAGTGCCAAAAAGGGGTAAAAACCGTGCACAATAAGCTGGCAAGAGAAAGTTTTCTGAATTTTTATTTCATAATACGCACGACACATGGAAACATATGATTCACTAAAAGGATAAGAGGACATACAACGACTTCGAACTAGGGGAGACGCGAGGACGCATGCAACATCAATGAATTGTGTCACAGGAGAATTTCACGTGCTTGGTTGTGTAGAACAATTGCACTCCATTCGTGAATCTCTCACGTGAGGTATAGCTAACACGCATAATCTAGACCGTTCAACATTATGATCTGATGGTGGGTGACAGATAGGTGGACCACACTCTACACGTCGAACTATGCAAACGCAGCTGAAATCGCGTCGACTCTCCTATATAGCATTTGCATCTCACTCTCTTGATTTACATCGTTGAATTTCTGATCGGTCGGTGGATGAGGCACATTGATCCATACCGCACATAGAACTCATTTTCTCCACATAAAACAATTTTAAATTCAATTTTTTTGTTAATTGCATTTAAGCCCTTTTTAATTCAAATTAAATTTTCAACTTTTGTTATTTGCATTTAAATCCTTTTTTAATTTAAATTGTTTAATTTTCTCTAAAAATATAATTTCTTACAAAACTAGCACTAAATAATAATTTAGAAACTTAAAATTAACTAAAATCCTTAATAACATAACAATTATAATTAATAATTGAATAAAATAACTCTAAAACATAGACTTATCATGTTTCATGGTGTTGAAGATGAACTACATAAGGATGATCCCGAAACCTTTAAAAAACTTCTAGAAGATGCCAAAAAATCGTTGTATCCAAAATGCAAGAAATATACTAAAATGTCGGGATTGGTTCATGTATACAATGTCAAGGCAAAACATGATTTTTCTGACAAGAGATTCACAGAATTACTAAATCTACTAATATATATGTTTCCTGAGGGTATTGAAGTGTCATCTTCAACATATGAAGTGGAGAAATCTCTTAGTCGATTTGGCATAGAATATCATAAAATTCATGCTTGTCCAAATAATTGCATTCTTTATAGAAAAGAATATGAGACATTAGATGATTGTTCGATGTGTAAATAATTAAGATGAAAACATGCTATAAATAAAACAACACCTAAGAAAGGTGTTCCCGTAAAGGTTCTTTGGTACTTTCCTCCAATTCCTCGCTTTCAAAGGTTGTTCAAAAGTAAAGAGACATCAAAGATGCTAACTTGGTATTCAAATAATCGATCTGATGATGGGGTGCTATGTTATCCTAGTGATTCTTCAAATTGAAAAGTAGTAGATAATTTATCCCCTCAATTTTGCATATGATCTGTGCAATCTTTGTCTTGCTATTACTGTTGGTGGAATCAACCCACACAGTTCCCTTAGTAGTAGATATAGTTGTTGGCCAGTAATTATGGTAACATATAACTTTCCTCCCTGGTTGTGTATGAAAAGAAAATTCATGATATTAACATTATTGATCTCAAGATCGAAACAACCTGGTGTTGATGTTGATGTATATTTGTAACCTTTGATAGATGATTTTAAGATGTTGTGGAATAATGGTATAAATATTTACAATGCACATAAAGAAGAACACTTTAACTCGAGGAGGGTCCTTTTATGGACAATTAATGATTTTCTTGCCTATGGGAATTTATCAGGACATGAAACAAAAGGTTATATGAGATGTCCTATATTTAATGATGGCACTTCTGCAACTTATCTTGCTCATGGATGAAAGATGTCTTATAAAAGACATAGAATATTTTTACCATCTAGACACAAGTTTAGATAACAAAAGAAAACTGTTTGATGGTGAAAAAGATCATGATCTTGCACCCCGACCTTTGCAAGGTGTTGAGATATTAAGGTAATTGAATGGTATGACATTCAAGCAAAATGGAAAGATGAAAAAAATAATACTCACTAAGATAGGGAAATGAAAGAGGTCAACTAATAAAAAGGGTGAAAATGAAAATGTTACTAAATCAGTAGACATTACTACAAAATGGGTCATTAAATTACTAACTTAAAATTTAAAGTTGGTACAACGCGTGAACCGACTTTACAATATATATTGATTTTTTTTCTTCATATTTGTACTCACTTTCTACTTTACTAATAACCTGTATTCAATCACATATAGCATAAAAAACCAAAATCTATTTAATAAAGTGTAAATAATAATACAAATAATTGAAAATTTAAATATAATTAATTACTTGATTATTAAATTTATTACAAAAAATAATGTATATACAATACATATATATATAGTTAACTTAAATTACAAATAAAATGATGTCGTCAAAGTGTAATGAATTTTACGAGCAAGTTTGGTTGGCTTAGTATCACCAGTATAGTGACAATGAAACTGAGCAAAAAGCAACTGGTTTATATAATAATTCATTCCCTTATATACATGAACATGTAAACATCCATCAAACAAACAGTATAAACTTCAAAGACATATGAATGGAGAAATTAAAGCGTTATAAATATTACCATGGTGTTGTTCTATGTTATTCAAGATTATATTCTTTTCCTTATGTTATAATTTGAACAAAGTGTTCTGTCCATTCTTCTTATAAATCATCAAAAATATGCATATCATAGCCCCACCATGGAGTCTAGGATATCATTGTATTTTTATCTTATTTTTATAAATGTTATGTAGTGAGTGAGAGGTTTTGCCACACAAAAATGCCAAGGGGGCCGGGGTTGTAAGGACTATGAGTGTTGTTATTTTCGTGGATAAAATATTTACCTGTAAACTTGTTTTTTAGGACTGATATTAGGTCTATCAAGAAAATTCGTACAAGTCATTATATATATATATATATATATAAGGTAGGAGTTGAAAAGTTTAATGGTTAGGTAATCATGATAGTGTTTGAATAAGGAATATTTAGTAATTAAAATATAAAGGATTAAATAAATTCTTCAATATCAAAATGTTTTATTAAAGGTATTTATTAATAAATTTATTTGGTATTTTTATTTTTATTTTTATATATTTTTTTTATTAAATTTTTACATGTTTAGATTAAATAATTGTACGAGGGGTCATGATTATTTGATTTAATTATTAAATTTTAAAGAAATTATTTTTATTGAATCTGTGCTTAATCTATTTACTAATTGATTTGATTTAAGTGATATATGTTTTGAATCATCTAGTTAGGATTATCTATTATTAAATCCATTCTAGAACACACACGAGAACTTGTATTTTTTGTGCTAACCATTTTGCAATTAATTCGGGAACGTATCTAATTGGCAGGAAGATTATTGGAACGTTGGTCTAGAAATCATTCACGCTAATTTCAGAAATTGTGAAAACAGAGTAATGGCTCGTAAGTAAAGTACATTGGGGTAGTATGTTGGGAAGGGTAGCATAAGATTGAGTTTGTACTTGAACATTTGATTTTCATAGTAGAAAGTTAGGTGGTCCAATGGACTGGCGGTTTTCCCCTTAGGTCATGATTGTGGCCTAAGTTGTTTCCACCTAAAAATATGGTGTGTTATTCTCTTATTTTGACACTTTATTTTTACACACGATTACATAAATGACCACTTTTTTTAGGTTATTAAATTATAAATTAGTAAAAATTAAAAATAACACATTCTCTAGGTTAATTTGGTCCATATCTTATAAAATTTCAATATCTATCTTTAAACGAGCACTTTAGCAACTGTAGAGTAGGATTAGCCTAAATATATTCCTTTATCTCTCTAATAAGAGGATTTCAATTTCCAAACGAAAGAAAGAAGAGTTATTTCTAAAAATTAGGAATAAGAGTATGCCTTATATAAGCTTAAAACCTAGCTATTTATAGTTAAAAAGTCCCTAAAATAGTCCATAAAATTTTTATATGGGACTCTAGTAATACAAACAAAAAATAACTTTAAATAAAAGTTTCTATGTAAGACTCTAGTAGTACATAAAAAATAAAACTCTAAATAAAATGAACTATTTTTTTCTTCCTATATCTATTTGGTATTAATCACCTCTAATTGTTTTAAACTCGTCCCGAGTTTTCTTCTAGATAGAATGGTTCTAGTGAGTGGTAGTCATAAATATCTTATACGTAGAACGTTGCTAAGATGGCTATATCTTTTGATAAGTCCACTATATGTGCATTATCATTGATCTTTTTCAGTATTCAACATGGTCCATATTTCTTATCCTTTAGCTTGTTGTATATGCAAATAGGAAAACGTTCTTTTTGTAAAAATACCATCTCCATATCTTCTACTTGATAAGTTTTCTTTCTTCTGTGCTTGTTGATCGTTGCTTTATACTTGGTATTGGACTCTATAAGCTTTTGTTTTACTTCTGAATGAATAGTTTGAATCTTATTTGTCATTTCTTCAATAACCTTGCTTCTCCCATGAATCCTTGGATGATTAACTGATGAGCAAAACCAGCATCATCAATTCTGCCAATACTTTGGTTTTATATTTATAAAACTGTGGCTTTATATTTATAAAACACTCGCAAGTGTACGAATCATTTTATAGAAAATAATAAGTACTCCCAAGGTTAATCTAAGGAAGAAATATATGTGGTTTTTAATTTATTATTCAAACTTTTAAAAACGAAATTAAATCCTAAACATCCTGTCACAATATTTTGGAGTTTTGTGTTTTTAATCTAATAACATAAAAATAAACATAGATACCAATTCAATAAATATTTATGCAAATATTATCTTTTATAATAGTAGGGTATTTATAGATATAATAACTAAATTAATTATGCTTGCTCATATTATTTAGGTTATTAAAGATATAAATTGATATTTATTGATTCTCTCTTTTTAATATGAATACCACTTTTGGTGGGGTTAGATATTATTTATTAGCTAAACAAATCAATTAACACCTATGGGTGGGGTTGATAACTAATTTGGTTAATTAAATTAATTCTTTTTTTTCTAAGAGATTGAAAATGAACCATTAAATGCCACATTTGGTGGGGTTAGACAGTTTAAACTTTATTCAAGCTGTCCAAATTAAACCTAAGAATTTAATTATCTGAGTACTAACTTTCAAGTTTTAAAACCACTATCGAAAACATGTTGTCAATACATTTTCAGATAATAATTCTTATAAAAACTTTTGAAATAAAGCTTCACTCTAACTACCGAACGATTGTAACAACAAATAAAAGAGCATTACTCTAAATCAGACCAGATAACTAAACCTTAAAATCTAATTTTCAGATTTAAGTTTGTAATGAAAAATAATATATTTCTCTCTAACATTCTTATATAAAATCTTGAATAAAAAAAAAATCAATTCATTTTAGAGATTTTTATCTATTTAATATTTTGCAAGCATAACAACATTATTATTATATCATGTTTACAAACAGCTAGCAAAGTTAAATTTAATCACAGAAAAATTAAATATAACATATAAGAATAAAGCATAAAAAATAACTGCAAAGAAAATAAAATCCTTACAGTACTTTGATGCTATTTCTGTTACTGGAAAACCTCCAAACGGAATTTACACTTCCATTTATTGAATCAAAAAGCAAATAAATTACAAAAACATAATTAGTTCTTCTCAAAAAGAAAGAACTCTAAAACTAGGAAAAACTAACTAAGAAAAGCTAAAAACTAAAAAATAGAGAGAAAGAAAGAGAGAAAAAGATGTGTTTTTAGGCATGTTTTGATATGAAGAGAATGAGGGTATTTATAGGTGAGGAGAGGAAGAAAAAGTGGGTGGAAAATGATTAAAAATGGGGGAAATGCGGAGTATTGAATGATGACGTCATGGTAGTGTGTGGCATGGCGGCGCGTGCGGATAGGGCAGATGGGCGTAGGCGTGCGCGGACTGGGCTATGCGGCGCGCGTGAACTGGTGCATGCAGATTGGACAGCTTTGTACGCGATTTCCTCCTTTTTGACATTTTTGACCCATTTTGTCCATTTTTTTTCATTTTTTTTTACTTTTCCTCATTTACTTTATGAATATATTTGTAATGTATTGCCTATAGTATTTTTCTTTGAGTCTTTAAGTTACTTTTTTAAGCAAAAATACCTAAAAAATAATAAAAATATCTGTGATTCCGAAAAGATAAATTTATATAAATATATGATAAAATCATATAAATATATATATCTTTTTAATCAATTAACGTGCATAAAATCATAGTAATTTTAGTACTTTTTGAGCACTCATCATTAACCAAATCCAAAGTATGCTTTGGGAGATTCACATATACAACTTTGAATGGGATCTTGCTAGTTAAATTATGCATAGTATTATTGAAGGAAAACTCAGCTTGTGCAAGAGTGAGGTTCCACTACTTTGGTTTTGTTGCTATAGAGACAATGAATCATGTTAACAAGTGTTTAGTTCATTACTTCTGTTTGACTATTAGGTTAAGCATGGGCAATGCTACTGAATTTGAGTAATGTATCAAAGCGTGCCCATAATGTCCTCCAAAAATGAGAAAGAAACTTTGTCTCGATCTAAATTAATTAACCGTGGAACTCCATGTAGATGAACAATCTCTTTGAAAAAGATTTTGGAATATTTGATACATCTATAGTTTTCTACCATGGGATAAAATGCATCATTTTGGAAAACCTATCAACAAGAACAAAAACTGAGTCTACATTCTCTTGGGTTCTTGGAAGTCCTAGCATAAAATCCATAGATAATTCTTCCTAAATGGTTTCATGGATGAGTAAATGTGTATATAATCTAGTATTTTGAGCTCATCCTTTGGATGTTTGGCACATATAACACCTTTGGACAAACTTACAAACATCTCTTTTCAACTAAGACCATAATTACCTTTTTTCAACAAGTGTGATGGTTTTGTCTCTTCCAAGATGTCCATTTAGTCCTCCAGCATGTAAGTCTCAAATGATTTTCTCCCTTAGTGAAGTTCTAGAGATACAAAGTTGGGTACTTCGAAACAAGTATCCCTCATGTATGTGTATGTCTCCTGTATCTTGTTTCAGTTGACACTTTTCCTAAAGGTTCTTAAAATATTCATCTTCAACATATATGTCCTTAAGATATTAAAACCATACAACTTTAATGCTAAAAGTGATCAATAGGGTTGCTCTATGACTCAATACATCGAATACTTTGTTATGTTGACTAGACTTATGTTTTAGAACAAAATGAAATTTTTATAGGTAGGAAATCTACCAGGCATGTGTCCTACTAGGCTTAGTTTGATAGTTGATAAACTTTAATGCCTCATGGTTAGCGAACAAAATGAACTCCCTTTGGATGAGATAATGTTTCCTGTATCTCAAAGGCAAAATACTACATAAAACTCAAGTTCATAAGTAGTCCACTTTCATCGTGTTTTGTTGAGCTTTTCACTAAAGTAAGCCACCAATCACCCTTCTTGAGATAGAATAGCTCAAATTCCTACTTCTAAGACATCACATTCTACTTGAAAGATCTTATCAAAGTCTACCAATGCTAACATTGGTGCAAATGCTAGCTTCTCTTTCATTAACTAGAAACCTTTTTTTAGCTTATTCTCCCTACTTGAACTTAACTTTCTTTAAGCATTAGGTAATTATGGAAGAAATAGTACTAAAGTTCTTAATAAACCTTCTGTAGAAGGTTGCTGATCCATGTAAGCTTCAAACTTTTGTTATGATTTTAGGAGTTAGGCAGTCTTAAATTGCACGTACTTTCTCCTCATTAACTTCAATTTGTTTGGCTGTGATAACAAAACCCAAGAATATTAATTTATTGGTCAAGAAGCTACATTTCTTCAAATTAAATTACAACTTATTTTAATTCGAAATAATGAGTAACTTTTTCAAGTACTCTAAACGTTCTTCTTGTGTTCAACTATAAATTAGGATGTCATCAAAGTAAACAACTTCAAACTTACCAATGTATGACTTCAAGACATGGCTCATAAGTCGCATATATGTGCTAGGTGCATTTGATAATCCAAAAGGCATCACTAGCCACTCGTACAATCCTTCTTTTGTCTTGAACACAAACTTCCATTCATCAACATGTTTGAATTGAATTTGGTGATATCCATTACGTAGGCCAATTTTTAAGAATGTGGTTGCTCCAGAAAGCATATCAAGCATGCCATCAACATGTGATATTGGAAACCTATATTTTATTATTATCTTGCTGATAGCTCGACTATACACACAGATACACCAATATACATCCTTCTTTGGAACTAGTAAGGCTAGTATTGTACATTAATTCATGCTTTCTTGAATCATCCCTTTACTAATTAACTCCTTAACCTTTTATTGGAGAATTTGACTCTCTTTTGGACTTAGAAAATAATGAGGAAGGTTGGGAAAGCTTGCTCCTAGAATAAAATCAATGTGGTGTTAGATACCTCTCATTGGTGGTAGCCCAATTGGCATGATTTCTTAAATTCATTAAGGACTATTTGTACATGTGCAGGAATGGTTGAAGTTGACATGGCTTCTTCTTTAACTACCAAGGAAAATATCTCTTTACTTTATTTCACTTCTGCAAAGAATAATGCACGAGATATTGCAAGGAATGATTTTCCCTCTATCTTAGAAACTTTGGGTACATCTACTTTTTTCCAATAAAGGAGCCAAATCAATCTTTTTTTCTCCCCAATAGATTAGATAAATGTTATCTATACCTTTATGGGTTGCATTCACGTCATATTGCTATGGTCTCCCCAACAATATGTGACATGCATCCATATCAACAATATCGCATACAACTTCAACCTTGTATGATTTTCTAATGGAGAATGGGATTTAGATATACAATTTACTTCTATTTCTCCTTTTTTGATCCATCCAATTCAATATGGTGATGGGTATGATTTAGTTTTTAAATTGAGTGCCTCCACAAGAACTTAGAAACAATATTTTTGTTACTCAACTATCGATAATTACATAAAATAGTTTATTATTGATTAAGCAACGATTGTGAAAGATATTGTATCTTTGTGTGTCTTACTTTGGTGACAAGAGAAGTCTACAAACAACACAATTAACACGTTCTCCTTCATCCATTTCAACAAACTCTGCACCTTCATAGTCATTATATTATGGTTCTTCCTCATGATCTTCATATTCTTGCTCCACAAGGTTGATTACTCCTCTCTTTGAGCATTGGTTAGAATGATGGCCCACTTGTCTGCATCTATAACATTTTTCTAGTGATGGGTATCTATAAGGGTTTTGTTGAGGATTATGAGAGATGTTTTCCTCTAAATGATTTTTCTTTGTTTTTGATGTGCAATCCTTAAGTGCTTTTCCTTTATTATATGTTAACCTAGTTGTTTTAACTGATGGCCTTTGCGGAGCTTGTGATCTTGTACTTAAACTTGTCCTACCTAACTACATCTATAATTTGAGGGATATATTGTAGGCATCAGTGACTATCCACCAATATAGCGTGTAACTTGTGCTTTAGATTATGCTAAATTATTTCGAGTAGACAAACAGTGAAATTTTGTGGCATACTCTTAAACTAAATGATTCCCTTGTTTGCAATTTTGATATTATTGAAATAATATTTGCTCATAATTAGAAGGAAGAAATATATGCATTAGGTATCACTTCATCCAAGGTTATGTTCTTATCAAAGTTTTCTTTTGTCTGAATCTATTTTTTTGGAGTTGGTCCCACTATATTGAAGCTCCTCATTTGAGTCGGTAGGCTACTAGCTTGACTTATTTTTCCTCTGAAATGCATATAACATCAAAGAATAGTTCTACCTCTAAGATCCAATAAAAAAAATCCTCCATTTTCATGTTTCCATAGAAATCAAAAAGGTTAATTTTGAGACGATAATCTTGTGGTTCTTGGTCTCTTTAGCAATTTCCTCTTCTAGCTCGACCTCTAAAATATTATTCTTATAATTCATCACTAGAGCTATCAGTAAGGGAAACATATCTTATTAGGGGTGGATCAACAAGTCTTCTTAGGGGTAATCCTCCAACTTGTCTTCTAGGAAATATTGGCTTGATCCTAACTCCATATGCACCCTTTACTTCTTGGGCTTAGACGTGAGGCCTATTTTCATTATTAGTTAGTTGAGCAATGACTACAGTAAGCTCCTCTATTTGGTGTCAAATCTTTTCATGAAATTGTTGATATTCTTCTCGTGTTACTTGATTATACTTTACTCTTCGAAACTAAATGTGGCTCTGATACAACCTGATACAGGACGAAAGCACAAATACACCAATAATATGAAAACACTTAGAAAATAAGAAAAATATGAGCAAAATTTAGATTAGCCAGACTCACTCTTTGGCAAAAGGTCCTCATATTTGTGTTATGAAACAAATACAAGGAAACTATTATTTAGCCAAGCATTCTAGCAAATCTAAAATAGAACAAACTTAGCTATGGTATCTATCTTTAGATGAGCACTCTAGCAACTTTAGAGTAGGACTAGCCTAAAAATATTCATCTATCTCACGAATAAGAGGACTTTAACTTTCAAACGGAAGAAAGAAGAGTTATTCCTAAAAATTAAGAATAGGAGAAAAAAAGATAACTTTTTTAATATTACTAAGTTGATTATTTTTTAGGATATCTTATACAAGCATAGGGCCTAGCTATTTATAGTTGAAAAGTCCCTAGAATAGTTTATAAATTTTTTATGTGGAACTTTAGTAATACAAACAAAACAAAAAAAGTCTAAATAAAGGTTTCTACGTAGGACTTTAGTAGTATATAAGAAATAAAACTCTAAATAAAATAAGCTATTACTCTAGTAGAACTCTAAACAAAATAAGCTATTACTCTAGTAGAACTCTAAACAAAATAAGCTATTACTCTAGTAGAACTCTAAAATAAAACTCTAAATAAAATAAACTACATACTTTCTCTTTTCTTCCTATATCTATTTGGTATTAAGTCATACAAGCACTTTTCTTCAAGGTATTATTTATTCTCTCTTTGCCTTTTATTGGATATTTGTTTTCTTTAGAGAAAAAATTACACTAATCTTAAATTTTACTAACTTGGAATAACACGCATTACATACTTCAGGAATAATGAATAATTTATCCTTTCTCTTGTATCACACACCTTTTCTATTTGGAAAGAAAAATATTTTTTATCCCAAATAAAGATAATTTTAAGTCACATATAACATGCCCTATTACTAAGAGTCTCACACTTGATATCTTTGTGATGTCTTGAGTACAAGAATTTCAATGTATCGTACTTGGTGACATTTATTTTTTGTACCAGTCTCATTTTGTGATGTAGTGTGCCTGCACATGTCCTACCTTGTTTAGGAAACTAAGCGGTGATGTGCTTATAAGAGGTAAGCGCTCTCTAAATGATATAATGCTTTTTGGGGCTTCTCCCTAGAAGCAAAGCTGTAAGGTCCCGTTGAATTGTCAAGTCATGATAGTAGACCCAATTGGGCTATGTGGGTTTGCATTTTTACGAGGACCTAAGACTCTCTAAGTCGGAGTGTATGATGCAGTGTCCCTATACATGTCTCACATTGCTTAGGAAGCTAAGTGATGATGTGCTTATAAGAGGTAAACACTCTCTAAATGGTACAACGTGTTTTGGGTTTCTCCCTATAAACAAAGTCATTAGGTCCCACTGTACTGTTAAATCATGGTTGTGGTTATGTTAAACTTACAGTTATGAATCAAAGTGGATACTATTATTCCACGTGAGGAAGGTCACCGGAGGGATTAACCCTCTTGTATCACTTCAATTCCCTTTAATTTTGTGCTTTTATTTTAAAAAATAAAAATTGCTTTCTTGCTTGTCTTTAGCTTTTTTGATTTATTTTCATTCAAATCTCTAATAGGATTCAAATTTGATGATTTAAAAATTAAAGGTTGTACTAGTTTTGTTAGAGGCTTATTTTAACTTATAGATACACTTATAGTTTTAAACCAGTAAATTGTTTAAGTAAATTTTAGTCATAAAATTTTAATTAGTAAAAAATTTAAAATAGAGTATTTTTATACCATGGTAGTTTTTCATTAAATACAATTATATGAATTTTATTTTATTTATTAATAATATTGTACCATATCAATTATGATTTATCATAAATTTATAATAAATAGAATTGTTTTTTAAAAGATATTGACTATCCAATAATTCAAGATGAGTACTATTAGTGGTGAGTGATCGTCACACAAATTGTGTGTGCAATGAATATGCATCACAATAAGTAATATAATGATAAGAAAATATCGTTCCTACATAGATTATTTTATTAGAAACTAATTTTTAAAACTAAAAATCAATTTTTTTATGTTTTTATATTTTAAGTAAGAAAAATTAAAATAAATAAAAGTAAATAATAATAATTAATTAAATCACATTTGGTAACTAAAAAAATATATGAGAAAATATCTATGAATACTTAATCCCCTAATTTTTTAAACATGTAAATAACTAAAATCCCCTAATCTAATTATTAATTAATTACATGATCAATTGAATCTAACTTAGTATGTATTTTTCTCTGAAATAAAATACACAACATATAAAAATTAATTTAATCTCACTATCATGCCAATTAAATTACATACTACTCATTAAGTTCATCAATTATAGATCACATATATAAGAATCATACATCTCTACTTAAAAAATATGTATGTTATTTAATCAAGACAAACAATTAAATAATTCTCTTAAATCTATTTAATTGCCTATATAGATAAATTGTTAGTCAAACAATTAATAACATAAAAATCAGAATAAATAATATAATTAAATTATAATTATAATGGGGTAAAATATTATATCATTACATGGTAAAAATTAGGTTCATAAGATCCATATATTAATAAATTAAATAGACATAATTTTGCCTATAAAGCTTATATTTTTTATAAATAAAGACATAAAAATTGATAAAGAAAATAGTAGAAGAAGAAATACAATCAATCTCTTGAATTGTAATACTAATTTTTTCTTGAATTTCTACCAAAATTGTATCTCTTTTTGAATTTTTCTATATTTTTTTTTCTCTTTTTAAGCTCCAAAAATTGATCAAAATTATACTAATGATGACTCATTAGGGTTTATAGGTGATTATAGGCTTAAATATAACTCAGGTGCAATTTAGACCGTCAGATCAGCTTCAAATCAAAGGCTTAAATCAAAACAAATAAAATTAACAACACTAGCCAATCACAATGTAACATGTGGCACACAAAATTTACTAGGCGAATTAGAGAGCGATGTATGGTAGGGGAGACCGATCCGAGTCAATGCATGTTGAGTCAATGATTCACGGATGTAGATGGCGTGGCATGCTGGTAGATCAAGGGGAGCAATCGCCTGACGACACGTGTCGATGTTATTTAACAGCACTCTGAACTCGGATTGAACACCATGCTAACACGTCTCATGCGCTATGTTCTTCCTCACAGCGATTTACAATTCACTGTCTCAACTTGTAGGGCATCTACGTGGCTTGTCCAGTTAGCTTTTCTGCTTACATAATAGGCCACGTGGTAACTTCTGATTGATCATGCCTTAAAAATTCATAAAAATTTAAAAAATATCCCAAAATATTTCAAAAATTATATTTTCACCCATTTTCACTAAAAGTTTTAAATTTAATATTTTTAGCCCCAAAAATACTTTTTATTGAATAAAATAAGTAAATATTAAGTAAAAAATGCGATAATAACTCTATTTTCATAGATTCATTAGTGAGTAGTAGATCAAAACTACCTATTTTTGGTTGATTCGAATTTGATATGATAATATAATCAATTCGAAACAGAACAAATCATATTTTTTAAATTGAATAAGATCATATTGATATTAAAATTTATTTATGAATTATTGTCACATATAAAACAAGACATACATAAAATTCAATTTTAAATTGATATTTTTAACAAATATTATTATTTATAATCACAATTAAAAAAATCAAAATAATAAAAAATATATCTATACAATTATCAAAATAATAATTAATATTTATATTTATTTTTTAACTTAAAATAATAATATAATATAATTATAGTATAGATAATATTATAAAATAAAATATATTTATTTATTTATAATTTAATAATAATTGGTTCGAATCGGATATAACAAATTATAAAATCTATCAATTTAAATTTAATTCGACTATAAAATTTATCAATCTAATACAATTCGAATCCGAAAGATTAGATCAAATTTATGAATTTAAATGAATTGATAAGATTATTTTTCAATCATTAAGTATTACCAATAAAAGTAAAATAATGGAAATGGAGGGCATTTTTGTCATAGAAATATAATGGTAACTTGGTACGACTTAAGTGATCCTTATTTATTATTGTGGATCAACAAACCTAGCCGTTAAGCCACCTTCTTGAAGATCAATTGCCTACGTAGCGTTAATATTTCAAACTCCAAAGTCATTTCTTAATTATTAACCATTTTAAAAATCAATACGACCGTTAACCTGCTAGCTACCAAACCGGCTTCCCTGTTTCTTTTACCCTGAAGAAGATTCAGAACTCAAATCGACGAACGAAAATGGCTGTTGATTACGCATTCTCCGAAGATGATATGGCCATCGACGAGAACGTTGGTTACCCGAGAGCCTATGCAATGCTTTGTCGTGATCTTAGTGCTAGTCCTTTCAGCAATGGACCTCCTTACACTTTCATTCCTTACTCTTTGCAACATCATGAGGTATCACATTGATTTCCTCTTATAGTTGTTTTTTTTTTCTTTTTCAAATTGATATAGAAGAGAGAAAATTGATACGTGGTTTTCTGGATTTTTGGAATCTTATTGTGTTACTGGTTTACAGGCAGTGAAAGGAAAGGAATTGGACAAGATGTTCGAAATCATCGACCCAAAAGCCAAACCCACCACAAAGCCAAAGATTTTTGTTAGTCTCTTGTGGAAACAACTCGATCACCTGGGGTAAAATAACATAGTCTAAATTCTGTTTTTCAGCTCTCAATGATGAAAATTAAGTAAGTTAGGACTTAGAATTTCTGCTTCTCTTTATTTCAATTTTCAGGAATGCTGGCTTTGATCCTGCTGTAATAAGAGTAGATCCATATGGAAATGTTCTATACTATCATGCTGATTCAGCTTCTCCTCTTTCATGGGATATAGATCATTGGTTTCCTTGTTCAAGTAAGTCAATACTTCTATTAATCTACTATCTTATTCAGCTCTCTCTCAATCAAATACAATTTGCTGACTTGTTTTTTTTTTTTTACTGAAAATGCAGGGGGTGGATTCACTGTTCTAAGCAATTTGAGGATATTGCAGTGGCAAGTCTGCAAGAAGAAGCATAACAATCTTGAATTTCTAATTCCATGGTGGGAATTTCAGTCGGGTATCTCCGTAAACCAGTTCTTGTCAATCTTCGCTTCTTCTAATTCTGATTTCAGGTGCGTCTATTTCCCTTCTGTTCTATACAAAAGATTCATAATTTTGAAATATCATCATATGGTGTTTTTTATATGCTTGTCAGGCACAGGGCATTCTCATTTTTGTTCCCAGAAGGTGAAAATGAGGAATTGAATTCTTCACAGACAGTAGACTCGCATTCTTTTCCACAACATTTTGTTGAATCAAAAAAGAAGTTTGGCCTTGCTCCAGCAGCTGTTGTTGTGTCTAGAAGAAGAGAGTCTTATGGCTCTTCATCGGTATTAAGATCCCTTGACTACAACAGGCAGTTACGGTCACAATCTCCTGCAACAGGTTAGTGCATAAATAACAAGCACTTTATATTTGACATTTGTATTTCCCCTGTTATCTGATTAAACTTGACCGTTTTTGGATAAACTATTTGTATTAGCTGGGAGAAAAGTGAGGCCTGGTTCTTCTAAAGAAAATGAGAATCCAGATTTGCTTACCAACCCATACCAAGCAATTGTAATGGCCAGGGATTCTTTGAAACAAAGGGAAGAAACCTTAAAAAAGCAATCTGAAATTCAGAAACTTGATGATGAAGTGAGGGAAATGAGGCAAACGAATGAAGAGGAAAAGCTAAACATTCAGGACTTGGAACTGGCATTGATAAAGCGCAAGCGAAAGGCAGAAAAATGCAGGCGTCTAGCCGAGGCACAGTCGTCATATAAGAACATGCTTGAGAAGATGATTAGAGACACTATGCACCAGTTAGAGCTTAACCTGCGTTAATTATCTTTCACATTTCAAAATTTGTTAATTCCCATTTCCATTTTAGGAGACTTACTTTTTTTATATATCATCACTTCATGTAGGAGTGTCATATACAAAGAGCAGCTAAGACTGAACCAGGCAGCATCTAAAGCACTCATGGCAAGACTTGAAGCACAAAAGGAAATTTGTGATGAAGCTGAAAAGGACCTGCATAAGAAATATAAGCAAAGAGATGAGCTTGAGAAACAAATAAGATCAGATTGGGAACAAGGAAGGAAGAGATTGAGAATGAATGATGATGATACCTTAGTCGAAGAGAGGGACCATAAAGCGGTTCTTTGTTTGCCAGGAATTAAGCCAATTAGGACACCAGTACACAAGGAGCTGAGAGTGTTTCTTGAGGAAGAACAGAAAGCATCAGAAGCTGGATTATCCATGAGTGATAAAGAAAAGAGAGCAGAAATAGATAAGTTACTGAACAGACATTTCAAAATTTCTGTCTTAGAAGATAACCAGACCCTCAGGGAACATGATAGATCTATTGTTGCCGTGGACAATGGAAACTTAGTTGAGCATAACCTGAGGACGCAAGAGATAGAAGACGAGAACACGTGTGAGTACAGAGTTCCCACACTTCATGGACCAGAAACTGAGGAAGATGAAGAGAGGAGGAAACAGCGTGGTAAAGACAACTTGGAGAAGTGGCTTCAAATGCTGTTGGAAGATAATAATACTCAGGAAGAAATGGAACCTCAGGATGATGAACATGAAAATAAAACAAACAAGACTGATGATATTATCAGAAAGATAAATCTTATCTATCCTTTGAAGGATATAAAGAATTTTAAGCATCCTGAACATGAAAACAAAGGGGGCATAACAGCAGAACAAATTGATCAAAAGCTGCTGCAAATTATTGAAGACAAAGATGATGCAAAGGGGAAAGAAGAAAAGATGAATGACAGAGAAAAGAGCAACATGAACGTAGTGCATAACAGTACAGAGGGAGTTGAAAGCTCTAAGAGTTTAGGAGGAAAGGAAAGAGAGGAACAAAATGAGATGGAAAGGAAACCGGCGAGGTCCGAGAATGCTAGGGCATTTCGCCGAATCCCATCATCTCCCTCACTAATTCTGGGTATGAAAAAGGGTGTAGACTGCATGGGAAAGAAGCCCAAGGTAAGCAGTGATGATGAGGAACATGCTGTAGAGAGTAGCTTTATAAGTCATCAATCAAAACAAATCAACAAGGCAGTTAAGATATGAGTATTCCATATTTTTAATTTGTGAAATGTATCCATTCCATATTTCTAAATTTTATTATTTTATTTAATTTCAACAGTGCTTGCAGTGGTGCTGCAAGTTGAGGAATAATAATTTGTGTTACGTGTGTGTCCAGAATTTGTGTATAAGGTTGAATTTGTACCAGATAGCTTGTTGTTTACAATAACTACTTTCTAGTAGTATTTTAGTTTTAACCCATTTTCATTTTTCAAATAGTCCTCTCTAAACCCAGCTCTGATAGCAAGTGGTTGTGGTTTTACAAAGAGTCCAATTCATTCCAGTTTTCTTGGTAATTTATGTCTGAACAAAACCCAGAAATCATCTACAATCTCTCAGTGCTCTAAGAAAGAGAAATAAGTTGGCAAATCAAAACGTTATAGAGTGAGCAATAAAGATAGAAGGAACACCAATATGGTTCCGCTCTAAGAGGATACAGAGAAGTAACTATGTCAAAATGGAGCTCTCTTATACTCAGATACAAGTAACTTCGTAAACTCTCTCAGGACTCTCTAAAGCTTGTATCCTACAAGCTTTTATAAGCACTTAACTCTATAAACTTATTTTCTACACGTGCTAACATAGGATAAGCTCCCAAGAATAGCTAATTACATGTGTTAACTGCTATAATTGAGTTTTCTCAAGCCTAAAAGCATAACCAATTAGCCTATTTTATAACTGATGTTTTGACTCTAAGCTTCTGCCAGTATACTCTAATATCACAGTAGCCCCATTTGGTGTCAAATTCTTCAATTCTCGATGACGACACAAATGAACATAGAGAGTAAGCAGCCTTCTCAGCTCTTCCCCAAGACTTTACTATTACCATTGACTCTTACCAAGTCCAAAATAACCTTGACCTTGGTTTGTGGTACTTTTGTCTTGAGCACGCTATAGGAGCCATTTTCAGTTGGCACATCTACAAAAAGCACTAACATATGACTCACAATGCTCCTACTGACATACAAGATTACATAAATGCTCCTAATTTCAACATGACACACAAGGATCTCATTCTGACTGTCATAGGAAACATAATGCCAATCTTCAAAGTTGCCTTTTTTGTTGCACTTGTCTTTCCCTATGGAGCTTCTTTTACAACCAAGTTATCAGAAACAAAATTTGCTGAGTGTTGTCAAAATGCAATAAAATATATACCCAGATAGTAACCAATCTTTATCAATATTTTTTGCAGAACTAGGGCTTGAAACACCTTGTGCTAGATCAAAGCGTGCTTTTTTGGCACTTATAAGTTGTAAGAAATAGTTTTAATTCATATATTGAATAAATGTTTACAATCTAATTTATACAAAACAAAAGAAAAATTGTAATGATTAAAAATAGACATAATTATGGTGGAAATTATCTTGGATCCTTGTTGCCCCTAACTTTTGGTGTTGATTGCCTTCAGCTAGTTCTCGAGTTCTTCAACATTTCCTCTCAAGTTGAAATATATGTTAATTATTCCTAACTTGCTAAGTAAGGTCGAGAATTGTGGAAAACTTAGGAATTTGGTAAAGATATCTGCTAGTTACTCCAATGTAGAGATGTGATAAGTCTTGATCATTCCAGCTTGAATATTTTCTCTCATTAGATGGCAATCAATCTCTATGTGTTTGGTTCGTTCATGAAACAATGAATTTGATGCAATGTGAAGGGCAATTTGATCGTCGCAATGAAACTTGGTCAGTTGGGAGTGTTTGATACCCGAATAATCCAAAATGTATCGTAACCAGGTTACTTCGCAATAGGTTATCGCCATAGAACGATATTCTACTTTTGTACTCGATCGTGAGATTGTGTTTTGCTTCTTAGTCTTCCTAGAAATTAGTTAGTTTTCAAGAAACATACAATATCGCGTGGTTGATCGTTGTGTATCTATGCATCTAGCCCAATCTGCATCACAGAAAGCATTTAGCTGTAGTGAACTAGCTGCTGAGAAAAAGAGACCTTGTCATGGTGTGTTCTTGACATATCATAACACTCGTTGAGTTTTCCAAATGTGATTGTCGTGATTTGTCCATGTATTGACTGAGAATGTGCACAACATACACTAAGTCAAGCCGTGTGATGGTCAAGTATATTAATCTTCCAACAAGTCTTCGATAGGATGTGGGGTCATTACTAAATTCTCCTTCTACTTTGTTGAGGGATAAATTCTATTCCATAGGTGAATTGGCAGGTTGGGCACCAAGATAACCCATGTTTTCCAATATTTCAAGTGTGTACTTACATTGTTGCAAAACAATTCCCTTCTTGAATCGTAAAACTTCTATGCCTAAAAAATACTTTAATTCACCGAGATCCTTTAGCTTGAATTTTTCGCATGAGATGATTCTAGTTTCTTCAATGTCTTGTAAATTGTTTCCTATTATGATTATATCATCTACATAGATAAGAAAAGCAGAAAAGGAATTACCATGGGTTTGAATGAATAGTGAGTGATCATACTTGGATTGGTTAAAACTGACTAGCTTAAATGTTGTTGATAGCTTGATGAACCATTGTCGTAAGGCTTGTTTGAGTCCATACAAATATTTGTGTGGTTTACATACTCGTGTTTCCCCTTTTCATTTGAATCCGGGTGGAAGAGACATGTAGACATCTTTGTGGAGATCACCATAGAGAAAGGCATTGTTAACATCGAGTTGGAAAATATGCCAATTTTGAACGGTAGCAATGGCAAGAAGGAGACAAATGGTGACAAGTTTGGCTACTGGTGCAAAAGTTTCTTGGTAATCAAAACCTTCAATCTGATTATATCTTTTAGCCACTAACCAAGCCTTGTATTATTCCATAGAGACATCAGGATTATACTTGATTTTGTAGACCTATTTACAACCAACTGGTTTCTTGTTTAGAGGAAGCTATTGGAGCATGAAAGTGCCATTAGTTTCGAGAGCATGCAATTTTTGTTTCATGGCAAGTCACCATTTTGGATCATTGATCAACAAAGGTGGGTGGTTTCTTGAGAATGGAAATAGAATTAGCAAAGGCATGATATACAGGTGATAATCGATCATACGTACATGAGATAGGGAATGAGAAGTATCTTTGTTATCAGATGATGCTAAGTTAGACGAAAGGAAGAACCGAGAAGGCAAGGAAGCTTCTACATGATACTTTTGAAGGTAACTAGGAACATGAATAGATCGGTGGAGTCTATGTGTAATTGGTGTTGAAGAAGTCACGTGCGGTACAGAAGTTGATGATGGTGTTTCAGGAGATGTATCTTGAAGATTAGGGTGTGTGAGTCGATTACTAGACAGAAAAATGGTGTATGATTATGTGATGTATTTGGAGTGGTTGATTGGCGAATTTCAAGCATGTCATCATAAATAGTATTTTTTGATGGAGAGAATAGAGTTAGAGTGTTAACAACGGAAGTGGAATAAGGAAACACATGTTCATGAAAGATAACATTAAGAGACACAAAAAGTTTTGCCTGTTTCTAGATTGTAGACTCGGTAACCTTTTATCCCAGATGGATACCCAATGAATATGCATTGATGTGATCTAGCATCAAACTTGGTGGATCGATCATGATGTGTAGATGCAAAGCAAAGAGAACCAAAGACACGAAGGTGTTCATACCTAGGAACTTTGTGAAAAAGGATTTCAAATGGTGTATTATCCTTGATAATAGGTGTTGGAGTACGATTTATGAGGTATGTAGTTGTAAGAATGACATCTCCCTAGAATTGTTTAGGAAGGTTGGCTTGGAAGAGTAATGTGCGAGCTACATTGAGAAGGTGATAGTGTTTGCATTCAGTAACACCATTTTGTTTAGGGGTAGAGACACAACTAGTGTGATGCGGGATTCCTTTGGTAGAAAACAACTAGGTCATAGAAAATTCTGGTCCATTATCACTGCGAATGATTTTAACTCTGGATGCAAATTGTGTTTCAACAAGATTAATGAAGGAGGTGAGAAATATGTGTGTATAAGATTTAGTGTTTAAGAGATAGATCTATGTGCATCTTGAGTAGTCATCAACAATAATGAAGAAATAACGTGCTCCATTAAGTGCTGGAATGTGATAGCCACCCCAAATATCAGCATGAATTAGTTCAAAATGTGCTCTTGTATTGATAGAACTTAAAGAAAATGGATTACGAATTTTCTTAGCTAGTGGACTAATAGAAAAATCACTAATAGAATAAAAGGGTATATTGATGGAAAGAGAAAGTACATGTAAATTGTTATCAAATAAATGACCAAGTCATTGATGCCAAAGATGAGGGTTGGTTGGAACAGTATTTGAAACGGAGAAACATCCTTCCTTTTCTGAAATAGTCAGGTAGTAGAGTCATGTTTTCTCAGTTCCTATCCCAATCGTCTTCCCTGATCATTTGTCTTGAACAAAGCACACATTATTATTGAATGTGGCATGAAAAAATGAAGTTTGAGTGAGTTTGGCTGCTGAAATCAAGTTTAATTTGAAGGAGAGAACACATGAGACATTATGGAGTATGAAATTATTAAAGAAATGTACGATGCCGATATGTGTGACACGAGTAAGTGAATGATCAGGTAAATGCACATGTCGATTAATGACTGGAATGTTAGAGCTCATAAGGCTTTAGGAACATACTATGTGATCAGTTGCTCATGTATCAAAAATCCAAAAGGTTTATGAATGGAAAACACTCACATGATGTGTTACCTGAAGGAGTAGTCACTTGACTTGTCATGCTACTTGATTTGGCTTGATTGAGAAGTGTAAGGAACTCATGATATTGGGTAGATGTAAGGTTGTAAGATGGTATCCTTGTGTCGAAGGTGCTTGATTGAAAGTCAATATGGTGAGCTTTGGAGGGGAATCCATAACTTGCATTTCTCTTATCTTGAATCGCCTTTTTCTTTCGACACATATTGATGGTATGTCCATTGAGATCACAAAAATCACATTTGAGGTGATTTCGATAGCTTTCAAAATTGTGGCCGATATTGTTGCATCGATCGCACTTGAGATGTGAGTTACTTGGTGGTTAATTCTTGTAAGGATATTGTGGATGACTATCCTTGGCGACAAGTGTGGTAGCTTTTGGCATCCTTCCTACGATTTGTGTGGAGACAGCTCTCTTCTTTCCATCTTGAACAATAAGTGAGTATACCTTATTTATTGTAGGTAAAGGTTCCATGAAAAAGATTTATCCTCGTGCTGCTATGTAAACTGCGTTAAGCCCCATAAGGAACTTTATGGTTCGATGCTTTTGTTGGAATTCCTATAGTTCCTTTCCGGCGCTTCCTCCACAATGTGTAGGGGACATAGTACATCTCGAGTATCCCATAGGCTTTTCAACTTGGTGTAGTATTATCCAATGCTCATACCTTCTTGTATGTAGTTATGGATCTTTTGCTCGATTTGAAATAGGTGCACCCTATTAGTGTGTGAAAAACATTTCTTCAATTCTTCCCATATCTCATATACGATATCATTATACATGACACTTTTTACAATTTTAGGTGATATGGTATTAAGAATCCATCATTTGACAAGAATGTTGCAGTGAGTTCATTGTTTGTTTTCTGCCTCAGAGTTTGCTAGAGGCCCTATAAATGTACCGTCAATAAATCCGTCTTTGTTTTTGATGGTGAGAGCCATGAGCATTGCATGACTCCAAATATGATAATTTTTCTTATTTAAGGATTAAGCCACTAGAACCATGTCCGGTTGGTTTGAGTGGTGCAGGTATAATAAATGGTTAGGATCATCATACCATTTTGGTACAATGGGGCTGGTATTGGTAGTTTCAAACATGATTGTTGAGTGAAAAAATTAAAAACGGGATAAGGTTTAGTGTGTTTTAGACTATAATGACTATTTATGAAAAAATGATGAACGAAAATAGACTGTATTTTATATAAAATAGATCAAAGATTCCAGAATTGAAAATTTCAGTTCAGGAACTGATCGAAAAATGAGTGAATTGGCATTTCGAATGACTGATCTAGCGGTTGGAAGACTGAATCGACTAACGACTAACGTGTCGTTTGCGTCATCTTCTTCATAAAGGGCACGTGTAGGCACGTGTGATTCCAAAAAAGCGTGTGTGGGCGCGTGGATGGTCATCTTGGCTTGAAAAAAATTACAAATTACTCGAAATTTTCTAAAGATTATAATGGGATAAATTTGAAATTGTGGATGTGATTCGAAATTAATTTTAAAAATAAACAAAATTTGAAAAAAAAAATTATATTTAGGTTTTCTATTTCTTCCTAAGCTTTGATACTATGTATGAAATGGTTTTAATTCATATATTGAATGAATGTTTACAATCTAATTTATACAAAACAAAAACAAAATTATAATGATTAAAAATAGACATAATTATAGTAGAAATGGTCTTAGATCCTTGTTGTCTCCTAGTTTTTTGTGTTAGTTGCCTCCAACTCGTTCTCGAGTTCTTCAAGTAAGTAGCTAGCAGCATCCGCACATTATCGACTTGGTTTTAACGTGCTTGGGTAAAAATAACATAGCTAGTTATAAGAAAATTAATCCATGTTAGTAACTAACATAACGAAACTTGGGAGGATTCTTTCTATGCAAGTCTTAATCTTACCTGCATTTTCATCTCTCTTTGTTTTCATACCTGGGACCACTTTCTCAGCTCTTGTATTTTCAAAACATAAAATCTAGACCGAATTTCTTTTTCTAACGCAAAATTCCATACATGTCTAAATATTTGTTATGCCTATTTTCAAACAATAACAGCAGGTTTTTAACAACATTTCTTTATCAAACTCAAAATTCAGTGGTTCACTTAATGATGTGACAGTAAGATTCATCTCGTTTTTTATTTTAAGCCATAAATTTGAATCACATTAAAAATATATTTTGATCTAAAAAAACTTGAAATTTATCTTTCTATCATCTTTCTCAACAAAAAGTTAATATGTTTATACCAGTGTCCAAATAAGTTGATTAAACAGTAGAGAAAAAATTTTAAATTTAAGCACACATGCCGAGTCTTCTTCCATTTTTCTTCAAAGCCAACAAGTATACCACTTTTAGGTTTAATTGCCAGCTAACAGATTCCATTCAATTTCATATATTTAAATTACAAAGTTTTAGTAAATACAATATACCAAGTTCTTCACCTTGCAAAAAACTAACTTTTAGTTCTATATTGCCTACATTAATTGTATATGGAGTCCGAGAAAACATACAAGGTGATACGTGTCTAAAAAGTAAATATATATCGTGATTTATTGGAATTAGTTAAGAGAATTAGGTTTAAATATCACATTTTAACTTAAATATTTTATAAATTGTGTTTTTGGAATCACGAGATATGTTTTAATATATTTAAGATCTTTTAGACTTAAAAGATGCAAATGACAAAGAACAAATCAAATCCTTACAATCAGGGGTATAATTATCATACATTGAAAGAACTAAATATAAACATTTATACAAGATACATCAAAGAGAGGTCAAAACATAAAATTGGAAAAATTAAGAGTGTGTTGCAACATTAGTATATATGTGCCGTGTTATAAGGCTCTTGGATGAAATTTCACAGAATTGGAAACAAGGTCATGTTGTGGTATGAATTGACGAGCGATGTGACCCACGATCTAGATATGCACTTAATCTCTAGATTTTTAACACATCTTTATCCAAAATATGTTTGACTCTATGTTTAAATATCATAGTTATATATGTATGAATTAGAATAACTAATTAATTTATTACATATGTAAGTTTAATGCTAGCTTAAAATGTTATCAGAAAATTATTTACATAATCGTTAATACTCTTATTTAAAGTGATACTTTGTTGCTTTGTGACAATGTAACAAATAGAGTTTATGACTACATTAAATGTTATTAAGAGTGATAATCTTGCATAATTTAATAATATCTTTTTAAAAATTTAATACAATAAATGAATTATTTAACGTTGTGATTAAGTTATTCATAATTTAAGTCAATTAATAAATAGACCTTTAAGAAATTACAAACTAAAAAAATATAAATTATGAATTATAGTCTTAATAGCTTAGATTTCACAGATTAAAGTTAAAAAATGAATGATAGTTTTAATATTGATTTATGATATAATTAGTTAAATATTAGGTTTGTGAGAAAGATAGTCTCGTAATAACATATTTCTATTATTTTGTATACTTATATATTTAATTTATTATTTTAATTTTATTTTTAATTAAAAATAATTTTTAAAATCTCATTTACTAATTTACAAACAATATAATAAATAATGGTAGTTATTGTAACAATCCTCCAGCATTTGATAATCTTTGTTCTCAATTTATTTATCTTGCAAAGTTGTATTTTCAAGCGTATCATCAAGATATACATATACATGCCTCGGGAGTTGTGATACCTTTTATGGTTGAACAAGCATCTGAATCATAAAGCCTCAGTGAATCTGGACCATTGGTACTATTTTCAACTTTTTACTGTATTTTCATGAGTACCCATGACTACATTCGCATAATCACTCTGCAGCGTGACATGCTATTCTAATTTTGGATGCTTCATCTAAAGTTCAATGTCACCAACTTGTTTCTGACCTTCACTAGCTCCAGTGCCAACCTGAGATCCAAAGCTCCAATATTATCAACCGTGAACTCACCCTTTTCCAAACATAGCCTTAGGTACTGACCTCGCTCATCTTTCCATCTGATCAGAATGCAAAGGCTGAATTTTGTTGATACTTAAGTATTTTCATTACATTTATGCATCATGCCTCTGTGCCCATGTAATATCTTCACATTACTATTTTTGTGATCCTGCTGGAATTCCACCACAGGTTGTTTTCCTTTGCAACAAAAAATAGTCCTTTTGACCTATGTCCCTTAAAAATCACCAGATCTTCGTTCATTATCTTCATGAAGTCATTCACGACTTTATAGAATGACTAGATGCTTTCAGGATTCTCACTGAAATTAGATTCCTCCTCAAACCAGATACATATCTCACATCTATAAGCAAATTATTGGTTCTATTAGCCAAGCTAAATCTTATCTGGCCTATATCTCTTACTTCCCACTCGGGTGTCCTCAAGCATGCTCTCGCCATCATCATATTCTTTCAGACCTGTGAACACTTACTAGAATAAATATAAAAAGAACAATCAAAATCAGGAACCCATCTCTGTTCAGACCTCACTATTGCTCTAGTTATTCTTTCTCTCAGTACAATTCCTCCTTATATGTCCCTTCTTTTCACAGAACAAATATTTTACGTTTCCTAACTGTAGACGTGATAAGCTTTTATTTTTGCAAGACAAATTGCTTTTATCAGATCCTCTTCTAGCAAACAACATTTTACCCCCCACAAGAACTTGTACTATCGCTCTTTATCTCAAAATTCCTAGACGTAAGGGGTGACACCACCATACCAAGAAATAAACTGTTACTTCAAACATTATAGCAGACCTAACCTCCTGGTATGTATCAGGTAATGAATGCAACAATATTACTTGACATTTTCCATCAATCCTCTAACCAATATTAGCCAATTCTCTTGAATTCGTCAGTATTTTTTTCTAAGCCCTCTGACAGATCAATTTTAAAACTAAAAGCTTATATTATAAAGATCAATCGCGTGGAACATCTATTGTCCAGAATTTGTATAACCAGATAGGTTATGACTGTTTGTCGTTTTTAATAACTACTTCTCTAGTTTGTATGTTCAAGTCTTTAACCCATTTTCATTTTACAAAAGTCCTAATAATATTCTCATTCTTTAAAGCAGTACAACAAGCTTCTATGCTCAACATTCGTGATTGATCCCATTAGAACGAAATAAATTAATTTGTATATACAAATTAGTTCATCATACATTTGAGGTCCATTGGTTAGGTATCAAGTTCATCAATGGGTAGAGATAATTCTAGCTCGTAGAGCAAAACTGTACTCAGCAGAGAAGTTCCAAGTTCTAGGCTTCTAGCTAGTAGAACAAAACTGTCCTCAACAGAGAAGTTCGGAGGAAAAGTATGCGTGTCTGTCTGAAATAATGCATTACGTGACATAGAGCAAATACAATCTCTTCAAGTCTTTATACATCATATATCATTTGTTGACAATAGTAGCAATAATGACATACTAAATAAATGCCACACCATTCCTAACACCACGAGATGATGGCACTGAGATGCAAAAATGCAATTTGTTCTTTTCTAGTTCATGTAGTAAAACAGTTTTTACAAGGAAGTCTTATATTAATAGGGGTTGATGAACTTACAGCATATACCAACTGTTTGAGAACACGGTGCTTTGGAACAAAATTTTCTTATCAAAGAACCAAAACTATTTCTTTGCTTTTAACTGATCAAATGTTGTGTGGTTATAAGAGAGCACCTAAGCAGCCTCTAACTCTTCAAAACTCAAAGAAGGCCATCTTGAAGACAAATGGATCTGATCATCCATATCCAAGCTCAATTTTGATTGCAAATAATGTTCTGCTCCCAATTTACTTTGGAATTTTCAGACCAAAACCAAGCCTAAACACTGTTGGTAACAGCCAGGGAGTCTCATTGCTTTCTCTCTCCTGAAGTTAATATGATGTTTAAAATTATTTTCACAATCCTACTAATCAGAGTTTCCACAGTAGCCCTCATCTCCACAAGAGCATATACCATCCTTAAAATGATGCAACTCTTCTGCATCCCTGACATAAATCTCCCTGCGAACAATAGTAGTGATAAACTTTACAGTATTATGACACCCTTGGCACATATAAAGATTTTTTGTCACCCAAATAGGCGTCCCTGGTGCAGTATTGATGAGAACAAAAG
This sequence comes from Hippophae gyantsensis, assembly GCA_030763125.1. Lineage (NCBI taxonomy): Eukaryota > Viridiplantae > Streptophyta > Magnoliopsida > Rosales > Elaeagnaceae > Hippophae > Hippophae gyantsensis. The sequence goes on from CM061028.1 coordinate 29,989,194, forward strand.
CAACAGCCAGTTTTTCGCTGTGCCCACAAAAAATATCAGATTTCGAAGCTTCAACTTCATCCATAGGACTGCTTTCTGCCCTGCTGAGACTGGCTGCTTCCATTTTATCATAAAATCCTTCCAAGACTGCATTTACTTCTTCTATTTGAGGGTGGAAATTATCACCACTTAGGAACGCATGAACTTTTCCCTTTACTTCCACCCAACTGCATCCAGGATCTACAACTAGACCTCTGTCTCTCATCACCTGTCTCACTTTTGCAACTTCATGCCATCTACCACTATCAGCATACAAATTACAAAGGAGAACATAATAGCCAATACTTTCTCTATCCTTCTCAAAAATATTTTGAAATGCAAGTTCACCAAGCTCAACCTGCCTATGGATCCTGCATGCATTTAACAAGGCTCCCCATATGGCTGGATCTGGCTTTATGGGCATCTTTTGTATAAACTCATAAGCATCATCTAATTGCCCTTCACGGCCAAGTAGATCAACCATACATGCATAGTGCTTCAAATTAGGGGTGACTGAATGGTTGTTGGTCATGCCTCTAAAGTATTCCAAACCTTCAGTAATCATACCAGATCTACTGCAGGCACATAACAGTGAAATAAATGTGATTTCATCTGGATCTACCTTTGCATCAACCATTCTTTGAAATAACTGAATAGCAAGACCTCCTTGCCTCTGTTGGGCATAACCAGTTAGCAAGATATTCCATGCTGCAGCATCTTTTTTAATGGAGTTGAACTGATTCCACGCATGGCCCATTCTTCCACACCTTACATACATGTCCAAAACAGCATTGGGTAAAAAATCATCAAAAGCTACACCAGTCCTCAATGCATAGGCATGAATCTCCTTTCCACACATCAAAGCTCCTATTCTAGCACAAGCAGATAAGATAGACACAAAGGTAACAGAATTTGGCTTAACCCTATGTATCATTTTTCGAAACAGAATCAAAGCCTCAAAGCACCGATTATTGATCTTAAGTCCAAGAATAATTGAAGTCCATGATATGACATTCTTCTCTGGGATGCGATGAAAAACTTCCAAAGCCTTATCAACGCAGTTACATTTAGCATACATAAATATAAGTGTGTTTGCAACTATAACATATGAGATGAGCCCAGACCTTTTAGCATCCTCATGAAGCTTGACGCCCATATCTAATTGGCCTACAGAAGCACAAGCAGTTAAAACACTAGCTAAAGTTATTTCATCTGGCATGATACCCTGCAGCTCCATATTTTTGTAGGTTTCAATAGACTTCTCAGGCAGCCCATTATTATCATACCCTGAAACCATTGCTGTCCATGAAACAACATCTTTGCATTCCATTCTGGTGAAAAGCTTTTCTGCTTCCTCAATGTGCCCAGCACTTGAATACATCTGAATTAAGGAATTATATACTGAAACATCAGTCCCAAAAGCTGTTCTCATTACATAACCGTGAATTTCCTTCCCTAATCTCTCATTGCCAAGAAGCTCACAAGCAGACACCAAACTAGTCATAGTCATCAAATCTGGATTTACTGGAAAATTGTGCATTGCTAAAAACAATCTAAATCCTTCCAAACATTCTCCATTCTCAAAGTAACCAGAAATCATTGCATTCCATGATATCCTGTCTCTCTTAGGCATTGTATCAAACACCAACCTTGCATTGGCAATGTCGCCACATTTCACATACATGGTGATCAATGCATTGAGAACATCTACATCAGACTCGAACCCAAATCGAATAACATGCACATGAACCTCCTTCCCCCTAGCCAAGTCTGGTATGCCCCCGCAAGTCCTTAGAACACAAGGAAAAGTATACACATCGGGCATAACTCCATCCCACAACATTCTATGATACAGATTTAAAGCCTCATCAAAGAAACCTGCTTTTGCATACCCACCGAGCAATACATTCCAAGAAAAGACACTTCTTTCCCTCATCCTCCCAAATACATACCAGGCATCAGCCAAATTGCCAAACCTCACAAACATACTCAGCAAAGAGTTGCCAAGTCGAACACCCAAATGGGTCATCGATTTCAATATGTAGGAATATACACGAGTCCCTTCATGGGGTGCCCGTCTCCACTCACACAGCTTTATCAGAGAAATATAAGCATCCTCTTCCACAGTAATTTGAAGTTCTTGCATTGACTCTAACAGTTTCAAAGCTTTTCCTAGATTCCCATGAAGGCATAGTTCACCCAAATCGAAGTTTGGGCTCTGGCTGTTGATAGCGGAGGTGCTGAGGACTGGTTCTTCCGGGGTTTTTCGTAAGAAGAGCTGATGGATTTCTGGACTGTGAGAGAAACACAGGGTTTTGGGCTTAAGGCTCTTAAAAAAATGAGGACTGGGAAGGTCCGAGTTGAAAGGAACTTGGGAGGTTTTAGCAGAAATTGCCATATCTGGAGATATAGAGCATCGTTCTTCAGAGGGTTTTGGGGGGAGAGGTGTTAACGGTTTAGAGGATAAAATAGAAAGTTGCGACTTGCGAACGGTGTCCCAAGAATAAACATTTGTTGTTTTAGACTTTTTGTATAGTAAAACGACAGCGTTTTATCTGTTGTTGTTATTGTTGTCATTATTATTGTTATTATACCTATAAAAAATTGTAATGAATATTTGTATCTTTTAAACTTTAGAGATTTAATTTTGTCGATTAAAATATAAAATTATGCTAAATTTTAATAACTATTATTACTCCTCCTCTAATCAGTTATTAATTTAAAAAAACTGTACAATTATTACATACAAATATAATTTTACTTATTTACAAATAAAATGCTAATCTAAAATAAAATAAAATTAGATTAATTATGAATTACAATTGATAAATTTACTTTTTTATTGTTTACTTATTCTTTTAAACGTAATAAGCAATAAAAAATCATTATATATATGAAGTAAATATAATAAAAAAATATAGTATTTACAAAATTTCCATTTTATTTAAATTTATAATATAAAGCCATTTTGTAATTTCAATTTTGTAAACAATCTTGCCATTTTAATTTCAATAAAATACAACTTTAAAATTATTAAAAAATAAACTATCATATATATGTTGTATAAAATATCATTTATTTTTTCAAGGAAATAAAATTATACTATTTCTCTTTCCAGTATGCACGCAAATAAAGAAAAAAGGTACATAGTAATAAAATAATGATGATAAATTAATAAAAATTAAGTGTAAATATATTACATAATAAATGGTAGAAGCTCCTGAAATTTAAATACAAGAGAATATTTAGATCACTAGGAGTAACTTGTAATAAAATAAAATGAAAATAATTAAATAATTATCATAAAAAAGAGAATTAAAAAAATAAAAATAATATATTTAAAAATTTTAATAATAAAAATAATATTATTTATATCTGACTCATGTATTTTTATAATTAAAATTTTTTAGATAATAGTTATTTAAATTTATTTAATGTTAAATACAGTTTAATTAAATCATAATTAATATTTTTGAAATATTATTTTTATTATTATAAATTGTATATACGTTAATTTTCATGAAAAAAATTAGAATAAAAATAATAACATTTTTAAAAATAGGTGAAATTAAGAGTAAAAAATAACCGATATTTAAATTACTTTCTTACCATTTTAATTTAGTAAACATGCCCTTAATACTTACTTTATCATATGTTATACCTTCTCAAATAAATTAAATACATTACATATAAATTTTTGGTAATGAAGTAAATTAAACATAATACAATTAAGGATAGTCGTACACATGCATTCATGAAATCGTTGATCATGATGATCTCAAGACATGGATTTCCTCCATTTAGGCGTATTACTCCTCCTCACAAGCTTGGTTTTCAACATAGGGGTTTGTCTTCCAAATCCAATTTCTTCTTCATCACCCTCCTCAATTTTATCCACTACATGATCAACACCCTTAAAAGAAGGCATGATAAACCCAAACTTCCTCCATTTAAACAACCCAGTACCACCTTTCTTATTATTCTTATCTAAAAGAGTCAACCTCTCAATATGCAATTGCATAGAATTGCACTGGCTTTGCAGCCTCATAACCTCTTCTTTCAACATCTTCATATCCATCTTCTGAGACATCATTTCTCTCTTCGACGTGCATTGTGGCTGCTGCTCAAGGGGCGCGGAATTAGGGCTCCGTACACCGCTGAATGAGCCACTACTCCAGTCAGTTTGTCGGCTTAATTTGGTCTGCTCAGAGAAAAGGACTTGGATCACAGCTCTAACAGGCAACCTTTCATTTTGAGCAGCGTGTAGGCATGCCTCTGTTGATAATTTGCGACTGTCCATTAGTCTACTCAGTGTCTTTCTTTCTTGCTTTGACGCACTTGGATGTGCCTGTGTGATCGATCATCTTGCTTAATTAAAAATATTTACGTACACTAAATAACCCACTTCATATGTACGTACTCTAACAACTTATAATAATAATTATATCAAAATTGTTGCGTATCTTAACATATTAAGAAAACAGTTAAGGTACCATAAAATGTAATGTGCCATATATATATATATACCTTAAATTAGTTGATTGAAGTAGTTTATTCTCTTAGAATTTAAAATGTATCATTTTGATTTAAAAAAATGATCCAAGTAATAATATTTTAATATAAATTTAATTGTTAAAACAAAATTTTTATAAAAGATTAATATTAATAGTTAATTCATCAAATCTTGTTTTTTAATTACATTTGATGACATAATAATAATAATAATATTTTAACTAAAAATTATTAAAAAAATTATAATATGTTTCCAAGAGTTAAACGACGTCATTTTTAACTAAATCACACTAAAAACTATCCTCGCACTTTTAAAAAATGTAATTTGTTTGCCTATAATGCTAATTAAATCACATAGGTATGTGATATGTTGTAAGAAAGTTCATAAACGTTTTTTTTTAATGAAACATAATAAACATAATAATAATAATAATTAATTCAATAAAATAATTAAAAATAGAATACCGATAATTTACTGAAAAATTAACCGAGTAAATTTGATAACGCGTTGTCTCCTCTAAGTAAGTGTGGACCAGCTGCAAATTGTATGAATACCAAAACACAAAAATTATAATTCTCTTTCACATGCTTCACTTTTGGATAATAGAAAAGACAAATTTAGGAAACCCTAGGAGTCTGAACCATAAAAGTGGCATCTAATAATATATATATATATATATGTTAGCTCATCTTCAGTCACTTTCATGATTCCATAGCTAGCCACATAATTCTTCAGATGATAATCACAACTAGTGATGGTACACATTACACAGCCTTGTCTTCTGAACAAGATAAGATATATAAAATTTTATTTATACTCTAAAAATTATGTTTTTCAACGTAGAATTTGTGCACAAAATTAACACCTATATATATTGTTTAAATTGAGCCAATTTTTTATTCTATCGATGATAATTTAAAATATTTAATAAATAACTTTATATCTCAAACGAATTCTATGGATTAACAAAAATATTATCTAAAAATATACTTTTAAAGATTTATTAATTTAATTTTTTAAAAAAATTAAAAATTAAAATATCAAAATACAAGATTAAAAACACGTGAACTTTTATTTTATAAAAATAAGCATGTATTTGAAAATTAATTATGTCAGATAAGGTGACACATTAAAATTAATACAAGCTATTTCATTCGTCTGAATGATTGAATTAAATTAAAAGACTTACTTTGAGATAAGTATCAATGGCTCGATACAAGCCATCATCAGTAGCTCGAGCATGGCTAGGAAGAGCTGAGGCCAGAGACATAAAGTCGTTCAAGCTTAAATTGGAGTCAACAGCAGCCTCAGCAAGATAAGAATCCACTAATTTAGCCACTTTAACCAATGAAGCTCCAGTTTTAGTAGCATCATCTGAATTCACAAACCTCTTTACCAATCTAATCACAAGCTCAACATCTAACAATGTCCCACAAGTGTGACTAAACGAAGGAATCATAAGCTCTTTCAATGAAGCTTGATCGAGATGCCACGAAATCCTCTTCTCAAGCTCAGCTATAAAATTTGGTTCAACACCAACCATGTTCGCCGTTCGAATCAGCCGGAGTAGAAAGTTGCAAGGAATTGAGTCTTTCTCAGGGGGGAGAATACCCACAAGTGTTTCAACAAAGAACCTTCTCTTAATCCATGAAGTTGTTACACTTTCTGCCGAGACTTCGGATTCGGTTAAGCCGATTGTGTTGGTGACTTCGCCGGAGAGGTCCGGGAGCCATTTGGAGGCGTAGTGAGTGATAATGGAGCCAATTAGATCAGAACTTACACCTTTGGCTTTAATGCCGGAAAGGGTTTTGACAAAGTAGTCCATGTCTAAAATGCAGGCATCGTCGAACCAACATTCTGTGTAGAATTGAGATGATTTTCTCGGGAAAGTGACGGAATTGAGATGGTTCTTCATTGTTGTATAATATGGGTAAAAATGGTAGCCAATTTGGGGAGTTGAACTACTTATTATATTGGTAAAGGACCTAAATGTCTACTAATGACAAGAACACCCTTGGAAATATCATCTTAGGATCATGGCAAAATGGGAAAGTGATAATGGCAATTTTATAAATCATTTTTATTTCTTTTTTTCTTTTTTATTTGGGTTGAGATCGGCTAAACCCTAACGTTAAATTAAGTTGGAGATAAATATCTGATGAGGAAGATGGATGAGGATGAAAAGAGAAAAGACAGTTTTTATAAATGCAAAATATTCCTTTGACGTGTAATGTAATTTTCTCTTGTATGAAGACATAATTTAATTATAAACCTTGCAAGCTTGAAAATGACTTGAAACAATACGCGGTAATTAGTGTTTCTTGTATAGGTTTATATTGCCTTTGTTTGTATTTCTATTTTTCAATCCAAATTTATTTAATTTTTAATATTATAAAAAAAATTAAATTATTTATAATTAATTAATTAATTTATAATGATAATAAAATTAATTCTCTATAAAAAAATACAAAAAAAATTAATAATTAATTTTAACTAAAAATAATTTATATTATATTACGTTAAGTTGTTATTCTGAATTATAGTCAAATTATCACCGCTACTTAAAATACAATATTGTATGCATTAAAAATGAGAAAGGATGAAACATAGATATGTATACCAATTGTTAAGCTTTCAAAAAATAAAGTGAAATAATATTTTTGTAAAACTTCAAAAATTCATTATAAATAATTAAAATATTTTAAAAAAAATCAATAATATTTTAAAATATAAGGATACATCAAAAAATTTCACGTAAAAAATTGAAAAATTTCTATGTACATCGCTGACCCTCATCGAACCCCTATCATTGGATCTTCATTAGACCCATAGTAAAGGTGGTCAACGAGTAATAGTTTTGTTTATAAATTTGGCCAAATCCATCCTTCTTCTCGTACCACAATTTCTTCCTTTCTTCCTTCTCTTTAAAACGTTCCCTCTCTAAATTGTTTTGATTTTTGACATATTTTGACGAGCATTTTGAAGATAAATATCAATGATTTTGAGTTCAAAAATTTAATGGTGGTATAACTCTTCAAGTATGGGTTTTTTACTTTAATTTTTTTAATTCCTGCAATATTTTTAAATAAAATATCATGCATTGTATATTATTAATAAAATTAAAACTAGATGTTATGATAAGTATTATAAATGTTATTTAAAATAGAATAGTCGTTATAAATATTTTATTGTGTATACATTGAATTTTTTTATCTATAAAATGAGTATCAAATATTGATATAAAATAAACATTAAAAATACTGCATGACTTCTAAGCTTTTTATACATACATTATAAAAATGGTTTATTTTGTGGGAAATATTCGTGTATGTTGTCTTGCGAGATCATCACCTTTTGCAACGCCTGTTCTAAAGGACGTAAATTTCAAGTTATGTATTGATTGTTGTCAAGTTAAAAACATAATTGGATTATTTGATCAACTCGAGAATGCAAGTTTTCAAAGTCAAGACATCAAAGATTACAAGTTAAAGAGAATCGAACGAACCAAAACTACCTTTCAAGCTTAGACTGAGCACTCTTGGAGAATGTGGAACTTATAGGAAGACTACTTTGAAATGATTAGAGATATATTTTACATAAGATTTGAGAAAATAAAAATTTTTAGGCCACAATATCCCCACACAATTAGCCCAAAGGACTTCAATTTTATACCAAATAAGGAATTTGAACGTGGAGCAACTCTATACGAGTTAAAGGTGAGATCATCAATTTCATTAATAAATCATCATATCGATTAATGAAGAATCACAAGAAATGTATACTGATATATTGTAGAAAAGACTTAGACATGCTTGAATGTTTGCACAGAGATCGATGCTCTACATTAGTAAACAAGAACTATATCTATAACGTCTTAAAGAACAATGTCATTTGTTTGATTTTTAAAGAAAAACATTTTCACAATTCAAAGGGATTCAATCTAGAGAATTATGAAGATTAAACCAAGGTCAATCCATTGAGAATACTAATAACTTATGACAATAGTGATAACAACACAGCAAATAAAGAATTCAATGATAGAGTTATCAAATCAAAGTACATTGCACACCTTAATACATAAGTCGACAATAACGAGCTAACAAACTGTTATATTTTCCACAAAAATGAGTAAGATTGTGAGTTTAAAAAGATTTATGGGAAATGTATCTTCAAAAGATTTCGATTTCATTCTATAGAATCATCTAGACAAACCAAGTAACAGATACTCTTAAGTCAAAAGTCAAAGTTGTTACATAAAACATATTGGTACTAGGAAAAATACTTGAATGATAGTGTAGGTCAAAATTGCAAGATGTTGGGAAACAAGTATTTCTATATATAGCTTGGTGTCTGGTGCTACAATGAAACAACTAAACCTGACTATCCCAAAATTTAGGAAGCATGGTGGAGATTATTAGAAGAAGAAATGATTAATAGAAAAATGTTTACTAATGAAGCATTTTGTTTTCAATTGGAATATAATAGTTTAAGACGGAGACTCTTTTAAGGCAAGAAACCAAGGTGAAAAACGTATAGAAGTTTCAATACATTTCAAAAGTATACGATGTATCGTGATTTTAATAAAACTTACTATTGAGAAAAGTGAAAAGGGATGTATATTAATTTGTAGCAAACTACCTTAGAAGAGGCCAAGAAAAAACTCAATATTCAATGAATGATTTTATGAGAACATGTATTATGGAGTTTAGAAAAAATTAAATCGAGAAATTATTATTAATTAAATTCATCTAACACAATAGTTATTATACAAGTATTGGGATAAACCCTGACAAACCCTAACACAAATGACCCTATGAATCTCCGGTGTGTTAAGCTGAAAGTAAGAATTAAAACACGACAAAGACTGGTCTTATTCAAGAAATAGTCAAATGATCAAAATCAAGATAAGCTTTATATAACTCAAATCCAACACAAGAGTTGTGTTGATGGTGGATAATGACCTTTGAACCTCAAAGAGGACGATCATAATTTTTTGAAGAGTCTCATTTTGAGATAAAAAGGAAAGTCAACATCTCATTACACCAGACTATTTTTGAACCATTAAAGGATTTAAGGATGTAGCATATCAATTAGAGTTATCCCGGACTTGTCACAAGATCACAATGGTTTTCATGCTTCTACCCTATAAAAAATTCTCAAATGGATTAAGTGTTGTTCTTAATTGGACAAATTTTTGTTAAAGGAAGATGCATTGTATGAAGAAAGGTCGGTGACGCTATTTGATTTCCATGTTAGGAACTAGGGAAAAAGAACAACATCACTAGTAAATATTCATTGGAGACATCATAACATTATGAATGCAACTTTGGAGTTGGAATCTAAAATACGCACAAAATATCCATATATAAGGAGTTTGAATTTTAAGGAAGAAATTTTCTTTAAATTATAAGAATATAAAATCCCAAAAATTCATTATAAATAATTGAAGCATCTAAAATGAAATTTAAGACAACATTTTAAAGTATAGGGATGCATAAAAAAATTGTGAAAAATCAGATCGAACAAAAAAATTAAAAAATTTCTATGTACCTCATCGGACCCTCAGTAGTGTGATCAGCGAGAAGCAATTTTGTTTATAAATTTGACTAAATTTACCTTTCTTCTAACACCATAATTTCTTCCTCTCTTCCCTCTTTAAAACTTTCTCTTTCTAAATTGTTCAAGTTTTTTGGCATATTTTGGAGGGTGGTTCAGGTATAAATATAAAAAAATTTGGGTTCAAAAGTTTAGTAGTGGAATAACTTTTCAGGTAGGGTTTTTTACTCTAAACTTTTTAATTAATGCTATATTTTTAAATAAAATGACATGCATCATATGTTATGAATAAAATTAAAACCGGATGCCATGACTTATATAATAAGTGTTACAAATTTTATTTAAAATAAGATATTTATTATAAATATTTTATTGTGCATACTAAGGGTGTCCAACGGTCCAGTTTGGTACGAGTTTGGGAAAAAATATTTAACCGGACCAGACCATTTATATTACTCAAACCGGACCGTTTAAAACGATTTTAATTATTATAAACCGGACTGAACCATTTGATTTATAAAACTGTTCGGTCTAATTCGGTTTCCAGTTTGGTTCGGTTTTTTGGGCATCTTTAATAAAAAATAATGTGAAAATTTTAATATATTTATTAAACCGATCCGGTCTGGTTCGACCAGTTTAAACCGGACCGGACCATTTGAAAAACGGTTTTAATAAATACAAACTGGACCGGATCGGACCGTTTGATTTGTAAAACCGTTCGGTTTGGTTCGGTCCGATTTTATGGTTTGGTTCGGTCTGGGTCGGTTTATGGACACCCCTAGTGCATACGTTGAAAAATATTATATATAAAACAAATTTCAAATTTCAAATTTCAATACTAAACTAATATTAAAACTTTACATAACATTTGAGATTTTTATGCATGCATCATAAAAATGGTTTATTTTGTGATGATTATGCCTATATGTTATCTTAAGAAGTATGACACCTATGGACTACTGGTTACAGTGGACTATTTTCTACATACTACAGTTAGGCATCGCATACACTTGTATTCTAAACATTTTTTTTGTTAAGGGTACCTTGGATTGTGGACCACACATGGGCCTCGGAGTTGGACCCCTCGTTGTGTCTAAGAGTTTTGTCATCCAATGGGTTTTATACTTTGACTGCATATGGGCCTTGGAGTTGTATCCCCCCTATTATGTTTTGACTGCATACGACCCTTGAAGTTGGATCCCTATTGTGTTTCAAAACCTTAGATGATGGCCCAAATGATTTTGATTTGACCAATACATGTGTCATATATATTATGATCATACATGGGGTTGAAGATAAACCCACGTATATCTCAAAATTTGACCGTATATATGCCATATATTTTGAAGACAAATACTTATGGGGTTACATATCATGCATTGGATTTGTATTGTATAGAATATTTTATATTGTATAAGCATGTATTGTGATACTTGGATTATACACTCTCGCAATCCCCCAAAGCAAGGAAGTAAAAGTATACCCAAGTTTTGTGACTAAAATCTCCCCACATTGTATACTAATGATGATTACATGCATCATAAATACTTGTTTGTCAACATATTAAAGTATAATTCTATTAATCTATAAGCTCACCCCTACCCTTCCCTCACTTTCCAACTACGATGTTTGAGGAATTACGGAAAAGACATGGATCCCTTCATAGAGGATTTAAACATTACAAAGTTTGACATGAAACTTTACTAGCTATTATAATTTATGTTTAGATAGGTTGAGACTATTATAATAAATTGTAAATTAAATTTATAAATGTCTTGGATTTAAATTTATGAATTTATAATGAATTTTATCTTTTCAATAAAAAATCTCTAAAAGGTACCTAAATTTTTTATAAAATTTATTTTTAAATTAAAATTTTCATGATTATTAAATAAATTTTCTTTATACATAATTTAAAATTTATCCTCTTTTCTATCTCACATACCCATTTTTTGGGATGCAACAATTTTGTTTTGTTTGTTTTAGTGTGCCAACAAAAGTAGATTTGGATTTTCAAAATAATAATAATAATAATAATACTAAATACATAAGCAGCTCTAAAATTGCCCTGTCTTTTGGAGATTATTATCTTCATATAGTATTTTTTTTATTTCAAAAATATTTTTTTAAAACTAGCAAAAACTTAATTCAAAACTCATAGTTTCATATATATAAATATTAAAATACTCTTGTTACATATATTTAATAAAATAAAAATAAGATTAGATCCAACAAGATCTCTCACAAGCATATTCAGTGGCCCACTGGAGTTTCGACTATCTACCAAAATTCTAGTGACCTACAAGATGTAACCTATTACATCCACCAATATCTTTATATATTTTTTGTTGCATCTATTTGAATCTTTGTAACCTGTTACATCCACATATATATTTGTGTGTAAGATGTTATATCAAACCTTTACAAGTTTTTCGATTCAACTTCACTCTTTAATTTTTAAATCCAACTCTACATTTGTATGTAACATGCCACATTTACTTCAGCCTTTGGATGTAATATACTTCATCTATCTCTAACAAGGTTACTAGAGCTCCAATGAAGATGTAACATATTACATCCAACTTTACCTTTGGATCTAATATATTTCATCTATCTCTAACACAATCCCTATAGCTCCAATGAAGATGTAACATATTACATCCAACTCTACCTTTGGATGCAACATATTACATCCACCTCCGAGAGGTCGTTGGTAGGACTATCAGAGCTTCAATAAGATTGTTGGTATGGTGGCTAGAGCTTCGATGATGTCGCTAGAGATGTGATAAGGTCTTATAATGATCTCATTTTACTAAAGTCATAAAATAAGGATATTTTGATCTATTTGTTTAATAGTTTGATATAAAATTGTGAATTTTGAAATTAGTTGCTGCTAGTTAGAAAAAATTGATTAATTTATCAAAAATAATGTTATTTAGGCCAAAAATGCACTATTAAACTATACCTTCTTTGAATAATGAATTGATCTTTGAGGCAAATAACTAATTAAAAAAGGAAAATTATCACTCATGCTCCTAAGATTTAACATAACTTTACGTATGCCACTAAGGTTTATAAAAAGAGGTCTAATGCCCTCGAACTTTATAGTCAATATCACTAATGCCCTTAAATGGTTAATGGCATTAACTATTCATCTCATAATGTATTTTTCTTTTCTATAGCTATTATATCAAATTGTGAAAAGTTATTTTACAACGCTAGTTGTTACTTCTTATATATTCTTATTTAAATAACTTTAAGTTTCTTATTAAAACATTATTTTAACTTTATAATGTCCTTATATTTATTTTTGTACAGATTTGTGTTAAGTTTCTTTGTCTTCATTTTCTTATTTATCAATTTTATAAATAATATAAGTAAATATTATACTTGAATTTAGTGAATCTACCACAATCTTTTCTTTCGTTGTTCATCTTCTTTTGTTACATTTAATATGCCTCAACTTGCAAAAGCTTTAATATAATCTAGGTAAGAGCAAAGCTCTTGCATCCTTACAAGGTATGATATCCAAATTAGACTTATTAGAGAATAAGAAAAGAGTGATTACAATCTATTTTATTCATAATATTAATAATTATTATAATTTTAAAAGACAAGTAAGAACCTTGAAAAGATTCTTAGCTACCTGATGGGCATAATCGACATCGCCGCTCCTACCGATAATTTGGTTTTATATTTATAAAACTCTCGCAAGTGTACGAATCATTTCATAGAAAATGATAAGTATACTCCCAAGGTCGATCTAAGGAAAGAATGTATATGGTTTTTAATTTATTATTCAAACTTTTAAAAACGAAATTAAATCCTAAACATCCTGTCACGATATTTTGGTTTTTATGTTTCTAATCTAATAACATAAAAATAAACATAGATATAGATTCAATAAATATTTATGCAAATTTTATCATTTATAATAGTGGAGTATTTATGGATATAATAACTAAGTTAATTATACTTGCTCATATTATTTAGGTTATTAAAGATATGAATTGATATTTATTGATTCTCTCTTTTTTATATGAATATCACCTTTGGTGGAGTTAGATATTCTTTATTAACTAAACAAATCAATTAACACCTATAGGTGGGGTTGATAACTAATTTGGTTAATTAAATCAATTCCTTTTTCTAAGAGATTGAAAATGAACCATTTAAATGCCACCTTTGGTGGGGTTAGATAGTTTAAACTTTATTCAAGGTGTCCAAATTAAACCTAAGAATTTAGTTATCCGAGTACTAACTTTCAAGTTTTAAAACCACTATTGAAAACATGTTATTAATACATTTTCAGATAATAATTCTTATAAAAACTTTTGAAATAGAGTTTGACTCTAACTACCGGGCGATTATACCAACAAATAAAAGAGCACTACTCTAAATCAGACCAGATAACTAAACCTTAAAATCTAATTTTTAGATTTAAGTTTGTAATGAAAAATAATATATTTCTCTCTAACATTCTTATATAAAATCTTGAATAAAAAAAATCAATTCATTTTAGAGATTTTTATCTATTTAATATTTCGCAAGCATAACAACGTTATTATTATATCATGTTTACAAATAACTAGCAAAGTTAACTTTAATCACAGAAAAATTAAATATAACATATAAGAATAAAGCATAAAAAATAACTACAAAGAAAATAAAATCCTTATAGTACTTTGATGTTATTTCTGTTGATGGAAAACCTCCAAACGGAATTTGTACTTCCATTTATTGAATCAAAAAGCAAATAAATTACAAAAACATAATAGTTCTTGTCAAAAGAGAAGAACTCTAAAACTAAGAAAAGCTAACTAAGTAAAAACTAAAAACTAAGAACTTGAGAGAAAGAAAGAAAAGAGAAGATGTGTTTTTAGGTGTGGTATGTTATGAAGAGAATTGGGGTATTTATAGGTTAGAAAAGGAAGAAAAAGTGGGTGAAAAATGGTGGAAACGCGGAGTAGTGAATGATGACATCATTGATGACGTAGGGGCAACGGCGCACGCAAACTGGAGCAGGGGCGCGCAGAGGCATGCACGGAATGGAGAGTAGGCGCGATCAAGCGCATGCATCGTGGCCTGGTAGTAATTGCTAGCGATTTCTTCATTTTTTGACCCATTTTGTCCAATTTTTGCATATTTGTTGATTTTTCCTCATTTATTTTATGAATATATTTGTGATGTATTGCCTCTAGTATTCTTCTTTGAGTTTTTAAGTTACGTTTTTAAGTGTAAATAACTGAAAAATAATAAAAATACCCGTGATTCCGAAAAGACAAATTTATATAAATATATGATAAAATCATATAAATATATATATTTTTAATCAATTAACGTGCATAAAATTATGATAATTTTAGTACTTTTTGAGCACTCATCACTGCCCATAATTTTTAGATACATAGTTGTTAGACGAAAAAAATTTAGAGTGTTATTACTTAAGTTCTATCCAACTAATGGAAATAAGAGTTTCTTTTATAGGACAAGAAATGCTTATTTACAATAGTGAGAAATCAATATTTTATCCCTATTTTAATAGTTCACCTAACTTTTTGTTTTGGTTTTTGAATTTAAGGCTTTCATTTCCTTAGCATGATATGCCGAGTGAAGATGTAGGTTTTACATCTTTATTCCTCTTTATCATTTTCTACTGATAGTCCTTTTGATGACATAGATGATGACACATCTTCATCTTCTTAATATCTAAGGCATTAAATGCATTTGTGATCCTTAGTAATTTTCTTGGCGTAAAAACAAAATATCTTTCTTATTTTTTATTCAAATTATTACTGTTAAAATTTATTTCAAACTTATTAATTTTCTCACCATCTTTTTCAATGAGAGCTATATTGCTATGAGAAGTGATTATAACTTTATTAGTCAAGTAATTTATCTTAATTTCAAAACAATTATCAATTTTTCTAAGTTTATGATAAATTTGACTTAGCATCTACTTTCTTAGAATATAGAGTTCATCTGTATTAAATTTCTTTTCTAGAAACATCTTTGGTTTTGGAACTTCTTCATTAGTATTGAAAATCCTCAATTTGATAAAATGATTGGGGATTAACACAATATTCTTCATTCTAGTCCATAAATAAACTAAAAAATTTGAGATAAATAGGCTTGTCACCTACTTTGATCTTCTTCCTGAAGTTCTTCATAGCCTTCTTGAAATTTCATGAACATAATTTAATTCATTTAAATTAATTCTTGGATATAGTTTCTCGATTAAACCAACATGGAAAGTTTTATAAACAAATATTTGATCAATTCCTTCAAGAATATTAAATATACTATTTGTAAGGAATTCTTCTTTTTGTTGTGTAAAATTTTTATATCTTTGATAAATTCTTAAGTAGAATTTCTGGATAAAATATAGAGACTCATTAGTTGTGGTTTTCTTAAATAGTATTAGTGGTCGTACTATCTTTCCTAAGGTCTTCAACCTACTTGGTGATGGTGGTTGTTATTGTAATGTTGTAGAGTAATTTTTAAATATATCTTTTGGTGTTAATAGTTTTGGTACTCTATAGTACACATAACTGTTTTCAGTTTCTATTCTATTAGTGAAAACTTTGTGAGTTGTTCCACTAAATCCAATAATATCTTTGCTTTCTTGAGGCACGTTGTAGTAAATTCCTAGTTTTTGACTATTATAGACCATATAAGCCTTATTTTGGTCTTTTTTTTTACTTCTTTTTCAACCCAATTGAACTTTTCTTTTTCCATTTTAGAGGCGTTACTATCTTTTAAGCTGTTAGGATTTTTCTTCTAATTTTGAATTCTTTTTTTATAAGTTTTACCTTCATTAGAATGAATCTTTGAGGTCAATTCCTTATTAGATCTTTTGAACTCTAATGTTGGTTTTGAACTATTAAGTTCTTCCTATTTAATTCATATATCTAAAAAATGATTCTTTAGGTATAAAACATCGAGTTGTTTCTAAAGGGTTCTTATCTCCTTTTTTTTATCTTGATCTTGATATCAATATATTCCATTCCTATGAGAACAAAAATATTTAAAGATGTTAATTCTCTTATAAGAGTATCTGTTAAACTATTCTTGTTTTCTACAATATGTTCGACATCAAAGTTGTAGTGGTTAAACCACATTTGACATCTAACTAGTTTATAACCACCTACAATATTAGTCTTTAAAAAATAACCAAAATTATTGTTATCAATTCTAACAATGAATATAGAACTTATTAAATATATTGTAAATTTTTTAATAGCTTTTTTGACTACAAAGTATTCTTTTTCCCTACTGTGATAATTTAATTATAGACCATGAAAAGACTCTAATGTATATCTACAAATATATTCATTTTTGTTATCTACTTTTAATTTCATGTAAAGCATCTGTTTTAATTATTATTTTATCTTCTAGACCTAAATGGTATAAAGTAGGTAAATTTTTAATATCTTTTTTCAATTATTTTTTTGTAAAAGTTTTTGCATTTATGCAAGTTTCTTAATGTATGCTTCAACATATGTTAACCATCTTAGAATCTTTGTAATTGATTTTTATCTTTTAATCTACTAAGAAATTCTTGAATGTTATTTAATATATGGGGTTATAGAATATGTTTTCCATCTTCAATTTCTAACCCTAAATGCTTAATTGTTTTAGCAACTACTCATTTCTTTTCATAAAGTACAATGCCTTCTTTTTTACATTCTTGTAGAATATTAATGATATCCAAATAATGTTTATTTAATTCATTATTGAAAACAAAAAAATTACTTATATAAACATAACAAATATTTTGTAATTTCTTAAAGATGTTGTTTATATACTTTTTAAAAATACATGGAGCTTATTTTAATTCTAATGGAACAATAGTCCATTAGAGTTTTCCTTGAGGGCAACTAAACACTGTTAGTTTTTGATATTCCTCATCCAGTTTTATTTTCCAAAATCTACTTTTGTAATCAAAACTTGAGAAATATTTCTTCTCTTTTATTAATGATAATAATTTTTTTTGGAATAAAGTATCTACATCAATGATTACTTTATTCAATACTTTGAAGTTTATTACCATTCTATTTTTTCCTATTCTTTTCACTAATAATGTTAGACTAGAATAGTGAGTTACTTGATATTATGGCTTTTAGTTCCAAACATCTTGAATTTGTTTTTCAAACTTAGTCCTATCTTCTGGAGTCTAAATCATAGGTTTTACTGTAATGACTTTATTAGGGTCTCTTAGTTTTATGTTAGCAATCATTTTATATTTGTTTAATTTTTGATCTAAAAGATTTTCTAAACTTATTATTTTAATAACTTTTTGATGCATGTTAAGGCTTTATCTTTAAGAATTGTATTAAGAAAAGAGTTTTATTTTTCTTCTATATCTAATGAAATGTTTTTCAAATAAGATTTTTGTTGTTGTTTTGTGTCTAACTCATCATGTTTTTTTCCTTTTTATGTTATTGCATAAAATTTAGGTTTGATACAGGCAATTGTTTTCTTATTTTTGACACATAAATGATTTCATCATTTAGTGTTGTTAGACTTATTTTTTTCTAAATATTGTATGAAATATTAATATAAGTTTAGAAAATTATTTCTTATTAATAAATCAATTCATGTTTCTTGTTGATTATGGAACAAATATAAAAAAAATTCTCTTCCTATCATTATATTTGTATCTTTTAAAACTTTATTAAGATTTATTGTAATATTGTTATCAATTTTTACAATTAAATCTTTTGGTGCTTGTTTTCAAAGTTTCTCTAGGAATACATATTTATTAACTATACATATACTAGATTCTATATCTACATATGCATGTAAATGATAACTTGTGTAATCTTTAAATTTCAATCTCATCTTAGTATACGTATTGTTTGGATTTGTAATAATATACAAGTCATTTATCTTCTGATGAAGAGTATTCATATTTTAAGTTTATTATTTCTTTATCAGTTTCTTCTAATAGATAAATACTACAAACATCATCTATATCCGATTTCTCTTATTGGTTCTAATTCTATCTTAAAAGCTTCTTTTAAGATTTTTACTTTTTGTGAATTCCTTTTTAAATTCTTTTTTATGTTAAAGCATGTTAGGGCACTCATTAGCATAATGTCATTTCCCATTGCAAATCCAACATCTATTTATTTTTCCTTGATGGGTAATAACTTTTATTCTATGATGGCTTATAGTTTTTTTTTCTAAAATATCTTTTTCTATAAGGTTCTTTGTTATATCTTCTCTTATATTTTTGAAAGTTTTGTTTTCTAAATTTATATTTTTTAAATGTTTTGTATTTTTTATATTTTTATTTGAAATGTTTTATATTACATCCATATTTTTTTGATATTCTAAAATCTTTTATATTATAACGGATTTTATCATTTTCACTTAATTGTATATATTCCTATATTTCTTGACATTTGATGACTATTCAATTTTTAAGAGTTCTTATTCTTCTTCATAAGGTGTCCAATATAGTTTTTTTATTTCTTTTATTCCATCATTCTATTTTAATTTTATGTAATGTTTTAGGTAATTTATGAAAAAATATTTCCTTACACATTTCATATTCACAAATAAAGAAGTCTATATAACACATGTCACATATTTTCATATTCGTTAAATGTCACTTGGCTTACTTAATTTCATTTTCACTGGTTTTAGTAATATGTCTATCTTTCTCTTCTCTAATAAACTCTTTGTATATTTCATTTACTACAGTATCTAAGTACTCCCTAACCTGGGGAACATTCCCCTGTATTTATAAATGTTATTGTTCTGTTAAATTTGTAATTCTATTAAATTTATAAATCAAATTTTAACATTTTCTATCATTTTATAAGCTACTTAAACTTTACAAGTTAAAGGATTTGATTGTGTGATTGGATAAATTTATATGATTACACTCATACTACTAGATTATTCATCTAGGCTTTTTTCCTATCTCTTATACAATCTAAATCAAAAAGATCATATCTATAATTTTCATGAAGTTTGAATTCTAATGGTATACTACCTCTTATTGCCCAATGTAATTCTTCTTTGATTTTGGATTATTGTTTTCTTCTATAAGGAATGCCAGGTTCTTTTAGCCTTTGCCTATTTTTTTTCTTCTCTATATGAGTCATATGTTCCTTCTTGATAAGAAATTGGTAATGAAATAGGTTTTATATGATTTTTTCAATCATATTTTTTAGTTCAGAATTAGTTTCACTAACTATTGTCATATATTCTTCCTCTTTGTTTGTACAAAAGTTTTCATTATAATGTCTTCCTAATTCTTCATCTATTAGAATTAACAAACTAATTAATTTTTCTATTTTCCTATTTTCAAGATCCATAAATTATTTTTCTCATTCTTTTCTATATTCAATTAAACTAAAATTACATCTTCTTTTTTATCTTGGGGTTTTACTCATTTTTTTCTCATTCCTAGGTATCAATGCATCTGATCTCCTTGGTAGTTCTTCTTTTAATCCTACAAATGGATCAAACTTATAATCTACAATTTCATTGTCTCTTGATATATTATTTACATCCCTTTTTAATTTTGTAAATTCCCTATGTATGGCTTTTTGTAATTTATTATAACAATATTATCTTATTCCTTTTATGAGTTCTTTTTATGTTTTATTTGTATCTTGTAAGGACCTCATGTTTGATTCTTATGTTATATCCATTTATTTTGATATTTCAAAGTCTATTAATATTTTTGATTTATTATTTTTTTAATTTCTTGGAAAGTTTTATCTATTTTTATGAATTTATTTTATATATATTAAACTATTATGGTTGTTTGTTAATGAATATCCTACCATGTGGTTTACTAAAATGGATGATTTTAATATTTCATTAAATCTTATATTTTTAATTTATAGGTTAAATTTAATACTTAATTCAAGTTCTTGTCGTTAATATTAATGTCAAACTTAGGATATAATATGAATTTTAATTTTTGATATCCTAGGTTTTCACGAATAATTTATTCTAATAAAACATATTTTCTATTTATTATTATATTGTCTATGAATGCTAATTTTATTGGTGTATTAATTTCTTCTATAAAATATGTTTTTATTAATATTTGGATTCCTAAATGGATGTATCTAACTTTTCCTTTATCATTCCACTACTACAAAAAAGGGTATTAAAGTTGGTTCGTTAAATCGACTTTACATAAAATGACTTAAAATTTAAAGTCAATTCAACACGTGAATCGACTTTATTTTTTTTTTAAAAGAAAAATTACTCATTTTCTATTATACCCAAATAAAAACTTGTATTCAAGAAGAAGAAAAAACCAAAATCAGTTTAGCAAATAGTTCAAATAATACAAATATTTAAAAAATAAAATATTAATTAATAGCAGAAAAATTATCATGGTTTTGTTCTATTTTATCCAAGATCATCATATTCTTCTCCTTATGTTATAATACAAACCTACATATATAATACAAAAATTTATACACATAAATAATAATACCTAATAACAGAAAAAATATGAATAATAAGTGCGTAAAATTAATAGAAATACTTACAAAAGTAAATGAAGTGACAAAATGAAGGAAATGAAGAAAAAATGGTGTTTTGTAAGTTAGAAATGAGTATAAATTTTTTGAGTATTTTGCTCAAAAAATAGGGGATCTAAAAGATTAGTTAGAGAGGAAGAAAACCCACTAACCGGCGTTGGAATTGGTAGTCGTAGGTGGCCGGAAAATGAGAAATTGTGGAGGAGAAGTGGAGGAGCTTTTGGGTTTTTGAGAGTTATGCAACGCTTGGAATAATTTTTTTCTAGGGAAAAAAGAAGAGAAAATAATTTATCCACGTGTGTAACGTCGGTTCCACGTGTCGAACCGACGCTACATATAGAGGTACCATCGGTTGATGTGGTGAACCGACGCTATCCACGTAGCATAACATCGGTTGACACCTAGAATCGATGCTACGTCCACGCATAGCATCGGTTCAACACGTCAACCGACATTGCGTTCTACATGGATAGCGTCGATTCTACACGGAACCTACTTTAAATTCATTATAAGTCGGTTTTTACAAAAACCAACTTTACATATCAACTTAAATGCCCATTTTTGTAGTAGTGTTCTAAGGAATTTTTGATAGTTTATTCGAAATGATTTTTTGTCAATTAATGATATATTATACATTCCTTTTGCGTCTGAAATATTAATACTTATTTTTTATTATTTATTTCATAATATATTATATTTTTTCTTGAAAATATTTTCCTTATTCTTGAGAACAATGAATCTTTAAATCCATCTCATTCCTTAAAATTTAATTTTTTCTTCAAATTTATTTTTACTAATTATGATTTCTTGTGAGAAACATCATGAAATATCTTATGTTTCTATTTCTATTATTTTTTGATTTCTTATTTTTTTTATTTTCTATTATGTTATTTTATGTATAAAAGATTACTATTTACTTCGATTAATTTTAATTTTCATTAAATATAGGACTATATATAGATATATATACTCCTATATTATGGTATCAGAGCCAAGGGGTTAATTTAAATTGATTAATACATGCAGTAGTTAATAATCATTATTATTGTTCTCTGACTTCAATATAAGTCCCATCTCCTCTTACAGTACTAGCTTGTACTAATACATATAAATTAGTTGTTCACTTTAATAGAACAGGTAAGGTTGCTACAGAAATGCTTTAATCCGGGTGAAGGGTTGTAAGTCTCGCTTAAGCCGAGTGATAAGCGTTTAGGGCATTAATACCTTATAAATACCGATGGTTTAGCAAACGACCAATTCTATTAGGTAGGTGTTATAAGTTATAAGTATTCTTATAAGAGATAGAACAAGAACTTAAATATTAAATACTAAATGCATTGATTATTTAAAATAATTCCATGACTTAATTTCATGACTTATTCTCTGTATCTTACTTGTTATTAATAGATTGCAATTTATCTGTTAAGAATCATATTTACCATGCTACTCATATTATATTGATGATTAGTTTATCCATATTCGTTTACAATTTTATTGTCTTTTAATTTTAAATTAAAACATGTCAAAACAAAACATTTCTGCTTCATCACAATTATTACATAAAACTTCATCATCTTCTTCAAAGAAGTCTTATATTACCAATAGTAACGAAGTTACTATTGAAACTTTGAAAAAACTATTGATCATTGGAAGGTACCAAAGATCAATAAAAATCAAATTAATCAAACAAAGATGATGAATCTTTTCAAAACAGATTACATTATTAAAACTGAAAAAAGAGATCTTCAACTTTCATTACCTTTTGAATCAATCCAACTTCTTTCAAAAGAATCATTACAAAAACATTTTGACAAAAAATTCAAATATGTTCATATAGGCTTAGTCCAGATTGGATTAAGGTCATTAACCCGATTAGGGTTAAGTTCATCAATACTAGCAGTCTTAAGGGATGCTAGATTAACAGATTTCAAGGAATCTTTATTAGGAACGGTAGAAACAGGTTTAGGTTTAGGACCTATATCCTTTAACTGTTTTCCAGATATAGTAGTATTTCTAGGAGATCCTCAAATATTAAAAACATTAACTCTTCAAATCCAAACTCATAATACTAATGTGTTACCAGGAACAATTACGGTAGCCTTATTATTTATAGTCTATTATAAGATTATGACGTCCACTTGGGACATTAAAAACATTCATAACTCCAGTAAAGGAGAAACCATTTTATTACAAACAGACTTGTCTAGATCCAACATTACTATCCCTAGACCAATAAGTTGGGATAAAGTAGTATACCCATATAGATGGCTTTTAGAAGGAATTTCCCAACCAACATCTAAAACTCATCAACTGAAAGAAGCTGTACAAAACACAGAACTAATGGAAATAATAAAATACAAAAATGGAAATATTGAAATAGGATTCAATAGATCTTCATCAATGAGATGCTCTTCGAGTACCTCAGATTTCTCATCAATAGATTTACCTTTCAAAAAAAACCCTAGGTCATCAACTTCTGATTTACTTAGGAGAACAAAACTCAAAGGAGTAGACTGTAGTACACCAGTACCCAAACCAGTTTACACGGTTGACAACTTTGAGATGAGCGAATCACCTCAGTTATCACCTATGTTTCCATCATCACCAACTCAGTCATTAGCACCCAACCAAGAGGTTATGATAAATGAGTTAAACGTAATAACAGTGGATGGAGAAGAACCTTGGGATGTAGAAGTCCTTAGGATAGATCTAAACCTACCACATAATAAAAAAATCAAAAATTGGTTCTATAGTGCACACTCAATGAAAACTAGGGCAAGTTGCTTTAGGAAGCATGAGCGTTACATTAAAGAACATAATAAAAACATAGATTTCATAGATTGGCTAAAAATCTATAGAAAATCACAAGGATTAACCTCTATAACCATAGACACGGTAAGATCTTCCTTTGTTAATAAAATTGATAAAGAAGAATCACCAATAGTTAACCCTCAACCAGTTAGCTCATTACCAGTGGTCCAACCACTAGAAACATTACCAGATCACATTGTTACCCAAACCTAGGATAGTATAGTTGAATCAACATCACTATTAATTAACCATGAATAGGTTAGCATAGTACCATTAGTTGACCTTAAGTCAAATGAAACAGTAAAACCTGTTGACTTAATCAAACCATGAGCGTTCTTAATAAGTAACCTACCAGTTACTATACAGGATCCAAAACCAGAACCAATAGTTAAACCTATAGTTCAAATTGACCCTAAACCAGTCAAAATTACAGTAGAACCAATAGCCATAGAACCTAAAGCTATAGTTTCACATTACAAAACATTTCCATCAATCAGTGTCTCGGATGTCACAGAAGCTGACTTCAATATGCTTTTAGAAGATAAACCTGTAGAGACTTTAGCTAGCAAACCAGTAGCTTTAACTCCACAACTCAAAACATTTTTAGAAATTAAACCTATCGAAATCACACTAACTGACTTCGATAGATTTTTAGAAGAAATGGATGATCTAATTAACTCAATTAATATGATCAAAACTAAAAAGAAGTTACCCATATGGGAAACTCCAGATGGTTCAATTGAAGCTGAACATCCTCCATTAAGACCTATTACCATCCCTTACTAGGATAGTCAAGTAGAAGCCTTTGCCCTTAAGAACCCTCAAGAAAACCAAACAACCAACCTCAAAAACATAGTTACCCAAAATAATTATACAAACATCAGCCTAAATACTTTAGGTAAACAACTCATCAAGATAGAGAAAAATCTGAAAATAGATATTCCCTCTACCTCTTATCAAACAACAGATAGGATAGTTAAGAACCCAATCTTCAAACCCTTCCAGGTCTCTAAACTAGCCCAGGAAGAAATAACATCAAAATTTGAAAAACTTTAAAATTGGAATAATACTCTTAGATCCCAATTAGAACAAAATAGGATTAGTTGTTCTTGAGTCACTAATGACTTCAAAACTAACCCAGAAACCATTAAATGATCTTAGTATTCTTAGCAAACTAGGATCTGATATATCATCTAAAGATATGTCCCAGGAAACCATTTCTAAACCAACTCCTCACATCCAAAAATTAGCTTGGCAAGAACCTAGCCCAGTTAGGTATCCTCACACCATAGGAACCCAACCTAGTCAGGTTATCCAAACTAAGTATAACGTGTCTTCAATCTATGTTTTGAACATAGATGGTATAACTGATCATGAGATATTAAATATCTTACAGCAAATAACCATGGCGTAAAATGCTTATAAAACCCAAATTGGTACAACTGATAAAATAGTTGTTGAATTATTAATAGTTGGCTTTTCATGCCAATTAAAAGGATGGTGGGATCATCATCTTTCAAAACAACAACAGTCAGATATTTGCAATGCAATATTGACTGATGAGTGTGGTATACCCATACTTTCCCATCAAGGAGCTCCTATACAGGATGCAGTCTCCACATTACTCTATACCATATCACACCATTTCATGGGAGATCCATCCCATTTAAAAGATAAAAATGTTGATCTTCTTTCCAACATAAAATGTAGGAAGATAAGCGATTTTCAAAATTATAAAACTACATTCCTGTCTAGAGTTATGTTAAGAGATAACTCTATTCAACCATTCTGGAAGGAGAAATTCCTAGTAGGACTTCCTCCCCTCGTAGGTAAGAAAACCAGAAACAAAATATGCGAAACTTATGGGAATCACATCATCCCATATGATCAACTAACCTACGGTCAATTGATCAGTTTTGCTCAAAACCAGGTTCTTCAAATATGTCAAGATTTGAAAATCCAAAAACAAATGAAATTGGAGCTCAAATTTTCCAAAAGAGAAATTGGATCATTTTGCAAACAATTTGATAGCAATCTCTCTATTAACAAAACCTGCGAGGGAACTTGCAGTAAAACCAAATCAAAACCTTATAAGGAATCACATAAAACTTATAAGAAATTTTCAAAATCAAGAAAACCATTCTTTGAGAAAAGAATGAATTTTTATAACAAAAATAAGGAAACAAAACATCATAAAAAACCTTTAAAATTTTTAAAGAGTTTAAATGTCATAAATGTGGCAAGAAAGGTCACACTACAAATTACTGCAAAATGTCTGAAAAACTTCATGAATTAAAACTTGAAGAAGACACATTTGCCAAAATATCTGCCCTAATGGTGGATACCTCTTCATCATCATCTAAGTCTGAACAATGGACATACGAAGAAACAAATCCCCAGGATGATGAATTTGTAACCAGCAATTCAGATTCCTCTGATAAAAATATTAATGTATAAACTAAGGAAGAAGATGAACAACTTCAAGATAAAATCCTTAAGTTAAATGATCCATCAATAACCAAATTATATGTAGACTACCTAACTATAAATTAGGAAAAATCAACAAAAAGGAATTCTGAACTTCCAAATACCAGCACAAGCTATTATAACCTCACTCTTGTTCTGGAACGTAAGAACAAAGTTATTAAACCAGAAAGTCAAATTCAATACTTAAAATTGGAAATCAAAACTATTAAACTGGAACTCCACCAGCTTAAAGAGAAATTAAAATAATATGATATTAAGCTTCAACTACGTAATAATGGAGAAAAAATATCTACTTATGTAAGTGATTCTGACGATGATCTTGCTCAAAACAATCAAGAAATCCAAAACTTGAGAAAAATTACCACCAAGAAATATAAAATTAAGATAACCTTAGTATTCCCTATTGATTCAAAACTAGAGACCATTGCCCTATTTGACACAGGGGCTGATCTTAATTGCATCACACCATCAATAGTTCCCAGAAGGTTTTACAAACCAACTGAAGAACGACTTAATTCAGCCAATAAATCTCAAATGAGCATTATTGGAAAAACTGAGGTATCTATTCTGAAGGGATCATACCATATCAAAACTCCATTCGTCATAGTATCTGATATTGGCTACTCAATCATATTAGGCACACCATTTATGGATATCATTACTGCTTATTCTGTTATGCATGATAGAATTTCTTTCAAAATTGGAAGAGAACCTTCCAGCTTCCCTTTCCTCGAAGAACAAAAAACCAGAGATCTTAATCTCATCAAAACCTATTCAATCTCCCCAAAAGAGATTTCTGTTCTTATAAACCATAGATAAAAGGACCTTTTCTATCTCAAAACCAAAGTTCAATCTCATACAGTTGAGAAAGAGCTTCAAATCCCAGAGATCAAAGAAAAAATCTCTAAACTACAAACATCTTTTGAAAAGGAAGTTTGTTCTGAATTACCCAGTGCTTTCTGGGAAAGAAAAGAACATATGGTAGATTTACCATATGAACCATCCTTCTAATAAACGGATATCCCTACAAAAGCAAGGCCTATTCAAATGAATGGTAACCTTGAACAATTTTGAAGAAAAAAGATCAAAGACCTTTTATCTAAGAATCTTATTTCAAAATCCAAATTGCCGTTGAGTTGTGCGGCCTTTTATGTCAAAAAATCAGTCGAGATTGAAAGAGGAACTCCTCGGCTAGTCATCAACTATAAACCTTTGAACCAAGCCTTAAAATAGATTAGGTACCCTATCCCTAATAAAAAAGACTTGCTTCAAAAATTATACTCATCATCCATATTCTCAAAGTTTGATATGAAATCAGGCTTTTGGCAAATCCAAATCGAGCCTCAATATAGGTACAAAACTGCATTCATTGTTTCGTTTGGACAGTTTGAGTGGAATGTTATGCCATTTGGGCTCAAAAACACACCCTCTGAGTTTCAAAGGATTATGAATGACATATTCAACTCTTACTCAGAATTTTGTATTGTGTACATCGATGATATACTCATATTCTCAAAAGATGTCAGACAACCTATCAGACATCTCAAAACTTTCTTCCATATTATCAAGAGGAATGGATTGGCATTATCAGCCAAGAAAATTACTCTTTTTCAAACAAATATCAGGTTTCTTGGACACAACGTATCCAATGGAACAGTAATCCCAATCAATAGATCCCTATAGTTTACGACTAAGTTTCTTGATAGGATTGTTGACAAAACCTAGCTATAAAGATTCCTATGTAGCTTAAATTACGTATTAAGTTTCTGCCTCAATATCAATAGGTTAGCCAAACCTTTACATAATAGGCTTAAGAAAACTCCTGAGTCATAGACAGAAGAACATACCAAAATTGTGCAAAGAATAAAAGCACAAGTACAAAACATTCCTTGCTTACATCTTGTGGATCCAACACTCCCCAAGATAATAATGAAAAATTGTTCAATTTGTCTCTGGCCATTGGAATGATTGTCAAAAGAATGATTCCACTGTAAAAAAAGAAGTACTTTCCATAGTACTTTGTATTTCTAAATTTCAATCAGATTTATTAAATCAAATTTTTTTTACTAAGGATTGATTGTAAATCTGCTAAAGATATTTTATTAAAAGATGTAAAAAATATTGCATCAAAACAAATTTTTGCCAGATGGTAAGCATTATTAAGTATTTTTGATTTTTATATAGCATTTATCAGAGGAGAAAACAATTCATTACCAGATTTTCTAACCAGAGAATTTCTTCAAAACAGGTATCAAGATGAGCAAGAAAAAGAAAGGCAAGGAAAAGAGTGAACTTCCAAACCTTACCATTACCAACCTCTCATCGGCTAAACCAATTATGACCTAGTCTCAGGCCACCCATAACCAACCAAACCCTGGAGAAATCATCACCTCAACTAACCCCTGAGGATTTAGAATTAAATAATCACATCCATGAGTGGTTGCAAAATATGGATTCTGAGAAAATTAGAACTGCATTTCGTTGTATCCCAGAAATTGGAGGACCAAATTTTTCACCAAATTTCGAAATCATTCCTTCCAAATCAAAACCATTTTCTCAAAAAACATCTGGAACAATTTTTATTCCAGAAAGAAGAGTCACGTCTTCAACTTATTTTCCTCCTAAAGAAGAATGGAAGTAATTCCCAAAATAAAAACATCATCTGAGTATTTTAAGAAACAACCAACTTAGGTGGTAAGTATTATTGAAAAACAATTTTTCAACCAAAACCCTTATCTGGCCATTCAAAATTATTTTGGGAAAGAGATTTTTTACAGGCCATCATTATCTTCAAAAACTCCTCAATACTATCAGAGTATTTTGGAAATCATACGTAATGTGGGATTCAAACATTTACATTACCCAAAATCATCAGAAGTGCAGTTTTCAACTGCCAAACTTCATAAAATCATATCTCTAGCAGACTGGGGAAATGAATTATATAAACAATTGGCTTTCCTAATCAGTGCAACACATTCCACCCCTCATTGTACATCATACAATTATTGGGATTATCACCAGACATGGTTAAATGCATTTCTTATTCAAAATAAAGATAACCAGCATTCTTGGTTATTTTTCTTTGTTAATAAGTCTATTAATCCAAACCAATTCTCATCATGGTTCTTACAGTGGTGGAAACTATTCGGAAACCTTTCATCAATTCTTATATCACCTGTGAAAGAGAGTTATAAATCTTTCCAATCACATTATAAACCATCCACAGAGGAAGCTAGATTCCCTCCTTTGTGTATATTTTGTTTGAATTTTTTCCTTCCTTGGGTATGTCAATGGGTCTTATACCCAGAAGCATAGAAGGTAATTACTATCAAATGTTCATTTCAAATCAAATGGTGGTCATCATTCACGATCCCAAAAACACTCTTATTACCAACTGTTGAAAAATGGCTAACTCAAAAAGGCTACAAAGATCACCTAGTGAAGGAAATACAAGCTTATTCATTATTATTAGCACAGAAAGCACACACAAATGTCTTAATTTCTCAAGCTAAAACGCAGGAAGAACTCTTGGACTTCATCAGACAACTATCATCTAGGTAATCATCTCAGCCCTCAAAAGAGGAGCTACCTGACTCGAATGAAACACAATCACCCGATAAAACAGTAACTCCATCACAAGCTTCAGAAGAGGACCTAATAAATTTAGAAATCGCAACTGTAGATTTAAACTTTTGGGTCCCAAAAAATTAGGTCCATTACTGTCTATTATTAGGCCTACGAGTCCATATTATTAATACATGGGCCTACGAGTCCATTAATATTAATATTATTATTATTTTTATAAGGGCCTACAAGTCCATATTATTAATACATGGGTCTACGAGTCCATTAATATTATTATTATTTTTATAAGGGCTTACGAGTCCATATTATTAATATATGGGCCTACGAGTCCACTAATATTATTATTATTAGGGCTTGCGAGTCCATTTTATTACTAAATTGGGCCTATGAGCCCATTAATATAGTATGACTATTTTTTTCACAAAAGAAGACGAGATAAAACAGTGCTGACAAGACACTGTTCCAATTACCCAAATAGTACCGACAACGTACTATTCATTTACCTATTCGGAATAATGAAGTAATTACTATTCACAACAATAGTCAAGATTCCTACCTGCCTCCATCTTTCTCTCTGCCTCCCTGCCTCCATCTCTCTCTCTCCCTCCCTTCCTCCATTGCTGGTTTCATACTTTAAGGCTTCTCTGTAGCTACTACTTATGATTCTCTACTTCTTTACTTCTCTCTTACTGCTACTTGTGATTCTCTGCTTCACTATTGCTCGTGCTTCTCTGCTTCTCTACTCGCTACTGTTGTTGCTACTGCTGCTCGCTGTTGCTATTGCTAGCTGCCACTGCTCGCTACTGCAGCTCACTGTTCGTTGCTCTTCATCACAGTACAAACAAAAGGTTATATTTGTTTGAACTTTTTTCTTTTTCTGAATTTTGATTTCAGATATAATATTCAAATGCTTTGTTTTGGCTGCTATTGATAGTTATTACTTTTCTTTAAAATGGATGTGTGAAGCAATAAGCTATCTAGAACATATTGTGTGATTTACTGTTTTCTTATAATAATTTTCAAGAGATATGAGATGAAATTACGAGTCTGAGTGAAAATATGATTGTATTGTAGAACAAAAATTGGATGATATTATAAGAAAATTTTGAACGGTCATAACTTTATGTTGGGAGGTCTGTTTTGGACAAATATTTTTAAGATTCCATGTAACTTTTTGATATCTAGGCATGCCAAATTGCCAAAGGCAATTTGTCCAGAGTTTTTCCCCAAAAAATGCTATTTTTCATGCTTTAATTAAGTTACAAAAAAATTAAGCTACTTTTAAAATATTGAGGTCTATCGTGGCTTGGTGGAACAAATGCCATCATTGTAGAACATCATAGTTATTTACATAATTATAAAAACTAATATCATAAAACATTGTTTTATAAATGGTGCATGTTAATTGAACATTTCATTCATATTATTAAATTTTTAATTATATTATATATAAATGTTCAATACATATTTTAAATCACATGAAAGCAAACATGTCCAACATCACCCCACGTCTATTTGCACATTTTTACAATTATTTATTGCAAATGTCTAATATTTTTTTCTACAACTATACAGATGGCTTTAGATAAAGATAATGATACACTTTATGTGATTGAAAAAGTAAATAAAGATGAAAGTGCAACATAACCAACTCAAGAAGAAGATTATATAAGTACTCCAATTCCTAACCCATGCATTGCTTCTAAAGAAGAAGGTAAAAAAGTTTCTTCTAGATCTAGTAATGAAGCATGGGCTCATTTTACTATAGAAGGGGTAGGACAACATCGCAAAGCTATATGCAAATATTGTAAGAAACAATATAAGTATGTGTCAAGAAAATCTAGCACGTCAAATATTGGGGAGGAATATCTAAAATGAATATGATGTTATTTGTGTCTATTTTACTTGATCCTAGGCATAAAAAGTGTTCTTTACATCTAAGTTTGCTAGAATTGTGTAATGGGGATGAGATTGAGGCATCAATGAGTTCAAAAAGGGTAAAAAAAAACTTTGGAAGATATGTACGAGGAGCATCGTAAAATTTATTTTCCCTCAAACATAGAAGAATCTTATCAACCTTTAGAAATGGGTACAAAAGGTTTTGGATGCATTCCAAATTTATGCTTCTCGTAAGAGAAAGCATTTAAAAGAAGTTCATACTATGGAAAACAAATTTGAGGTGGAAAAATACTTATAAGAAGCATTGGTTGATATGGATGATGAGAAATTTGATCTTTTAAGTTGGTGGAATATTCATTCCTCAAGATTTAAGATTTTTTCTTTGATAGCTCGAGATGTATTGGTCATACCGGTATCTACTATAGCATATGAATCTGCATTCTCTACTGGTAGTCGTACAATTAGTCCATACAGGAGTTCCTTATCTTCTAAAATTGTACAATCTTTGATTTACACTCAAAATTGGATTCGTTCATCTCCAATCATTAATTTCTAAGAGTCACTTGATGAAATTGAAGCTCTAGAATAAGGTATATTTCATAAAACTTTCAAATATATATAGATTTATTTGTTATCAAATATATATTATTATGTTTATTAGCTCATTATTTATTTATATTTTTAACTTTTTTATTTTTCATCATGCAGATGTTCTTGATGGTATTGGTGACTTAAACCTTGAATGATTATCAAAAAGAGTTCTTATTGTTATTAATGTTTCAAGAGTGAAGTTAATTTATGTAATTGATATTTCATAATTTTCTTATTTATGTAATTTTTTTAATTGATTTAAATTAAAATTTTGACCCTATCCGATCGGATTGGCATTTAAAGCGGATTCAAATTGAATAATTTTCGGATCGGATCAGATTCGGATTGATTTAAAATTGATAGATTCAAATTTGTTTGGATTGGCATATACATCAGATCAGATTCGGATTGAATAATTCATAATTTGCTTCGGATCGGATCGAATTCGGATTGACCTAAAATTTGTAGTTTCAAATTGATGCTCACCCCTAATACATATATCCTTTCATTTTTAGAGAATGAGATAAAAAGGAGAGTAAGAAAAGACAAAATAAAGAGGCAAAAGAAACTTAGTATGAAAAAGAGAAAAAAAAATTGTATTTTCAATCTAGAGTTTAGTTCCTCTAATAGAATTCAGTCGCTTGAAAGCTCGTAAAATAATAAACTGTGATATAATAAATTATATCTTGAGAGATAAGTTTCTATAATTCTCTAATATTGTATGATACACAGATTTCGATTCTTTACTCTATTTAAATTTAATTTAATTTGAATTTTGTATTTATAATTTATACATATATTTTATATTTATGTATTTTTAATTTTAATAAAATAATTTTATTCTTAACTTATTTTTACATGTATATACATTTTATTGTTCACTAACATGCTTTCTTAGATAACATATATTTTTTCACAAACAAACACAATTTTCAATACAAATCTTACATGTACGAGTCATTTGCTAAGGATCGTGAATTAAACGTATCAGCTTTGTCCTTAAGCAATCAATATCATTTGAATCAAAGCACCATCGGACTTCCCAACTGGTTGCAGATCAATGGCTACTTCACCTTTGAGTTGCAATAAGTTAGTTGCAAATGTGAATGCGAAGATAAATTGTGTTGATAACTAGTCTTATATGTTAAAAAAAGTGAATTTTTATAAAACAAATTATGTTAATTTGTGCCTTGTCCCACATTACTATTTTACATCACTTAAGAGATGTATAAATAGAAAATGATTGGTTATTGGGTTTGAGCCCTAAGGGGCACCCACTTTTGTGGAAAGGACTCTACCTAAGCAAATGTGATACCACACACACACACGCTGTCATCGTCTGACCGGCCGAGTCTGAGTGAGGTGGCATTTTATTTTCTGAAAAAAGGTTTTTATTAAAATACTTTTTCACTCAGAAAATGGTCATTATTTTTCTTTACTCATAAAATAACCGTTATTTTTTTTTACTCAGAAAATGGCCGTTATTTTTTCTTTACTCAAAAATATCCATTAAATGACCGTTATTTTTCTTTACTAAGAAAATGACCGTTATTCTTTCTTACTCAGAAAACGATCATTACTTTTCTTTTCATAAAATGATTGTTACTCTTTCCACCCAGACATGACTGTTATTATCATAATGGTGACACATTTTCGCAAACCTACAAATAGAGGGCTTCAGCTCTCAATTTCAACACATCAATTGGAAACATCTTTTACTAGAAAAAGCTCTCAAAAAGAAAAAGAAGAAGATACTAAATTATTTTGAGTTTTTAAAACAACAAAAATTTATAGGTGTAGCATTTCAGTCGTCATTAATGTAGTGAAGTTTCGAGACAGAAAACAAAGATTTTGAGCTGTTTTATCCGGATGACGACGAGGCTGTGTTTGCTTGCACAAGTTTGAGCAGAACCACGAAACATCTTAAAGATAACGACTTAATCCGTGACTTAACCCAAGTACATTGGTAACATCGTTTTTATACTACCTTTAACATACTTGTCCCAACACTATATTTATTAGGTCCTCATATCTAAGGAAAGATACGCCATTGCTTTGCAGGGATCGACCGGGGCAAATAAATTGTACTTGGAACTTGCTAAAAATGTTACTGCTGTAAGAAGATGAGTCATCCATAAGAAATTAAGGACAAAATAGTGTTTGGTTGTAGGTAAAATCAGGAAGGAGAGAAAGAGATGAACTGAATATTTTATTAATTGATTGAGTAAAATGAATACAACGCATGTTATTTATCACTTAGCTTTCTTTTTATACAAATCAAGCTATTGAGGTGTACATTTATCGAAATACACTTGATTACAACACTATTCTTCTACACATTTCCAAGTAACTAACTCGTTAACAAACTAACACTATCTATCAGCTGCAAACAAGTGCACTGTAGCTCTTGTGTGCTTGAGGGAGCTTTACAATATCAGCATACGATCCTCATCGGCGCATGTGCGTGTGCTATTGGTTGTATATTTGAAATAGCAGCAACCTTTTGATGAGCTTGATCAGCAGCCACATAATCGATCACTTGATTAGCTTGTGTGCCATCAACAACTTCTTGAGATGTATTACACCTTACAATCCCAAGCTGTGCCATAGGTGTGCGAGGGTAGGAACGAGTGGACTACCAAATAATATCGAAGAAAAGAAGCCAACTCCTGTCAGGAGTAGAACTATTAGTGTGATCTTAGCAGCAACTCGTCATCCATATTGGTCTTCTTCTTCTTCTTCTTCTTCTTTTTTTTTTTTCTTTTGATAATTAATCATGTTTGTCAAATATAATTTTAGTAACATCATTGTGAAATTGCAATTCCTGTGCAAGTAGAGAAGTCTCCCATGAAAGATGGAAACTGCAAAATTAAGAACAAACGAACGAGGGTATATAGATCAATATCTAGCAAGTGATTTGGCAGGTCAAGGTTATCTTGAAGTCAATTTCTGCTAGCTTTGATCTTCACTCTTACTAGAGTTCGGATCCTATAAAATAAGGGACGGAAACACCGGGCGATGTCAAATCTACTCTTTTCTTATAATTGACAAATTGATAAAGAAACTAAATCTTGATGAAAGAAATAGAATGTGTGCTTAAAATGACTGGGATGTTAAGCCTATTCATAGGTTGATGTTATATTCATATTATTGAGATATTGATATTCTATATTTGATCATATCTTTTTCTAGCATTTATTATATTGGATAATATTACCTGAATATTTTGTATGATTTAATTTAAATCAAATATAGACTGTGAATGATTGAGTGATGACTGCATGCAGATCATTAATCAGTCAAATATAGACTGTGAGATATTGATTGATATTCTATATCTGATCATATCTTTTTTTGATAATTATCATATTGGATAATATTACCTAAATATTTCATCTGATTTAATTTAAATCAAATTTTAACTGTGAGATGATTGAGTGATAATTGTATGTTATCATTAACCAGTCAAGTGGTGACGTGAAACAATAACACAATCTCCCCCAACAAGTTATAAACAAAATCCAGATTTTCAAACCTGAACTTTAAGCTTTGATTTCCTAGTAACCTCAACAAAGTTAATATACTAGCTAGTACAATATGCAACGACCAAAATGGCAAGATCTCGAATGTATATAGAGGACAGCAAAAATTTTAACGGTCTGTTTGGGTACATGACTCAAAAACATTTCCTTTGTTTTAAAACAAAAAACTGTTGATGAAATGCTATTTACATTGTGTTTCCATTGTTCATGAAAAACACGTGGAAATACGAAGAACTTGCTTGGCGTTAATAGGCTATCGATATTAGGGGTTCATTTGAAATTTTGCAATTCTCTGTCCTTTCGATGTTCAGATCACAATATTTGCAAATGGGTTTGATTCTTCACACAAATTCCAAGCTTTACAAAAGGTACATTTAAATCAAATTACATTATAGGTTTGCTAGGCTGGGAGTGCATCCTCTCGTGATGATTTTTTTATATTGATCGATGATTATTTTTTTCTTTTCAATTTTATTTATAATAAAAAAATTATTTAATACTATAGACAGATGTGTATCATTAGATGCATTTTTAAGGATAGAGACTTAAAGGTAAGTAAAGTTCATATCAACATAGTATCCAAATCCTATTAGGTCTGGGGCACATGCTCCTTTTATTTTGTTCTATTTTTTATTTTTAAGTAATGTTTTATGCATGTAACATTATATTGGATATTAGTCCTTAATTCAAGGAATAAAACAAGGACCTTAATTCAAGGAATAAAACAAGGAATCCTTAATTCAAGGAATAAAACAAGGAATCCTTAATTCAAGGAATAAAACAAGGAATCCTTAATTCAAGGAGTAAAACAAAGAATCCTTAATTCAAGGAGTAAAACAAGGAATCCTTAATTCAAGGAGTAAAACAAGGAATCTTTAATTCAAGGAGTAAATCAAGAAATCCTTAATTTAAAGAGTAATTGAAGGAATAAATTTTCCTTATATATAGCTATACAATTGTAATGAAAACATGAAGAAAATAATACAAACTAGAGAGCTCTTTTGTGTAGAGTTATTTCTTGTTTTTTCAACATGGTATCAAAGCAAGAAAATTAACTTGTTTCTGCTTTATTATTATCTTAACATTTTTAATCTTTGAAATGGCTGAAGACAAGTCGCTAGGATCAGAAGCTGAAAGTTTATCGGTACTTTCTTTATGAATATGCATGAGGTGGTTGTCAACCCAAATCAAAGATTAAGCTCAGTCTTGTTGAATGAGTTTAATTACTTGCCTTGGTCAAGAGTAGTGTCTCTGGCTCTAGGTGGAATGTCCAAGTTGGGGTTCATAAATGGAAGCATCGAAGTACCTGATGTTTCCTCACCAACCTATGAATCTTGGCTTAGTAAGGATCAGCTGGTTATGTCATGGCTCCTAAATTCCATGGAACGTAAATTAGCTGAAATATTCAGTTACTCTGAATCTGCATACCAACTATGGGAGACGGTTAAGGAAATGTATGGCAGTCAAAACAACGCTGCACGAGTTTTTCAATTAAAGAAAGACATCTCAGATCTGCAACAAGATGGCAAGCCTTTTGTACAACTCTTAGGAAGCATGAAAAGCATGTGGAATGAGTTGGAAATATATCGTCCTCATACAACTGATGTAGCTCTGCTACGAAAGAGAGCGGAAGAAGATAAGATATTTCAACTTTTGTCCAGTCTGGATTCAACATATGAAGATATACGATGTCATATACTCATGAATACTGAACTTCCTTCCTTCACCAATGTATGTGCGACAATTCAACGTGAAGAAATAAGGAGGAAAGTCATGAACAAGGGTACAATGGCTAGTTCACCTGAGGCAAGAGCCTATCTAACCAACGAGAGGAAGTACAAAGGGAAGCATCCAAACTTGAAGTGTCAACATTGCAACCATACGGGCCATGTTAAGGACACATGTTGGATTCTACATCCAGAATTAAAACCTGATTTTATAAAGGATAAGGGTTTACAGAAAGTGAATCGAATCGTCTTGGACACCGTGCAAATCATGCTTTTGCCTCTACCTCTAATGGGTCTGATCCATTCAAGAACTTCACAAATGAATCCATTGAACTCATGAATGAGTTTATGTTGTATCTTCAAAGCAAGACGGGAGGAGCCGAATTGATGTGTGGATAGCATAGAAGAAGGAAACTCAACATTGCTAGGCAAGTTTGCGGGCTTCTTGGCGTATACAAAACTCATACCACAAGAGGACATGCAAGGTATTATAAAATCCTTTAAAGCGCTCTTAAAATAAATATGTTACATGATTTTTGGGTTGTAGATTCAGGTGCCACAGATCATATGACAAACCATGTGTCAAACTCTCATAAGTTTGAAAAATTAGCAAATCCTTCTCAAGTTTCAATTGCAAATGGTGAGAATGTAAAGGTTTTAAGAAAGGAAAAAATAAAATTAATGTCAGATGAAATCGAGTCGACAGTTTTATATGTACCTTCCTTTCCTTTCCAACTTCTGTCTGTAGGAAAAATCACAAATACCTTGAATTGCTTAGCCATTTTTTCTCCTCACAATGTCATTTTTCAGCATTGTGTCACCAAAAAGACGATTGGTGAAAGGTTTTACTTTGATGGGCTCTCTGACATATCCAAGCACAACCCTAGAGGGTTTCAAGCCAAGTTTAATCCTATCCAAGATAATCAATTGTGGCATCAACGTTTAGCTCACCCTTCTCTACCAATTTTGTCAACTTTATTTCCAAACTTAGGAAATGATGAAATTGCATGTGAAACTTGCCACTTGTCTAAGGCCACTAGATTGCCTTTTAATTCTTCCTTGTCTAGGGCTAGTAAGTGTTTTGAACTAGTTCATTCAGATGTATGGGGACCAATTAATGAATCTTTTGATGGTTATAAGTATTTTGTGATTTTTGTTGATGATTTCTCTCGAGTCACATGGTTATATCTTTTAAAGTCTAAGAATGAAGTTATGGAAGTATTTAAGGACTTTCATAATCTTGTTAAAAATCACTTCTCTTCTAAAATTCAAACCTTAAGGTCTGACAATGGCACTGAATACATGTCCCATATCATGAAACAATATTTGAGCATTCATGGCATTATGCATCAAACAAGTTGTGTTGGCACACCTCAACAAAATGGTGTAGCTGAACGCAAAAACCGGGATTTACTTGAAAAAACTAGAGCATTAATGCTACAAATGAATGTACCAAAGAGATTCTGGTCCCAAGGGGTTATGGCAGCTGCTTACATCATCAATAGATTACCCAGCCGAGTCTTGGATTTCAAGTCTCCCCTAGAGGTCATGAAAGGAAGGAAAATTAACCTTTCACACCTTAGAGTCTTTGGCTGCATCTGTTTTGTACATATTCAATCTCATCATCGAGATAAATTGGATCCTAGAGCTGTTAAATGTATTTTTCTTGGTTATTCATCTACACAAAAGGGATATAAGTGTTATGATCCCCAACTTAGGAGATTAATTGTGTCTAAAGATGTTCGGTTTTATGAAACTAACCCTTTTTTCAGCAAGTCACATGAAATCACAAGTCAAGGGAATGGCATCTTGGATGTGTTTCCATTACCAAGAATTGAACTTGAGGCTCCACAACAACAAGATCCCAGCCATGTCAACATTGATGCATCTCTCACTGAAAGTAA
Organism: Hippophae gyantsensis; assembly: GCA_030763125.1. Taxonomy (NCBI): domain Eukaryota; kingdom Viridiplantae; phylum Streptophyta; class Magnoliopsida; order Rosales; family Elaeagnaceae; genus Hippophae; species Hippophae gyantsensis. The sequence continues at coordinate 30,029,346 of CM061028.1, forward strand.
CAATGAAGGGTCTCGTCTTAATGGTACACTGCATGAAGATGGTGATAATCAAGATGATCCTCACAATATGGTACAAGATGTGAACGAGTGTGAGATAACTCCTTCTATTCCACGACGTAATCCAATGCGTGTTAGGCAACCTCCCACAAGACTTCAAGACTTTGTCACCTACAAACCCACACATCCCATCTCAAATTATGTGTCATATAAGAGAGTGACACCAACCCATGCCGCATTCCTCAGCACTATATCGAGTTACAGTGAGCCTCAAAACTTTCATGAGGCCAACAGCCAAGAGGTGTGGAAGGAAGCCATGCAAGAAGAACTTAAAGCCCTAGATCAACACAACACATGGAGCATCACCAAACTTCCAAAAGGCAAGAAAGTTGTGGGTTGCAAATGGATCTATAAGCTGAAATTCAAGTCAGATGGATCAATTGAGAGGTATAAAGCAAGATTGGTGGCTCGGGGATTCACTCAAACATTCGAGGTGGATTACAAAGAAACATTTGCACCTGTTGCAAAAATGAACACAGTAAGAGTGCTACTGTCTGTGGCTGTAAACAAGGGGTGGTCCATGTACCAAATGGATGTGAAGAATGCATTCTTGCATGGTGATCTCAAAGAAGAAGTCTATATGAAATTACCACCTGGGCATCCTCAAAGCAATGAACTGGATTTAGTGTGCAAATTGCACAAATCCATTTATGGTTTGAAACAGTCCCCACGAGCTTGGTATGCCAAGCTAAGCTCAGTTCTCACTAGTGTTGGTTTCAAAAGCAGCAATGCTGATTCCTCACTATTTGTTCGCACAGGAGCTATGGGCAAATTGGTTGTGCTGATTTATGTAGATGATCTGATAATTACAGGTGATAATGCTGACGAGATTTTCAACCTGAAACAGTCCCTCAGACAAAGGTTTGCAATTAAAGACCTTGGGATATTGAAGTACTTTCTTGGTATAGAAATGGCAACCTCGCACAAAGGACTCTTTCTTAACCAAAGGAAATATGTCCTAGATTTGCTTAAGGAAGCTAACATGAGCGATGCTAAACCAGCCATTACCCCTCTTGACAGCAAGCTCAAACCTAGCTTGAAGGGCACGCCACTCATGGATATAAGTTATTACCAGCGACTGGTTGGTAAGTTGATCTACCTAACAATCACCAGACCTGACATCACATATTCTGTAAGTATTGTGAGCCAATTCATGCACTCCCCGACATTTGAGCATTTGACCCTTGTTAAAAGGATTTTACGCTACTTAAAAGGATCAGTGGGTCGTGGTATTATCATGAAGAAGAATGACAACACACAAATCATGGGGTATTGTGATGCTGATTGGGCAGGGAATGCAATTGATCGCAAGTCCACCACTGGCTACTGTACATTTGTCGGTGGAAACTTGGTCACATGGAAGAGTAAGAAGCAAACTGTCATTGCCAGATCAAGTGCCGAAGCTGAGTATCGTGCAATGGCTTCAACTGCGTGTGAGTTGATATGGCTTAAAGGTCTTCTGTGTGATTTAGGTGTTCCTACAACTCTTCCTATGTCCTTGTTTTGTGACAATCAGGCAGCTATGCATATAGCATCAAACCCAGTGTTTCACGAGAGGACGAAACACATTGAAGTTGATTGTCATTACGTTCGTGAACAAGTTCAATCACAGGTAATTCAGACACATTATACAAGAAGCTTCGACCAACTGGCTGACATCTTCACCAAGCCCTTGGCTTCTCATCAGTTTCAACGACTTTTGTCCAAGCTTGGATCCATAAACCTTCTGGATCCAGCTTGAGGGGGAGTATTGGATATTAGTCCTTAATTCAAGGAATAAAACAAGGACCTTAATTCAAGGAATAAAACAAGGACCTTAATTCAAGGAGTAAAACAAGGAATCCTTAATTCAAGGAGTAAATCAAGGAATGCTTAATTTAAAGAATAATTGAAGGAGTAAAATTTCCTTATAAATAGCTATACAATTGTAATTGAAACATGAAGAAAATAATACAAACTAGAGAACTCTTTTGTGTAGAGTTATTTCTTGTTTTTTCAACACATTATATGAGATATTAAAATAATTGTGAACCTATTTACTAACAAAAACTAATTACATTGTGACATGTATGCATGTATTAAGTTGTGATAAAAAAATTATTTATTTTTAAACTTGCATGTGTTTATTTTAATTTTTATTTCTAATCCTTGAAATATTTGTGCATTAAAAAAAGAAGAATGATAATGTCAAATCTATATTTTACCATATCATAATGCTTTATTAGTTCCCTTGATGTTGTAAAAAAGAATAATGGTATGTGCATTAAGAGACCTGTGAATTGTATGTTAAATGAGAAAGGCGGAAGGTTTAAGTAACTCTAAGTTGATTTAGTAACAAAATGTCAATTATATTGTAAAATATTTTATCACGCATGAATCAAGTTTTGATGAGAAAAAATTTATAAAATAACATAAATGAGTTTTGTTCATGATATTTTTTGTTAACATTAATGATTGGTACACCTCTCGCTTCATCTGTATTTGAGAAAAAAAAACACATAATTTGGACTTTGGACGACCACCACAGGGTGTGGTGGCCTTTGGCCCTCCGATGCTTAAATAAATTCAGATAATGAAGAGAATGAGGAGACTAATATCTCTCCTTGTGATGTAGACACATGTAGGGAAATATTTAGAGAAAGAGAGTTTAAATCTCAGGGTCTGTATATGAGAGAAAAAGTTGTATGTATAAAAGTAGTTAATTGATTGTGTTTAATGATGAATATTTATAGGAAATAATATACTTGTTGATGATCCTTACCCTTAGTGATAGACTTACCTTTAAATGTTAGAGTTTCATCTCTTTAGTTATCTTATTGTCAGATAATTAAGGACTTGAATGTCGATAGTATATCATGTTAGACATTTAACTGATATTGATGTTTATTCACTGACTTAGTACTGATTAGGTTGGACTGTAAGTTATTTACTAACTAGGACCTCTCATATTATGCCACATGATATGAACTATTTTACATCTAATATCAGCCCCTATATTTGCTAGGCTAGAAGGCCTATTTTGTCATTCCATTACCATCTAGATTCATTATTTTTTGAATCTCACTAGTGGTGTAGAGTCCACCCTTATGTGGTCTTTAACTCCCTATATGAATAATTTTTGTTTTTCCTAAGCACTCAAAATATGTGTGGTAATGTCTCATTTTTGGTGGTTTTTATGGATTCTTAATCGAACTTTTGGTTAGGGAGTTATGTCAACATCAAAAACCACTACTCAATAGGTTCACCCTCTAAGTGAGTGGATTTGAAAGTCCATGGGCTACCCAAGAGCTTAATGAAGGATGGAGTGATTGATGAATGGGATCAAAATTGGCCATCATGAGAATCAACGAACATGAACCATGATAGGTCGCGTGAGGTGGCTATTGGGTGGATGATTGGTAGAGGAGTGGATGACTAAGATTCGATCAATCATGGTCCAATCACTCATAGAGTGTTCAATCATAGTGTGTCTGGCCATTCATGGTACGTCTGTCATGGTCCAACCACTTATAAAATGTCCAACCATGGTCCAGTTATGATATATTTGTCATGGTCCAGCCACTCATAGAGTATCTGGCTTTGGTCTGACCACCATGATATGTTCGACCATAGTATGGATGGCTCGGATGCATGTTTTAGTGGTTGGGTGTGTATTGAGCTATGTGATGGTTCTTGACAATCATGGTGATGCAATTCTATCTGTGATGATGGTTTTGAAATTTTTACAAGATCTGTCAATGACATGACTACCTTTTCTAGGAGGACTACGTAAGTGTGGTGGTTTTGATATTTGCTCTTATAGATATCTCCACTCTTTAACACTTAAGATTTTATTTGTTATGGTTAGTTTTCTAATTGTGCATGTTTTTCCCTTATTAGATTGAAGTGTCATGGATGCACAAAGTTCTTGACTTTTTTGAGGGGTTTAGGTAGTGAGGGATCATGTCTTGATTACCTCAGGTTCTGGTAGGACCAATATACTGGTCTATTTAATAAATTCTATGCTTGACTCATCTCCGAAATTTATTCGAAGTGTAGACTTGTGGTTAGATAGACTGTACCTATTAAGGAAGGACATGTAGAAGTGCACCATTGGAATTATTCATTCTTTGGGAAAATACATGATGTGCCACGACCTAGGAAGGTAGTGGATAGGGCATCGTGGCTCATTAGATAAAAGTCCATGTGACATAAAAGTCTATGTTTTTCAACCTTCAGTTGGTCTTAGAGACCAAAGATGTTTTGGCAATTCATATGTTTCAAACTTTGTACTTCTTAAGTGATTTACTTACTAAGGTTTGACCCTTGTATTGGCTATACCAAAGGGTGACAATCCTCTTGACTTAGATAGTAAGCTTTGGCCCTTTATTTTTGAATTTATAGATGGTATAGGTTCACGACCCATTAAGCTAGATGCTTCCATTGTGACTTCATCAAAGCCATTCCATATTCCATATTTTCAAAGTTCGTGGAGCTTGTGAACTATGACATGTCTAATAGAGTTTTAGGGCCTAGTAGTCTACCACATGCTTGGATCATGATGTTAGAGTTTGAGTCTTTGTGTGGACTTTTAGACATATCTATATGCCATATTACTATGTTATTTTTGTACTTTGAATCATGTGCTTGGGATTTTGTACTTGTGTTACATCCATATGCTTATTTTAATTTTTGGTGAGGTCCAGTTGTGATCTCGTCTATTTTGAGATGATATACTATAGTGTGTACCTATTGTTGGTACACTATAGTGTGTACCTATTGGAAAATAGGTCTAGAGTGATCTAGAAGATTACATGTCTGTTAACATGTACCCTAGCTAGGCATATACATTATTTCTCACTACATATGCTATACCTGGCCATGCTTACTTTGTTTGGCCACGTGGATCATGTCCGATCGCATGTGTCATATCTAGCCAAGTACCATATCAGGTCACATGTACCATGTCAGGTCAAATAGCTGTGTTCGGCCTTATACCATGTTAGGTCACATACACCTTATTCGACTATGTACTATGTCAGTTCATATGTGACGTATTCGACCACGTATCATGTTGGGTCACGTTTGTCATGTTTGGTCATGTACCATATAAGGTCACATGTATCGCGTCTAGTCATGTACCATGTCAAGTCACATGTGTCGTGTCCAACCATGTACCATATTTTTCCATATACCAAGTCGATAGGCTTATATTGGCTCAATTTATCATGTGTCCATTAGTTAGTCTGGTCACTTTTAGTTTAACTTTGTACCTATTGTACTCGTGCTTGCACTTTATCACTTTCATATTATTTATTTTCATTTTTTTCTAAGTAAGAGTAGTTTTTTTAGCCAGAGTGTTCTTGGTATACCAACACTTCTACTTTGTTTGCTAGAGTTTATCAAGTCATCCAAGCATTAGGTCTTGAGATTTAGAAAACTTTTATAATCCTTGGTGAATTATTCCATTCTATCATGAGTGTTGTTGCATTCAGTTCATGCTTGATAGTTTTCATCAACAGCCAGGGTTAGAGACTTGAGGTCCCCAACATGAATAGATTTGTGTTTTCATAAATGGGGTACAAAAGTTATAGCAACTCCTAGACTTAGGGTGTTATTGTTGCTTGTTCAAATATCCAACACGACCCATAGTGGTAGGGTGTAGAAATTGTAGTAATCTTGGACCTATGACATAGTTGCTACTTATTCAAAGGTTCAGTATGGCCCGTAGAGATCAGGTGCAAAAGTTGTAGCAACTTCTAAACTTGAGGTGTAGTTGCTACCTATTCAAAGGTCAAGTATGGCCCGTAAAGATAGGTTGCAGAAGTTGTAGCAACTCCTTACCAAGAGGATACTAGAATGTGACCTTTCTTGATTCATACCTTTCAATCCCTTTGTAGATTGGACTCCCCTCATCCTTTCTGAATTCCACGAATGTAGACAAGCTTGGCTTAAATAATTTCATTAAAATGCAAGTATAGCTGAAGCATTGTCTGTCTTTTTATCGTAATGGGGCATTGCTTCTGTCCCATATTACTCCTCATGATTAACATCTTGTGCCATTTTTTTTCTCTTTCAAGACAATTATTATCTCTAGAGCTTTTGATTTAGATGATATATAAGGGACAAAAACCTATGGCCTTGTGTAGGAATGGCCTTTTTAAAACTCTATTGCAGTCCCTTTTTTACCCACATTCACCTCTTGAATGTCTACCTTTTAGGAATCATGTGAACTTATGTAATCTTGGAGAAGTTAGAACATTATCCTAGACATCAAATATATGAGTGGACATATACTTTATTCTATAGTTGGACATTATGTGTCACTTCATTGAGTCTGTGTCCAAACTTGGTTGATTATATTGATATCACCAAGTATTCTCATATAAGACTTGGGTGGATTTTTGAAGTGCACTCCTAGGACATTCTCATAGAACTCCTTTTGAAATAATTCATAGAGAGGTGTGCACCTTGGATGATATGTGATGGTTTTACACCTCACAATCCAATTTGATGGTTGAGTGCAATTTTAGGTTGCACACTTTTATTTCGTTGCATGAATGTTTCAAACATATCATATATATCCTTGGCTCTAACCCATAGTTTATTTTTGAACCAGATCATGGTCTTATCTATTTTTGAAATTGTATGCCTTTGAAGTATCAATATGAACCACACGGCTTATGAGGCAGCAGTATGGTGCTTTAGGCATTGGAAGATATCACAGGAGGTCCATATTGATGAAAAATGATTACAGATCTTATGGATTATGGAGGCACTCCAAAATAGTCTAGAATGTGTTCTTCATGATGTCAATGTGATACATGGTCCCATCCTTTTAAGTTTTCCATGTACTCCAAGGGTTTTTAGAACCATTATAGGTGATAATTTCTAGATTTGTGACTAGCCACTAAGGTTACATGTTTAACATGCCTAGCTTGGACAAAGTGTCCCTATATGTAGGCCTTGAGTGGATCGTGATGGATAGAAGCTACTTAAAGTGGTCCCAACTGGTCCAGGATGGATGGTCTGAGGGAATTTTTTGGACATCCATAGGTGGATGACTTTGCACTTTGAGAATGAACTTTGTTTGGCAGGCCATGGGTTTGGTTCCCATCGTGGTAGTTCATATCATTGGTCGAACTTCGTATGGATACCATGTGGACATTTTTTAAGATGAAAAGTTGGACCAGCCTTAGGATGTAATTCTAGGATAGTTTGGAATGTTATCTTAATCATTTTAAGTGTTAAAACTAGCTCATTATTTCATTCTTTTTTTAAGAACGATATGTTACTCTTTAAGGCCATTGTGATGATGATGACTGAAAGAGTAAATAATATCTTTCAAATATTATTTTGATGCATTGGATCGATGGAAAATCGTTCACCCATAATTTTGACTAAATTGGATGAGTGAATAGTCTCTTCCTACACACATTTTTTCAAATTTATTTTTGTACGTATATCCAAAAATGTCAAATGTATAGCCATTGGAATCGTCTAATCAAGAGGATTTCGAAACAAGTTTTACTTGCCCAAGAATAGCCAAAAAGTGGGTAAACAACCCCTAATTGGTTTCTATGTCTGTCGAATGAATCATACCAATTTTCTCCTTATCCTATGCATAACTGGCCTATTCGGTACTAGCTTGTGCTAGCAGTGCATGGTAGCACATGCAGCCTCATATGTTGTCCACTCAACATGAAATGCTTTATGGAGGCTATTAGGAACGTGATCTTTTTAAGGGTGGTCTCAAATTTTTGAGATGATGCATGGATTTTGAGATTCGGAAAGAGGACATTTAACCTGACAGAAAAGTGAAAGCTAGGTCCCTTTTTGGTTGTACCATTGTGTCCGAACAATTGAGCTTTCATGTTCAGTAATCTAGGATGCATTACTCTCTACAGGTGTCAAAAATTGAGTCAACATTTAGTGGCAGTGGCTATGGTTCACGTATGTTGGTTTAAGGACTTATGGAATAAACCTGCTTATTTTCCTTTGAGCTTCCTAGTTGGAGTGGATCATGTCTCTGGTCTGAGCCTATGTGGCTATAGACTAGATCTAGTGTGTGATGGGCATTGGAAGATGACATAGGGATGTCTTCAGTTTGAAGCACTTGTGACCTTATGAAGGTTAATTAGCCATGCTTATGTAGTACCATCGAGTTTGGCCAGCCATTATTTATTCGTACACTTTGTCCAACCATTATTTGGGTATGGTAGATAAGCCATGTCTAGCTATATATTGGTTATTGATGATGTGATATATGTACCTATCAAGTGACCCTACTAGTGAGGCCGAAAGAAGTGCGAACCATTTATTTATGTCCTTTATTGGGGATGAAGTCTTAGCTCTCTCACATGTACAGATGATTGCACAACTTGTTGGATATGAGGTAGGACCTCATTATCCCTTGTAGAAGTTTGGTTGTTTGACTTAAGAGGTTCGTTCATCTTGAAAGGACAGTGAAGTATAGCCTTTAGAGATCGTGTAAAGTAAACTTTTTTTGGAGTAGTTTTCTTCTAAACTTTTAGGACCTTTTTTCAAGGACCACCTAGCTTAGAATATTGTAGAACACTATAGATATTTCTCTATAATTGTGATTCAACTAGCAAAGCACTTTCCACAAACAGTACGAGATGTTGATGTTTTTTTTGTTAACATCAACAATTGATGCACCTCACGCTTCCTATGTACCTAAGAAAGGATAACACACTGTTAGGATCTAGGACCACCATGGGGTGTGGTGGTCTTTAGCCCTCTAATGCTTAAGTAATTCCGTGTAATGAGGAGAAGGAAAAGACTGATGTCTCTACTTGTGATGTAAAAAGATGCCTTTAGATATTTATGGAAAGAGAGTTCAAATCTCAATGTTTGTAAATGAGAGAATAAGTTGTATGTGTAGTAATATTTAATTGATCGTGTTTAATAATGGATAGTTGTGAATATTTATAAAAAATAATATACCTACTGATGACCCTTACCTTTAGTGATAGACTTATTTTAAAATTTCATAGATTTATCTCCTTAATTATCTCATTTCGAATCATTAAAGGTTTGAATGTCGATCGTATATCATGTTAGATATTTAACTTATATTGACGTTTATCTACTAACTCAACGTTGATTGGAGAATACAAGTTATTTGTTGATTAGAACCTCTCATATTATGTCACATGGTGTGAACTATTTTATACCTAACAAAATTTAAAAATAAAAAAATGTAAAAAAAAAAATAAAAAAACCACAAAACTAACATACTTAAAACTTATAAAACCAAAAATAACACATTTAACACTAATTCGTACATATATCAATTTAAAGTAAGTAATCCATTAAAAAAATCATAATAATTATGAAGTTTTTGTTATTTTAATTTTTATGAGTGTTATTTTATGTAATTTTTGAAAAAAATCAATAGTATGATTTATAACTACGTATTATTTATGGATATAAGAGAAAAAAGTTAACAAACAAGTTTCAAAAAAATATCAATTATAAAATAAAATATTAATCAAATAAATAACAAGGAATAGATAATTTATATATATATAATATCAATTACAAAATAAAATATTGATTAAATAAATAACAAAGAATAGGTAATTTATATATATATATATATATATAAATTAAAGGTAAAAGAAAAAAAGAGTAAAGATGGCACGAGTACAGACGAAAACAGTTTTTAATATAATTATCTCCTAATCAAATTATATAATATTCAAAAATCGTTATGGTTTAAGGACGGTTATTTACCTACGGATAACAGTTTGGAACGGTTATTAAAAAATATCTAAAAAAACTACTTTTTTAAACTTTTTAAAAAAATTCTTAATAAACTTTAATTATTAATCAATATATAATTTAATTTAATAAATATAATTAATTTCAAGTATAAACGGGTATAATTTTTTAATATAATTTTATATAAACCGTATCTGTTATTTTATATTTGATTTTCGATACGAATATTCGTAGATAACCAAAACCGTAGTTCTTTTACACATTACTAGTAGAGAACGTGGATACAAATTTTTAGTGGGAATTAGAAAAGATATAAGCATAAATATGCTTTCCAAATAAAATACTCCTCTCTTTTTGTTTCTTATTTTGTAGAAATATAAAAAAACAAAGTTATCAAAGAAATGATAGTCACGTAACTCACTTTGTGTATAATACATCAAATAAATAAATAAAAATTATACTAAATAAAATAAAAGTCAAATAAATAGTATGTGACAAACTCCACCCTTTATATAAAGTTAATAGATAGCTGTCTAAGATTACACTTCTTCAATCTCTTGATAACAAAAAAAAAAATTCACTTACATATCACATAACTTTTTTTTAATTGATAAACTTGTTATTTTGTTGTTTAAAATTAATTTTGAAAAAGGTAATTTCATGATAAAATATTTGAGATATAATAAATTTTGTAAAAAGTGATTATGCAAAAAAGTTTATTTTTTTAATAAAATTATTTTGGCCTCTAAAATTAAAGTGATTTTACAAAAAGTATTTTTTTTATAATAATGTTTTGGCCTATAAGACAAAAGTGATTTCAAATTAAAAAATAAAATTCTTGATAAAAGTAATTTTGCAAATTGTTTATATTTCCTGAAATAGAACTATTTTAGCCTTTGAGATAAAGTTATTTTGGAAAAAATTGATTAAAATTTATTTTGCAAAAAGTGACTTTATAAAAAGTAATGTAAGAATAAAAGTGATTTAAAATTTAAAACTATTTGACCTATGAGATAAAAGTGATTTTTTTTTCAATTTTTGCCTTATTACACACTAAAATAATCGATTTGTTTTTAAAAAAATCAAGTGATTTGCATGTGTTTTTTCTATAATGTCAAGAAATTAAACTTAAAGGTACATTTAGAAAGCTAAGAAACTTATATTGTATAAGTTAAAACTTAAAAAGCATGGTATATCAAACCCGTTTACAAATTGATCGTTGTAGTATTGATTGGTTAAGGAATTATTATTAGATTATTATTGATTGGTTAAGGAAAAATAAAGAGTAGAATTATTATTAGATTATTTGGAGAAACTTAGTTCTTACAAATTGATACTTGAATTCATGTTAAAAGAATAAATTAATTTCTCTATATTATGGTAAGAAGTTTTCAGAGCATTGAGAAAAAAAAAGGTAAAAGTTAAATTTAAAATGAAATAAAAAACTTTTTACTATCAAAACAATTTGTCCAAACACGTTCATAACTAGAATTGTTTTTTTGTTCTTTCAATATAATAGCCAAACATCTCAATTGTATTTGAAAATTGTAAAAAAATGATGAAAAATTGAAAAAAAAATAATACTTTTAAATTTATAAATCAAAAATAACATACTAATAAATATTGAACATGATTTTATGGGATAAGATTAAACATTTAACGAATCTAAATAGTTATAATTTAATTTGAACAATAATAAAATAATACATCAAATATTTTTTAATAATAAAAATATATGAATTAAACATAAAATGTTATTTTATAATTAGAAGTCTTAAAATAACTATTTTTATTATTTTTTAAAAAATTATTTTTGTAATGATTTGAAAATATTTATTAAAAATTGTTTTTAAATTAAGTTTGTGTACAATCAACTTTTTCTTTAAAACAAAATATGTATTGTTATGTTTTCAATTTTTAAATTATTTTTTATGTTATTTCACTATAACTTAGTGATTAATTTTTTATAAAAATATTAATAGTTTATATAAATTGTACTCTGATTTAAATTTTTATTTAAGTTATGAATGCTCTTTTAATAACTATTTTTAAATATAAATATCATATATTAATAATAGTTGAAAGATGAATTATATATTAAGTGTAATTTGGTAAAAGAATCATGATTGCCCATTTGCCCTTATGGATATTCTGTTTCCATCTTAGAGTTTTTTTGGGACTCTGATTTATTACTTTGCTTTCATTATTATATTATTATTTCAATTTGATATTACGAATTAGTTAAGAACCCTATTAAGAAAGTAACATTACAAAAATTTTCTTTATAATAATTAAAAAGAAAACAATGCAAGAGAAATTTAAAAACGAAAATAACAATTTAATGGTTGTTGCTCATTTATTTATTATACACTTATTACTTATAAGAATTTATAAGAATAAGTTTTAATTTACTCTTTATAAATACTTGAAATATTTTATTTTATGCTTATAATTGACTCCATAACTACTAATTCTTCTTCACACCCATAAGAAGTCAATAATTCAAGATTCCACCAACTATAATTATAATAATAATTATTATTATTTTTCCCTTCTTCGTTACGGCCAATATAATAGACTATTTTTTTAATAATAAAATATGTGAGAAATTACAGTATTGTACAATGTCAACGTACAATCAAGAAGAGCCATTCTTGGGTCCATACCTCTCAACTCTCTCATCAATCCACTCCCTCATGTCTTTCAATACAAGATTAGCATTTTCATCGGTCTCACCTTGTATCAACGAATGGTACATCCCATCATAAAGCTTCAAGGTCTTGTCCACACTAGATGCTTTCTCAAACAACAACTTTGATGAAGACGGACACGTCACCCCATCGGCCGTCCCATGTGCAGTCAAAAACGGCGTCGTAACTTTAGAGAAATTATCCTGTATATACTGGCACACCCTAGCCAATTCCCTCATGGTCCCCACTCTAGGCTTCCCTGTATACCTTCTCGGATTTGAAGCTATGATCTTCATCTTCTCTGGGTCCTTAATCGACTTTCCAACCATTTTCTTATCGGGCATCGCAGCCCACGTATCAGCTATTCCAAACAACAGCCCGTAGACGAACAAATGCACCCTACTGGGCTTCATATCTTCAGGCATAACAAATAATGGAGCCGAGAAAATCAAACCGGTCCACGTGTCCGGTTCAGATTGAAAGTACATCAACATAGTAGCAGCCCCACCCATAGACTCCCCGAAGAGAAAAGCCGGGAGGTCTTTGTATGGTTCACTACGACGGACGTGGGAAAAGAACATTAAGGAAGTGGCGGCGACTTTTTCCATATCACCGAGATAACCTCGGAGACCGTCAGTTCGACCGTGACCGAGAAGATCGGCGGTGAAAACGGCGTAACCCCAGTTGGCGAAGTTTATACAGATTCTTTGGAAGAGCCAACCAGCGTCAGAGCCGTAACCGTGAGTCATATAAACGGAGGCTTTGATGGGTTGGTTTAAAGGAAGGAAGCTCTGGGTAAAGAGTTTGCCATTAGGGGTTTCGAAGTGGGATTTGGTGTTGCGAACACCTTGGGATGTGTAGTACTCATCTTCGGGCATATAGCCCCAGAAATTCGGAGGTGCTTCTTGGGTTTGAGTTTCGGGTGGCATGGTGTTTCGGGGTGTTTTTTGGAGCTTCTGGCTGAGACAGGTTCTAAGGGACTAAAGATCTGAGATTGCAGGGGAGATTATGGATACAAATAGAAGTGGATTTCACCAACTACGCAGGGGGACCCAGTGAGTTTGGTATATATCTTTCACGACATCATTTTATTGTAGTTTCGATCGGTTTAGCACGATTATTTAATTAAATTGTTTTTACGTATTTAATAATATATCTTAGCTTATTGAAGAATATTTTAAAAAATAAATTAATTTATTATTTAATTTTTTTAAAATATTAATTAATTAATTAAAAATATTTTTAAATATCATATATACATTATATATAAATAAAATTAATTAATTAATTAATTAATTATATTAAATTGATAATTTTTAAATGAGATATAGTTAAAATATCACCTCAAAAATATTTAAAATAATATATTAATATAATAATTTTTTGATATAAATATTTAAAAATTAATTATAAAAAATAAGTAATAAATAACTATTTTTTTAAGTGTATAAATATTTTAATCTAAGTATTACTATTATTTTTTTAATTGTCAAGATACATCACATTTTAAGAATTTGCATATAAAAAAATTAAGATTTTTTAAAATTCATAATAATAAAATTTAACTTGGCAAAAATTAGCACATCTTGTAATTCGATTTTACAACTTCAAAGTTATATTATTTGAACTGAGAGATATTTTTTAGTATTAAAAATAATTATATTTTTATATTCTAAAAAATTTATAGTTTTTATATAATTTATTTATTTATATAGTTTTATTTTTAATTATATTTTAAAAAATATTATTTTTTATGTTATATAAAAATATATATTATATTTTTAAATATTAAATAAAATACAATATATATATATAAATGTTAAAAAAATATACTTCCCTGTCTTATTTGATTTAACATTATTTTATGTTATAAATTGTAATTTAATTATTATTAATGTTATAATAAATTATTAATTAAAATAATATAATTTATTTTTTAATTTATACACATTAATTGTATTAATATTATCAATTATAATAACTAGAATTTTTTCTATTGATAAACCTACAAAAAAATTTATATAATTTTTAGTTATTTTATTTTGAGATTGATTTATAACTTATATAATATAACTCCTTATTTTTTGTTATTTTAAATTTAAATTTGAATCTTATGGATATAATTTTATTTATTTAATAAAAATTTAATATCCTTTAAAAAATTATCATGTGAGGCTCGGGTTTGGTGAGGGTAGTTTGAATTGTTTCTTCTGGGGTCCACCACTGAGGGGTGGGTAGGTGAGCTACAGTTTTTTGTGGATCGATAATTAGCTATCAATCTGATGGAGATAAGGTTTTTTTTTCTTTTAATATTTGAAATACGCACAATTTGTGTGACAATTTTTATTTTATTTTTATTTTAAATTTATACATAAATTTTAAATTTTTAAATATTAAATACTTTATATAATTTATCGTTTATTTATAAAATAATATATTAACAAGTATGATTAATTTAAATTAAAGGAAAATATGTTTATCATATATTTATAAAAGAAAACAATATGTTACCAGAATATATTTACAGTAAATGTATTGTTTTAATTTAATATAAAAAAGCTAATGTACTTAAAAATTAACATAAAAATAAAATAATTAAAATAATTCATATACAATTAAATAAAATCAAGTAATATTGATTTATAATTTAGATAATATAATTTATCATTTTTATTATTATAGATTTAAATTTAAATCTTATTTATATAATATTTTATTTATTTAATAAAAAATAAATTTAACTATCTCCTTAAAAAAATGAAATCAATTGTAAAACATGAAATCAATCCTTTATGTTAGTTTTGTCATCTCACGAAAATTATTAACTTTTAATTTTTTGTATTTTTTAAGTTATTTAGGGTAATATTTTATATGAGTTGTATAAAAATCATGTAATAAAATATTTATATTTGTGTTTTTCATATAATAATATAAGTTACCGATGCTAAAAATAGTCACCAATAATACGTTATCTTAAGGACATGTTTGTTTGACTAGAATGTATTAAAATCAGAATTAATTCTTTTCAGTTTTATATTTGATTGGGTTGAAAATTGAGAATAAAATAGAATCAATTCTTAAAATAGAATAAATTATAATCTCTTCTCCACACTTAAGAAATCATGATTTCATTCTCATTTTAATTTTTTTTCAATTTTATCTTAACCCTAATATAATCCTAAATCCTAAGCCCTAAATCATAAATCTTAAACCATAATCCTTAAATCACAAATCCCAAAATCCTAAATCTCAAATCTCAAATCCCAAATCCCAAAACCCAAAACTCTATTTGGAAAAATAATAATTTTAACCCTAAACCTTAACCCACAAATGTAACCATAAATCCTAAATCTCAAAACCCAAAACCCTATTTAGAAAAATAATAATTTTAACCTCAAATCTTAACCCACAAATATAATCATAAACCCTATTTAGAAAAATAATAATTTTAATCTTAAATTGTAACCCACAAATATAACCCTAAATCCTAAATCTCAAATCCCAAAACCCAAAACCCTAAATCCTATTTAGAAAATAATAATTTTAACCCTAAATCTTAACCCACAAATATAACCCTAAACTCTAAACTCTAAATCCTAAATCCCGAAACCCTAAACCCTATTTAGAAAAATAATATTTTTAATCCTAAACCTTAACCCACAAATATAACCCTAAATCCTAAATCTTAAATCCTAAAACCCTAAAACCTATATAGAAAAATAATAATTTTAACCCTAAACCTTAACCCATAAATATGACCATAAACCCTAAACCCCAAATACTAAATCTCAAAACCCTAAACTCTAAATCTCAAATCTCAAAACCCTAAACCCTATTTAAAAAATAATTTTAATAATATATTTTATTTTTAAGTAATAATTATTTAAAAATAATAATTTTAATAATATATTTTTTCTGACAAAAAAATAATAATTAAATAATATTATTTAAATTTTACTAAATATAAAGGTGTTAAGGTAATATACAATATTTTCTATTTTATTCCAGCTATAAATGAAACACTGTATAATTTTTGTGTTAGGTTAAGTGAGTAAAATAAAAATAAAATAATATAGTAGCATGTTTGTTTATGTTATTATGTTTAATTCAATCTGTCTTTAAATAGTTATATATTATTTCATATTTAAGTTAAATAATATATGTCATATTCTACTTAGATTATATTAGCTTTAACTATCAAAAATTATAATATTAGATCATATTAGCTTTAACTATCAAAAATTATAATATTTATTATATTATCTATGTCATGATATGAAATAAAAATATGAAAAAATAACAAATAAAAAATTATAAAATTGTTAACCTTTTTCTTTTTTTTAAAACATTAATATTTTTTAAAAACAATAACAATAGGAAAAATAATAAATTTAATATTACTTAAAATTTATAATTATAAAAATAATATTTTGATATTCAATTAATGTATTTTTACTCATATAAAGTTTCAACCCATCACTTATATTTTATTATGTTCAATTTGATAAAATTAAAATGTTATTCTTATCATTATAAATTTTATGTATATTAATTTATGTAATTTTTTGAAATAATTTATATATCATAATCTAACTAAACAAATTAGTAATTATTCGCATAATATTTTATAATACAATTTTTTTTAATTTTAAATCTAATCTATATCCTTACATTTTAATTAATATACATATAACCCCTGCTCTTTTTTATAACTACTGAACAATTAATGTTACAAATTTTCTTGTATAATTAAAGTAATTTTATTTAAATTTTAGTTTTGTGCACAGACCCGACTCTTGGGAAAGAAAAAAAAAAGTCTAATGACATATCTCAAATAAGATGGTAGATTTTAATTTGGTAATATAATTAGGTATATAAAATTGTATTAATTAATTGGAACTGTGCTATATAAATTATGTTTATATTATTTTTGTGAGCTAAATTTCTAGCTTACATTTGGATTAAGATACATTTCATTACCTAGCTACCTTGGTGGGTTATTATTTAATTAATTTACGCTGTAAGAAAATATAAAGTTAATGACCATAGTAGCATAATAACGGTACTCTCAAGTCGCAAGCAGCCAGCACATAAATTCTTTCCAATGCAATAAAATTTGTAATTAAGCATATTATGGTAATTATCAAACCTTCTAACCACTAGAGGGCGGGCGTTTATTTGATTAAGAAAAAGTAGCGTAAAAAGTAGAGAGAGAAATAAAGGGAGAAAAGTGAAGAACATGAATCGGAGAAGTTGTTTTAAGGTTTTTCCACTTGCATGAAGGGTTTAGATATCTAGTCGTTAAAAAGATTTATTTATTGAATTTTCATCACTTTTTTTTTTTGTAGTAGTCAACTTGCATGAAGGACTTGGATATCTATGATCATTAAAAATATGTTCTCGTAACTTTTTTTATAATAGTTTGTTTTTAATTTATTCACTTATCATTCAAAATAAATATTCATTTTTCAATTTTAAAGAGCTTGAATTTGGTCTTGAAAACAGTTGAGATGGAGAAGACAATGGTGACAATGATCATCATGATAAATATATATTTTATATGACTACAATAAAGGTATTTAATTAAGTTTTAAAAATATTGTAGAAAAAGATAAGTTTGGCATTATTTTTCACTTGTAAGTTGTTTCTTAAACAGTTTTGACCAATTTTGTATACTTTTTACTTGCAAAACATTTGAAAACTTAATTTACTTTAGTATTTATAGAAGTTTGAGACCGAAAATACCGACGCTCTATTAAATGGGGCAAAAAAGTTGTGTCAAGAAATAGAACCGAAAAAAACTATATCATTGATGGATATTGGGTTAAATAGACTTATGTTTTGTATAGAATTACATTATTCTTCTTATATAATCGTTAAGGTGATGTTTCATTCACGAAATAGAATCGAAATGAAAACGTGAATGAAATGAAATAGAATGCAAATGAAACAATTTTATTTAGTTTAATCACTGAAATTAAAAAAGGAATCAGTATTATAGTATTTGATTTATAATTTAAATGAAATGAAAAATATTGTATATTATCTTAATGTCCCTATATTCAATAAAATTTAAATAATATTATTTAATTATTATTTTTTTTGTCAGGTAAAATAAATTATTGAAATTATTATTTTTTTAAATAATTAATACTTAAAAATAAAATATATTATTATATTATTATTTTTCTAAATAGGGTTTAGGGTTTAAAATTCGAGATTTGAGATTTGGGATTTAGGAATTTGGGGTTTAGGGTTTATGGTTTAAGGTTTAGGATTAAAATTATTATTTTCTAAATAAGGTTTAGGGTTTTGGGATTTAGAGTTTTAGGTTATATTTGTGGGTTAAGGTTTAGGGTTAAAATTATTTTTTTCTAAATAGGATTTAGGGTTTTGAAATTTGGGATTTAGGGTTAAAATTATTATTTTTTAAATAGGGTTTAAGGTTTTGAGATTTAGAATTTAGGGTTATATTTGGGGGTTAAAATTTATGGTTAAAATTATTATTAAATAAGATTTAGGGTTTTAGGATTTAGAGTTTTGGGTTTAGGGTTGGGGTAAAATTGAAAAAAAAATTGAGATGAGAATATAATCGTATTTTTTTAAGGGGGAGAATAAATTCTGATTCCTTCTATTTTAAGAATCGATTATATTCAATTCTCATTTTTTAGTTCAAACAAACATAAAATTAAAATCGATCAATTTTGATTTCATTTCATACTAGTCGATCAAACATGGGGTAAATGTTTATTATATATGAGTTGTGTAATAATTTACTTATAAAAGATTTTTATGTGTTTATGATTAATTATAAAATTAAATTATTGTGTTAATAATTATAAAATATATTATATTATATGTTTTATTACCTTAATATAATATAATATAAATGTATATAAAATGAAAATACCTGACTTAAAAGTAATAGGTTTCCAACTTTCAAAACCACTTAAATAACAACATCAACGTTTGGCTCGATTTTTTACGAGGAAGTAAAAATAAAATAATATATTTAAAATTTATAATATTTTGTATTAAATATTTTTTAATTAAATATTATTTAAATTAAATTATTATAATTTAGATGCATTTAATTGAATAAATTTTAATATTATTAAAATGTTATTTTTATTATTATAAATTTTATAAAGTTATTTTTTATTTATAAAAAAAATCTGCCTCTAAGCAATGTATACTACGCCGGTCATACAAATGTCATTCCAAACCCATTCCACTGAATATCATATTAAAAAACATTATTTTATTGAAGTAATTCATAGTATAAATATTTAACTAATGTGTTTTGATATACAATGCTAGCAAAGACTCAAACTTCTGGCGGGGTTATACGGAGCTGTAGACCCGGTTAAAATTTGTACAAAAAATATTTACATGTATATTTTAAAGCTAAATAAATATATTTTATTTCAATAAGATATGTTATATCTAATTTTTATGCATTTTTGATGTCTCATTATATATATTATTGTTGGGACAAGTATGTTAAAAGTAGTGTATGAACAATATTACCGATAATTTAAAATGAACTGTTTGGGTTGAGTCGTGAAGTAGTTCGTGAAGTAGTTCGTTCTCTTTAAGACGTTTCATAACTGTGTCTAAACTTCTGCAAGCAAACACAGTCTCGTCGTTTTCAGGATAAAATAACCCAGAATCTTTGATTTCTGTCTGAAAATTTCACTGCACTAATGAAAACTGGAATATTACACATATAAAATTTTGTTGCTCAAAAAACTCAAAATAATTTAGGATTTTTTTTCTTTTCTTTCTAAGAGTTTTTTTCTTGGGTAAGAGATGTTTGCAATTGATAATTAAAACTAAGAGCTGAGACCATCTATTTATAGGTTTGAGAAAATGTGTGACCATTATGACAATAACGGTCATGTTTGTGTGGAAAGAGTAACAACCATTTTATAAAAGGAAAAGTAACGGTTATATTCCGAGAAAAACAAATAACGACTATTTAACGTATATTTTTGAGTAAAAAAAATAATAATAATCATTTTCTGAATAAAAAAATAACACTCATTTTTCTGAGTGGAAAATTATTTTAATTAAAAAAAATTCCAAAAAATAAAATATCATCTCACCTCACACACACGCACACGCACTCAAACTTGGACTCAGCTTGCTTGGCACGGCACAACCGATCAGTTGGACGGATGGCAATGACGGTGGCGTATGCGTGTTTGGTATCACATTTGCCCAAATCCTCTCCCCTTTTCCACAAAAGTGGGTGCCCCTTAGGACCCAAACCCAATAGCCAATCATTTTCTATTTATACATCTCCTAAGTGATTTAAAATAGTAATGTGGGACAAAACACAAATATGCCTCATTTGTTTTATAAAAAAATTCACTTTTTTTCAACAATCCCACACTTGAATTTTATATAAAAATAGTTTTCATCGAGCAATAGATCAATTAAAAGTATAAGATTGTGCATAAACAAAAAGTGTCTATCGACTTGAACCTTTGCATAGTATTGATGCTTTAGAATATACTAGAGTAACTCGTATTTTTGAACTCAATCTCTAACAACATTACATACACAATTTTTCCAAGGTATAGTTCGAAAAGCTCGTGCTTTACGACCATACACGTGTATCCCAATATAGTGAATGCTCTAGTAAATTTTGCCAAAATAATTCATAGGAAGCAGTCACACTTCCACATTCACATAAGTGAGTCTATCAAGAGTACTCTTGTAGCTATGTAATCCACTCCACATAGAGTATAGAACTCATTAAAAGTTTAATAATTAACCCATTATTCTCTATTGCTTCAGGACTTCGTGCTTCTAACAATATAGAATGAGATTTAAAAATAGCATGATTCATCTCATATCACTTCAAGACTTGTTATTACCCATTAACTTATTTTTTGGGATCTCCAGTCTATAAGTTGGGTTACCATCACGAGTGACTCTTCATTCTATAGGCATCAGTCTCATTCCTTTCGAGGTTTTAAAAACCTTCTCTCTTGGTAATTCTTTCTTTAAATGATCAGCCAAATTTTCATCAAAACGTACATGATCCACTCTTACAGCTCCTGTAGAAAGAAATTCTCTAACAGTATTGTGCTTATGACATATCTGTCGTCTCTTGCCATTGTAATAACGATTCTAAATCTTAGCAATAGCTGCGGTATTATCACAATAGATCAGGACAGCTAGTATCGGTTTTTCCCATAAAGGGATCTCAACTAACAGACTTCTTAAGCAGTAGCTAGTGCTATCATTTTAGACTCCATCATAGATTGAACCAATATTTTCTGTTTCTTAAACTTCTAAGAAACAGCTCCACCAAATATGCTAAATATATAGCCGCTAGTTGCTTTGAAATCTTCCAATAAAGTGTTCCAATCAGTATCGTTGTATCCTTCTAAAACAATGAGAAACTTTTTATAATGTAATCCAAGGATTATAGTTCTCTTAAGGTATCTCATGACTTTTTCAATAGCTTTCTAATGCTCTATACTAGGTCTATTGGTAAACCTACATAGTAGTCCCATAACATAAGTTATGTATGGTCTAGTATAGTCAGTAGCATAACATAAGCTACCAATGATGCTTGCATACTCAGCTTGTATAAGACCATCTCCAGTGTTCTTGAACAACTTTACATTAGGATCATAAAGAATACATGCAGGTTTGCAGTTAAAGTAATTATATTTCTTTAATATTTTTTCAATGTAATGATATTGGTCTAGAGAAATTCCCTTTTCAGACCTAGTAATCTTTAAACCAAGGATTACATTTGCTTCTTCGAGATCTTTCATATCAAAGTTAGCACTTAACAAAGTTTTCACATTATTCACAACATGAATATTTGATCCAAAAATAAGCATATCATTCACATATAAACATATAATAGTGCAAATGTCATTTTTTGATTTATAATAAATGCATTTGTCACTTTTATTTATTTTGAATCCATGTGAAATAACTAGATTATCAAATTTTCCATGTCATTGCTTAGGTTCTTGTTTTAGACTATAAAGAGATTTATCTAGTTTACAAACTTTATTTTCTTGACTTGGAACCATAAGTGTTTCAGGTTGGTCCATATAAATTTCTTCTTCTAAGTCACCATTTAAAAAAGCATTTTTGACATCCATTTGATGCACTACTAAATCATGGATAACAACAAGAGAGAAAAGTACATGTATGAAAGTTATTCAAGTGACTGGTGAAAAGGTATCAAAGAAATCTACATTTTTCCTTTACCTATACTCTTTGACTACAATACGAGCTTTGTACTTTTCAATAGTATCATCGGGTTTTAATTTCTTCTTTAGTATCCATTTACATCCTATGGTTTTGCAACCAGGAGGTTAGTCAACTAAATGTCAAGTTCTATTATACTCAAGAGAGTCTCTTTCATCATTTATGGATTCTTCCTATAAGTTGGTATCTAAAGAAGATAATGCTTCTTTAAGAGTTTGGGAATCTTCCTCTAAGGTATAAGCATAAAAATCAGACCCAAAATCCTTAAAGGTTCAAACTTGTTTACTTTTCCTAATTCCAGTGTTTAATTCCTCATTTTGTTCACTAGTTCTAGTTATAGGTAAACTACTAGAAGACAAGCCCCCACTATTTTTCAATTTAAATGAAAACCTATGTTCATAGAAGTCAACATCATTTGATTCTATAATTACATGATCATTTAAGTCATAGAGTTTATAAGCTTTACTATTCACAGCATATCTTATGAGTACACATTCATATGCTCTACTAGCAAGTTTATTTATTTTAAGATCAGGGATCCTAACATAAGCTAAACAACCCCAAGTTTTAAAATAAGTTAAGTTTCTTATTTTTCAAAATTTTTTATGGTAAAATTTTACTAGTAGATTTAGGCACTCTATTTAGCACATAACAAATAATTAATAAAATTTCTCCCTATTAATGGGAAGCAACACTAGAGTTTGATAAAATTACAAAAACTGATTCAGTAAAAGTTCTATTTTTTCTTTCAACTTTACTATTCATTTTAGGAGAATAAGGTGCAGTTTTTTCATGAATGATTACATGAGTTTTATAAAAATCATTGAAAATATTGGAATCATATTATGTGCCTTTATCACTTTGAAACCTTTTTATTTTTCTGTTAAGTTGATTTTTAATTTCAATCATAAATATTTTAAACATGTCAAATGTTTCACTTTTATTTTTCATTAGATATATATAAGTGTAATCTAAACAGTCATCTATAAAAGTTATAAAATAGCACTTTCCATTTTTTGTTAAATTTCCATCAAGTTCACATATGTTAGAGTGTATTAAATCTAAAGGTTTAAATTCTATAATTACTAACTTATGTGAAGTTTTGGTTATTTTAGCTTGACTACAAAAGTCACATTTTTCAAAATCATTCACAAATAGTTTAGGAATTAGTTCTATAGTACTCATGTTCTTGATTATGCGTTTATTAACATGACAAAGTCTGGCATGGAAAATATTAAAAGAACTCAACATAGAAGCAGAATAAGAAGCTTTATTAATTTCAACATTTAATTTAAACATACCATCATTGTCATACCATTTTCTAACAAATATATTATTTTTAGTTATTGTATATAAATCAACCTCTATAGTTTAAGTAAACCCATCTTTATTAAGAAGATATCTCGAAACTAAGTTCTTTCTCATCTTTGGAGTATGTGGACATCCTTCAAGATGACAGTCTTTCCAGATGTAAACTTTAATTTCACCTCACCAATACCAAAAAATTTAGTGGAGTGGGAGTCACCCAGTAGTACTTTCTTATCCTCAGACTCAAAATATGACTTGAACATGTCTCGATCATAGCAAATATGGCGAGAAGTACCAGTGTTCACCCACCACCCCTCAGATCCACCAATAAAGTTGATTTCAGATATCATAGCAATAACTTGATCTTCAATAAAGTTTGCCTACGGGGCAGAACGATTCCTGTTCCAGTAGTTCATGGCCAAGTCTGTTACAACTATAGCATATGAATGTGTTATTTCTTGGGGAGGGGGGGTTGAGGTCCATTCTGTGGAGAATAGTTTATGTTTCTATTTTGGTGGTTACGGCTTTGGTTATTATTACGATTCTGAGATTTCATATTTATTCCTTTAGGTTTCAGAATTTCAGAGGAGAATTTCTTATTGGTACTGTTGTTTGAGACAATGAGTACTTCATCTCTTTGATCTTGTTTTTTGGACTTCTTCTTCTATTCTTAGACAGGTTATAAGACTTTCTAAAGAAAATTTCCTTAGTTTATGTCTAACTACTTGAAATTGTTCATCTAAAGTCATACATTTAGAAGGTATTTCATGTGCTATCTTATGTAGTTCGTGTGATTGAGCTTCCATAGATTTTCCATCAATCATTTGGTACTTCATATATCTACTGACATCATACTTCTTAGTTTCAGCTTCCTCAGTGTCGTACTTCTTTTGAAAAGCATCCCAAATTTCCTTAGCAGACTTATCAAAATTATAATAATCATACAAGTCATCTGCTAATCCATTAAGAATAAAAATTTTGCATAGAAAATAATTTTCTATCTAGATGTCCAAATCCTTTGTTGTAGCTTCAGTAGGAGGTTTAGACAATATTGATTTTTCAATAGTAAAAGCATAAGCGACCTTTTTCATGGTTAAGAAAAATAAATTTTTTTGTCTCTATCTTTCAAAATGTAATCTCTCAAAACAAAACGGTTTGTTGATATCAGCAGTTAACATTTCAGTAGACATGGTAGATAGAAATATGTCTTAAAATTGTTGGGACAAGTATATTAAAAGCAGTGTATGAATAATATTACCAATAACTTGAAATGAACTGCTTGGGTTGAGTCGCGGATTAGGTCGCTCTCTTTAAAATGTTTCGCCGCTTTGCCCAAAGTTGCAAAAAAACATAGCCTCGTCGTCCCCAGGATAAAACAACCCAGAATCTTTGTTTCTTGTCTCGAAACTTCATTGCAATGATGAAGACCGGAATGCTTCACCAATAAAATATTATTGCTCGAAAAACTCATAATAATTTAGGATCTTTTTTTCTGAGAGTTTTTTTCTTGGGTAAGAGATGTTTGCAATTGATGATTAAAACTGAGAGTTAAGGTCCTCTATTTATAGGTTTGAAAAAATGTGTGACCATTATGACAATAACAGTCATGTCTAGGTAGAAAAAGTAACAATCATTTTATGAAAGAAAAAAATAATGGTTATTTTCTGAGTAAAGACGAATAATGGAAATTTAACAGATATTTCTAAGTGAAGAAAAAATAAAGGCCATTTTTTGAGTAAAAAAAAATAACATGCATTTTTCGAGTAAAAAGAAATAACAGGCATTTTCTTAGTAAAAAAATGAGTGAAAATTTATTTTAATAAAAAAAATTCCAAAAAATAAAATGTCACACACACACTCACACTTGAACTTAGCTCAATCGGTCGAACGGAGTTCAACAGACTTGAACTCAGCTTGACCGGTCGAACGGAGGCAACACGCACGTATGTGGTATCACATATGCCTAGGTCCTCTCCTCTTCCATAAAAATAGGTGCCCTTGGGAGCCCAAACCTAATAACTAATCCTTTTTTTATATATCCTCTAAGTGATGTAAAATAATAATGTGGAATAAAGCACAAATATACATTATTTATTTTATAAAAAAAATCACTTTTTTCAAGAATTATTAATACTTAAAACACACGTTAACAAAAGTGGTAACAATTGTGAATAAAGTTGCTAAAAATAAACATTTTTGTTCTTGATACTTGATAAACATTAGTTGCATATATACATATATATTATATAAAAATATTTCTTAAATCTTGATTTATGATACAATGTAATCTAAAAATAACTCAAATAATTAATTTGTATATAATTGTAACAATAAAATGTTACAGTAAACCATTATAAAAACTAAAATAAGAAAAAAATAGCTTCATTAGAATTTAAGGCTATCAAATGGTAAAAAATAATTATAATTTATTTTACGTTAAATTTTAATTTTATTTGATATTATATTATATTATTTTATATTTTAATAATATTTATAATTTATTCAAAGTTTTCTTTATAAGAAAACTTTAATATTTCATTGATATTTTGTTTTCATTTATTTTCTTTAATTTTTCAATCTTATATTATTTATTAAGATTTATTTTTAATTATTGTCTCAAGTTTAAAATTTTAAATCATATCTTACTAAATTATATCTTATATATTTTTTCATACTCCATTAATTTATTATTTTTATCTTTTTATTTATATTATATAACTTTTATTATAGATTATAATTATAATATATTAAAAGTTTTAATATAGTATAAAAAGATTTAGCTTATTATAACTCTTAGTAATGATTATATATTTTAATTTTTAATATTTCAATAAAATCTTCTATTTTTTATTAAAAAATATAAACTCCAACCCCCTTGAAAAGAACATTTATATTTCTGCACTTAAATGTAATTTTTTTTATCATTGATTTATCTATATCAAAATTAAAAAATAATAATTTATTTTTATCTTTTATTATTATCAAAAAAACTAATGCGATAAAGAGTGTACTATTTATTATGTTATTTTAGTGCACATATTTAGATTCTCTTTTAAACAACTTTTAATACAAAAGTTGCACTAAAATAGTGGATGTAACTTCTTTTAAGAGCTCTTAGATATACAACCCATTACATCATTTTAGACACAAAATATTAAATTAAAATATATATTCTTTTTAAAATATTTATTTTTCATTTTTAATTAATTTATTCACATTTATTATATTAAATTAATTAGTTAATTATATATTACTATTAGTTAATTAATAATAATAAATTTTAAAAAAAAATTAAGAAAAAATTAAAATAATATATTTATTTTATGAACTAAACATTATATTTAATTAAAAAACACAATTAAAATACTTATTAATAGACATCAATTCTTCGAATTACTATATTCATCTCACATATGTTTAACTAATGTGTTTCGAATTGTAACGTAAGTTTTTTTATATTTGATTTGTACATATTGAGCAATAAATTCTTAAAATCGAGTATTTTTGTCTAACATCATCTCAATTTAATCTTATTTTAATTTATATTATATTTTTAACTATACATTGTATTTAGTAAAAAAATTACTAATATACTTAATTTTACTTTATTATATATGATAAAAAAATTAAACAATATTATTAAATAATAAGATATTATAATTTTTACAAATTTTAATTAAAGATATGTAATTAAGGAGAAATATAAGTTAAAATAATATTTTTTTGAATTTTTTATTTAAAAAATTGCATTGAATAGTATCGTATCAAATGAATAATGTTGCTTTAAATTTGACTTAACATTATTTATCATACTATTTTTTATGTTACTATTTGATATTGGGTTTCAGCAATTTTTACACTAAATGTTGTACTATTTTAGTATAATGGTGTTAGGTTTGAGAGGTTATTAGAAGCGTAAGTAATGGTGTTGGAAAATTCTATGTTACATTTGGATTTAAGTTAGATCTCATGAGTGAGTAGATATTTAATTTAAAAAAAAGCTATATAATGTTTTAGATTGTTTATTTTTTATTTTTTTTTATTTTTATTATAGATTGTTTAAATTAGTTTTGATAGATCTAAAGGTTGAGGAACGATTATCTATCTTATAAGGATATATATAATATTGTAGAATGACCTGTTATGATGTAAACAATAATAAGAAAGTACTTGCATTATGAGTCGGGATTGGGCCTTACATTGCTTGTTTGGGTTATTAAATGGAGTTAAAGCTGGACTATATATTGGAGATGAGTTGTGAACTTGTGATAGCAAATAAATACTCACAAATTCTCCGTGATAGGAGAAAATTATTTTTGGGTTAATTTCTTTAAAATATTTTTCGATTAATTTCTTTATAAGTTTTGTAATTTTTTAAAAAGTATATTTTAATTATGTATTTTTTTATAATATATATCTAATATCATGTAATTTATCAAAATATATATTTTATTTTTCTATTTTTTTAAGATATACATACGTGGTCTTCTAATTTTTTTAAAATTCCAATCAATATCAAATAGTATATTTTTAAATATGAATTCTAAATTTTGAAAAATAAAATACAAAAAATATTATTTTAAAATATTATAAAATTTATTTTACAAAAAGTACAAAAAATTTATGAAGAAAAAAATATAAATTCTTTTTAAAAATACTAAAATTTAATTTTTATCCGAATATAAATTGAATATCTTTTTTTTATTTTTTTTCAATTTTTTTTACCTTTTTTTGATATTTTCAAAATTTTAAATTTATATTAAAAAAACTATTTAAACTTGATTAAAACTTTTAAATAATCATATTAAATCGTGTTTGGTTCTTATAATAGAAAATAAAAGAAATATGAATGAAAATAATATTACTATTATTTATATTAAAATAATGATAAATATTAAAATAAATTTTATAAATTTAGAAAAAAAGCTTTTTAACTTTTTTGATTTTAATATTAGATAAAATGATTAAATAATAATCAATAATTAAAGAAATATATGATAAAAATAAAACATTCTAATATATTTTTGAAGAGTTTAGAAGAGTGAAATTTTTTATTAATATATGAATGTTTTACGTTTCATTATAAATATACTGTTAAATAAAATGCAAAAATATTTTGAATCATTAATATCGAACATATATTAAATGTATACTTTAAAAGATAAAAAATAAATTATACATTTTATGAATTATAAAATTTAAATGCATATCTTAAAAGATATAGAATTAAAGTAATTTTTTTTAAGAATTACAAAAACTTGCATTTTTCTCCATTTTATAATGAATTTCATCAATATGGGTGGAAATTATACGGTAGATTAGTTGATCGAGTATACATTTATGATTTCTTTATATGGAGAGAAAGATGTGGAGATTTCAACAAACAAAAATGATTTTTATCCCAATTTGTAGTATGTATTAATTCAAATGTACAGAAGTAATTGATTTCTATAAATAAGTCTTACAAATCTTTTAGCAATCATAGATCTATAAAATTACAATCAACGTGATGATAACACATCACCTAAAATAGATCTCAACTTTACTCTTTTTAACATTTACTTCCCCATTTTTCAAAAAATATCACTTTACCTATTAAAACAACTGGGAGCTTATAAACTTGGCCACTTTTTCTCTAAGATAGCACACTATCTTTAATAAATTTTTTTTATTTTAAAAACTCCTTATATTTAGTTCCATAGAAAAAATAGGCTTTGATTCTTTAATATTTTTTTTTACTTTTTTATAAAAATTTAAAGAAAAAAATATTTTTATTAATATTTTATTTTATTAATTAATAAAATAATAATAATAATAATAACTTTTTGTTATATTTTTATCATAAAGTTATTAAAATATTAAATAAACAGTTAAATTTTTATCATAAAATTATTAAAATATTAAATGAATAGTAAAATTTATTATTCTTTAATAAATGGTACAAAATATAAGAGATAAAATGATACATTTTATATTATATTGTAAAAAATTAATTAAAATAAATCTTTTAATAACATTTTTTATATAAATAAAAAGTACACATTTCACCTTACTTTTACTATTATATAAAAATATAGCATATATTTACTTTATTTAAATAACTTTAATATAATTATTATTATTTTAAATATTAATAATTTATTATTTAATTAACAAAAATAAAATTTTAAATAAATTATATAATATTTAATCGGAAAATATTTTAAATAGCATCGTTGATTTAACCTCTTAACATAAAAAAGGGAATCTTCTACGTGTAGGATATATAAATATATTTTTTGAAACTTTTTTTGTTAATTTAATTACGTTAAAACTCAAATTATTTATAACTAATTTATATTTTTATTCAATTAAAATATTTGTAATTTTTTTTAATAAAAATTATTTAAGTTATTTACCTCTAAATTATAAAAATCTAAAATCATATAATTATTTATATAATTTTAAACTAATTTATAATATGATTATATCAAAGTTGTTTAATATAAATAGATGGTGTATTTATTTTTACATATATATATATATATTTATTTATAATATTTATAAAATTTTAAATTTATATTATATACATAAAAATTTAATCTTTAATATTTTAATTTATACGAATTAGTCTCTAATTTTTAAAAATTTGATAAATTTATTTTAAATTTTAATTTTGATTAAATTGATTTAACACTATTATATTTAACTATCAAGTTATTAAAAAAATGATGATTAAATTATAAATTTAAATGTAAATCAAATATTGAAGACCTTCAAGTTCTTGAGTGGAAAAGGTAAATTTGTCAGAATTATCCTCAGAAATAGCAGCAATGATAGAGGAGTTATTAGTTTTACCTGAAGCATGTTAAGAGGGATTTCGAAAGCAATCTTTGTGAAAATTTCTTGGACCCTTCTTGTGACAATATATACATAACCGAATGGGACATGTAAAAAGCTCATGATTGGGGTTGTGGCAGTAGGTGCAGCCTTGATGTTTGAAGCCCTCTTTTGAACCTTATTTAGGGCGATAAGAGAGGGTGGCAAGAACAGAATCTGTATGATGAACTTTGAAAACCCTCATTCGAGTTTCTTTAAAGTAAAGCTCGGTCACAGTAGTATCTAAAGATGGAAAAATACTTCGATGAAGTAAGAAAGCCCGAACAGGTTCAAATCTATCATGACGAGCCGTGAGAAAAATAACAAGATGTTGGTGATTACGGTAAGTTGCAAACATCTCAGCATCAATCTTGTTCATCCAAGTTGGTTCAGAGAGAGCGAGTTGATCCTAAATATTATGCATTTTAGAGAGAAATTGGTTAATGGTTTGATAAGCCCTTTGGTGTTTGGTATAAAGAGTTGTTAGAAGTTGATATTGGTTGGCCAAATCTGTTGTAGTGAAACGAGCCTCAAGAAATTCCCAAACTTCTTTGGTAGTGTCAAAATGCCCAAATTCACCATGGATGGAGGGTAAGGTGGTGTTACGGAACCAGGTAATAATTTGATGATGTTTACTCTCCCAATTTTCAAGGTGGTAAGCAAATAAGGAGTTGTTTTTAGTGGTTTCTTGTATGGGTATAGAGATATCACCAGTTATGAAACGACATAGCTTATGTTCTTTCAAGAAACTTTTCATTGCTTGTGCCTAGGCTAGGTAGTTAGTATCATCAAGGGTGATAGAGATTGGTTTTGAGACATCATTTTGGTCCATTTTAATGAAATAATGGAGAAAATATAAAGAAAATATATAGAAACCGTATAAAGGAGTGTATACACGACAAAAATATCCTTAAAAATGAAAAGAGGAGTCGAAAACAAGCCTAGAACCGGTTTGTGAGAAAAAAATTGGGTGAACTAGGTCTGAATAAACTAGGGTTGAGGTGAGCCGGGTTAGAATGAACCGGGTTGAGGTGAGCTGGGTTGGGGTGAACCGAGTTGAAGTGAACCGGGTTTGACTGAACCAAGTTGAAGTGAATCGGGTTGGAGTGAACCGGTTTAAGGTGAGCTGAGTTGGGGTGAACCAGATTGAGGTGAACCGGGTTGGGGTGAACCAAGTTGGGGTGAGTCGGGTTTATTGTGATGAAAAGAGGCAAAATTTTGATAGAAATTCTAAAGATATATGAGAGGCTCTAATACCATGTGAAGAGTATAGAGAGATAAGAAGAAAGAATGATTTAATATTGTATTGGTGTGTTTTAGAATGTACATAGAGAACCCTGTTTATAGGGTTGTAACAAGTGTAGTACAAGTGAAATAGTATGTGTAGTACAAGTGAAATAATATGTGTAGTATAAGTGAAATAGTGAAAGTGTAGTACAAATGAAATAGTGGAAGTGTAGTACAAGTGAAATAATAAGATTAGTATAAGTAAATTATATTATCAAATATAACTTAACACCAGCCTCGACGTTTCACGCATAATTCCAATCCAACGATGGTTTAGATCCAACACGATACCAACCTCCAACGGTGGTTTCTCTTCCTCCCTCCCAAAAATGGTATCACCATCTCTTTTTTAATTATTTTTTATTGTAACTGCTCTTTGTCGTTGTTAATGAAATAAATAGCCAACTTCAACAAAAACAAAATGTGTATTTTGTGTGTTTATTATAGTTTCTTTCTCAAATAGTTTGAACTTAATTACATTTTTCTTAGTATTAAAAGTTTCATAATAGCTGTTAAAATGAATGGAGATCATTTTCCTATTTTGAAAATGCAGTGTTGAGACTTATTTATTATGGCAAGGTCGCCTCAAATACCTTGCAGACATATTATCAACATCTAATAAACCAAAATATGTCAAATGAATATAAGAAGATGCTCAGATGAAAAGTTGGTTATGGCATTCCATTAAACCTAAACTTGTGAGTATTGTAGATCAAGCCTTAACCACAAAAATAGAATGGACAAACTTAATCTCATGTATGGTGATAAAACAAATCATTCTCGTATATGTAAGTTATATGCTTGATTGTTTGAGTGTAAGCAAAATAGTTATTCTCTGGTAGATTATGTTACTGAGTTAGATACCATTTGGAAGAAATAAATACTTTGTAGCCGATATTTGGTAACATTGTTGATCTGATCAAATAACGTGAGATGTTGAGAACTATTAAATTTTTTTTGAGACTTGATGGTGTGTATGAGTCTTTTAAAAAACAAATTTTAGTTGAGTCATCTTTACCAATTATAGATGAGGCATTTGAAAGACTACAAAGTGTTGACTTATAGAGTTTTTCAATCTCTTATGATACAATAACTTTAGCTTCTACTACTAATCGTGAATGCAATCATGAACATGGTCGTGGTTTCAAATGAGGTCGAGGTCGAGGAAGGTTTTATTATTATCACTATCAATGCACCAATCATCCATCAGAGAAGTGTTGAGACAAGATAGGTAAACTTGAGTGGGCTAACCATGTTTTTCATAGAAAGAGTAGCACCAATCATCCATAAGAGAAGTATTGAGACAAGATAGGTAAACTTGAGTGAGCTAACCATGTTTTTTAAAGAAAGAGTAGTACCCATACTGTATCCATTATTTCTCAATTTAGGATTGATTATGATGCTTCTGTTGCCTTTTCTACTATCGAGTCTTCATTAATATCTCCAAGTAACTCATCTATTGTTCCTAATCAAATTGAATTTAGTGCATAATCAGATCATTTCACTATTTTCTCATCAAATTTACCTTGGTGCATTGATTCTTGTGCTGCTAAAAACATGACCAATGATCGATCTATTTTTATAATCTTAATTCCCCTGGCATTATAAGAGAAGGAACGATCATGTTAAATAGTTTTTCTTCCTTACCTTCCACCTTTTCTATTCATGAATTTTCTATGATCTATTGTTAGTTAGTCAAATAATCAAGTTTTTCAATTGTAATGTCATATTCTTATCAATATCTATTGTTTCAATTTCATTATTGTCTAATATGTCAAACACAATCAGTGACATTATTGCTTGGACATGTATCCTTGTCCATCCTTCATCATATTGGTATTCAGTCATCTAGTTCATCTATTTTAGAGTGCAAGCCATGTCAGTCACGGAAACATCATAAAATTTATTTTCTTGTATTAATAGTGTTTATCCATATCTTTTTTATTTAATTCATTCATATATTGAGAAACTTATATGAATTTTCATTGCTTTTTGGTTATAGATATTTTGTTACTTTTGTTGAGGATCATCCCATAGCTACTTGGATTTATTTATTAAAATAAATGTCATAATATCCTTGTACTTGACACTTTTTATAAAGAAATAAAGAATCTGTTTGACATTAGTATTAATTTTTTGCAATCAAATAATGCATTAGAATATGACTCATCTACTATTTTTGAATATTGTGAATTGCATGGAATTTTACATCTTACTTCATATGTTTACACACCCTGGGTTGTTGAAAGAAAAAACTAGACACTTACTTGATGTGGCACGTACTATCATGTTCCATATGAATGTTCCTTCCAAGTTTTGGGGGATGCTATTCTTACCGCATGTTATCTTATAAACAAGTTCACATCATCTGTTCTCAAGTTTTGAACTTCATACTCAGTGTTACTTTATGAAAAAAAATGCTTTTTCTCTTCTCCCTCGAATATTTGGTTATGTGTCTTTTGTTTATGAACATTATCCACAAAATAAAATTGGTTGGTATGCTTTTTTCATGAGCATTATCCACAAAATAAATTATCTCCTCGAGCACTCAAATGTATATTTCTTGGTAATTCTAGGACTTAAAAAGGTTACAAATGTTTTCATCCTCTTACAAATAAATTCTTTGTCAGTGTAGTGTTACTTTTTTTATTCTACTTCATATTTCTCAAATGATGATGTGTCTCTAGGTAAGAATTTTAGGTGTCCTATAATGTTAGTTCCTATTAAACGACCTTTTGAGTCTTCTCAAGTTCAAGGAATGTCTAAGGTTGAAATTGTAAGGGATACCACCAATGAGTTTGGAAGCAATGACTCACAAAGTGATAAAACATCGTTAATTACTCAATAATCCTCGTAGTTGTCTACTCCTTCAACTGATCCTCTATTATCTAATGTTAATGTTCCCATTGCTCTTGGAAAAGCCACCAAAGTTGTTTGACATCTTTCCATATATTATTTTTCTTAACTTGTTACCTTTGATATATTCTCTTCCACCTTTTGAGCCTTTTCTATTGCCTTATCTAGTATCACCTTACTTAAATTAGTTTATGAAGCTTGGGTTCATCTAGGTTGATAAACTGATATGGAAGAGGAGATAAGAGCTCTTACATCAAGAGGTAATTAGGAGCTGACTTATTTACCTCGAGGTAAGGAGGTGTTTAGATGTAGATGGGTATTTTCTATAAAAAGTTTCTTCCTGATGGTACAATAGAGTGACTAAAAGTAATATTAGTTGTCAAATGGTTCACTCAGACTTATGGTGTTTATTTTTTTTAGACTTTCTCACCCAATGCTCATTTAAATTTTGTGAGGATCATCATCTCTGTAGCAGTTAATTTAAATTGGCCTTTGCTCCAATTAGATGTAAAAATGCCTTCTTATATGGTAATCTACATGAAAAAGTTTACATGGAGTAACCATCTAGGTTTGTTGCTCAAGAAGAGTCATATATAGTATACAGGCTTAAGAAAGCTATCTATGGCATGAAATAATATCCTAGGACATGGTTTGAAAAATTAAGTGGTGTATTGATTGTTGTAGAATTAAATGATATCACTCTGATCACTCTATATTAGTGAAACATACTATTAAAGGTGTTATGGTCTTTTTGGTAAACGTAGATAACATTATTCTCATTGAAAGTGATCTAGAAGGTATTGAAGGAGTGAAGGCACACTTGGAAGAGAATTTTCAAATAAAAGATTTGGGATAACTGAGATATTTCTTTGGCATCAAGGTGGCTAGAAGTAAACAAGGTATAATTGTGTCATAGCAAAAGTACATACATGACTTGTTGACTGATACTAGTATGTTAGGTTGTAAACCTATTGATTCTCTTATGGATCAGAATGTGTCACTTAATGATGTATCAAGTTTTGTGTTTGAAGATGTAAGAAGATACAAAAGTTTGATTGGTAAACTTATTTATCTTATGGTTAGTAGACCATATATCACTTTTGTTGTTACTACATTGAGTCAGTACATGCAAAGCCCACTCCAATATCTCTGGGATGCATGTTACAGGTTTTTGAGATACTTGAAATAAACAATCGATGTGAGAGTTTTTTTAACAAAAAAGGAACTCGAATTGATATTATTAATTGGATACTTTGATACAGACTCAACAAGATCCAAAAATGACATAAAGTCTACTAATGAGTGTTGTACCTTTGTTGGAGGAAATTTGATCACTTATAAGAGTAAGAAACAAAATGTAGTTGCTAGATCTAATGCTGAGACATAATACAGGACAATAACTCATGTCGCGTGTGAACTTATATAGATTATAAATCTATTACGAGAGTTGCATCTTAAATTTGAAGAACCATTGATAATGTACTATGACAAACAAATTTTCACTCACATTGCCAAAAATTATGTCTATCATGAGAAAACTAAACACATTGAAGTTTATTATCACTTTGTTAGAAAATTTGCCATAAAAGGTGAAGTTATTACCCCTTACATAAAGTATGAAAAGTGTTTTTTAAGGGAATTTTTCTCATCTTTGATCCAAAGTGGACATTGTGAACATTTATACTTCACCTTAAGGAGTGTTAGAATAATTATTTATCTAAATTATAACACTATTTTAATATTTTTTGAGTTTCATACTTTGCTCTTTAATAATATATATATATATATACTATCAATAGAGACAATTATATATATATACATATATATACCTGTATTCAAATATATGTCGGATAATAATTTTTTTTTACTAATATATATATATATATATATATATATTATTAAATTTAAATTGTATTTTCATTCTTAAAAAACTTCATTCATGTCATAAAAGAATTTTTCAAATTATGGATTATGGTAGAACTTTTACCAATGTACACAATATCAAAATGAAAATTTTAAAATGAGTAAATAACTCTACAAATGACGTTATTATATAGAAAGAAAAATGTTTTTATTACTTGTATTAATTTATATATCATGGTATGATTATATTTATAATAATAAATGATCTTATAATTAATTAATATACCAAATTTTTAATTTAATACAAATAGATACTTGAATTAATGCATATAAAATTATTCATAATAATACATTGTTATTCTTATTTTGATATTGATTTAACAATATTCTTACTAAAAATAATATTAAAAGTGTTAAAAGAAGTTAGCTTTTATCTTAAATTCAACAATTGAAATATCATCGATATAATTGATATTTTTTTTTACATATTTTGATATCAAAACGTAATATTTATATCTTTTAATTAAATTATCAAAAATATTAAGATATTATCGACAAAATATTATTCTTAAGAAAAAAATATTTTTGTAAAATATCATGGATATTATGAATATTATCGTATAATTATCAACAAAATGTTGACAAATAACGATAAAATATTGTTTCATATTAATTTTTTATTTTCTAAATCATTTAACTTTAAATTTTTTTAATGTTCAATCAAAATACCAATTATTTTGGACAATATTTTCTTCTTTTTTATTTATCAATTTTTATACCTTATTTTTGTATTTAATTTACTAGTTTTATCTATATAATTTTTTTATATAATTTAAATTATATTATGTAAAGTTTATCCATTTATAATAATATTAAAAATTATAATCTAAATAATTATTTTAGATTTTAGTTAAAAAGATAAAATAATCACTAAACAAAAAAATTAGTTTTAAAATAGAAGTAATTGATTGGTTTAATATTTTATAAACAAATTTTATAATTTTGATTGAGTTTTTATAATTTTTATAATTTTTTTAAGTTTTTAACTACAATAATATCTTTGATATGTTTGTAAAATTTAAATCTTAATATTTTGTTGAAAATTTACATTTTAAAGAGTCATGTCTTAGTCACTTTGTAAAAAGATTTTTATTATTATTTTGAAAAATTCATTCTTTAAGAAAAAAATTAAATAAAAAACGGTACATAATGATTTTTTTTCAAAATTAAGAAAAAAAATATCTGAAAATGGGTATAGATTTAACGAAGAGAAATTGGCTTTGAAATGCATTTTTTCAATTTAAAAAAAAAACTAAACTCATATAATACTTTTAAAAAATAAAGCTCCGTTTTTAAATTTGAATTCAAGTTAGTCAACAATGTTCTAGACCATTATCAGGCAACGGCTAACATGCGGCATATGTTTGACAGTGCCACCTAACCAAATTGGCTGTCATCTTTTTTATTCAAAAAATTGGCAGCCGTTTGATAAGGAAAAATAAGTGTCTTAAATAAAAGAATATAGGAAAAAAAACATCTAAATTTATAATTATAAAATAACATTTTTTTAAATTTAATTTAATAAAATAAAAATTTAATCTATCATATTATATTAAATATCATTAAATTTTAATTATAATTATTTACTATTGTTAAATTTAAAAAAAAAAATAAAAAAAAATAAAAACTTCACTTATAAACATAAAAATAATAATTATTATGTTTAGTTCAATTTTAATATCGAATAAATAATAAAAATAATATATTTATTTATAATCACAAAAATAACATATCTTATGTTTAATTCATTGAAAATAATTCAATTCATTATGTTTCATTATAATATCTCTTAAATTAAATTACAATTATTTAAATCCGTTTTATTTTAAAATCGAAAAATAATAAAAATAACATTTAAACTTATAATTACAAAAATAATATTATTTATATATAATTTATTAAAAAATATTTTAATTATTAAATATATTTTAATATTGGTCATATATCATTAACATATCATATCTCTTATGCGCCCGCTAATGTGAAACAAATCTTTTCAAATCCTATTATATCTACAAGATCACTATTATGATCTGGGATACACTAGTTGGTTATTAGATTTATGAGTACTTAGATAAAATTGATTTTATCATCATCCAACCTAAATAACCAAACTTAAAAAAAAATTAAAAAACGTGACTTGAAAAGCCCTCCAATAGCTTTATTTTTCACCATCTTCGTCCTAATTTAGTCAATGTCCACTGGTTAATCTCATTTTCACTTCAATATCCATCATATCTTTCCTCCATTTACATCTTCTTAATAAGGATTTTGGATTGTCATCCCTCCTCCAAACTTCTCTCCATTATTTCTCATCTTCTACTCAACCTCTATCATCCATTATCCATTGTTTTCTTGTTTGGTTTTTAATTAAATAAATAAAAAAAAATAGTAAAAGAAGAGGTACCTCTGATTTGGAGTTTTGCTAGCTTTAGATATTCCACCATACCTATTCCCAGTAACTGATCATCCGTTTAAACTATTCAATTTTTATTTATGTTTTTCTTTAACAAATCATTTAGTGGTTCAAATATTTATGTCCTTAAAGTGCTCGCCTGTTATGCCTGAAACTGATAACGATGTTGATGCTTTGATGGAAAGCGTAACTATAAAATGGGTGTTGTGGTCCCTAAGGTCAACACATAATTCCAGTGCAATATACCATCTATTTGAGTGATATTAAGAGCTTAGAAGTTCCGAACACAGAGAAAAAATCAGTTTTAATCAGTTTGGAACTTTAAGAACAATTTAAATGACTGGATGTAAGATCCTTACTTTACTTGTTTTCGTTCTATTTAGTTTATTTATTCTGCATTTGAGTCAATTAATGTATGCTTACATTTGGTATCAAAGCACATATTACCTCTGTCTTAATCAGTTTTAAATGATCTATGTTTTACTATATTTATCGAGCACTTTGAAATTGGGTTTTTTGAAAGGCTCAATTTTGATGCATATGAAAATTATAAATGATTTCAATATTGATTTTTCAATGATTCTATGAATTAAAATGTGAAAAACAATGAAGAACATCATTTCAATTTTTCATTTGCATTCATTAGAATGTATTAATTAACTTTTTATTTAAAATGATATTTTTTATTCAAATTGAGATCGTGAATCACTTAAAAATTCAATTATGAAAATTTCAATAAAAAGAATGCATTTTTTGTCTCCGAAATTGAGAGAAAAGTTTGAGGCTCCAACCTCATTACGCTGACCCAATTAAAGGTTGAAGATGACTTGTTAGAATGAAAAAAAAAGTGTTATTCTCGAGACTCAAAGTTGGGTCTTCTAGGAGAGTGTTAAACGCCTAGACGACTGGGCCATAGCGCATATTGTGTTATTATATGTATAAGGCTTATTATTATATGTATTCTGAATTTAATTTTTATTAAAAAAAATCTAAATATACTTTTAATGTGATTAATTATTTAACTTAGGTTTTTCATATGTAAAATATTTATTATACATGTGACATTTATTTAAATAATTTTTGACACATTAAAATTTATGTTTAAATTCATTATGCTTAAATTAGTTGTTTTGATATTTGTATTAAATTTTGTAATTTATTATACATATGAAATTTGGTTAAATAATTTATGTATAATGGAATTAATTTTTAATGATTTTTATGGGTTTAATTAGTATTTATATTATTTATTTTCCTTGTATAATTTATTATTATTTATTTATACATGAAATCTTAAGATAGATAATATTTGTACATTTAGAATTAAATTAATATTGCTTGTAGTTTTATGTAATAATTGAGCATACAGATTTAGTTAATGTTTAAGTAATTCATGTAATTTAATTAATTTGAGAGTAGTTACAAAATCTTTAATTAATTAAAACTATAATAAGGTTTATTTAGGATCATATTTAGAAAAATAAATATTAATTGTAATTAATCATATGTAATATAATAAATCTTATTTCACATGAATTTTTATTATATTTAGTGTGATTAATTAGTATAGAATATCAAATTATATTTTCTAATTTATCTACAGGAAATAAGAAAAATAATATAATTTAATAGTTTTATCGTAAAGTTAAGATGAATCTAATTGAATTAGAACTTTTTTCCATCATAGTCAAGTTTTATGTCACTAGATTTATATTATTCATGATTTATATT
Organism: Hippophae gyantsensis; assembly: GCA_030763125.1. Classification (NCBI taxonomy): domain Eukaryota; kingdom Viridiplantae; phylum Streptophyta; class Magnoliopsida; order Rosales; family Elaeagnaceae; genus Hippophae; species Hippophae gyantsensis. The sequence continues at coordinate 30,070,443 of CM061028.1, forward strand.
GGTAAAAAATAACTTTAATTTATATATCAAATTTTAATAAGCATATGATATTTAATCGCAGCTTCACAACCTATGAATTTCTTTGATATTCGTTATGACATTCACAAATTGAAAGGGATAATTATAAAGGTTGGAATGAAAGAATTCTCCTTCATCTAGGGTGGATGGATATTGGCTATATTATTAAGAAAAATGAACCACCTAAAATTACTGAAACCAACACTCTAGTGAATATCATGTTTTATGAACAATATGAGCGATCTAATTGCCTTAGCGTGATGTTCATTAAGACTAAGATCTCTACCTGTTGATCAACATAACATGAAGAAATAATTTATAATCTATCCTCCATTTTTTGTTATGAATATAATATGGTTAATGTTAATATTAACACCTAGTGGATTGATTCTAGATCAACAATCTATGTTGTAAACTCCTTATAGGGAATGAGAAACCTAAGGAAACCAATGGGAAGTGAGCAATACATCTTATACAGTAAAAAGATGGACTCACAAGTGGAGGCCGTAGGAATATGCAGTTTGATTTTAAGTAGTGGTTTTATTTAAGAATTAGAAAAGACTTTTTATGTTCTAAGTTTCTCTAGAAACTTGATTTCAATTTCAAGACTTGTACCTTCTAGCTATTCTTTTCACTTTTTAGAAACATCTTTCAGTTTATTTAATAAATTTGATTGTGTTAGGAATGATATTTTGTTTGATGGTCTTTACTGCATTAATTTATGAAATAATGTCATTCATAATGCTATACATTTTCAAACTAGCACTAAAAGGTGTATTATTGATGATGACTCTTATATATTATGGAAAAAGGAGATTAGGACATATTTCCATAGAAATAATTAAAAAATTAGTGAAAGATGGGGTACTTAGTACTCCAGATTTTACTGATTTGGAGACATCTGTGGACTACATTAAGGGAAAATAGACTAATAAGTCAAAGAAAGGTTTCAATAAGAGTTCAAGCATATTAGAAATCATACATATTGATATATGTTGTCCAGACATGGACATTCAAGGTCAAAAATATTTTATCACTTTTATTGATGATTTTTCTCGATATATGTATCTCTAAATGCTTCACAATAAAAGTGAAGTATTAGATGCCTTCAAGAGCTTTAAGGTTGAAGTAGAGAAACAATACGAAAAGAAAATAAAGCTTATGAGATCATATAGAGGTGGTGAATATTAAGGTAGATATACTGAGAATGGAAAAGCGTCAAGTCCATTTGCTAAGTTTCTTCAAGAGCATGAGATAATTGCCCAATACATTATGCTTGGTTCACCAGACCAGAATGGTGTAGTAGAAAGGAGAAATCGAACATTATTGAACATGGTACGAAGTATGCTTAGCTATTCCAATCTTTCTAAAACCTTAGAGATTGAAGCTTTAAAGACGACTGTGTATATATTAAAACGAGTTCCAACCAAGGCTATCTGAAATATGCCATTTGAATTATGGAAAGGTTAGAACCAATTTTTCGACATATGCACGTTTAGGGATGCTCGTTTGAAGTGAGGATTTATAATACACAAGAGAATAAGCTATACCTAAGGATCATTAGTGGGTATTTCGTTGGATATGCCAAAAATTCTAAGGGATATAGGTTTTATTGTTCATTTTATAGCACTAAGTTTATGGAATCAAGAAATGCAAAATTTCTTGAGAATTACTTGATAGTGGGAACGATCGTTCCCAGGGAATTGGTCCTAAGAAAGATAATTCAGATGCTCAGTATGCCACTTTAAGTAATGGATTGATCGTTGTTATTAATAATGCACCTCGAGTACAAACACGTGTTGAAGAACAAGTCTTGGAAGTACCACATACTGTTGATCTTGATCCAGTAGATAATGAAGTTTAATAGATGCCTAAAGCTGTTGAATAACCAACTGAACAACATGATCACACTCATTAGGAGAATTTTGAAGTAGCATTTAGAAGATCCACTAGAGTAAGAAAATTGGCGATTCCTAGTGATTATGTTGTGTATCTACAAGAGTGTGACTGTAATGTTGGAGCCAAAAATGATCATACATTTTCACAGGCCATGAGTTCTAAGGTTTTGAACTTATGTTACATGAGATGGATTCTATGGTGTCTAACCGAGTTTGAGATCTCGTCAAGATTTCCTGATGGTGTAAAAGCCATTGGATGGGTCTTCAAGACAAAGAAAACTCACAAGGCAACATTGAGAGACATAAGGCAAGACTCATTGTCAAAGGATTCACTCAAAAGGAAGGACTTGAGTACACATAGACATTCTCTCTTGTATCTAAGAAAGATTCACTTCGTGTGATCATAGCATTGGTTACCCATTTTGATTTGGATTTGCATCAAATGGATGTGAAAATAGCTTTCCTTAATGGTAATATAGAGGAAGAGGTTTATATGAAACAACCTGAAGAATTTTTCTCTAGTGATGGTGAGCATTTGGTTTGTAATCTTAATATTTGAAATTCTATAACGTCATCACTTTATTTGGTTTTGAAGAGAACGTCATGGATCAATGTATATACTAGAAGATTATTTGGAGTAAGATTTATTTTTTGGTGCTATATGTGGATGATATTTTGCTTGCAACTAATGATAAGGGTTTGCTACATGAGGTAAAACAATTTGTCTCTAAAATTTTTGATATAAAAGATATGGGTGAGGCATTTTATGTCATTGACATTAAGATCCATAGAGACAGACTTTAAGGCGTCTTGCCTTTATCTCAGGAAACCTATATCAATAAAGTTTTAGAGAGATTTGAATAAAAGATTGTTCACCAGGTGTTGCTCTCATTGTGAATGTCAATAAGTTCAATTTGGACCAATGCCCAAGGAATGATTTTGAAAGAGAACAAATGAAGAACATTCCATATGCTTTTTTTCTCAAAAGTTTGATGTATGCTCAGGTTTGTACAAGTCCTGACATTGCATTTGCTGTTGGAATATTGGGACGATATCAAAGTAATCCAGATTTGGACCACTGGAAAGCTACAAAGAAAGTGATGAGGTACCTTCAAGGAACCAAGGACTATATGCTAATGTATAGACGAACCGACAATCTAGAAGTAATTGGCTACTTCGATGCGGAATTCGCTAGATGTGTTGATTCACAAAAATCAACATCTAGTTATATTTTCTTGCTTGCCAATAAAGTCGTGTCTTGGAAGAGTGCGAAGTAGTCCTTGACTGCTACTTCCACTATAGGGGACGAGTTTGTGTCATGTTTTGAGGCCACATCACAGGCTTAGAGTAGTTGACTCTATTTCTAGGCCATTAAGATTCTATTGTGACAACTCAACTGTTGTGTTTATGGCTAAGAACAACAAAAATGGTAGTCATAGTAAGCACATCAATATCAAATACTTGGTCATAAAAGAATGTGTTAAGGAAAAAAAGTGGTCATTGAGCACATTAGCACTTAGTTGATGATTGTTGATCCTTTGACTAAAGGCGTGTTATAACTGAAATTTAAGGATCATGTAGAGAAAATGAGAATTGGTTCCATTTTGTAAAGTATATATACAATTTATTACTGAAACTCTTATATATTATGATGATATTTTCTCATATTCATGTGCACCTTAAGTCATTTGAGAAAATATATTTTGTATAGGAGTAAGAATAAATATAGGATTTATTCATTAAGTTTTGTTACCACGTAAATGTAATACTTGGGAAATTAAAATACATTGTAATACATGTAAGATAATACTCACTCTTAGATAAGCTATTGTCATGATTCATGTATTTATTTCTTAGAAAAGATAATCGATGAGATTAAGTTAAACGCTTGGACTAAGTAGGAGAATGTAACCGATCATCCATTTAAACTCTCCACTTTTCATTTCCATTTTTCTTTAACAAACTATTTAGTGATTCAAACGTTTTTGTCATTGAAGAATTTGTCGGTTATGACTGAACCTGGTAATAATGTTGATGTTTTGATGGAAAATACGGTTATAAAATGAGTGTTATGGTTCCTAAATTCAACACACAATTTCAATGCAATACATCATTTATTTAAGTGTTGTTAAAAACTTAAAAGTTCCTAATACAAAGAGAAAAAAAAAAAATTCATTACAAAAATGAAAACTAATTTTTTTAGATTTATGACAATAACTTCCGTGACAATTTCGATGTATTAATAAGTTGAATTAGAAATATTGTATTTATATAAGAAAATTAATTATCTAACAATTTGACTCAATCTAATAAGGTATCTGATAATAAACATACGAAATTATTATTCACATAACTTTGAGTATAATGTATAAAAGTGACGTGATGAAATTATATAAATGATTTATTCACATAAATTTGAGTATAATTTGTAAAAGTTTATCAATAAAATCGTTTTTTAGTATAATTTTCTTAAAACTAGTACTGACATCATTTTTGTACAATAACATACACCGATTACGATGATTTCAATTTCAGACGGTAGTGTTCAAATCCAAAATATTGTAGGGGGCAGGCCCCCGTCTTTCTTACAACGTTTGCAACAATGGTCGTTACAATTTATCGTATATTTGTATTTTACGGTCTTTATTAATTAAATATATATACAAAGAGTAATTAAAGCATGGAATCAGGCAATTAGCGCATATATACTAGTGTTCCTTATTTTAGAATTTGATCGACAAAGTTAGTTTAAAAGCAAGTAATTCCAAAGGGGTAAGGATATTTTGCAAATAGTTTATTGTGACTTGTTACAGTTGGTGGTTTACCAGTCACTTGTAAACTTGGACTTAAAGGGTACATTAATTTTATTTAATAAAGTATTAATACGTTATAAAATAAAATTATCTTAATTTTTATTTTTATAAAAATAAAAAAAATTTATGGTAAAATTAAATTAGATAAAAAATTTAAAAAGATATATATTGAATTTTAAATGAATATTTTTAAATTCGAAGAATACATTCAAATATTTATTTTTATAATTTTGTATAAATTACGTGAAACTTTTTAATTAAATAATTTTATCATTAGCCATCATACAATAACCTACAATAAAATAATTAAAGTAGATGTTTTTTTTATTTCTTTCACAACAATTACTTTTCTTCGAATTTTAATTACACATAATTTAATCTAAATGTCATTATCTTTTCATATTCTATTTATTTTTGTTTACTAAATAATATAAAATCAACTTTGAGAGTTTATAATTTTCATAAATTTTTTTTATTTATAAAATTATATGTTTATAAAAAATATTTAATGAATTATACAATTAACTTGTATATATAATATATTAGATTAAATTAAATAACTATAATATATGAATCATTTACTTATTATAAAATTTATAAATTTGAAATTAATTATAAATTAACTAAACTATGAGAATTTGATTATTATACACGCCTATTTCCAACCAATACGGAGACTAGAGTGGGCACTAGACCAATAAGAGACGGAACCTTAAAGTCTGATTTGAAGTGTTAAACATTATTAATTTTCATTTTTTTAATCATTTTTATATTTACATTAAGTTGCTGTGTACAGTAAGTAGATAATCTGTTCAAAAAATAATGATAATGATAATAATAACTTGATAAAAGAATTGACTCTGGTTTTATTTGACTTTTTACGTAACAATTTAAGAATATATATATATATATTTTAATGATGATAAAAATTATTGTAATAAAATTTCATTATATTATGGTTAATTTTACTGAGTAAAAATAAATTATTATAATTATATGTTTAAATAACCTACGGTTGCAACCATTGAGGATTCCGTATAAAGTTTGGAACGTGGATATCAATAAAAATATAACTTTTATGAAAATATTAAATATATTATAATTATTAATTAAAATTTTGAAAAAAATTTATAAAAATTCTATCATATATACGAAAATAATCTATAAAATTTTATAAAGCATTAAAATAATTAATTATTTATATTTAAAATATTTTTTTATTTAATATATACATTATTAAATATTAACTATTATATATAAATAAATATGAATATTATAGAAATAAATTTTATTATTATTATTGATATTTTATTGGTTTGTGTTACATTTTAACTAAAATATTTATGATACATTTTAATAAAAAAGATATTTAAATGATAGTTTAATAATAATAACATTTAAATGATAATTATTAATATTTTTAATAATTTTATGATAATTAATTAAAAAAATTAGATAATATATTTTAATATTAAGATTTATAAAATAGGGATTTTTAGTCACGATATGGAAAATTTCATAATTAAACAGACTAAGAATTATAGTTAGGATGAGTTAAAAACAGGCTTTTGTAAAGGCTCTTTGTGTCACATCTCGCACCGAGTATTTTCTTGTATTTAAATAATAATTTTCTTTTACGTACACTACTTACACGTAACATTATTGTAGCTACAATTCTAAATAATCTAAGTATTAAAATAAATTAAAATAATAATAAAAATAATATTTTTAAAATTTATAATTATAAAAATAACATCTACTTATATTTATCTCATATTATTTTATATCACGTTATTTTAATTTAAATAATATTTATTTATATACTTTTTAAATTAAATTATGATTATTTAAATTTATTTAATATTAAATTTTATTTTATTTTATTTCGTTAAATATTATTTGAGTGATATTTTATTATTATAAATTTTAATAATTTTTTAATAAATTTGTATTATTAAATTATAAATTCATTGATTATTGTTCATATATTGCGTGAAAAAATATTCATTTATTTTTATGTATTTAAATCATTAGAGTGGTTTAACTTCAATGGAGTGGAAAAAACATCAGTATGAATTAAGACCACAATATGCATGTAACTCTGTAAGAAAGTGAGTTGTTTTAGTTATAAATGCAAGGTTAACAAAGTTTTGGATAATTAAATTTCATTATTCACCCGACAGAATATTTTTATTTATTTTAATTTTTTAACACATTATAGAAATAAAATAAATTATAATAAAAATAAAAAAAGGAAAAATGAAAGTAATAGTTGAAAAATGATTCATTTTTACGTAATAAAGACACATTTTCAATATCTTTTGTTCAAATTTTCAAAATATTATAAATTAAATTTCTAATTTTAAGTTTGCACACCTTATCGTAAGATTTTAGCGCCACTGTAATAATGAAATTAATTTGTACAAATGTTAATCTATATATATATATATATATTAAAAAAAATTAAAATCATACTTTAAAATAATTTTAGACAAACATGTCATTATATTTTAAAATTACAACATATATATTTTTTTAGTCTTAAAGTTATGACATATATTTTATTTAATTTTTTACAAAAGTTAAACTAAATACTTATACATAAAATTATATAATATGAATGAGTCTATTTTTTTAATAAACATTATCATATATATTTTTAAGAACTTATCAATAATCTTGAGGCATGTTCTTAATTTGGGCGTTCCAAACCTGCCAATAGCTTGCCATTTCTAATTGGTGTTCTCTCTCAGTCTTTTTTTTTTTTTACTCTTTTAAAGTTTGATTAATATTGGAGATGATATCTTTTAATGGTAACCCTTCTTCTGTAAATCAATTTCTCTTATCTACTTATTTTCATTATTTTAAATAAAAATAAAAATTAATATTTATTAATCTATATCTTATTAAAATTTTAAATATTACAATATATCAATTAAAATAATTAAATATTTTATTCTAAAATTTTATAACAAAACAAATAATTAAAGGTCAAGTTTTCATATGTCAACAATGTCATTAATTTTGATTTATATGATTTTATTATTTATATATTTATATTGATGATTTTAATCAAAATTGTATATTTAATTTTTATTAATGAAGTTTAATTTTGTCTTAAAAAAATTGCTTGCCATTTTATGACGCACCCCAAACAAAATTTGTTAGTGGCAAAAACCTTAATTGCGCCTTAAAATAAAAGGATTATTCAAGAAATAAAATTATTAATATAACTGATTACCTTTATATTTTATTATAATAACAAAAGAAATTAAAAATAAAAGTATATCAATGTTTTTTTTAAATAAAAGTATATCAATGTTAAATGCATAACTGGTCATAAGAAAAAGAGCATAAGTATAACAAAAAGAGGCAATTTTGTCAACGGAGAGTAAAGAATAATAAAAAAAAATAAAATTAATTCTATTAGTTTATAGCCATAAAATTAAGTCTATTTTATATTAAATATTATTTAATTTGATACTATAATTATTTTGATTTATGAAATGATTAATAACATTCAATTAAATTATATTTTTTATTTTTAAAATTATTTTTGTTGTTATAAATTTTAAGATATTATTTTTTATAATTTCTTAAAAAATAAATATATATTCTTTTTAAAAAATTTATATATATCAATTTTGAATTAAAAAAATGTATTATAATATTATTAATAAATATGATGGAATTCATATAATTATATTAAATAAAAAATTATTACATTAATTATAATTGTAATTGTAATGTATATAATATTATTTTTAAAAAATATTTTTCCCAAATCTATAGTTTGAGTCTAGTTTATTAGGTGTGAATTGTTGTGTTAATTAGTCATTATACGTAAAACATTTAGATGTAAAATGATAAGATAATTATTAAATTATTTTGTGACACATATCAATTAAATTTTAACATATAATTTATTGAATATTTATAATAAATAATTTATATATTTTTATTATAATAAAATTGAATAAAATTATCAAAATTATTAAAATAATATCCTAATATTTTTTTTAAAAATTATATATTTAATATTAATAATAATATTTTTATTATTATAAATTTTAGTATATTATTTTAAAAATTTATAAAAATAAAATTCTTAAAATTTATTATAATAAAAATAATAATTTAATAATATTAAATTATAGTAAATTAAATATTATTTAATATTAAACGAATAATATTTAATTTGAATAATATTTAATTAAAGATGATTTAAAGTAAAATGAAATGATATATATTTTTTAATAGTAAAATATATTAGATAAAAATAAAAATATTATTTTTATGACTTCATTTATTTTATCTTTTATGCATCTTGAGAAATACAGCTTGGTTCACGATAAAAACGAAGCAGACCTCCAAAGTTCTTTATATATATATATAAACAAAACAAATAGAAACTACTTGAAATAAAAAAATAAAAAATAAATAAATATATGAAGGCGAAAACAGAGAGAAAAAGAAAACGAAGGAGAAGAGAAGAGAGAATCAGAAATCACGTAAGATAGAAATTCAAATTACTGAATACATTGACGTTTCAGTGATGCCAAAAAGCTTTTAATTCTTTTTGCTTTTGGGAAAAGTCCTCTCTCTGTCTCTGTAGAGAGACCTATCTGAAGCCCTAAGACACGTTTCATTCCATGTCATTTTCCTTTCTTCCCTTCTAATTCCTCTGAAATTTAGTTACCCACGAAGTTGCCGCTGGAATGACCGAAATTTGGCCACCGTTTCCGGGGAATATCGGTTCAGTACAGTTGGCTAGGTTTTCTGGAAAAATATCAGTTTGTTCCCGACGGAGCGCAACCTAGTTCTATTGAGCCTAAAAACCGTCCGTCCAATCAATCGGAGGTGAAAATATAAAATAAATTATTTCTGGTTTTGAATATAGTAGGAGCTTTGCTATTGAGGACTGAGTTGATCGTCGTCGACTTTAATGGCGAACGGAGGTTTCTTCTTCGAGAAACTTCGGAGATGCGTGAGGACGGTTTTTTTCATGCTAGCGATGGTGGTTTCGCTGCTCGTCACGTCGTTGCCAGTTCTCGTGGCATTATGTGACGTGCTTGTGCCCTCCGTTTTGATCTCGAATTTCACCTGCGTCAGATGCTATGGCTTCAGAGAGCATTTGCATCGATATGCCTTCAGAAGCTCACTCATCGACATTCCTTTCGTTTCTGTCATCAGATCTCTCATAATAACTTGTGCGATCCTGTCCATGAATTTTTAACTTCTACTACGATTGTGCTTGAACTTTGTTCGGTTTATGTTTAATTTCTAGATGAAAACAGAATTATTGTTATGTTAATTCTAGCTAATAGTATCTTCCATTTGACATTTGACTCCTCTTTAAGACTTGAAACCAGAGGAAAACCATGTTGCAAGTTTCTTGATTTTTTTTCCTTAAAGAATTGAAAGAATTAAAAACTCGTAATGTTGGAAACTGTTCTAATAGAATGAGGCTTTGTCAGAGGAAATAATGTTCGCTATTGATGTTTTTGGAAGTGAAATGTGGGCTTTATTCGTAAAAGCTGTTGTAGTTTCCTTTTAATTTATGGTTGCCCGTCCTACTGTCATGATTCAGGTGTTTATACCATGTGTGACGGCCCTGCACTATCACACGGACCATACCTTGGAACTGTGACTCTATCTTCCTTTGTCTCCATTCTCCTTCTCTCAGTCAAAGCTTGTGTTTTTACTGTAAATGCTCAAATTGAGGCCGAAGCTTCGTCGTCCCCCTCAAGGCGGAAGCTCCACTTAAAGAAGTCATGGGGAATGCCTGTTTTGTTTTTGTCATCAGCTGTGTTTGCCCTTGGACACACTGTAGTTGCTTATAGAACAAGCTGCCGAGCAAGAAGAAAGCTTTTGTATCACAGAGTTGACCCTGAAGCAGTATGTTCAGATTTGCTTGTCGTTCTGCTTATTTACAAATGATGAATGTTTCAATTCTGAATTATGCTTTTCATTCATTAATATTTCAATTCATCCACTTTTGCTGACAAAATTTTCTTTACAATTGAGACTGGAAATGTTCCGAACTCTATAACTTTAAAGTAATAGACTATACTCTTGTCCAATGCATATTACACAAAACACGTTTCTTACAATTCCTTGTAATTAAAAAAACAGGTCCTTTCGTGTAAAAATGTTTTCCCTGGCTTCCAGAAGGTCCCACGATCTCCCACTCCTACTACTGGAAAAACCCCAAAAAGTGATAGTGAAATGAAGCAAAAACCTTTCGGACTTTCTTGTGATGAAGGAGAGCTCCCAGTCAGGATACTTGCTGACATTGACAGCTTATTCATCACTTGCCAAGGGATTACTCTACATTACAAGCTCAGCTTGCCTGGTTCCATACCTCGAACCTTATCCTCCTCAACCTTTCTCCAACTTGATGCTAACTGCAGTTCCTCACAAATGGCTGTAGGAAGGCCAAAACCTGATAAGCATCCACTAAGTTTATTGTCAAAAAGCCAGTACACTCTTCATAGGAGCTACAGCAATCAATTTCCCACTTCATCTCTGTATGCTCCACTTTTAGATGGTTCTTTGACTCCTATTACTAGTGAAGAAATACCTGTCCTAAGCCTTGATCACACTGGGAAGGAAGACGAATCGTGCAAACTTAAATCTGGGAATGCAGACCAATACTTGGAAGGTCAATGCCAGTTTGGTATTGTTTTAGTGCATGGATTTGGTGGAGGCGTCTTCTCATGGAGGCATGTGATGGGTGTTTTGGCACGGCAGATTGGCTGTGCTGTGGCCGCTTTTGATCGACCAGGTTGGGGATTAACATCAAGGCCTTGTAGGGAGGACTGGGAAGAAAATGAATTGCATAATCCTTACCAAATTGAAAGCCAGGTATTTCTTCCTTTTTCTCTCCTTGAATGCTTTATATCTTACAAATGAGCTTGATGCAAAGCAATGACCAGTAGCAGGAATAAATTAGAGACAAGCAAGACACTCATCCATATGAGCCAATCACTTCATGCCCCTGCCATGTAGCGGAGATATTAGCAAGTTATATGCAATGTTGCCTTTCGATTCTTATCTTGTGGTGTAATCTTATGATGGCTGTTTTATTGTTTTTAGCCTCAATGTTCATATAATCGTCTTTTCTTTTGTATTTTATTACTACTGGTTTCTAGTGTGTAAATTTGTTAAAAAAATTGGTTTTTTCAGGTTGACCTGCTTCTTTCTTTCTGCTCTGAGATGGGATTTTCTTCTGTAGTATTTGTTGGCCACGATGATGGAGGTCTTGTGGCTTTGATGGCTGCACAAAAAGTTCTGGCATCTTATAATTCTTTCAACGTGAGTAATGCTGTCTTCATGACATAGGACAAAACTAAAATTGGGAATAAAACGGTATAGCATGCTAGCATCCACCTTGTAGAATTCTAGGAGACTCTTATGGATTCTGGGTATCACATTCACATGTAGGCTTGATTAGCAACATACATAACTAGCACGCTGTTAGTTCCATGCTGGAAAATTTCTCATTTCTTCCTTTTCTTTCATGGTCTGTTTAAGTCTGTTTGAATATAAATTTTGTGCATGGATTTGTGAAAATACTTGAACCTTTAGACATATTAGTCAACATAGTTAGCACATTAAATGCAGACACATCCTTCATTCATGAACTCAAGGTGATGCACATTACCAAGTTATTTTTAAGTCAAAGTATTTAGTGCAAGCATGGATGAATATTGGGTTCATCGGCTGATTTCACGGAACATTTGGTAGACTTTAATAGATTCATACCATTAGTCTGTGTCACTTGATGTTCATACCATAAGTCTGTATCACTTCATTTTCTGTAAATTTGCATCATAGCATGGTTGGTTAGTTTATGCTTACTAGTTTATTTTTTGGGTATAAATTGAGTTTTTTTGCCAAAGTATACCAAGATATTGTGCGTCCATTGATTAAGAGGACAAAATTCTTATGTTCTGAATAATTTCGTCTGCAAGTATGTTTAGAATCTTTTGGTTAAAAGTAGCTTCTGGCAAATAACCTTTTTTTTTGGCTCAATATAACTGTGATTTTTGAACTTCTTTTTTGATGAGATTGACAATCACTGTTAACATTGAGCTGGTCATGTCATATCCTGGATAGAAATTCTAATCTTCTCTGGCAGTATCCTTCCAAGTGGGACAGACTTTAGTAGTTAACATGGCCTCAACCACCACTGGTGTTGAAATAAATTAAATTTATGAAATCCAGACTGCATTTCTGCAAAATAAGCATGTATCATACCCAATATCTTTGTGCTGTTAGAATACCTCAGTTTTCAATTTCTTCAAAGAAGAGGGAAGGTTAAATTTAGCATTCACCTCTTCTTGTAAATGGGGATTCTGTTTATTCTTGTGTTTGCTGGATCAGTTTGATGTTTTATGTGATTATGGCTTATATAATACAGCTTGTTTTCTGGTACAGTATATCAGTTTTGTAACAAATTTAAAGGAAGATAAATGATAATATCACCCAATTTTGGCACCCATACCTTTTATATTGTGTCATGTGTTGGATTTATTTTAAAAGTTGGAGAAGTGATTCATTTTTTTAGATAATATTGACACATGTCACGACATAAATAATGAGTGTAAAAATGGGTGCAAATTTGTGTTCTTAGCATTCTTCTTTAAAGGAAATAGATATAATCCAACTACTTTTGTTGCATGATTTTATTGTGGAAACAAACATACTGTACTTCTAAAGAATTATTCCATTTTTCAAATGTTGATATCGTTTCAATATCTTCTCCATTCAGGTAACAATTAAAGGAGTAGTACTGCTAAATGTTAGCTTGTCAAGGGAGGTAGTCCCTGGCTTTGCTAGAATTCTTATGCGTACTTCACTTGGTAAAAAGCATTTGGTACGTCCGCTCTTAAGAACAGAAATTACTCAAGTGGTAAACAGGCGTGCATGGTATGACGCTACCAAGTTAACCACAGAGGTCTTAAGTCTGTACAAGGTACCTAACTCAATTTAAGCATTGCCATTTTAAATGGAAATTCAGCTAGCTCTTGAATTTTTTGTCTTCGTTAGCTCTTACTGATGACACATAACTCAGCTCTGTTTCTTGATATTTGGTCTGCGATCAGGCTCCTCTCTGTGTAGAAGGTTGGGATGAAGCTCTTTATGAGATAGGTAGACTGTCATATGAGACAGTCCTTTCCCCACAAAATGCTGAATCATTGTTGAAAGCAGTCGAAGACATGCCAGTATTGGTAATTGCTGGCGCCGAAGATGCCCTTGTCCCACTTAAATCTTCCCAGGCAATGGCTTCAAAACTTGTAAACTCTGTAAGTCACTTCATTAAACTCTCGGTTGTTAACTTTGCATGTTATAGATTAAAGACTATTGTTAGAAAAGGATTCACCATAAGGAATAATATTAAACGCCTTTTGATTGATCAAAGTTTGATAATGTTTTTGATTTTTTTTCAAGTAATTTTTTTAATCAGGTATGTTGGAGAACGATTTATAATTTTTATTTTCACTTTTTAAAGAATCACTTCCAAACTATGTTATTTCACTCTTTTCGAATGTCGAGAGTCGTAAATTTTGTATACATATTCGGGTGTTGGACACGCCAATTTTTCTAATTTTTTTTATGGTAAATTTATATTAAATTGGAGTATCTGAGAGTATCTACACCCATGTGTAGGTCATGTCGTTTAGACACGGATATTTCACGAAATATGAAGACGTCAAGTAATATAGCCTTCAAAATATAGGAGGATTTATAAATATTTTGAAAATAAAATTTTTGATTTAAGATTTTTCTTTTCATTTTCACTCTATTTTAACAGAGTAAGTCAAGTGCTTATGAATATATATATTGTAACATTTTTTTTAAGGAGTAAATAAATTTCTACAACCTTTTCTTATTGATTGATAGATATAGGAAGAAAATGATTAAAACAAGAAAATTATAAATACTTAAATACTTAAATACCTACCTAAACATTTCTTACTTTTTAATATTTTGAAAGGGGACAAAAAAAAAATCATTACAAAACAACTTATATGTAATTCACTTGGTATAATTTTTTATCAAAAATATTGGTGATTACTTTTACAGAATAAAATTATAAAATCATTCATTTAATCAAAAAACATAATTATTTTCAAACATGGCCCTATTTTTCTAACACTGATTTTTTGCCATGCAGAGACTCGTTGCAATATCTGGTTGTGGACACCTTCCACATGAAGAGTGTCCGAAGGCATTACTGGCAGCTGTATCACCCTTCATAGGCAGACTCTTATCTAGGCAAGACGTTCCACGATAATTCCAATAGTGTACCATTGTTCTTAACTTGTTGCTAGGTGCTAGGATTGTAGGGTGTTCTTTTCCTTCTTTTGCTCAATTTTATTTGTAATTTTTTTTTGGTGGTTTTTCCCTAAAGCAATATTGCCCAAGGGAAAGAGAACAATCTCTTCTCTTGGGTATTTCTGATTTATTAGTTTGGGGCCATACACTAATTTCTCTAGGGTTTTAGAGCTCTTTCCCTTGTAATCATCATAGCATTTCATTTCATTTCGTTTTATTTATTTTATTATTTAATATTATTTTGAGTAAATATTTACTCACACGGTCTAAACGATTGTTCTTCAGTTGGTGTTTCCCACTAAAAATGGGAGTGGGAGATAACATAAATTTGTGCCTTTATGCGTTCGATGGTGTAATCATGTTATGTGCTAAAAAACAATGATACTTTATATAATATATTTGATACATAAATAAACATTATAATGAATAAGTGTTTGGTTATGTAATAAATATGTTAATCTGAATTCAATTTGTATCTAGTTAACTGTTGGGATATTTTTTTTAAAGTAATAAAATCTCATATTTTATTAAATAAAGAAAATATTACACTGATAAGATTTAATAAGATCTAAATTTAGATTTATAATAATGGGATTAAAAGTCATAATCATAAATAAATTTGATAATGCCATTACCCTAATTAATTCGAGTTCGAGTGTCCATTGAGGTGCACAAAACTTTAACTAATCCTCCTAATTCATTGAAGTCAATTCAACCCAATTGGAATGGGTTGTGTTTAACATCACGGGTTAGCTTTGATTTAACTAGATAAATCTTGGGTTTGTGTGTTAGAAATTGTAATTCCTGGAACATAACCCATTAACTTAACTATTAAAATTTATTTTTTAAAAAATATAATTTTATACATAGATTTAATTATTTATGTTTAAATCTCGTTAATCTGAACTTATACATAATAAATAACGTTACATTATATTTATTTCACTTCACGTATTACATAATAATATAAATATATATATATATAGGGGTGTCTATGGTCCGGTCCGGTCCGGTTTTGTCTAAAAAAAATTTAATCGAACCGGGTCGTTCATTTTACTCGGATCAGATCGGACCGGACTAGATCGTTTGAAACGGTTTTAAGAAATAAAAACCGGATCGGACCGTTTGATTTATAAAACGATTTGGTCCGATTTGGTTCGATTTTTTTATAATTTAATGAAAAATAATGTGAAATTTTTAATATATTATTAAACCGGTTCGATCCGGTTCGAACGGTTTAAAATTAATACAAATCGGACCGGACCGTTTGATTAGTAAAACCGTTCGGTTTGATCCGATCCGATCCGGTTTATGTACACCCCTACATACATACATATGCGCAAACAAAACCCGAATTTTATAACATCAACAATTAACTCGGGTTATATATTTGATTTTATATCTTTGGGTCTGGGTGTTAAAAATTATGATTCCTGGAATCTAACCTAATAATAATACATAACACTAAAATTTATTTTTTAAAAAATATAATTTTATATAGAGATTTAATTATTCATGTTTAAATCTCACAGTTTGAGAGTATACATAATAAATAATATTACATTATATTTACTTAACATATTACCTAATATATATATATATATATATATATAACTTAATGATTTTATTTAAAAAATAAATAAATTTTTATTATTAAAAATTACTTTTAAATATCACTTTTATATATTACTAGTTACTTTTTTTTATTGATTTTAAATAAAAAATAAAGAAATGTTGCATAAATAATTTTATATTTTTTAAAAATTAAATAGACTTAATTAATAAAAAAAGAGTCTCTATTAAACACAATCCAAACGCATAATGAATTAAGTTAAATTGAGATCTACATTAATCGATTTTAATTTAAATATTTCTAAACCTTAGAATATTGAATTGAGTTAATTTTTTTTTGTAAAATCCAACCAATTTAAAATGAACATTTATTCAACCATGGAAACACATAATGAGTTAGGTTGAATAGAGACTTTTAATTTAGAAATTTCTTAACTGTGAAATTGAGTTAAAAAAAATTTAAAATCCAACCAATTTAACTAATGTTCACCCCTAGGTTAATAATAGTTAACCGTTGGGTTCCTTTTGAATGTATAAGTTTGATATTTCAATTTATTGATATTTGAATTTTTGTACCCCAAATTCTTCTAGTTTTGAAATAGTGTTAATTAAGTATCCAACGTCTTGATCATGTTGTGCTGAATTGAGTTAAATTTTTTGTAAAATCCAACCAATTTAAAATGAGTATTTATTCAACCATGGAAACACATAATGAGTTAGGTTGAATAGAGACCTATATTGATCATTTTTAATTTAGGAATTTCTTAACCATGGAATTGAGTTAAAAAAAAATTAAAATCCGATCAATTTAACTAATGTTCACCCCTAGGTTCATAATAGTTAATCGTTAGGTTCCTTCTGAATGTATAAGTTTGATAATTCAACTTATTAATATTTGAACTTTTGTACCCCAAACTCTCCTGGTTTTTAAACAGTGTTAATTAAGTATCTAAAGTCTCGATCATGTTGTTGTGATAATCTATTATCATGTCATGTTACATGATACGTAAATGTGCTACCATGTTATACAATTGATTAGATTTGAGTAAATAATATGATTAGTCATTTAAATTGAAAATTCAATCCAATTAGTCAGATTCGTATCAAATTGAAATGAAAATTTTTACAATCGAACCAGATTTGGATTAAAAAGAATATGATCTGTTTAGATTTGCATGGATTATGATTGATAAATTTTATAATCAATTGTATCTGATTCGGATTGAATTACTACTAAATTATAAATAAATACATATTTTATTTTATAATGTGTTATATTTAAATATTATACGTACCATAATTACATTATATTAACATTTTCGTTTAAAAATAAATATAAATATTTATAATAATTTAATAATTATATTTGTATATTTTTTATACATATGATTTTCTTAATTATAATAATAAATAATAAATTTTGACATAAATATATCAATTTAAAATTTAAATATTATGTATGTTGTAATTTATTTATGATAATAATTTATTAATAAATTTTAATATTAATTTAATTTTATCTAATTTAAAAAAATATGATATATTTAAATTTTAATTAATTATAATATTGAATCAAATTTAAATTTAAAATCTTTAAATTTACTTGTATCATATTCAATTTAAATTTAAAAAAGACACAATTTCGATCTGGGGCTAATCCTAATTAATAACTATTGTTATAATATCTTTACAAGTTGTACCAACGTATTACTACGTTTTATCTTACATAGATCGTCAAAATACAAGTTATTGGAAAGTTGATCATAATTCGACAAAGTTGTCAGAAATTTCGATAGATTCCAACAATATTAAGTAACCTTAAAGTTCATTGAAGGCCGACAATAATAATTAAAAATCAAAAGATATCTTATTTTATTTTTGTTTCATGTCATATTAAGATGAGTATTTTTGTCTTATTACATTACTGACTACAAAACTAAGTATTTTTTGAAATAATGTCAGAAATTTATATATAAATTATAGATTTTAATTGCAAATGGATATCTTTTTATAAATAAAAAAGTTGTTATATTATCATAATTATAAATATTATTATCATAGGAAAATTTTCATTCATAAAAATGTAAAATTTTAAAATGAATATCTTGTTTTAAAAATAGTATTTATTACCCTAGAAATAATAAGTTTCTAAAAAAAAAAATGTCCGCTTATCATATTATTTTCAAAATAGACAGTTACTCATTAAGGTGGTGTTTGCTTCGTGGAATGAAATTGGAATCAGAATTAGAATCAGAATGAAAAAAATGTCTGCTTATCATATTATTTTCAAAATAGGCAGTTACTCATTAAGGTGGCATTTGCTTCGTGGAATGAAATCGGAATGAAAATGAAACAATGTTGTTTGGTTTGATCACTAGAATCAAGCTCGGAATCAGGATTACAGTGTTTAGTTTGTCACTAGAATGGAATGAAAAAAGCTGTAAACGACCTTAATATCCTTACATGTTGTAAAATTTAAATAATGTCATTTAATTGCTATTTTTTCGTCAGAAAAAATATATTATTGAAATCATTATTTTTCTAAATGATTATTACTTAATTAAAAATAAATATATTATTAAAACTATTATTTTTTTAAATAGGGTTTAAGGTTTAGGGTTTTGAGGTTTGGGATGTGGGATTTAGGATTTGGGGTTATATTTGTGGGTTAAGGTTTAGGGTTAAAATTATTATTTTTCTAAAAAGGGTTTAAGGTTTTAGAATTTTGGATTTGAGGTTTAGGGTTTTAAGATTTGGAATTTGGGGTTTAGGGTTTTGGGATTTATGTTTTAGGATTTTGGGATTTATGTTTTAAGGTTTAGGGTTTAAGGATTTGTGGATTTGAAATTTAAGGTTTAAGATTTAGGATTTAGGAATTTAAGGTTTAAAGTTTTAAGGATTTGGGATTTAGGATTTTAAACTAGAAACAAGAATTTATTCAAGTTATGGGCACCACAATCACTTCTTCTTGCTCGGAAAAGTTTCCCCATCTCTAATTCCTCTGTATTTTTAAGGGGGAAAAGTTTGTTACATAATATTAATAATTTTGATAGTATAATTTTTATATAATTATATATTTAATTATTAAATTAGAATATAATATATAATATAAAAACAATAAAAAATTGATATAATCAGTTTAAATTGTATTGAACACATTATAAAATTATATTTTTTAATTTTAAATTAAAAATAATATTTTTTATTTTAAAATATAATAAAAATATAAAATAAAATAAATATTAATTTAAATAAATTTTATAATAAAAAAATATTTTATTAAAATATTTAAAAATATTTTATTCAATTATATTAAATAATTTATTATCAAATATTACACAAATTAAATATAATATAATTGTTAACTATCCACCACCATACATGCCCTTAAGGTACGATCAGTTTTGTTAACAAAGAAGAGTATTTTGAAGGTACTCCATTGATCTGAACAAGGAAGAGCATTTTGATGGGTACTCCATTATTCCCAACCAAATGATCGAATAGTTCGTTACCCGATAAATATTTCATCTTTCCCTGAGCTAAGATTTCTTGTTCGGTAAGTAATCTCTGCAACATTTCATCTTCCAGAATAGTGGATTTCTTTATAATACCCACCCAAAAACACTTAACTTGTTTTCTTTAGTTATTGACCGTTTGCGCGATATTTGCGTAAAGTCTCTATTTTATTTTTATTTTTTATTCAATCGCTATAAGATCAACAATTCTATAAGTTTGGGCTTCTGTTGTTACATAAAAACATCTCTTTTCATGTCTTCCGAAACAACTTATAAGGGTTTGCCCGTTCTTTGTACACAAACCCTTGTGATGATTTTGTGTAGTTTCAGTAGTTCTCCCACCTCTAGGATAAATTCTCCCACCTATGCCTCGTAATAAGAACTAGTAGGTTAATGGATCATTACCCTAATGAACGTGATATTCAGATTTCCTCTATCTCGCATGATCAAAGTTGAAGAGATAGAGAAAAATATAAGATAGAATTGAACAACTGTACGGGCATTTTTTGCACATTGCACACGACTCTACAATGGAATTCACTTTTCCCTTTTTTTTTTATTTTCCATAGAAGAAAATGGATATTAAAGTATATTAGATTCACATAGGTAAATAATCCCGTTCGTTTGCTTGCTATCTATATAATGCATACAATTTTGGTTACTGGTTGGGTCGGTTCGATGGCTCTATACGAATTAGCATTTTTTGATCCTTCTGACCCTGTTCTTGATCCAATGTGGAGATAAGGTATGTTCGTTATACCCTTCATGACATGTTTAGGAATAACCAATTCATGGGAGGTTGGAGTATCATAAGAGGGACTATAACAAATCTGGGTATTTTGAGTTATGAAGATGTAGCCAGTGCATATATTGTCTTTTCTACCTTATGATTTTTGGAAGCTATCTGGCATTGGGTGTATCGGGATCTAGAAATATTTAGTGATGCATGTATAGGAAAACCTTCTTTGGATTTGCCCAAGATCTTCAGAATATATTTATTTCTCTTAGAAGTGCCTATTTCATGTAACAAAATTATTGTATGGTCCCATAATATGAGTATCTGATCCTTATGGACTAACCAGAAGGGTACAACTTGTAAATCTAACATGGGGTGTGGAAGGTTTTGATCCTTTTGTTCCAAGAGGAATAACCTCTCATCATGTTAGAGCAGGAACCTTGGGCATATCGGCGGGTCTATTCCATCTTAGTGTTTGCCCTCCCCAATGTTTATACAAAGGATTACATATGGAAAATATTAAAACCTTCCTTTCTAGTAGCATCGTTGCTATCTTTTTTGCAACTTTTGTAATTGCTGGAACTATGTGGTATGGTTTGGTAACTACCCTGATTGAATTATTTGGTTCTACTAGTTATCAATGTGATCAAAGATACTTTTAACAAGAAATATATCAAAGATTTAGTGCTAGACTCGCCGAAAATCAAAGTATATTTGAAGCTTGGCCTAAAATTCCTAAAAAATTAGCGTTTTATGATTACATTGGAAATAATCCAACAAAAGGGAGATTATTCAGAGCAGGCTGAATGGATAACAAGGATGGAATCACTGTTGGGTGGTAAGGACACCCTATCTTTAGAGATAAATAAGGGCATGAACTTTTTGTACGTCATATGTTGACATTTTTTTGAAATATTTCCTGTTGTTTGGGTAGACAGAGATGGGATTGTTTGAGACGATGTTCCTTTTAGAAGGGAAGAATCAAAATATAATGTTGAGCAAGTAGGTGTAATTGTTGAGTTCTATGGTAGTGAACTCAATGGGGTAAGTTAAAGTAATCCTGCTACTATGAAAAAATATGTTAGATGTGCTCAATTAGATGAAAATTTTGAATTATATCGTGCTACTTTGAAATCCGATGGTATTTTTCGTAGCAGCCCGATGGATTGGTTTACTTTTGGACATGCTTCATTTGCTATGCTCTTTTTCTTTGGACACATTTGGCATGGTTCTCAAACCTTGTTTAGAGACGTTTTTACTGGTATTGATCCATATTTGGATGCTCAAGTGAAATTTGGAGCATTCCAAAAACTTGGAGATCCAATTACAAGAAGACAAGCAGTTTAATATAATATTGTTTTGTTATTTTGCATCTTTCATTTTGTGATTTGATTTTGCTATAGGGTACCAGATAAACTTTGATTTGAATCGTTGCCTTTTCTTTGACCTTTGCTTTTTCTTTATCCGGACGATGATTCCCAATAAACAGGTATGTAATTTATAATTGTTAAACCACGATCAAATTTATGGAAGCATTGATTTATACATTCCTCCTAGTCTCAACTCTAAAAAGTAAAATGCTTTTTCATTATCTTAATTGAAAGTAATGAGTCTCCTAATATAAATATTAGGAGGCTTATTACTTCAACTAGTCTTCGTGTTCCTCGAATGGATCTCTTAGTTGTTGAGAGGGTTGCCTAAAAGAAGTATATAAGGCGTACCTAGTAAAACTTACAAGTAAACTAGATATAAAGATGACAACTAAGGTTACTGTTTCCATTATTATATAGTTTCAAGACCACTATGGATCTATGATAAGATCATTTATTTACAATGGAATGGTATACAAAGTCAATAGATCTCAATGAATAAGAAATAGGGTTTCATGGCTACATAAATTGTTGAGGGTGGTTCTAAATCTTGTCCAAGACAAACTCTTGTAGGGAGTTTATTGAAACCATTGAATTCAAAATATGGTAAAGTAGCTTCTAGGTGAGGAACTACTCCTTTGATGGGTCTCGTAATGGCCCTTTTTATGGCATTCTTATCTATTATTTTGAAAATTTATAATTGTTCCATTTTACTAGACGAAATTTCAATGAATTAGATTCATAAGAACTATTGACTAACTTTTCAAAACAAAGTGAAGTAGTTAGGTCTCTTATTTTTATCCCATTCTATTTTGGTAGTTCGACTATGAAATTTCTTTTTTCTGCATTTTCGGAATATGAGTGTGTGACTTGTTATATTGTTATAATGGATCCTATAGCTAGTACAGAAAACGAGTTTGTCATCTTTATAGAGATGGTTTTACTTCGTCGGATATTCATTTTGAGTATCTGAAGCATGAAATGTATCAAATAAAATACAAAGTATTAGAAATATGATTCATACTTAATATTTAGACGACACGGCCAGGCTCCCATTTGTTACATTTATAAGTTATAAATTGAAAGATTTATATTCTTTCAAACCCCTTATTATGCTTATTTTGATCAAAAGAAAAACTTTTGATTTTTAGTCATTATATTTATTTGTTAAGTGAAGTGACGATCCAAGGTTCTTACTCAAGGAATTTTTGCAATTAGTTTGAAAGGGTTTTATTGAATTATCATGGTTCTAGTATGAATATTAGGTTTAAATTGATTCATAGGGTCTTAACAAGAGAATTCCTATCAATAAGAAAGAAAACGGATGTAAAGTAAGTCATATTATACACAATAAATAATAACAAAAAAATAACAATAATAGGTAAATAGAAGATTCAAGAGGCCTATAATCATCAACATAAAGACGAATGAGCCAACTTGATATTTTGACATTAGAACCACAAGAAAGATCTTTCGAATTTTTATTCTTTCATATTTTCATAAAAAATTGAATCATAGAATTAAAATTTTTCAAACTTTTACACATATCCTGTAGAACTAGTATTGGGGTGTTTTTGTTTGAGTTGTACGAGGTGAAATTCTCATATACAATTCTTGAAGTGGGAGTCTTTTGGGTTTACCTATCTCAATAAAATCTATGATTGGTTCGAAGTACATCTTGGAATTCAGGAAATTTCAGATGATATAACTAGTAAATATGTTCCTCCTCATGTCAATATATTTTATTGTCTAGGAGGAATTATGCTTACTTGTTTTTTAGTACAAGTAACTACAGGGTTTGCTATGACTTTTTATTACAGTCCGACCATTACATAGGCTTTTGCTTCTGTTCAATATATAATGATTAAAGTCAACTTTGGTTGGTTAATCCGATCAGTTCATCGGTGGTCAGCTAGTATGATGGTCCCAATGATGATTTTGCATGTATTTTGTGTGTATCTTACCGATGGATTTAAAAATTCTTGGGAATTGACTTGGGTTACAGGTGTGGTTTTAGGTGTATTGATAGCATATTTTAGTGTAACTGGTTATTCCTTATCCTGGGACCAAATTAGTTATTGGGTAGTCAAAATTGTAACAAGTGTGGCTGAAGCTATTCTTGTAATAGGATCACCTTTGGTAGAGTTATTGTGTGGAAATGCTAGTATAGGACAATCTACTTTGACCCATTTTTATAATTTACATACTTTTGTATTACCTCTTCTTACTGTTGTATTTATGTTAATGCACTTCCTAATGGTACGTAAGTAAGGTATTTCTGGTCTATTATAAAGAATATATAACATATTTGTAATCAATCATTTATCACTTGGGATAGGGAAATAGTATTTCATTGCTACAAATATGGATTATTGAAATGAATAAGACATGTATTTGGATATTTATCTTCAACTAAAAAAAATGTACTAGATATATTATTTATTTAATATTCATTACTCATAGTTGAAGTGAATTTTTCGAAGGTAAACTGGATTATGAGAGTGTGTGACTTGAACTATTGATTAGGCCATGCAAGATATATGTTTTTATCTGTCACATTTGAATTCATAATAAAAAATGTGTGTTTATTCCAACCATCGCATAAGTCCATAGGAGGATAGGCTGGTTTGTTTAAAGAGAATCTTTTCTATGATCATACTCGACCATGTTGTGTATGAACAAGCTCCGTAAGATCCATTAGAAAGAATAAGCGATGGCATAATAAATTCTAGATTATGTTCTATATATTTCACTTATTGAATAGTATGGAAATGTATTCATTTCCTCTACATTGACTTGATTTATTAGACTATCTGAGTGAAATAAGGGATCTAAAGAAGAACAAAGACTAAACTATATTAGTAACAAGTAAATCCTTTGTATGTAAAAAGTCTCAATATTTTTGGGAAAAAAGTCCAATTGTAAGGTCTGAGACGACTCAGAAAGCATTTGATCATGATCAACTTTGCAGGCCTACTTGGGTATTGAGCATTTCTCTGTAAGTATCAAATTCTTTGCAATGGGTGGTTTTCTTACATAGAATCATTTATATATGCGTGGATAACATATCTATTTTTTTATTGATCTATTAGGTTTATTTGATTTGTGCTCGAACTGGATGATGAAAAATTATCATGTCCAGTTCTTTCGGGGGATGGATCTAGAATAATTCAACTATCTTAATAACAAAAAAATATGACTTGAATAATTCTGTATTAAGAGCTAAGTTGGCTAAAGGGATGGGTCATAATTATTAAGGAGAGCCTATATGGCCCAATGACCTTTAATATATTTCTCTGGTAGTTATTTTAGGTAATATTATGTGTATTGTAGGTTTAGCGGTTCTCGAACCATCAATGATTGGAGAACCCACAAATCCTTTTGCAACTCCTTTGGAGATATTACTTAAATGGTATTTTTTTCCCGTATTTCAAATTCTTCGTACAATGCCATATAAATTACTGGTTGTTCTTTTAATAGTTTTTAGTACTTACAGGATTATTAATAGTACCCTTTTTGGAGAATGTTAATAAATTCCAAAACCCATTTTGTCGTCCAGTAGCGGTAACTATTTTTTTTATTAGTACTATAGTAGCTCTTTGGTTGGATATTGGGGCAACATTACCTATTGATAAATACCTAACTTTAGGTCTTTTTAATTTTTATTTTAAATGGATTCTATTGTGAAATAAAAAAAGTATCACGATGTGTGTATCTAGGGAATAGTCACTTTAAAGTAAATTTTCCCTAGATACATTTTTTATAAAATAATCCATTAAATATAAAAATTTATGTGAAATTCTTTTCAATTTCTAGAATGTCCAATATATGTTTTAAGTCTTTTATACGAAAATGATTCATTTTCATAAGATCTTCTTAACTGTTATTCAAAAGGTCTAATAATGTATGTATATTGGACCTTTTTAGGCAGTTATAGATCTTAGGAGGTAATTCTAATTGATCAATAAAAATATATTTCAATGCTATTTCCTTTTTATTTTTTCTTGGTTTAAATCCATCATGAAAGGTAAAAAGGGGTAAAGGTATTTTGTGTTTATTGTTTTCTAAATGGAAGTTTTCTTTTTTTTTTTGCATGTAAAAAAGGAATCAATAAGTCATTCAAATTCCGGGAGGCCTCGTGAAGTGCTTCTTTAGGAGTTAAAATTTCATTTTTCCATATTTCGAGAAAATGTATCTATTGTTTTTCATTTCCATTCGCATAAGAATGAATACTATAATTTGCATTTCAAATAGGTATAAATACAACATCTATAGGATAACCTCAATCTTGAAAGTTATTTGGTGTTTTTATACGATATCCACCATTCAGCTCTATTTGTAATTCAATATACAAATTAATTGGTTTTGTTAAGTTAGCTATATGCTGTGTATGATCAATTATTTTTGTTGAAGGCGATATGATGATATTTTAAGCAGTTATATATCCAGGACCATTGACACAAATAGATGCATCACAAGTTCCATACAGATTGCTTCTCAATAAATTTCTTTCAAATTCATTAAAATTTCATGTACGGATTCTTGAATTCCTACTATGGTAGAATATTCATGTAGTATTTTCTCAGATTTTGCACGTGTAATACATGTTCTTTCTATTTCTCCAAGCAAAGCTCTTCGCATTGCAAAGCTTATTGTATCAGCTTGCCCTTTCATAAGTGAAGCTAGAATAAAAAGTCCATAATAAAAATGCTTATTATCTACTCATGATTCAACACACTTCCACTGTAGTGTTCCGATGGATACTCTTACTTTCTCATGAACCATGGTAATATTGTTTGATCAAATCCTTGAATTATTTATTTATCTTGGCTCTTGAAACATCTTCAATGTTTATTTTTACACACTTCTCTTTTTAGGGGGTCTACAACTATTATGTGGCATAGGGGTTATGTCTCGTATGAAACTTAATAATATACCACTTCTATGAATAACTCTTAATGCCGCATCTCTTCTGAGACCCATGCATTTTATCATGACTTCTGCTCGTTGCATACCTTGATCTACTACTACCCAAATAGCATTTCCTATTGCGGTTTGGGAAAAATATGGTGTCTCTCTTCTTGTACTCTTGAATCCACAAGTACCGGCAGAGGACCAAGAAATTATGTGACCATGGACATCTATAATAGTTACAATAGTATTGTTGAAACTTTCTTGAACATGAATAACTCCTTTTGGTATTCTACTTGCATTTTTACGTGAACCAAAATATGTCTATTCTTTCATGAACCGGTTCTTGGTGTAGGGTTTTCCATATTTTAGCATATTGTAAATATAAGTTAGAGAGATATGGATATATCCATTCCATGTTAAAACACGTCCTTTCTTTTCTTTTTATTTATTTGTACATTTGGTCCTTTATATTTATGGAGACTCTTTTCGAAAGATTATTCTTGTATTTGTTTATGTCTCGGATTGGAACAAATTACTATAATTCATCCCCACCTTTGGATCAATCCTTAACTTAACTATGAATGGAAGAAACTAAGTTTCTTGAAACTTTAAATTTATCTCCCTGAAATGTGTGTTGAAATTGAAAAAAATTATTCGAATTTTTGTTTCAGAATATATAAATTATACATTTTTCGGTTGAATCATAATGATCTCTTTCAATTTTTATTCTATTTACTGGTAATATAGGTATAAAAAAAGTATGTTGAATCCTTCCGGAAATAGAACTTAGGATCATATTTCGACTATTCAAACGAATCAAGTATACACCATTGGGAAGTAATTCAGTAGTTAAACTTTCGTGAATCCACTTAAGTTCTTTCATTTTGGGTAAAATCCCTTAAAGTATCAACTAATATGCCAAGGGTGATATTAGAAAATAAATCTTTCTTTATCTTTTTTTCACCAATATGAAAGTTCTGCTTTCCCATAAAATTCAGATATCAGAAGGATTACCATATATAACACAAAATTTCTCCACCCATTTTTCCTAGTCGAGCCTTCTGAACTATCATTATATCCCGAGAAGTAGAAAAAATTACAATTCCCATTCTGCCTAAAATTATAGGATTTTGTTGATAGTTCGAATACATTCGTAGATCAGGTTGACTGATTCGTTTTAAATTTAAAGCATTTTTATACGGACCTTTTCTATTCCTTCTATGTCGTAGAGTTAAAATTAAAAATTATTTATTGCTTTTCCTGATGTTTTCTCATGTTTTTAATAAAACCTTCTTGTAAAAGGATTTTAACGATGTTTTTAGTAATGTTAGTAAATGGTACTTGAACCATTATTTTTTTTTCATGTTAGCATTTTGTATAGAAGTTATTATGTCAACAATATTGTATTTACTCAAGATAAACTAAGATTTTTGTTATACCTAAATTTTGATATAATCAGCATGCTCTTTTTGTTTTTGAATTATATACATAAGACATAAACAATCTACTAATTAATTGAATAGATTTCATTCAAATTCCAATAATATAATTATGGGTATTATATTACTTCAGGTGCTTATGAAACTTTTTTAGTGAAATTTAATTTTCTTAATTCCTAGGCGATCATGCCAAAAATTTGAGTTCCCTTGGGATTTCCTTCTTGATTAATTAAAAACTACAACATTGTCATCATATAGTATTATCATACCATTTTCACGTTTGAGTTCTTTACAAGTATATACAATTACGACCCTGATCACTTCATATCTTTCTAAAGGTGTATTGGGTACAACTTCCTTGATTATAGCAATAATAACATCAATAGTATGAGCATATCGTCGATTACCAGCCCCTATGATTCGAATACACATCAATTTTTGGGCTCTGTTGTTATTCGCTACATTCAAATGGCTTTGTGGTTGAATCATTTTTTATATGTTTTTTTAAGAAAAAGGTGAATAAAAAAAAGAAATGTTGTTTGTTCCGCCATCCTACCCAATGAATCATTAGGATTCGTTTTCAATAGAATCTTATGTATTCATAGGGTTCTGTCGTTCCCATCATTTCTCGATTAATGGTTAGGTCTAAATTTTACAACGGAGCCTCTAGTATGAAATTTGTTTGATTCAACCGTCTCAGTCTTTATTGGCTGAGGGCTCTTTTTTTTATATGAATCGATTTGTCTAACTTCTAATTATGGATTAATTAGTAATAATGCTTTATTACATTTATCTTTATGAGATGAATCATACACCTTACATATTGGAATCATATATTGTTAATATTCATTTTTTCTCTTTCTCTCACCCTTCCATTTATCCATATACTTTTCTTGTTTCACAATTTATAATCGGATTGGTTTTTCTTTTTTGTTTATGCAAAAAAAAAAAATTCATTTGCTACGATGATATGACTAATATATCTCGACTAGTTCTTTCTTTCTATCTAGATAATGCAAAATGATGAGTTGGTTATTAGTTATATAAACTATTTGTTTATATTATGTCATATAAAAGGCCGATCCATTTTACCTTAATCCTAAAAAACCAACGAGTCGCACATTAAGCATAGAAATTATATCAAATGATTAATCTATTTTTTATTCAACCTTATAGAATTGTTAATTATTATTTTTTTATTAGAGTATGGATAGAACTAAAGATAAGTCAAGTAAAAGCCTATCCAAATTTGATGCCTAATACCCCATAGATAGTTCGAACTATATATGAACTCTAATCAATTTTGGCTCGAATGGTTTGTAGAGGAACCTAACCTTTTCTGATCCATTCGACAAGTGTAATTTCTTTTCCATCGATACGCCCTTGAATACCTTTTGTATCTGCCTGCTCAGTTAATTCAATAGCTTTTTTCATTGCTTTTTGAAATGAAACTCTATTATTTAATTGCCCGACTATAAATTTTGCAAGAATATTAGGATGTCTATAAAGATTTTCAATTCTTGTAATAACAATGTTAAGTTTTTGGTTCACATAATTAAGTTCTTTTTGGACATTCATTTGTAATTCTTCAATTCTTCTAGGTTCTATTAATAACTTTGGGAATCCCATATAGATGATAACTTGAATTAAATTGATTCTTTTTTGAATATCTATACATGCAACTTCTTCGACATTAGAAGATATTTTCGTATTTTTTGATCTTCTTGTAGATCCTCGGAATAATATTTTGCTTTTGCAAACCAAATAGTGTATTGACTTTGGGTTGTGCCAAAACTAAAACTAAGCGGATTTATTTTTTATCCCATAATCTCCCGCTACTATACATATCATGACATATCGTCTATATATATATATATTCATCTAGATTTTTTTAAGCATAGCATAATATGGCATATTTGTATTGTTTAGAATATTTTCTTTCTATATTCTTTAGCTATATCTTTTAGTATATCCATATCTTTCAGTAGCTAGATTGTTCAGATATCTTTCAATAGCTAGATCTTTCAGTATAATAGTTATATGACAAGTGGATCTTTTTATTGGATGGACCTCAACCGTGAGCTTGAGGTTTTAATTTTTTCACAGTGGTGCCCTCGTTGACTTCAGCTTTACTAATGATTAAAGTTGCTTCGTTAAAACCCATATTGTGCTTAGCATTTTCTACTACATGATAAACAAATTTTAAAATGGGATAATGTGCTCGATAGGGCATGAGTTCTAGTATCATAAGCGTTTCTTCATAGGAACGTCCACGAATCTAATCAATTACTCTTTGTGCTTTATTAGCAGATATTTTTATATGCAGAATTAAAGTAGATACTTCTGTGTATTGATTTTTTTCTTCTTTATCATAGGGTTCACCTTTTACTAATGAATGATAAATATCTATTAAGTATTTTTATTGAGTTTTATTATTTATTATCAATATAGTAAATTTATTATATATTATATTAAGTTAAGTAATATATTATTAACTACTGTTATCATTTTTTGCATGTGCTAGGAAATTTAAAGTAGGTGAAAATTCTCCTAATTTATGGCCTACCATACAAACTATTATATAAATGGGCAAATGCTCCTTTCCATTATGAGTAGTCATGGTATGCCTCACCAGTGTAGGTATAATGGTAGATGCCCGGGACCAAGTTACTATTATTTATTTTTCCTCTTTTGTATTAAGCCTCTTTATTTTTCTTAATAAATGATTTGCTATAAAATGGTTTTTCAGTAAACGTGCCACAATTACTGACTCCTATTTTTTTTCTTCTATTTGAATATTTTATTTTCAATTTAAAGATAAAAATTTATTTCTTTATGTTGTGTTATATTTTAGAAGAAGATAGAAAAAAATATCGAATGGTATAAATCAAAATACTTGTAATATATAGAATATAGGGTGAGATGTAGTCAAGTGGATCAAGGTAGTGGATTGTAAATCCATCATGCGTGGGTTCAATTCCCATTGTTCGCCCAGTAAAAATAAGACTTTATATAGAGAAGTCTAAGAAAATAGAGTCTCTATTCTATAAATAGAATGGAAAGAGGAAGAAATAAATTTTATTTTCTCTCCTATTTACTATGACGCTAAAGAATCAAATTATCACTATATTTATTCCTTTTTATACTTCTTCTTCCAAGTGTAGGATAACCCCAAGGAGTTGTGGGTTTTTTCTTCCAATTGGGCCCTTTTCCTTCACCACCCCCATAGGGATAGTCTACAAGGTTCATAACTACTCTTCTTATTATAGAACGCTTACCTAGCCAACATTTAGATCTGGCTCTACCCAAAATTTTCTAGTTCACCCCAACATTCCCTACTTGTCCGACTATTGCTGAGCAATTTTTGGGTATCAAACGAACCTCCCCAGAGGGTAATTTTAATGTGGCCAATTTCCCCTCTTTTGTAATTAGTTTCGCTACAACACCTGTTGCTCTAGCTAATTGTTCACCCTTTCCAAGTGTGATTTCTATGTTATGCATAACCATGCCTAAAAGCATATCGGTTGAAGTATATTCTTCTTTTTGATCAATCAAAACCCCTTTCCAAACTGTACAAGCTTCTTCCAAAGAATATGGCTTTCTGGGTGTAGATGATGATATCTATACAAATGGATCTTATATATCATAGAATTGAATTCTTATATAGATCATATAATTAGGGATCAAAATCTACCAAATCACTCATATTATGATATTTTACATCCTAGGTCTTCCCGTTCCTTTATCTGGCTTATGTTCTTCATGTAGCATTCAGACCGAATGACTCTATGAAATTACGTCAATACTTCCACTCTATGAAATGTGAATAAATTGTCCTCCTCTCTTTGAATCAAGGGGTGCTTCTGGTTTTGTAGGTTCTTGAAACAATTTTGTCTTCTCCATATTACTATATCTCTAGAGTCAATAATTTTATATGAGGAACTACTGAACTCAATCACTTGCTGCCATTACTCTTCATTTTTTTGTTGAGGTCTATCCTATAGAGGTACTCAAATTGGAT
Organism: Hippophae gyantsensis; assembly: GCA_030763125.1. NCBI lineage: Eukaryota > Viridiplantae > Streptophyta > Magnoliopsida > Rosales > Elaeagnaceae > Hippophae > Hippophae gyantsensis. The sequence continues at coordinate 30,103,083 of CM061028.1, forward strand.
CAGTGATTGATTTATAGGTTTCATTGTAAACCTAATTGGTTACTTCCAATTACATAAATCCATAGTTCAAACCGCACTCAAAGGTAGGACATTTCCCATTTTTATAGGAACTTATGTATCAGAAACAATGGTATCTCCAATTATAGCCCCTTTGGGATGTAAAAATTATCTTTTCTCAGCATCCCTATAGTGTATGAGACAAATGTATGCATTTCTATTAGGGTCATATTCTATAGTTACGATTCTACCATATATGTCTTTTTCATTCTGTCGAAAATGGATTTTACGGTATAAATGCTTATGACCTCCCCCATTATGCCTTGTGGTAATGATTCCACTAGTATTATGACCTTTACCACAATGATGCTATACATAGATCAAATTATTTCATGGATTTTTTTTCATTTGACTATCTGCATCTCCTTTGCATGTGCTCAAAGTAGAAGTTTTATATAAATGTATCACCATGCTATTAAGTATTTTGATTTAAGTTCTTTTCTTTCTAACTTGTGGAATAGAATAACCTCGTTGAAGTGTAATGATCATATGTTTGTAATGCATTGTATGTCACATAATAGGTCTCATTCTTCTAGCCTTTTTCCCTAGAGTCGATAACTATTCATATCCATTACCTTGAAACCAAAGAAGATTTTGACCCAATGCTTAATTTCTGTCCTAGTTGATCTTGATTCTACATTATAAGTATATTGATTTTTCCCTAATAACCAAATACCCTTTCTTGTAAATACTTCATATTTGATTCCATCCATCAATTTTCTTCCCTATGAGTTCTAGTCTCAATTAGAATGCTAGTTCTTACTATTCATATGTTATGATATGAATATACCATACTAATGCATTATGTATGGATGATAAGATTTCATTGATATAGAGCCAATTCCAATGGACATATTAGATGGTCTCATTGGTGTGCATCCAGTAGGGATTGAACCTACGAATAAACCAATTATGAGTTAGGTGCTTGAACCATTCAGCTATGGATGCTAGTAGGGATCCTCGTACATGGTGAATAACTAAATTCCAATTAGCATGAAATATTTTGGATAAATCAATGCATTTTAGGAGGACTCAATGAAAGGGCATCAATTCAAATCCTAGATTTTAGAATTGAGAGAGATCAAGAACACTCTCATTCACATTCAATTAATAGACCTAATTCATTCAATGGGATCTTTCATTCACATTTTTTACCATCAAGAATGTGGTATCAAACTCTTGGATTCCTGAATTTGGAGTATCCTACATTCATGCAATTCACATTTATAGGGTTCATGAATTGATCAATATTTCATGATCAAAAGTGTAGTACTATTTGTAGTATCAATCCTTATATATCGTATTAACAATCGAAAGATGGTCAAAAGAAAAAATCTCTATTTGAAATGGCTTTTTCCTATACCTATGAATTTCATTGGACCTAGAAATGATACATTGAAAAAATCTTTTAGGTCTTCAAATATCAATAGGATGATTGTTTCGTTCCTGTATCTTCCAAAAGGGAAAAAATAACTCGAAGAGATATTTCCTAGATCCAAAAGAGAGTACTTGGGTTCTCTAAATAATTAAAATGTGTATCATGCCTAAATCAAATTGGGGTTCACGGTGGTGGAGGAACTAGATAAAAAAAGAGAGGGATTCTAGTTGTAAGATACCTAATGAAACCGTCACTAGAATTGAGATCTCATTCAAAGAGAAAGATATCAAATATCTGGAGTTTATTTTTATATATTATATGTATAATTTGAGCTGCAAGGACCCTGATTGGGAATTTTTTAATCGTCTTTCTTCGAGGAAGAGGCGAAACATAATCAACTTGAATTTGGGACAACTATTTGAAATCTTAGTGAAAGACTAGATTTGTTATCTCATGTTTACTTTTCGTGAAAAAAATACTAATTGAAGCAGAGGGTTTCTTCAAACAATAAGGGGTTGGGTCAACTATTAAATCAAATGAAATTGAGCATGTTTCCCATCTCATCTTGAGAAACAAGTGGGCTATTTCTTTGTAAAATTGTGCTTAATTTCATGTGTGGCAATTCCGCCAAGATCTCTTCTTTAGTTGGGGGAAGAATCCACATGAATCATATTTTTTGAGGAATATATTAAGAGAGAATTGGTTTTGGTTAGACAATATGTGGTTGGTAAACAAGGATCGGTTTTTTATCAAGGTACAAAATGTATCGTCAAATATTCAATATGATTCCACAAGATCAAGTTTTGTTCAAGTAATTGACTCTAGCCAATTGAAAGGATCTTCTGATCGGTCAAAAGATAATTTCGATTCCATTAGGAATGAGGATTCAGAATATAACACATTCATCAATCAAAGAGAGATTCAACAACTAAAAGAAAGATCGATTCTTTGGGACCCTTCCTTTCTTCAAACAGAATGAACAGAGATAGAATGAGTTTGATTCCTTAAATGTATTTCTGGATATTCCTCAATGTCCTAGCTATTCAAGGAACATGGGAAGAAGACGAATAATCATCTACTTTCGGAAGAAATTGAAGAATTTCTTGGGAATTTGACAAGATCCATTCATTATTTTTTCTCTGATAGATGGTTAGAACTTCATTAGGGTTCGAATCCTACTGAGAGGTCCACTAGAGATCAAAGATAGTTGAAGAAATAAAAAATGTTTCTTTTGTCCTTTCCATTCGATCGAAACATAAAAAATAGTAAATATATTCAAGATAATTACAAATTTTCAAAATACCGTCTCAATTCATCTTATTTCATCATATTCGAGCTATGATATGGTTCTGAAGGATGAACTGGGTATGGACAGTTCCAATAATATTTCATTCTTGAACAAAAATCCATTTTTTATTTATTTCATATATTCCTTGGCTCGAACAGAGGGAGGGGATACACGTTATCAGAAAGAGAGATTTGAAGAAATGGTACATCTATTCACTATCAATAACCGAGCCGGATCTGGTCTATCATAAGGCATTTGCCTTTTCTATTGATTCCTATAATTTGGATCAAAACAATTCTTTAATGAGGTATTCAACTCCAGGGATGATTTGAAAAAGAAATCTTTATTGGTTCTACCCCCTCTTTTTTATGAAGAAAATGAATCTTTTTATCGAAGGATCACAAAAAATGGGTCCAAACCTCCTATGGGAATGATTTGGAAGATCCAAAACCAAAAATAGTAGTATTTGCTATCAACAACATAATGGAGGCAGTCAATCAATATAGATTGATTTGAAATCTAGTTTAAATCCAATATAGCACCTATGGGTACATAAGAAATGTATTAAATCAATTCTTTTTTAATGAATAGATATGATTGCAATTTGAATTCAAAGGGATCATATAGAAATGATACTCTGAATAATAGAACTAGAATGAAATATACGATTAACCAACATTTATCGAATTTGAAAGAGTCAGAAGAAATGGTTCGATCTTCTTATTTTTCTTTCTCAAACCAATAGATCCATGAATCCGGATCCTAATGCATATAGATACAAATGTTCCAATGGGAGCAAGAATTTATAGGAAGATTTGTTACATTTCATTTCTATGTAGAAGAGCCATTTTCATTTTCAAGTAGTGTTCGATCAATTATGTATTAATCAATATTCTATTGATTGGTCTGAAGTTTTGAAAAAAAAAAAGATTTGTCTAAGTCACTTTTTTGGCCAAGTTTCTTCTCTTTTTGTCTAACTCACTTCCTTTTTTCTTTGTGAGTTTTAGGAATATCCCCATTCATAGGTCTGAGATCTACTTCTATGAATTGAAAGGTCCAAATGATCAACTCTATAATCAATTGTTAGAATCAATAGCTCTTTAAATCGTTAATTTGAAAAAATTGAAACCCCTTTTAATTGACGACTATGATACTTATGCTTTTATTGTAACAAAAAGATTCCTTTCTTATGTGGAAAAGGCCTATATCAAGAATTAGGATTTTACGTATAGACAATTCCTCAATATCTTGTTCATTTGCAACAAAATACTTTCTTTGTGTGGTGGTAAAAAAATGCTTTTGGGGGGAGAGATACTATTTCACCAATCGAGTTACAAATGTCTAAAATATTTATACCTAATGATTTTCCACAAAATGGTGACGAAAGGTATATCTTGTACAAATCTTTGCATTTTCCAATTCAATCTGATCCATTCGTTCGTAGAGCTATTTTGAAAGAACTTATTATAAACCTCTTTCATATATGAATTTTTCTAATTCATAATGGAAGAACTTGCATCAGTATCTCAATTTCAATTCCAACATGGGTTTGTATCACACTCTATGTTTTGAGAAATATTTACCATCCAAAAAGATGGAAAATGGGGTCTTTATCTAAAGAAATGCCTTGAGAAAGGGTAGATGTATAGAACCTCTCAACGAGATAGTGCTTTTTCAACTCTCTCAAATGGAATATCTTCCAAACATATATGTCATGGTTCCTTACTTTGACAAGATACAAGTATCTAAATTGGATATTTTTAGATACTTTTTCAGACCTATTATCTATACTAAGTAGCAGTAAAAAATGAGTATCCATTTTTCATGATATTATGCATGGACTAGATATATCATAAAGAATTCTTCAGAAAAATTGTTGAAGACATAGAATCTGATAAGTGAGATTTTGAGTAAGTGTTTACATAATCTTCTTTTGTCTGAAGAAATTATTCATCAAAATAATGAGTCACCGTGGATATCGACACATCTGAGACCCCCAAATGTTCGGAAGTTTCTCTATTCAATCCTTTTCCTTCTTTTTCTTACTGGATATCTCATTCGTACACATCTTCTCTTTATTTCTCAAGCCTATAGTGAGTTACAGACAGAGTTTGAAAGGGTCAAATATTTTATGATTCCATCATACATGATTGAGTTACGAAAACTTCTGGATAGGTATCCTACATCTGAACTGAATTATTTATGGTTAAAGATTATCTTTCTAGTTGCTCTCGAACAATTAGGAGATTCTCTAGGAGAAATATGGGGTTCTACTTCTGGTGGCAACATACTGTGGGGTGGTGGTCCCACTTATGGGGTCAAATCAATACATTCTAAGAAGAAATATTTGAATATCAATCTCATTGATATCATCAATTTCATAAGTATCATACCCAATCTCATCAATCGAATCACTTTTTTGAGAAATATGAGACATCTAAGTCATGCAAGTAAAGAGATCTATTCATTGATAAGAAAAAGAAAAAAATGTGAATGGTGATTAGATTGATGATAAAATAGAATCCTAGGTTTCAAATAGTGATTCGATTGATTATAAAGAAAGAGATTTCTTGGTTCAATTCTCCACCTTAATGATAGAAAAGGGAATTGATCAAATTCTATTGATTCTGACTCATAGTGATCATTTATCGAAAAAGACTATGGTTATCAACTGATTGAACCAGGAGCAATTTCCTTATGATACTTAGTTGACATTCATAAAAAGTATCTAATGAATTATGAGTTCAATACATCCTGTTTAGCATAAAGGTGGATATTCCTTGCTCATTATCAGACAAACACTTATTCACAAACCCCTTACGGAGCTAATAATTTTCATTTCCCATCTCATGGAAAACTCTTTTTTGCTCCGCTTAGCCCAATCCCTCTCTAGGGTATTTTAGTGATAGGTTTTAAAAAACCTAGACAATCCTATTTGGTCAAATACCTAGCAATAAACTCCTATGTTCCTTTTATTACATTATTTCTGAACAAGTTCCTAGATAACAAGGGTTTTCTTATTGATGATAATGACGATATCGACCATGACCTTGATACAAAGATTTTTCTTCTAAATATGATGAATGTGCGAACTATGGATATGATGCCATAAATGGACCAATTTTATATCACCTTTCAATTTGAATTAGCAAAAGCTATGTCTCCTTGCATAATATGGATTCCAAACATTCATGATCTGGATGTGAATGAGTCAAATTACTTCTCCCTCGGTCTATTAATGAACTATCTCCCTAGGGATTGTGAAAGATGTTCAACTAGAAATATTCTTGTTATTGCTTCGACTCATATTCTCCAAAAAATGGATCCCGCACTAGTAGATTTGAATAAATTAAATACATTTATTAAGATACAAAGGATTCTTATTCCACAACAACAAAAGCACTTTTTCACTCTGTCATATACTAGGGGATTTCACTTGGAAAGTAAAATGTTCCACACTAGTGGATTCGGGTCCATAACCTCCATAACCATGGGTTCTAATGAACGAGATCTTGTAGCACTTACCAATAAGGCCCTGTCAATTAGTATTACATAGAATAAATCAATTATAGACACTAATATAATTAGATATGCTCTTCATAGACAAACTTGGAATTTTTAATCCTAAGTAAGATTGGTTCAGGACCATGAGATCCTTTTCTATCAGATAGGAAGGGTGGTTTGAACAAAATGTACTTCTAAGTAATTGCTTTATAGATCCTATATCTATCTATATGAAGAAGAAATCATGTAATGGTAACCAAAGGGATTCTTATTTGTACAAATGATACTTCGAACTTGGAACGAGCATGAAGAAATTAACGATACTTCTTTATCTTTTGAGTTGTTTTGTCGGATTGGTCGCTCAATACCTTTCGTCTCTACCCAAAATCAATGAAAAAAATGGGATCACTTCTTATGGATACCTTGAGAATGATTCTGATCTAGTTGATGGCCTATTAGAAGTAGAAGGCATTCTGGTAGGATCCTCAAGGACAGAAAAGAGATTGCAGCTAGTTTGATAATGATCGAGCAACATTGCTTCTTTGGGCCAAACCATGGAATCCCATAGATATCATGCAAAATGTGTCTTGTTCTATCATTGATCAGAGATTTCTGTATGAACAATACAAACCAAATTTTGAAGAAAGGGTAGGAGTCCTCGACCCATAACGGATAGAGGAGGATCTATTCAATCACGTAGTTTGGGTTCCTAAAATATGGTACCCTTTGGGCTTTCTATTTGATTGGATCAAAAGGCCCAATGAATTGGGATTTCCTTATTAGGCTAGGTCATTTCGGGGTAGGTAGATCATTTATGATGAAGTGGGTGGGCTTCAAGAGAATGGTTCAGAATTCTTACAGAGTGGAACTATACAGTACCAGACACAAGACATATATTCCAAAGAACAAGGATTTTTTTGAATAAGTCTTTTCATTTGGGACCCCATTGATCCTCCCTTTTTCCTATTCAAATATCAGCTCTTTGTCTCTGTGTTTTCATATCAAGAATTCTTTGTAGATGAAGAGATGTCAAAAGGGCTTCTTATTTTCCAAATAGATCTTCCTACATCTTTATATAAACGCTAGTTTATCAAGAATACGCAAGAAAAGTACTTCAAATTGTTGATTCCTTGCTAGAGATGGATTAGAACCAATAGTTCATTAGCTAATGGATTTTTCTGTTCTAATACTCCATCCGAGAGTTATCAGTATTTATCAAAGTTGTTCCTGTCTAATGGAACACTATTGGATCAAATGACAAAGACATTGTTGAGATAAAGATGGCTTTTCCTAGATGAAATAAAAATTGGATTCATGTAACAAGAGAAAGGTTTCCCATTCCTTAGTTGGAAAGATATGTGGCCATGAAATATGGATTAAATGGAACATAATTGACTGGGTGGTAGAGTCATGGAAACACCTGTTTCTTCCGTATTTTTTTTACCTTAGCTATATGGAACAATATACTATTGTTGAAACATGGAAGAATTGAAATCTTAGATCAAACAATTATGCATGGATGGTATAAACTGCCTAAACAAGAATTCTTGAACAATGAAAAATTAGAGCTATTACTCACTACATCAAAAAATTTCCATTAATTAAAGATGTAAATCCATTGAAAAATCAAAAATACGCATGTCGAATGAAATGGTTGTTGCTATCTACTACAATAATGAATTATTGGTTTAACTGAATAACTAAATAAAATTGATAGATATTTCTCTTTGCCTCAGGTTGAAGGATCTTCTCGATTGAAAGATCCCCTATATGGATAATACACATGCTAGTTGATTGAAAAATTCGAATTGTTTTATTCTGAAGCAAAGATATCTATAGAGTAGTTTGTCTTATTCAGATATTCACGACCAAGAATTACTGGATTCTCTTTAGGATATTCCTTGAAAGGAAAATGAAGGCTGGAAGGCCAACAGGAGTCTATTATTGAATTCACTTGACCTAATAGTACCCATTTTGGAAACATCCAGCACCATTTTCACTAAATGAGTAAGTCACCAATTCCTAAAATGGACTATGTAATGTACTTTATTTGTTGGGTTATGGGCGGGCATTTTGCTAGAGGTTTCTATTGTATAAATTTCCCCATTCATTAGATAGAGAAGATCACTAAGATTTTGTGATCCATTGCCGAACTTATTCCAATTCAATGAGCATTCTTAATATTCAATATTATG